>CM051457.1:44947325-45327561 GCA_028274465.1 Plantago ovata | reverse complement strand
GGCTGTTGTATACCTTTCTTGCTGGCTTGTGCTGACAACATTTGCAGTTGTTGTCTTCTTGTCTGTGTTCCTTTCCAGCATCTTAGGTACATTCTGCTTGTAGAAAGATCTTCCCACATTGCACACAGATTTCTTGATTGGCAATGGGTTTCTTAGCTGAATCCTGAAATGTTCAAGGATATAGCATATCTTGATTCCATACATAACTGGAAAGGAAGGTGAGACCTTGTTGTCTTCTACCTTTACTTAAACTTAGTAACACAATCAACAAGCCTGTTGAAAATGTACTTAGCCCAGTTAAGTTCCGATTTATTTTCATAGATATGCATCAGCAATGGCCATCTTCTCAGGCCTACTTGGTCAATTCCTCCAACTTGGGAGTCAAGAACTTTAATCAGTAGCAGAGCTACTAGACCAAGTGAATGGCAGAGATGCTTTCTCTTAACGTGCTTTGTCCAAGTCACGGGAGCTATCTCGCCTTTCTTCATCTTTGCATTTCTGACGTCACTGTAGAAAGCTTCAATTTCTTCGTCAGAAGCAGTGACGTCATCTTCAGTTCCAGTGGTTGGAATCTGAAAAATCTCCGCTAAATCAGTCCATTTCAGGACGATTTGCGTGTTCTGAACATAAGTAAGGATCACTTTTTCAGTGACTCCATTACTGTCTGTAAGGGACTGGATTTCTGCATTGTTGTAGAACTCCATGGTATCAATCATGCTCACTTGCTTAGTGCGAGCAGAGATAAAGTTCATGAGGCCTTGCTGCTTGATGAACTCAAGCGCCTCTTCATTTGGTCATCAAGTTCTTGTTCATAAAAGTACCTAATGTACTTTTCTTTTGCAAACCTCCCCATTGCATCAACATCTCACACTTTGCAGTGTCAAGATATGACGGAGGCATAGGTTTTACAGTGATTCGGTCGTTTTTCAACACAACTTTCGTGTGTCTTGGGCCAGAGTAGTCACCGGAGCAGTGCGTGTTTCAGCACTGTCAACCTTTGACGATTTTGAGGACTTAGATGACTGTCTCTTGGGAGCCATTTCTTATATAGAGCAGAAATTGTACGAAAGAGATAGTTTGCTTTTTGACCGGAGGTACAGTAGTTTCAGGCTAGAAATTGCAGAGAAAGGAAATGTGAGTTAAAGAATTTTGTCATTTCTCTAACTCCTTCTTTATATAGTGTCTCTGGTGTGTGAGAAACTCAATCGATTTGAGTTCTCAGCAAGGGTAAAACAGAGAAACACTGGAGATAGTGGAGCCTTTGCATTGAATGCGTAGTGGCCCACTAACTAAAACCGTCAGAGCACTCTCTCTCTTTGTTTTGTTAGCCGTTAGATTAATAACTCCTTTAATCAATGGCCACGATTGAATTTCATGTCATGATTTATTGCGAGTTTATCTGTGCCAGCTTAACGTCACAAATTGATTTTACCGAGTAATAAGGGATAGATTGCTTGCTGAAATAGACAAGAATCTTTTCAGCGAGTTTGAATTAACAATCTGGATACTTGCTGAAAGTTCCCGTTACTTAGATATCTCAAATTTTCTAAGTTTAAAAGACATTTCTGATTTCCCGTATCAGTAAATTCTTTTGTATTTGAGACATCCTTTGGTAAAATCTGAGAGATGAGCTTTGCTCTTTTTCTAAGTTTCCGTCTCAGAAAATTCCTTTGATACTTGAATACCTGTTTCAGTATCTTTTGATTGTCTGAGTACCCGTCTCAGCAATCCTTAAGCTCTTTCACTTACTGAGTGCCTGTCTCAGAAAATGATCAAGTTTCCTAACAAATACCTGTTTTGAAGGAATTACTTGCTGAATGTCTGTTTCAACAATCATGTTGTGACTTATCATTTCTTAGAAGAAATCAGTGATTTGGTCTTTTGGACAGGAATACTTTGTCTTGCTGAATACTTGTTTCAGCATACTGCCAAGTGTATCCTTTATTGAGGTAGTTCAATCAATCCAAGATTATACCTTAGCATTGAGAACCTATTATCCGGTAGGAGCTTAGTAAAGATGTCAGCAAGCTGATCTTCAGTACCTACTTTACAACCTCAATATCACCCTTTTCCACATGATCTCTAATGAAATGATGTCTAATATCAATGTGCTTAGTCCTAGAGTGAAACTTAGGATTTTGCGTAATTGCAATAGCACTTGTATTATCACAAAAGATTGGTGTTTTCTTTGCAGAAATACCATAATCTCTTAATTGTTGCTGAATCCATAGGATTTGAGTTGTGCAACAACCAGCTGCAATGTATTCAGATTCAGTAGATGAATTGGCGACACACGTTTGCTTCTTGCTGAACCATGATATTAATCTAGTACCCAAAAACTGACAAGTTCCAGAGGTACTTTTTCTATCAAGAGTTGATCCACCATGATCAGCATCAGAATAGCCAACCAATTCAAGTCCAGAATCTTTTGGATACCATAATCCAACATTGACTGTACCTTTAACATATTTCAGTATTTTAATTGCCTTTTTGTAGTGTGATTCTCTTGGATCCGATTGGAATCTTGCACACACACAAACAACATACTGAATGTCAGGTCTACTTGCTGTTAAATACAACAAGGAACCAATGAGCTTCCTATACTTGTGTTCTTCAACACTTTTGTCCTCTTTAGTATAGCCCAATTTGGTACCAACACTCATAGGGATCTTTTCAGGTTTTTCATCCTCTTTGATCCTAAACTTTATGAGCATTTCTTTCGCATACTTTGCTTGATTTATGAATATTCCATCTTTGAGTTGCTTGACTTGCAATCCTAGGAAATATTCAATTTTCCCATCATACTCATTTCAAACTTATTAGTCATGAGTTGGCAAAATCATCACAAAGTTGCTTGTCCTTAGATCCAAAAATTATGTCATCCACATAAATTTGAACTAAGATTAATTTACCATCATGGTTCATGGTAAAAAGAGTTTTGTCAACTTCACCTTTCTTGAAACCATTTTCCAGCAAGAACTTAGCTAAGGTATCATAACATGCTCTTGGTGCTTGCTTTAGACCATATACAACTTTCTGTAGCTTATATACCATCTTGGTTTCTGAGGGAAGTTCAAAGCCAGGGGGTTGTTCTAGGTAGACTTCTTCAGCAAGTTCACCATTTAAGAATGCACTCTTAACATCCATTTGGTAAACAATGAAGTCATTGTGAGCAGCAAAGGCCAAGAAAAGCCTAATTGCATCCAATCTTGCAACTGGAGCGTAAGACTCATCATAGTCCAATCCTTCAGTCTGACAGTAACCTTGAGCAACTAAGCGTGCTTTGTTTCTTGTTACTTCACCAGACTCGCTCAGCTTGTTTCTGAACACCCACTTTGTACCAATAGCTTTCTTATTTTCAGCAAGTGGCACAAGTTTCCAGACTTTGTTTCTTTCAAATTGATCCAATTCTTCTTGCATTGCCTTTATCCATTCAGAATGCTTCAAAGCTTCTTCTATGGTTTTAGGTTCAATTTCTGAAACAAAGCAAGAGAATAAATATTCTACTTCTACGACAGTTGCTTCTTCAGCAAGTCCTTGAGTAACTTTGGATCTAGTCACTTGGCGTTTATTAATATCGCCAATCATATCCGTAGAGGGATGATCTCTAATCCATTTATTAACAGGTTTCCTGTTTGTTGGATCAGGATATGTTTGCTTATCAGCATGTGACTCTTCGGTATGTACTTGTTCAGTACTACTGGGAATTTGTGTCTCTGCTGAGATTTGATCGTCAGCAACTGCTTGCTCAGCATTGCTGGGTTGAGGTACTTCATCAGCAGGCACTGGAGATTGCGTAATTTCAGCAACTTCCGGAGCAACCGCATCTTTTGCTGGAAATTCTTGTCGTGAACTATATTTATCTTGTCATGACTCGGGGGAGGAGAATCATTGTCAGAATCATCATTTAGTTCAATTGACTTGATTTTCCTAGCATCAGATTCAGTTCTTTGCTCATGTATGATTAGCTTTTCATACATTCTGATATTTCTTCTTCAGCAGGCACACCTTGTGACTTTTCGTAGAATACAACATGCACAGATTCTTCAATCTTTTGTGCCTTTTTGTTGTAAACTCTGTAAGCTTTACTATGCAAGGAGTAGCCAAGAAATATCGCTTCGTCTGCCTTTGGTTGAAATGTTCTTAGATAATCTCTACCATTGTTAAGAACGAAACACTTGCAACCAAATACTCTTAGATGAGTGATGTTAGGAGGTCTTCCAACAAACAATTCATAAGGAGTTTTGTTGTATTCCTTAGTAATCAAACATCTATTCTGAGTATAGCAGGCGGTATTAATCGCTTCAAACCCAGTAAGCCTCACTTATCTCAGTGTCAGCAAGCATTGTTCTTGCGGCTTCTTTCAGGGTACGATTCTTCCGTTCAGCAACACCATTTTGCTGTGGTGTCCTTACTGAGGATAACTGATGTTGAATACCTTTGGAGGTACAATATTCAGTTATGTACTGGTTTACAAACTCAGTACCATGGTCTGTCCTTATGACTCTTACCTTGTCATTTTTCATGACTTCAAGCTTATTCAGCAAGTTAGGTATTTCAGTCTTGGTTTCAGATTTGTGCTTGATGAATACTACCCAAGTGAATCTTGAATAGTCATCTACCACGACTAGACCATACTTCTTACCAGCATAGCTTGTTGAAGAAGATTCAAACAAGTCCATGTGTAAGAGTTGTAAAGGTTTGTAGTTGACGGTACTGCCTTGTTCTTGAAAGAAGATTTGGTTTGCTTTCCTTGCTGACATGCATTGCAAACACCATCCTTCTTAAAAGTAACCCTAGGTAATCCAACTACAAGTGCCTTTTTAGACAGCTTATTCAGCGTCTTGAAGTTTAGATGACTTGTTCGTTTATGCCATAACCATGCTTTTTCAGCAAGGCAATCATGATCTGAGACAAGGCATTTTTCAACGTTTGCTGAAGACCAATCAACGGTGTACAAGCCTCCTGATCTTCTTGCAATCATTATAACCTTTTTAGTCTCATAATCTACAAGTTTACATTCATCACTTTTAATTTCGATGAAGTATCCTTTGTCAGCAAATTGACTCATGCTGAAAAGGTTAAACTTAAGATTTTGACATAAAGAACTCCAGAAATGGTTATGCATCCCAACTTCACATCACCATAACCTTTTGTAGATCCGGAGCCTCCACCAGCAAACCTTATTGTTGGACCTTTAGACCACCGTCTATAGTTTATAAGGTTATTCTTGTTGCCCGTCATGTGCTTTCCACAACCACTATCAAAGTGCCAGATTGCATCGTTTGTCTCCGTGGCTGCAGTCTGCATAATCAAGAGCAAACAAGTTAATTATCCAATGATGGATGTCCATTAACATGTTCAAGAATGCGTCCTGTGGAAACCCAAGTCTGAAGTTTTTCAACTTTGACTTGTTTTCTACTTGCTGAGGAACTAGGAGGTTTTGAGCTGAAAGACTTTTGACTTGTGCTGGTCAAATACACTTTCTGATGTGGTGTCTTGCTCTGTTGACCTTTTTGTTGAACATACTTTTCAGTAAGTTCTTTTCTAGCAAGGTTCCTTCTAGTCCTAGCATTGGGAGTCTTTTCAGAACTCTTAGGCTTGGTTTTCTTCATCTCTTTGAAGTATCTTTGCTGACTTTGCTTATACTCATGAAAGAGTTGAGTTTGCTTGGTTTAAAACCGAGTCCACTTTTTGGAGAATGCTGAGCTTTAGCTTCAGCAACCTTACTTGATTCAGGTTTGTCAGCAAAGGACTTCTGATTACTTTTGGTAATCTTGCCTTTAGACTTAACAATTTGCTTTTCAGCAACTTGTTTGGCGGAATGCTTCACGACATTCTTTTTCTTTCCAGTTTGCTTCTCAGCAACCTGTTTTCCTTTTAAAGTCTTGTTACTTTGAGTAGCAACAGCGGGCTTTATGGTTATAGGTACTTGATTGCATGTTTCAGCAACCTTAGTTTGACCAAACTGATAGATCACTGGTGGATTACTATCAGTAGCACGTACAAAGGAGATAGGTGATTTATCTTTTCTCAAGATTTCTACGTTATCACCTTCACACGTTGCTCCTAACCTTCTTTTTGAGATGGATCTCTCAAATAAGAATTTAGTTCAGTCAGCGTATTACTTGCTTCCACATAGGATTTGAAATTGATTTTCATCTTTTTCATTTCTTGGATTTCAGCAAGTAACTTTAGAATTGAGGACTGATATTCTTCCAATTCTAATGCCATTTGAGAATTTTTCTCTACAGCCTCAGCAATCAACTTCTTAAGACGCCTTATTTCAGCATCCTTTTCTTCTGTCTCTTCCTTCAGCAAAACGTACTTTTCAGTAGTTTGCTTGGTCAGAGTTTCAGCAAGTTGAAGTTTCTCTTGCTGATTGCTGAGGGTTTTCTCAAATCTTTCGATTTCTCCTTGAATCTTGTCAAGGTCAATCTCGTCTTCACTTTCTGAATCTGAGTCAGAGGTAGAATTATTTACCTGACCGGCCATGAGGCAGAATTCGTAGTTCGACACATCTGGATAAGCTTCCATAGCTATTCCACACACTTCTTTGCCAATCTCCACGTCTAGAGTGGCTTCTTCATCGTCGGTGTCTGAACCTTCATCCTCACTGTCTTCGGAGCTTGTCTCAATGCATAATGCATCGATTTTTGCTTGAAGCTTCTTCTTTTCTTCAGCAATGAAAGCTCTTTTGAACTTCTTCTTCTTTTCAGCAGATTTGCCTTTCAGCAAAGGGCAATTAGCTTTAAAGTGTCCAGGCTTTTTGCAGTAAAAACATAGATCATTTCCAACTGCTGGTTCTTCTGATGATGTAGCTTGCTGAGCTTGCTTGTTCAGCGAGCTAGTATCATTCTTGTACTTATGGTAGTTGTTACCAAGATGCTTTTTCAGCTTCTCTTTTGCCTTTCGCCTTTCAAGTTCCTTACTGATGAACTTCTTCATGTTTTTAACAACTAAAGCATTTTCATCAGTAGGCTCTTTATCATTTTTCTTTTCAGAAGATGACGGCTTTGCAGCAAGAGCAATGTTTTGCGATTTTTCAGCAAACACATTTTCTCTTTGCTTTGTCTCATAATTGACAGTAGCAAGATGAGAGAACAACTCAGTTGGTGTAATGTCAGGCATTCCTTGATTATAATAGAAATTCTGAGTATGGATCCATTCTTGATTCAAACTTCTGATGATAGTTTTCACTTTCTCAGAATCTGAATAAAGATTTCCAACACCCAGCGCTGCCATTTCACTAACAAGAGTCGTGAATCTGAAGTCCAAGTCTTCCAGTGACTCGTTAGCACCTTGCTTAAAGTTTTGAAACTTCAGATTAAGTACTTCAAGTTTGTTTTCCTTGGTCTTGTCAGATCCAGCACAAAGATCTTGAACCATTTTCCAAGCCTCCTTAGCAGTCTTAGCACCCCACAGTTTGCACTGTATGGTATCCGGAGTTGATCTGATGATGATATTTCTTGCTTGGCCATCAAGACGGAATCTCTTAGCTTCGTCAGAAGTCCATTCCTCTCTTGGTTTTGGCACAACAGTATCTGAAGGTTCGCCAAGGATGGTTTCCTTCCCAGCTTCAGTGGTCTTGTGAGGGAAACTCCTTTCAATCTTAGTGATCTTGATAGGTCCATCATTAATGACGGTTACCATCTCATCACTAATGGCCTCAAGATGTAACATCATGTTGTTTCGCCATTTCTCGTAATTTTCCAACTTCAGCAAAGGAGCATCTCCTAAAGACATCCTGTCAGCAAAGCACTACCAAACTGATCAAGTGAAAGTGATTTACGGAAAGCACTTAAGGGCATCTAGGTTCAGTGCAGAAGGCTAAAGAACCTCCTGCTCTGATACCACTTGTTGGTCCCTTTAAACAACAAGAAAAGACTAGAGGGGGGGCTGAATAGTCTTTTCAAACTTTTTCAGCAAGTACTTATTACTTTTCAGTAATGAGGTTGCTGATACTTAACTTTCTCAGCAAGCGTAAGTTACTTTCCAGTAGCTTGGTTTGCTGATACTTAAAATCAGAGAGCGGAAGTCTTTGAAACAATAAGTGCTCTTTCAGCAAGTAAAGGGATTCAGCAAGTGAAGTGAGTGACTGTGTACAAACAGATATAATTTGCTGAAAGCTAAATGCAGTAAGTAAATCACACAAACGCTTTTATAGTGGTATCTGAGAGTGGCGTAATCTCTCAACTAATCCACTTTGTCCTTTCTAGGACTGAATCCACTAAGATATGATTGAGGTTCCTTACAATCTCCTATCTAAAGCGATTCAACAGAAACCAAAGCACACTTGCTTTGTCTCCAACCTAAACTAGAGAACTCAACCGTGTTCTCCACCAAACTTGGTACTTTTAATCAGCAAAACCTTGCTCGATTAAGTTCCCCCTGAATATCACGCCTGAAAGGGTGTATTTTCAGTTAGAGAGTTTTGGGGTGAGATAACTTAATTATAACTTATTCAGTTACAACAAGTAATCTAAGAAACAAAACTTGGAATACTTTGCAGTAAACAAGTTTGATTGTTTCTGGTGTCAAGACTTGTTCTTGTTCGAAAGAAAGAACACTTAACTAATTCTTAGCTGAGTTTGTTCTACTTCTTCACAAGTAGCTTTTTCAAGCTTTAAGTCTTGGAACGGATCAATGGCAGTAAGAGTGTTTGAAGGTTTGTGAGTTTTTAAGCACAAGTGAGAGTTTGATCACATTGTTGACACACTTCAACTCTTTGCCGGATGACCTCTATTTATAGTGCAAGTAAGGAGCCGTTTGAATTTCAAATCCTAAGGCTTTTGTTCCTTAACATGTCACTATCTTGCTTTTGTACTTTCAGCAGCAACTTTGTTTGTCTTCTAGTCTTCATGTCCTTCGCGTGTAAGCTTTGCATTAAATGCATATTTGAATAGAATTCAAACATTAACATTGGAGCGCAATTTCACGTACATTCAGCAAGAGGTCACATATGTTCATCAGCAAGTGTTCATTCTCAGTTTCAGCAAGCACAACCTACTCTGTCTTTCAGATTTTCACTTATGCAATGCTGTTGCTGAAAATTCCACTTTCTGAGCAACACGTGCCTTTACCAGTCTTCAGCAATCTTCAAGTCTTCAAGTCTTCAAGTCTTCAGATGTTCAAAAGTCTTCAAGATTCTGACCGGTTTATTATTTGCTTCAATAATTTGTTTGTAATAAACAAAATATATCTTCAGCAAATGCTTCAATAGGTCATTTTCTTTTCAGAAAATAAGATTCATTAAAGCTAAGCATCAATAAGATATTTTCTTTTCAGAAAATAAAATACATCATACGCTAAAGTGTCAATAAATTATTTTCTTCTCAGAAAATAAAATACGTCATACACTAAAGAAATAACTTATCTAAAACCTAACTAAGTCATCAGCAAACGTTCCTCTTTTACAATGTCCTTAAAATTCTAAAATTCTATGGACCTTAAGAGTACTAGTTACTGGACTGTTCTTAGTTTAGCATGGTTAATTGCTCATCAAAATTACAAGATTCCTAACAGCCTTGAATCTTCAACCTTTGCCTTACTTGGCAAATTTGACTGAGCCCGTATATTGTAGTTTCAAAAAGGATTTCAGTAAGTGTACTTTTTCCTCTTTCTGCTCGAGTAGGGTGCTTCTAGACACTTTTCCATATTTAGTCCACTTTACCCTCTTTTGCTTGTCGCTCTTTTATGTTTTCATTTGGTCCTCAGACATTTGTGTATTTACGTACGAACTCCCTTTTTTCTTTGCAGACTATTGGCTTAAGTGGATCATGTCTGAGACGCTCGAGGCCGGGAGAAGATAGCGCGCCGCTCAGCGCAAGCTCGTCCAACAACAGAAGTTGGACAAGGTTATGAATTCACCCTCGCAGCTTCCTTGTGACCCTCCTCGCGATGCTGCTATTCACAAGGACGAGATGGCTCGTCGGGAGCGAAAAGGTGAGCCTCCTCTAGAGATGGCTCTTCCTTACCTCAAAAAGGCCAATGACAAGCCTAAGGACGATAAAAAGTCCAAGAAAAGCAAGAGGAGCTCCGACGACGAGGGTGGTCGAGCGGGTAAGAAGGCCCGCAAGAACAAGGGCACGGGAAAGGAGATCACTACCGAAGAGGACCTCTCGGATGAAGTGAATCGGATCATGGCACTCGACGAGCTTGATCGGGTGCACGAGCTGAGTCAGGTGTCGCGCAAGGTAATGTCTTTAAATATCTTGTTTTTAACTCAAAACTGCCAAGTATTCTTTCTCGCTCCTATGTTAACTTCATCGGTCCTTGGGCCTATCTCTTTATTCTTTGCAGCTCGCCGCCATCGTTGGCGCCATTGGGAACCTTGCGGCCGACAAGGGTGCCCCCGAGGAAGTTGCTAACTTGCACCTCCAAGTTCAGGAAGCAAACACCTGTACTCGGGCGCTTGAGGAGGAGCTGCAGGTCGAGAAGGCCAAGTTTGCCAGCTTGGAGGCCGACAATGCTAAGGTGCAGAGGCAGATGAATGCGTGGAAGGATGCGTGTAATAACCTTTCCATCAAGATGGCCCGTTTCAAGGATGCCGTCCTCGGGTACCTCAAAAATACTCGGTACGAGGGTGCTAAGGCTTTCTATGAGTCTGCCTCGTACCGTTTGAAGATGCAGGAGACGAAGGAAGTCGGGCGCGAGGAGGGCTTCTACTCGGCTCTCGACCAGTTGAAGGCCAAAGGTCTCTTGCCCGCGGACTTTGATAACGCCGCCGCCGGCTGATGACAGTGTTTTTTACACTATCATTCGGTTCTTTTTCACCAATTTAGCTATCCTCTAGCATGCATTTTAGTGCATTTTGTTAGAATAGTGTCACGATTTCATTTTCTTTGTTATTTTCAGGATTTAGGTGAAAATCGCAATTTTGGATATGAATCATGGCGAAACATTGAAGTTTTGGTGCAACGAGATCACCCGTGGTGTGTCAAGGAGTACCGGGACATGTTTCCAGGCCAAAAGACCGAGTTTCGGAGCTTAGTGCCAAAGACCAAAATCGAGGACTTGGAGGAAGAAAAGCACGGGCAGAACTCTGCCCGTGCCAGGCGCACCGCCTGGCACCCCAGGCGGTCCGCCTGGTGCCAGGCGGTCTGCCTGGGAGGTTTCGACAACTGATATATTTAATTTGTAAAGTTGTGACTTTTCATATCTTAGATCATATTTTTGCATACATAAACCCTAGAGCTTGTTCTGGGTTTTCTTTAACTTAAGAACTACTTTTTTATAGCAATTTGGAGCACCGAGGTAGAGATTTGGACATCTATTGATCTCACCTTTCTAGATCTTTGTGAGTTTAGCAATTCACCGGAGATTGACAACCCTCGGTGGTAACTTTTGTATCTCACTATTTTTTGCACTCTATCTTTCAATTCAACCATGTTTTCATCTATGATTGTTATGATTGCTATTGTTGATTTCGATTTTAATATGAGTAGCTAAATTTCTAGTTGGTGATAGTATGTAAATTCATAGCTAGGGTTCATATTGTGCATGATTGAGTTTCTGGATCTTTTACTTGTAGAATTGTTTTATTCGATTCTTTGATCCAACTAAGACAAATATCTTCGTATAAAAGTGTTAGAAACACTAGGACAATTCAAGATCAACGTTTTCGGTCTTTACAATTATCAAGTACTTCTTTCACTAAGCCTGACAACCTTAGCCAAGTATTAGTATAGATAAGAGGCTTTCAAAATACATGTCAAAACCTGTCTTTTGGTGTTTTTTCTGACTGAGCGTTTGGGTGGAAACCTTGCGGCAGTATCCTCTCCGAATGGAGAGTTTTCTGATACGGTGTAAACAATTCTCACAACAAGATCAGTTTGAATTACTTTTAAAGCAGTACGTGTTGCACTTTCATGCATAATTAGAACCCGATGCTTAGAATGAGCATTATTATCACCAGCTCTCGTCATATATTGTTAAGTAAAGCTAAGTTAAATTTGTTTACTGAATTTATTTAGTAGTTATCGTAGTTAAAGCTAGTTAAGTCCCTAGAGATCGACACTCGAGGTCATCTTACCTCTGCACTACGTGTTTTGTGTAGTTGTGAGTTGCCCTTTGGATTTTAAACAAATTCATTTGATTGTTCGAGTCTGACAATCTCGTTCATCACCGGCTTGATGGACAACAAGAATGGAGACCTGGCCGACTACCCAGACCAGATAGTGTCCGACGCCGAGCACAAGGCCTGTGAGTTCGGAGCCTTGGTGGCTAATCCTGAAGTGCCTTACCCCGCTAAGGTCAGCCTGCTTCCTTCTTGGGTGCCCAAGGTGTTGCGCGTTGGGATACTTGAGCCATTCGACAAATGTGGTCATCGCAACACTAGGTGGCCAGCTCTTCCCGGTCCCGTCCTCGGCCGTGATTATACTTTGGAAGAGCCTGAGGTTATCAAGTTTCGGGAAACTCTTGAGGCAGAGAGGCGCGCGGCGAGATCAGGAGCTAGTCGAGCTGGAGGGGCGAGTCAAGCTTATGGGGGCGGTAGTCGGTCAGGGGAAGGGCAAGACATTCAGAGATCTCCTCACAAGTCGCCTGAGCAGTCCCGCAGTCGTTCTGGTTGACGGCCGAGTATGCTCGGTAAAACTTGTAAAAAATGATCAAGTCTTTTGTCTTGCTAGTCGAACAGTTTAATTTCCGCTTTAACTTATTCGGCCCTTTGTGGCGTGCTCGGGAGAGCTCTTTTTGATGCCCCTCTCATTTGGGTGCATATCCTTTTGTAAATCAACTATGCTCTTCCTTTTGCCCGACGAGGCCTTATGCTAATCGCTCGTTTGTGTCACTTCTTTCTTTTACTTTTCTTCTTTAACTTTGGCATGTTGCAAAGCATTATGCGACTTTTCATAATATGCTTCTGCAGGTACCTTGTTTCTCCTTCATTGTACTTAGAAAAAATTCTAAGTATGGGTCGTCGGCCGCTTGCAACGTGACTTATGCTTCACGCACTTGGATCGACTTAGTGGTTAGTCGGCCCTTTAGACTTCATGGGTAGTTGATGAACCGGAATTTGTCAGATTCTAATTAATCAAATAAATTTTTATTTAGCCAAAGGCAATTCACAACTACAACGAAAACCGTAGTGTAGCAGTAGAATAACCTCGAGTGTCGATCTCTAAGGACTATAACTAGCTTTATCTAATCTAACTTAAGAATATAAAATCAACAAACTACTTAGCAAAGGTTTTTCTTATCAGATAATGGAGGTTAGTGATAGTATGATCATTCAAAGCATAGCAGGTTAATAATCATGCATGAAGTACCCGATCGTTTTGCATAGAGATCTTTGATCAATGAATTGTCCAATTGTGTTCCGTTATTATTCAACACTACGAAGATAGAGGTTTTAGGTAGATCAAAGAAATAAAGCAATAACTCAAAGTTTAATTAGCTTTACAGCCATCAGCATAATTATTAACCCTTCGCTAAGAAATGACATACTATCACAAACGATAAGTTTAGCTACTCATATATGTCATGCAATCAACAGAAATCATAGCAAGATTGAATGAAAACATGTTGAAAGATAAATAAATATAAATAGAAAAACTGTAAGATACAATGTTACCGAAGGTTGTCAATCTCCGAAGAATCGCGATCTTACAAGCTCCAAAACGATAAGAAAAGTGTCTCCTATGCTAAGAATCCCCAGAACAGGCTCTGGAGAATTCCTACCTAAAACTAATGAGAAAGGTGAGAGAAAAGGTCTGGGAAAGTATGAAAAACGGAGAAAACTGAGCAACTATATATAGGTATTCGGCAGGTGTGGGGCGAGTCGCCCCACACACCAGGCGAATCGCCTGGTGTGGGGCGGTTCGCCCCACGTCCCGAGCGAATCGCCCGGGACCTCCAGTCGGCTATTGACGCGTTTTCGACGCGTTTTTGGATTTCTTTTCCTTTTGGGACTCGGTTTTTGCCTTCTAGTGACCTTTTAGCCTTCAAACTCGACCCCTAGACTTCAAATCCTATCCGGAATCTTCTAGATACTCCAAAAAGGCCTTCGAAACACCAATTCCTCGTCCACTTCAATATAATTGCCCGGAAAACCTCGTTTTTCACCCAAAACCTGTAAAATACAAACTGAAGGGAAACGTGACACTATTCTAATAAAATGCACTAAAGTATAGATAAATTAACATAGAGGATAGCTAAATTGGTGAAAAAAGACTCAAATGAAAGTGTAAAATACACGTTCATCAAACTCCCCAAACCGAACCTTTGCTTGTCCTCAAACAACTAAGCTAGACTCTAGTGCAAAAAACAATGCAACACAAAAAATGGAGTCTCATGCCAAATGAAATGGACTAATCTATTGAATCTATCAAAAAACATACGAACAAAAACCATACAAATCATAACATGAATATAGGTTGAAGAATGCCTCGATTGACTCATACATATTCACATAAGCACTTATGTCAAGACAAGATAGTCTCTCGTAACATTCTCTACCTGGACCTAGTCAGTGACGACGTAATGAAACATGTTAAAATACGAATGGTTGTCCTGTGCCTATGAAACTGAGGACTTACTGTTGTTCACCAAGTTAAGACTTTTCCTCAAAGAGGTCGAACCAATACTGGCTCTCATCAAACGAAGGAGGGTTCCCTAAAAAAGATAACACTCCCCTATTCTACCCATCTTTCAAGCAAAGCGTTAAGCTATTCACCACTTCCTGAATAGCAGGACGAGGGTGGTCTAGAACAGATGACACTCAAACAAACAAAAGATAAAAAATACAACTCGATTACGAACATTACATGAATTGAAAAATGAGACAAACACTTTGCTAAACTGCTTTTTGGCTCTTTTTTTTTGGACCCTTCTTTGCTTTTTTGGGGTCTTTTCTTTTTTTTTTCTTTCTTTTGGAATTTTCCTTTTTTCTTTTTTTTTCTCTTTTTTAGCCAACAGTAGCACAACGAAAAAGAAATAAAAATGACACACAAACGACCTCCCCAAACCTATTCGAAAGAATAGGTTGGAGTACAAAATTTACGAAAAAGAAAAATAAACTCACAACACACACTAAAAATTGAAAAACAAGTCTAATGATAGCGTAACCCCCTCCCCAAACCTATTCGAAAGAATAGGTTGCAACAAAGGATCATACAATCTCACACTACCTTCTTCCTAGGCATTTAACAATCTCAAAGCAAGGTGAAGACTTGTTGCCTCTTAGGTACATAATTACTCGGGAAAACAACCATAAGATCCTAACATGCATCATCCTATTATAAAGGCCTTCGTGAACCGCAGTAGAGAAAACACCACTAAGTGATGTCGAGACTACCAAGCTTAACTAAGTGCAATACATAAATGTGACAAGCCAAGCAAGAAAAACCTCAAACAAATTCGTAGAGATGAAGCATATGATTAATGTCATAATTAGTTAATCTACCCAATAAAAAAGTTCAAAAAACATTTGGCAATAAACTCCACATAAAACATGCAAGCCTATCCTAGGATGAATGTAGTGTATGCAACTAAAAACTAAGAAAGCAGTAAACGTGCAAATGCAAATGCAGACGAAAAAATTTCACGAGTTTATCACAAGTAAGACAAGTATAGAGATAACCAGCGATAACCCCCCCCCCCCCCCCCCCAAACCTGAACGTCGTCGCTCGTTCCGAACGTCGAAAGTGGATTTAAGGTGAGAGTTAATACTTGTATCAGTGACCTATATTACTCAATCAAACCCGTGAGAAAATAAAACGGGTGATAAACGAGGTAAAAGGATTGATAATTTAGCATAATAGGAGAAAAACGGGTTCCCTCCGAAAATGCTAAATTATCATCTAGAAACCTATTTTATCACCAAAAACATACGAAAATATGAAAAACAACACAATGATATGCCCAAAACACACTAACCTTCAGTAGAGGCGGTAAGGGTAAGCTCAAGATGATCAACTTCCCTTTGATCACTAGATATCTCGAAGTACGGCTTCACTCGTTGACCATTCACCTTGAAGGTATTGCCCGTCTTTGGATCAAAGAGTTCTACAGCTCCAACGAGTACAGAGCTTTCCAGGAAATAGTCGAAGGCGAGAATTAAATACCAAAGCTTTTTGCCCAGGAATCAGTTCCTTACGTACTATACCACGGTCATGATACTTCTTAGTACGTTCCTTGTAGATCTTGGCATTTTCATAAGCACCTAGGCGTAATTCATCAAGCTCATCTAGTTGCAACAATCGTTCCTCGCCAGCTTTTCCCATATCAAGATTGAGTGCTTTGATAGCCCAATATGCCTTGTGTTCTAGTTCTACGGGAAGATGATGAACCGGAATTTGTCAGATTCTAGTTAATCAAATAAATTTGTATTTAGCCAAAGGCAATTCACAACTACAACGAAAACCGTAGTGTAGCAGTAAAATAACCTCGAGTGTCGATCTCTAAGGACTATAACTAGCTTTATCTAATCTAACTTAAGAATATAAAATCAACAAACTACTTAGCAAAGGTTTTTCTTATCAGATAATGGAGGCTGGTGATAGTATGCTCATTCAAAGCATAGCAGGTTAATAATCATGCATGAAGTACCCAATTGTTTTGCATGGAGATCTTTGATCAATGAATTGTCCAATTGTGTTCGTTATAATTCAACACTACGAAGATAGAGGTTTTAGATAGATCAAAGAAATAAAACAATAACTTAAGGCCTAATGCGCGATATAGCCATTAGCATAATTATCAACCCTTCGCTAAGAAATCACATACTATCACCAACGAGAAGTTTAGCTACTCATAGATGTCATGCAATCAACAGAAATCATAGCAAGATTGAATGAAAACATGTTGAAAGATAAATAAATATAAATAGAAAAACTGTAAGATACAATGTTACCGAAGGTTGTCAATCTCCGAAGAATCGCGATCTTACAAGCTCCAAAACGCTAAGAAAAAGTATCTCCTAAGCTAAGAATCCCCAGAACAGGCTCTGGAGAATTCCTACCTAAAACTAATGAGAAAGGTGAGAGAAAAGGTCTGGAAAAGTATGAAAAACAAAGAAAACTGAGCAACTATATATAGGCATTCGGCAGGTGTGGGGCGAGTCGCCCCTCACACCGGGCGATTCGCCTGGTGTGGGGCGATTCGCCTCACGTCCCGGACGACTCGCCCGGGAGGTTTTTTCGGCCTTTTACGCGTTTTCGACGCGTTTTTGGATTTCTTCTCCTTTTCGGACTCGATTTTTGCCTTCTAGTGACCTTTTTGCCTTCAGACTCGATCCCTAGACTTCAAATCCTATCCGGATACTCCAAATAGGCCTTCGGAACACCAATTCCTTGTCTACTTTAATATAATTGCCCGGAAAACCTCGTTTTTCACCCAAAACCTGTAAAATACAAACTAAAGGGAAACGTGACACTATTCTAATAAAATACACTAAAATATAGCTAAATTAACATAGAGGATAGCTAAAATAGGTGAAAAATACTCAAATGAAAGTGTAAAATACACATTCATCAAACTCCCCAAACCGAACCTTTGATTGTCCTCAAGCAACTAAGCTAGACTCTAATGCAAAAAACAATGCAACACAAAAAATGGAGTCTTATGCCAAATGAAATGAACTAATCTATTGAATCTATCAAAAAACATATGAACAAAAACCATACAAATCATAACATGAATATAGGTTGAAGAATGTCTCGATTGACTCATACACACTCACACAAGCACTTATGTCAAGACAAGATAGTCTCTCGTAACATTCTCTACCTAGACCTAGTCAGTGACGACGTAATGAAACATGTTAAAATACAAATGGTTGTCCCGTGCCTATGAAACTGAGGACTTACTACTGTTCACCAAGTTAAGACTTTTCGTCAAAGAGGTCGACCAATACTGGCTCTCATCAAACGAAGGAGGGTTCCCTAAAAAAGATAACACTCCCCAATTCTACCCATCTCTCAAGCAAATCCTTAAGCTATTCATCACTTCCTGAATGGCAGGACGAGGATGGTCTGGAACAGATGACACTCAAAAACAAAAGAAAAGATAGAAAATTACATCACGATTACGAACATTACAAGAATTGGAAAATGAGACACAAAATTTTGCTAAACTGCTTTTTGGCTCTTTTTTTTTTTACCCTTCTTTGCTTTTTTGGGGTCTTTTTCTTTTTTCTTCTTTTTTTTTTATTTTCCAGTTTTTTTTTTCTTTTTTCTGGAATTTTCCTTTTCCTCTTTTTTTTTTTTTTTTTTTTTTTTTTTTTTTTAGCCAGCAGTAGCACAACGAAAAAGAAATAAAAATGACACACAAACGACCTCCCCAATTGGAGTACAAATTTTACGAAAGAAAAATAAACTCACAACACATACTAAAATGCGGAATTATGTGACCAACAGCTCTGTGTGGAGTGGGATAACAGATGGTGACAAATTCCCCACTCGAGTTGCATATTGTGAAATTCGTGGAGAAAAACAAGTGGTGCCTTGGCGTAAATTATTCTTCATGAATGGTGCGAGACCGAGGGCCTTGTTTATTCTGTGGTTGTGTGCCCAAGAAAGATTGTATACGAAAGATAGATTGACGCGATTTGGATTGCCTAATGATGGGTTGTGCTGTTTTTGCCAAGGTCAGGAATCAGTGAAGCACCTGTTCTTTGAGTGTCCGTTTACTCGGCAGGTCTGGAGAGGAGTACTGTTGTGGATACGTATCCAACATCAGCCTTCTGACTGGGGGCGTGAGCTAGGCTGGTTGATATCTAAATCAAATGGAAATGGGGCGCAAACACGGTTGATTAAGATTGCTGTGACGGAAACAATATATGAACTGTGGCGATTGCGGAATGCGATGATTTTCCAATCGGCACCTGCTGATCCTACTGTCACAGAGCACATAAAAAGTGTGATCAAGTTGAGATGTGATGTGATGCCTAAACTGAAGGGAATTCGGTTGGATTGAGAGCTTTTACAGAAGACGGCTAGCCTGAAGATCTTATTGTTGCTGCTATGACGTGATGCTACTGCTTCATGTGTTTGTTTACAAGCTAGCTTTAATTGTTTATTGTGTCTTGTGTGGTTGGTGAGGTGCTTTGTGAGTTATATGTCGAGAGGCCTGGATCTACGGATCGGCATTGTTTTGAAATTGTTTTTGGATGAAATACAAACGTGATCTTCGTTCCAAAAAAAAAAGAAAAACAAGTCTATGAAAGTGTAACCCCCGCCCCAAACCTATTCGAAAGAATAGGTTGCAAACGAAGGATCACACAATCTCACACTACCTCCTTCCTAGGCATTTAGCAATCTCAAAGCAAGGTGAAGAATTGTTGCCTCTTAGGTACATAATTACTCGGGAAAACAACCATAAGATCCTAACATGCATCATCCTATTATAAAGGCCTTCGTGAACCGCAGTAGAGAAAACACCACAAAGTGATGTCGAGACTACCAAGCTTAACTAAGTGTAATACATAAATGTGACAAGCCAAGCAAGAAAAACCTCAAACAAATTCATAGGGATGAAGCATGTGATTAATGTCATAGTTAGTTAATCTACCCAATAAAAAAGTTCAAAAAGTTTGGCAATAAACTCTGCATAAAACATGCAAGACTATCCTAGGATGAATGTAGTGTATGCAACTAAAAACTAAGAAAGCAGTAAACGTGCAAATGCAAACAAAAAATTTCACGAGTTTATCATAAGCAAAACAAGTATAGAGATAACCAGTGATAACCCCCCCCCCCCAAACCTGAACGTCGTCGCTCGTCCCGAACGTCGAAAGTGGATTCAAGGTGAGAGCTAATACTTGTATAAGTGACCTATAATACTCAATCAAACTCGTGAGAAAACAAAACGGGTGATAAACGAGGTAAAAAGATCGATCATTTAGCACAATAGGAAAAAATCGGGTTCCCTCCGAAAATGCTAAATTATCATCCAGAGACCTATTTATCACCAAAAAACACACGAAAATAAATTCACATATGAGAAGCAAATTGTTCAATGAATGAATGCATGCAATAAAGCGGTAAAAAAGCGATAAAAACTCCGGGTTGCCTCCCGGATAGCGCCATTGTTTATAGTCTTTGACTCGACTCCCTCTTGCGCCTAGCTCTTCTTCTTGAGGGTACTAGACTTCCCCTTCATGGATCTTCTCCTCATGCCACGAACCTGTGAATAAGAATGAACATAGACAACAAGACCACAGTAGTTAATAGTGTGAGAAGCATTGAAGTGATCAGGTGGATCAGATATGGCTCGCAACACATGTCGCTTGCCAGCCACCTCAATGGTGCAAGTCCTTCGGTAGATGTCTATCACGGAGCATCCCAAGAGAACGACATCCCCCATCCCAGGTGTAGACGCCGGTCATAACTACAAAATTGGTGTACACAGAAGCTTCACCAATCTTAACCAATACATTCTTCACAACGCCTTCGGGTCTCACAAAGGATCCATCCGCCAGTTGCACAATAGCCTTATGCTCAGATAGTTTTCCAAGGCTACTCTTCTCAAACACATTCATTTGGAGAACATTAGAGTAGGATCCCGTGTCTAGTGTAGCACGGACATCTTCAAGTTCACCAATCCCGACCTTAACATCGAAACTTTGAGGGAGTGGCTCGGGATCCTCTTGCTCCTCTTCACTCTCATCAGTACCAAGGTCCTTCTCTTCTTCCTTGGCTAGTGGAGGTTCTTCATTCTTGCAACACTCGCATTTAGCAACCTTCTTGATGGTGATTTCGACAGGTAGATCACCCACCAAGGTAATGGACATCGACTTCTCAGTGTTGCTAGGCAGCTTTCCTTGCTCCCTACTTGCTCCTCGGTCAATCAATTCTTGCATCTTTTGATGGGCAAGCCTAGTTCTCTCTTCCAATCGATCAAGCCTTGCCCTAGTCTTCTCAGAATCTTCTTCGTAACGTTTGAGAAATCTTTGGGTGTGATCAACCATCTTTTGCAAGTTCTCCATCAGTTGAGCCGACTTCGACTTCGGTTGCTCTTTCGGAGCGGGATTTTCGCAGTGATCATTACCATAGTTAAGCCTACTACGGTCTTGGTTAGGACCATAAGTTTGGCTAGCCGGTGCATATCCTTGATTGTTTCGGAACCCTCTTCTCCAAAATCCACCTCGAGGATTCCTTCCATCTTGTCCGTAGCTAGCTTCTTGGGTACCAAATTCCGTAGCAAAGGCTTCCTCTTCGCCTCCTTGAACCCAGTTGCCGTCATCATATGCAAGCTCCGATCTACACATATGAGCTCCATGCCCATAGTTCTTGCATATTCGGCAAACCTCGTTTGACATAGCTGTTCCAGTGGCGCTCTTGAGGACTTGCTTCAATTCGTTGGTAAAGCACTCGAATCGATCCCCATTCCCCCCATACATAGGGGTTTCTTGAGTAGGTGGAGCTTCAGGTCCACGTATCCTAACCATTGCTCTTGGGTCCTTGAATTTTGACCCCTTAGCAAGCCTTTCGAAAACCGCCCAGACGGCTTCCGCGGTTTCCACCCAAATATTGCCACGGCATTGGAAGTCCACCACTTGTTGGTTCTCGAACGTTAGTCCATTGTAGAAGTGTTGGACTAGATCCGAAAGTTCAAAACCATGGTGAGGGAACTTGTTCATGAGGTCTTGGAACCTCTCAAACGCGGTGTAGATGGTCTCATCATAGTCTTGTTTGAACCCAGTGATTTGCGCCTTGAGCGCGGTAGTCAAGGTGTGAGGGAAGTATTTTTCCATGAAAGCCAAAAAAACCTTCTCCCAAGTGTCCAGCGAGCCCGCCGGTAGAGAACTCAACCATGACTTGGCTCTGTCGCCAAGCCCCATAGCAAAAACCTTCATCCTCAACTCATCCGTTGTTATTTTAGCTCCGGGTCGTGGGAGTTGGTTGACGAAATCATCGATATCGTGCAAGTACCCCATCACATCTTCCCTTGCTAAGCCATAGAACCTCAGAAGTTGTTGGAACGCGTGGTTCTTGATTTCCAGATCACGAGTTGCAGACGAAAGAACAATCGCCGGTCCCCTCATACGATCCTTGGAGGGTTGAACCCATGCTTTCAGTGGTCTAGCTTCTGCCATTCCGTCGATTTCCTTGAAAAGACTGTGTAGAGATTCAGAGAAATTGGTATCCTCTATTTTCTCTAGTTCACGCCTTCGAAGTAGTCGCCTTCTTTGGTGGTAGACTCTGTCGATCTCAGCAATTGAATCAGCAAGCGGTGTTCCTCTAGATCGTGTATGTGGCATACACTATCTGTAACAAACTAGGAAAGGAGTATCAGAGAGAGATTAAATAGGAAAACTAAAAACTACTAGAACTAGGAATTGAATGCTGAAAAATATAAAAAAGTTTAAACAGAAAATAGGAGTATAGTCCCCGGCAACGGCGCCAATTTGTCAGATTCTAGTTAATCAAATAAATTTGTATTTAGCCAAAGGCAATTCACAACTACAACGAAAACCGTAGTGTAGCAGTAAAATAACCTCGAGTGTCGATCTCTAAGGACTATAACTAGCTTTATCTAATCTAACTTAAGAATATAAAATCAACAAACTACTTAGCAAAGGTTTTTCTTATCAGATAATGGAGGCCGGTGATAGTATGATCATTCAAAGCATAGCAGGTTAATAATCATGCATGAAGTACCCAATTGTTTTGCATGGAGATCTTTGATCAATGAATTGTCCAATTGTGTTCGTTATAATTCAACACTACGAAGATAGAGGTTTTAGATAGATCAAAGAAATAAAGCAATAACTTAAGGCCTAATGCGCGATATAGCCATTAGCATAATTATCAACCCTTCGCTAAGAAATCACATACTATCACCAACGAGAAGTTTAGCTACTCATAGATGTCATGCAATCAACAGAAATCATAGCAAGATTGAATGAAAACATGTTGAAAGATAAATAAATATAAATAGAAAAACTGTAAGATACAATGTTACCGAAGGTTGTCAATCTCCGAAGAATCGCGATCTTACAAGCTCCAAAATGCTAAGAAAAAGTATCTCCTAAGCTAAGAATCCCCAGAACAGGCTCTGGAGAATTTCTACCTAAAACTAATGAGAAAGGTGAGAGAAAAGGTCCGGAAAAGTATGAAAAACGGAGAAAACTGATCAACTATATATAGGCATTCGGCAGGTGTGGGGCGAGTCGCCCCTCACACCGGGCGATTCGCCTGGTGTGGGGCGATTCGCCCCACGTCCCGGGCGACTCGCCCGGGAGGTTTTTTCGGCCTTTTACGCATTTTCGACGCGTTTTTGGATTTCTTCTCCTTTTCGAATTCGGTTTTTGCCTTCTAGTGACCTTTTAGCCTTCAGACTCGACCTCTAGACTTCAAATCCTATCCGGAATCATCTGGATACTCCAAATAGGCCTTCGGAACATCAATTCCTTGTCTACTTCAATATAATTGCCCGGAAAACCTCGTTTTTCACCCAAAACCTGTAAAATACAAACTAAAGGGAAACGTGACACTATTCTAATAAAATGCACTAAAATATATCTAAATTAACATAGATGATAGCTAAAATAGGTGAAAAAGACTCAAATGAAAGTCTAAAATACACATTCGTCAGAAGATGACATGCTTTCCCATACACGAGTCTGTACGGAGTGGTCCCAATTACCGTCTTGTAGCTAGTCCTGTATGCCCAAAGTGCATCATTCAATTTTCCTGCCCAATCTTTCCTACTAGGATTCACTACTCGCTCCAGGATTTTCTTAATTTGTCGGTTGCTAACTTTGACTTGGCCCGATGTCTGTGGATGATATGGCGTAGCAACACTATGGTGGACACCGTATCTCTTAAGAAGGGAGGCAAAGGTTCTATTGACGAAGTGTGACCCTCCATCACTGATGATTGTCCTAGGGCACCGAAACCTAGACAATATTACTTCCTTCAAGAACTTCATAACAACTGCGTCGTCATTCGTTTTTGTAGAAATTGCCTCCACCCATTTAGTGACATAATCCACCGCAACAAGAATGTATCCATAACCTCCACTTGATGGAAATGGTCCCATGAAATCAATGCCCCACACGTCGAAAGGTTCGACCACTAGATTCCCTTGAAGGGGCATTTCGTCTTTCTTGCTAATATTACCACCTCGTTGACATGGGTCACAATTTTTTACAAAAATTCTAGCATCTCGGTATATTGTTGGCCAGTAAAATCCTGCTTGTAGTAGCTTGCGAGCTGTTTTCAAGCCACTATAGTGTCCTCCACAATTAAGCTCATGGCAATGACTCAACACACTTTGTTGCTCTTCTTGTGGCACGCATATCCTCAGAATTCCATCAGCTCCTTCTTTGAAAAGATGCGGATCATCCCATATGAAAGACCTGCAACGCTTGGCAAGAGCTCTCTTGTCGGAGGCTGAAAAGTTAGTGGGGCAAACATTCATAGCCAAATAGTTTACAATATCAGCATACCATGGCTCTTCATTAGCCTTCATCAAGTGTTCATCAGGGAGATCCTCATTAATAGGTATCGAATCAACAGGGATATTTGGTATTCTAGACAAATGACCAGCTACTAAATTCTCCCTACCAGCTCTATCCACTATCGTCAAATCAAAATCTTGTAGCAAAAGGACCCAACGGATTAATCTAGGCTTAGAATCTTGCTTAGCTATCAAATGTCTCAAAGCAGCATGATCAGTATGGACATTCACAGGATGACCAATTAAATAAGACCTAAACTTTTGTAAAGCAAAAACAACAGCTAAAAATTCCTTTTCAGTAGTTGTGTAATTAACTTGCGCGGAGTCTAGAGTCTTACTAACATAATAAATCACACGATACTACTTATCAACTTTTTGGCATAAAACGGCACCCATAGCAAAATTCGAAGCATTACACATAATCTCAAAAGGAAGATTCCAATCAGGTGGCACAACAATGGGAGTAGAAACAAGCTTTTCCTTAAGGGTATTAAAAGCAACTAAGCATTCATTAGAAAAATGGAAAACCACATCTTTTGCAAGCAAGCTACTTAAAGGTTTAGCAATTTTCGAAAAATCCTTAATAAACCTCCTATGAAACCCTACATGGCCAAGAAAAGATTGCAATTCTTTCACACAAGTAGGTGGGGGAAGTTTTTCAATGATTTCGATCTTAGCCTTGTCTACCTCAATACCTCTTTCAGAAACTACATGTCCTAGAACAATGCCTTCCCTAACCATGTAATGACTTTTCTCTCATCTTAAGGTCAAATTGCATTCAATGCATCTTTTCAAAACAAGATCTAATCTTTGCAAGCATTCATCAAACGAATCACCAAAAATGGAAAAATCATCCATGAAAACTTCAACAAACTTAGTTACCATATCAGAGAAAACAGAAAGCATGCACCTTTGAAAAGTGGCGGGAGCGTTGCATAGTCCAAACGGCATCCTCCTATAGGCAAACGTTCCGAATGGGCAAGTGAATGTCGTCTTCTCCTGATCCTCCGGTGCAATCGGAATCTGGTAGAAACCTGATAAACCATCAAGAAAACAATAGAATTTCCGCCCCGCAAGGCGGTTTAGCATGTCATCTATAAATTGTAAAGGGGAAGTGGTCTTTCTTAGTGGCGGCATTTAATCTTCTATAGTCAATGCACATCCGCCATCCAGTGGTCTTCCTAACCAGTACTAACTCTCCCTTCTCATTCTCTTCCACCGTGACTCCTGATTTCTTAGGAACTACATGAACCGGGCTCACCCATCGACTATCAGGAATGGGGTAAATCATATCGACATCTAGCAACTTGATCACTTCTTTCTTTACCACCTCTTGCATGGCCGAATTTATCCTACGCTGAGGTTGCCTAACGGGTTTGGCATCTTGTTCTAGAGTGATGTTGTGCACACACCGAGTAGGGCTAATTCCTTTGATATCACTAATCCCCCATCCTATAGCTGCAGAATTTTCTTTCAAAACTTCAATTAGCCTACTTCCTTCATCGTTGGAGAGATGTGAGGAGACTATCACAGGCTTCTTGCGATTTTCTCCTAAGTAGAAATACTTGAGGTGCGCAGGAAGTGGCTTTAATTCTAAGCTAGGCTCTTCAGGAAATTTACTTTCTTCATCCTCGTCATCTAAAGGTTCAAGCACTTCTTCTCCTACGGGAATTTCTGGGGTGCTATCCATTATTTCAACTAGTTCCCTTGCTTCTTCGGTCATGTAGCATGTCTCAGTTTGCATGGTTAGTGCCTCCTCAAGTGGTTCAGGATTATCATGGCAATGATGAAATTCAGAAATCACGGAATCATAGGAATCGACAAAATTTAACTCTTCCACGACTTCCTTATCTCCGGTGCTACATCCTACCGATTAAATCTTCTCACCCATTACCTCCATGGTTATTTTCTTGCCCTTAAGTTCAAGGCATGTGTTCGTAGTTGCCATGAATGGTCTCCCAAGTAGTACTACGTGCTCGCGAATATGGCTCTTTCCCTCGTCTGCAGACTTCATTACTACAAAATCAGCTGGGATTATCAATTTGTCCACCTTCACAAGGATGTCCTCTATTATCCCGACTGGCCTCTTCACACTTTGGTCCGCCATTTGGACAACCATATCAGTCGGTGTCAATTCTCCGAGATCCAGGGCCTTGTATACCGAATAAGGCATTAAGTTAATGCTAGCCCCTAAGTCAGGCATTGCCTTCGTGGTTTGACCATTCCCCAAGGCGATGTTGATGATAAAACTTCCAGGATCTTTCTTCTTCACAGGTAACTCGGCAATCGAATTTACTGTCTCAACCCCATTAACTTCCTTTCCTGAAGTAATCCTTTTGTTCTTCATCTCAAGAAAGAATTTCGTATAAGCTGGAATGTTTTGGATTAACTCCAAGAGGGGCACATTGACTTCAACTTTTGAGAGGCGTTGAAATAGAGGTGACTCCTGAATATCCTTCTTGGATGGCTTGATCCGACTTGGGAATGGTACATGTGGTTTCGGAGGCACATATGGATTAGAAGATTTGTGAAGTACTGCTGGCGTAGGGGTTCCCCTTTCGACCTCATCATCAACTATGTCTTCTACAGATGGTCTCGGTTCATCATCCTTCTCTTGAGGTTGTTTGGAACTTTCACTAACCTCTTGTTCGGTGCTTGGTCCTGTATTGTCGGTCCCAGATGGTTCAACACGTTTAGGACGCATGAAGTTAGGAATTTTGGTCATCTTTCCTCCACGGAGAAGTAGATTCACTTCTTCGTACTCATTTTCCTCGGTAGTAACAGTTGGAAGTGGCTTGGGATCAGCTTCAGGTGTCAAAACGGGGGAACTAGGGTCGTCCAGTTCCCTGGAGCTGGGGGGCGATTCGCCCCCCACACCGGGCGGTTCGCCCTCCACTTCCAGGGGGGCGTCTTCGACTGCTTTTCCGCACTTTTCACACTTCAACAAGCTAAGTTCCTTGATGATATCGTTTTTCACCAATTAAATTTGTTTAAAAGCCTACGAACACTTATCACTACATAAACTAGAGTGCAATGGCAAGTTGTCCCCGAGTGTCGTTCTCTCGGGACCTCACGTGGCTTTGCTTGAGGTTTTTGCTAGTAATTTCAGTCAACGAGTTCAAATGTTTATAGAATCGTTTTTCTTTGAACAAAGCAACTAGAAATCAGATTGTTGTAATCAAGTTTGGAAAATGGTTGGTGGTAGAAATCGAATACACATGCATGGGTTACGAATATGCTCACAAGTTCAGTGCGTAAAACCTTCGATCAAGTCTGCTAAGAAACTCGTCTAGGTAACTTTCAAGACACACATCATAAAAGACCACTATCAATACTTTAGAGGTGCTTGTCACTAACACCATTTATCTAGCATGCTGCAAATTTCTAACATACAATCCTATAGCTTTCATTGACCAAGAGTTTGTCACTATACTCAATTCGAATATATTTTATAGGCAACTAAGAATCATATGAAGGAATTTGCAGCAAGATTGAATCACAATCTCATGTAAGCATAAACATAACCCATAGCATGCATATTCTACATTCTACCACCAACACAAAAGATTTAGCTACTCATATTCATCAACATAGACATCAATTCATATGAATAATAATCAGAATACATCATATCAAACTACAAGACAAGAGAGTGATACAAGTTACCACCAAAGCTGTCACTAATCGGTGGAAAGCAAAGAAAACCTCTCCGTAGATGATTACAAAGGATGAATTCCAATCAAAATCTTGAATCCCAAGCTAAAATACAATGTAATCTGAGTTTTCTCTGAGTTTTGGGGCTTAGGAGCTCTCCAAAACGAAGCTACAGTTCAAAAGATATTCAAAAAATGACTGAAGATCAGATCTAAGAAGGAAAATCCGAAAACGTAACCGTTGCCAAGCGTACCGCTTGGAGAAGCCAAGCGGAGCGCTTGGCAAGCGAAGCGCTTTGGCACTCCAAGTGCTTCGCTTGGCTTCTGTGCCAAAGTTCCTGGAAAATGAAGCGGAGCGCTTCACTATTCCAGGCGCTTAGCTTGGCTCCTGGGCAGATTTTTGTCTTCAAACTCAATCTTTTTGCCCTCGCATGGCCCTCGGGTGCCTTGGACTCATCCTTCTCGATGCTTATTGATGCTCAAACACTTACGAACAAGCCACGGAGATTGGGGAACTTCAACGGGGCCATCTTTTCCATCAAAAAGGCTCATTTTTAGCTCCAAAAATACCGTTTCATACCTAAGTGCCTGAAAATGCAGAAAACGCAAAACGTGACACTATTCTACAAAACTAACCAAAAAACAAGGCTTGAAGATAGCAAAAGAAGGTAAAAAAGACAAGATGAACGCGTCAAAAATACGTTCATCAAACTCCCCAAACCAAACCTTTGCTTGTCCTCAAGCAACAAACAATCCTAAATGCAACACAAAAGGAGTCTCATGCCAAGTAAAGTGAACTAATCTATTGAATCTACCAAATGCTTATGAACAAAACCAAATGAGCATGACATGCAAATAGGTTGAAGTATGCCTCGATTGCGAATATACACATTCTCAAGTGCACTTGGTTAAACAAAGGAGTCTCACGTAACATCTTCTACCTGGACCTGGTCAGTGACGACACAATGATGCATGTTATCATACTACAATTGCCCCGTGCCTATGAAACCGAGGGCTTACTACTGTTCACCAAGCGAGACTTTTCCTCAAGAGAGGGCGAACCAATACTGGCTCTCATCAAACGAAGGAGGGTTCCCTTAGAAAGATAACACTCCCCTATTCTACCCAGACTCTCAAGAATGAGCCTCTTTCAACCACTTCTTGAATAGCAAGACGAGGGTGGTCAAGAACAGGCCTTGGACAAAGGCGACACGAAACGAAAGATAGAATTTACAACTCGACACTTCACAAGGACAAAATATCTACATGACACTTGACACTACGAGACTGCTTTTGGCTTGCAACGACCCTTTTTTGCTTTTGGGTCTTATTCTTTATTTTCTTTCTTCTTTTTTTTATTTTCTTTTCTCTTTTTTTTTTTTAATATTTCTTTTTCTTTCTTCTTCTTTTCCTTTTTTTTTTTTATTTTTTTATATATATAGGGGCAAGCAACAGTACTATGTGTCAAAAACACCTCCCCAAACCTATTCGAAAGAATAGGTTTGAGCACAAAGACGAAAAAGAAAAAGGAAAGACTCTTTTACAAAGACACCTCCCCAAACCTATTAGAAAGAATAGGTTGGGACACAAAACAAAAAGAAAAAGAAAAAGGGAAACTTTACAACGACTCAAAGACGAGAGACAAGATCAAATAAGGCAACCCCCTCCCCAAACCTATTCGATAGAATAGGTTTAATACAAGGAATCGCACACCTCACACTACCTCCTTCCTAGGCATTTGGCAATCTCTAATCGAGGTGAAGAACTTGTCGCCTCTTACGTACATAATTACACGGGTTACAACCATAGACTCTAACATGCATCATTTTATAAGGCCATCGCCAACCACAGCAGAAGAAACACCACTCAAGGTGATGTCGAGACTACTAAGCTTAACTAGTGCACATGCGAATGTGAAAAACCAAGCGAGACAAGCCTCAAACTACTTGCAAAGTGATGCAACATATGATCAATGGTCATAAACACTTAGTCTACTCAATAAAAACGTTCAAAAGACTTGGCAATAAACTCCACACACAACAACTAATCTGTGGATGATATGAATGCAAAAATTTGAAAAAACACAACAAATCACATGAACTTGAGTAAAATCAGGCATGTACGAACCACACAAGCATATAGTACTGAAATCCAATACCCCCTCCCCAAACCTAAACTTTTGCTCGTCCTCGAGCAAAGAAAAGTTGAATGAAAAGGAAAAATTGGATTGAAAGTACACTTCCCTGAGATAAAGGTTCGTGTCCAATCTCCTATATATGAGTAGTACCTGAAAGGACTTAAGAAACATGTGAAAACGGGTGCGCAAAGGTGAGAAGAATGGAAAAAAACGAGGTAAATCTGGGTACCAAGCGGACCGCTTGGCCCTTCCAAGCGCTTCGCTTGGCTCTGTTTCCAGATTTTCGATGTTTTTTTGTTTTTTTGTTTTTTTTTTATCTTAATCACCTAATGCACCAAGACAAAAACTAGACTAAACTAATCACGACAAAAGGCACACATGCGACAACTACAAAAGCAAATAAAAAAGTACAAGAAACTAATGAAATGAACTAAGATACAAAAGGTACCTCGACCAAGTCAACCTCCACTTCATGAGTCGACTCGAGAGGCTCTAGGTACGGCTTAACTCTCTGGCCATTGACCTTGAAGGTAGCTCCGGTTTTGTTGTCCAAGAGTTCCACAGCACCATGGGGTGCTACTCGGACAATTTCAAATGGTCCGTCCCATCTAGAACGGAGTTTTCCAGGAAAAAGTCGCAACCGAGAGTTGAAGAGGAGTGCCTTTTGACCTGGGACTAAATCCTTGCGGATGATGCCTCTATCATGATACCTCTTTGCCCGTTCCTTGTATATCTTACCACTTTCGAAGGCTTTCAATCTTAGCTCATCTAGCTCGGTGAGTTGCAAAAGTCTTTCTTCACCGGCTTTTTCCATATCAAGGTTCAATTGCTTGATGGCCCAAAGTGCTCTATGCTCCAACTCCACGGGTAGATGGCAAGCTTTCCCGTACACAAGCTGGTAGGGAGTGGTACCAATCACCATTTTGAACGAGGTCCTATATGCCCATAGTGCATCTGGCAACTTGGTGGACCAATCCTTCCTCGAGGGTTTGACCACCCGCTCCAAGATTTTCTTGATTTGCCGATTGCTCACTTCCACTTGGCCAGATGTTTGAGGATGATATGGAGTAGCAACGAAATGTGTCACCCCGTACTTCTTCATGAGATTAGCGAAGACCTTGTTCACAAAGTGAGTTCCCCCATCGCTGATAATGGATCTCGGGGTCCCAAACCTATTAAAGATCACATCACGAAGAAAAGAGGGTACAACCTTGGCATCATTAGTCCGGGTGGGAACAACCTCTACCCATTTGGTGACATAGTCGACCGCAACCAAGATATATTCGTACCCATTACTCTTAGGGAATGGTCCCATAAAGTCTATACCCCAAACATCAAAAGGCTCAACAACTAAGTTACCTTGCTGGGGCATCTCTTGTTGCTTGCCAATGTTGCCACTCCGTTGGCATGAGTCACATTGCGCCACAAATGAGCGCGCATCTTCAAACAAGCTGGGCCAAAAGAACCCGGATTGAAGCACCTTGCGAGCGGTTTTTGGCCACTATAATGCCCTCCACATTCTAACTCATGGCAGAATCTCAGTATCGACAATTGCTCTTTGTCGGGTACACACCTCCGCAAGACTTCATCTCCTCCCTTACGGAACAAGTACGGGTCATCCCATATGTAGTAGCGACAATTCCTCACAAGTGAACACCGTTCAGGTCCAAAGATATGGGTTGGCATCACATTTGTGGCTAAGAAGTTAACGATATCGGCGTACCATGGTTCCAACTCAATGCGCATCAACTGATCATCGCGCAAATCATCTGGGACGGGTGTGTCGTCTTGTGGAATGTTTGGAAACCGGGACAAGTGGTCCGCCACTCGGTTTTCCTTGCCACTTTTATCAATTATCTCCACCTTGAACTCTTGGAGAAGAAGTACCCAACGCATCAAGCGTGGCTTGGTTTCACGCTTAGCAATCAAATGCTTGAGAGCTGCATGGTCAGTGTGAACAAAAACTTTGTACCCAGTAATATAGGACCTGAATTTACTTAGAGAAAAAATAACCGATAAGAATTCTTTCTCAGTGGTAGTATAATTAGTCTGAGCAGCATCTAAGGTCTTACTAGCATAGTAAATCACTCTGAAACGGTTATCAACCTTTTGACCAAGAACAACACCCATAGCATAGTCAGAAGCATCACAAATAATTTCAAAAGGAATTTTCCAATCCGGAGAGACTACAATAGGGGCTGTTAAGAGTTTCTCCTTAAGTGTGTGGAAAGCGTCAAGACATTCTTGTGTGAATTCGAAGGGAACATCTTTAGCAAGCAAGTTACTCAAGCACTTAGCTATCTTAGAGAAATCTTTGATAAATCTCCTATGGAAGCCTACATGCCCAAGGAAGGATTGCAATTCACGCACACAAGTAGGTGGAGGTAACTTTTCAATGATTTCAAGTTTCCCTTTGTCTACCTCTACCCCTCTTTTAGAAATAGCATGTCCCAACACAATTTCCTCTTTAACCATATAGTGACTCTTTTCCCAACTCAAGGTAAGATTACACTCAATACACCTCCTTAAGACACGATCAAGTTTATAAAGACAATCATCAAATGAATCATCGTAAACGGAAAAATCATCCATAAATACCTCAACAAATTTATTCACCATGTCGGAGAAGACGGAGAGCATGCAACGTTGGAAAGTGGCCGGAGCATTGCACAATCCGAAGGGCATCCTCCGGTATGCGAAAGTGCCAAAAGGACATGTGAAGGTGGTCTTCTCTTGGTCCTCGGGAGCTATAGGAATCTGGTAGAAACCTGACAAACCATCCAAGAAACAATAGAACTCTTGCCCAGCTAGGCGGTTAAGCATATCATCAATAAATGGTTAAGGAAAATGATCTTTCTTTGTGGAAGAATTCAATTTCCTATAATCGATGCACATACGCCACCCCGTTGTTTTCCTAACGGGTACTAATTCCCCTTTATCATTTGCTTCGACCGTGATACCCGACTTCTTAGGGACTACATGGACGGGGCTAACCCATTTGCTATCGGGAGCTGGGTAAATCATCTTAGCATCTAGGAGTTTAAGCACCTCTTTCTTCACAACTTCTTGCATAGCTGGGTTTAGCCTACGTTGTGGTTGCCTAACAGGTTTCGCATCTTCCTCTAAGGCTATTTTGTGGGTACATTGCACCGGGCTTATACCCTTGATGTCACCTATGCTCCATCCTATGGCTCCGGTGTTTCTTTTCAACACCTCCACTAACTTAGCCTCTTCCTCCTTACCAAGCTTAGAAGATATGATTACAGGTTTAGACTCATTCTCTCCTAGGAAGACATATTTCAAATGGCTTGGTAATGGTTTAAGCTCAAGGGTTGGTTCACTAGGTGGAGGGGTCACTCCTTCTTCCTCATCTATTCCTCGAGACTCTTCTACTTCTTCTCCTAGAGGAATTTCGGGTGCATTATCTAGGAGGGCTGTCATAGCTAACACTTCTTCGGTGACAAATCCCTCTTCAAGGTTCAGAGTAAGAGCGGCTTCTAAAGGGTCGCTAACTTCATGAGCAAAATAAGTATCACAAGAGACAGATTCATAACAATCAACAAATTTAAGTTCTTCAATCATAGCTTCCTCAGAGTCAGGTTCACATACCTGTTTGTATTGCTCGATCTGAACTTTGTCTCCGAGTACCTCCATGGTGATCTTTTTCCCTCGAAGCTCCAAACATGTGTTGGTGGTAGCCATGAAGGGTCTGCCCAAAAGCACAATATGCTCCTTTCTCGAACTTGTACCCTCGTCTGCTGTTTCCATCACCACAAAGTCGGTTGGTACAATGATTCTATCCACCTTCACTAGAATATTCTCGACTATCCCCAGTGGGCGTTTCACACTTCGATCAGCCATTTGAACGACCATGCTAGTGGGTTGGATTTTTCCCAACCCCAACGCCTTGTAGATGGAGTATGGCATTAGATTAATGCTAGCCCCCAAATCAAGCATTGCTTTTGTGGATCGTCCGTTTCCCATGGTGATACTAATTATGAAACTCCCGGGATCCTTTTGCTTCAAAGGTAACTCATGCACCGAGTTAACCTTTCAAGTTCAGCCACATCCCCTTTCTGGAAAATCTTCTTATTACTCCTCACCTCTTTGAAAAATTTCGTGTAAGCGGGAATATTTTGAATCAATTCCAGAAGGGGAACGTTCACCTCTACTTTTGATAGGATCCCATATATAGGTGAGTCTCGGATGTCCTTCTTAGCTTCCTTTATCCTTCCGGGAAAGGGAAGATGGGGTTTAGGGGGCACATAAGGATTAGGCGACTTATGGAGTCCGCCCTCCTTTTGTTGTGCACCCCCTTCCTCATCTTCCTTATCCTTCTCAGTAACAAGTTCAGGGATTGGTGCGGCTTCTTCTACCACCTCCTTCTCCAGCTGCTCATCATCACCTGTATCACATGTATTATTAGGCAAAGATTTAGTTTTAGAAGGATACATCAAAGGATATGGTGGTCTTGATTCCTTGCCACTCCGCAAAAGTATGTTTGCCTCTTCAAGTTCTTCCTCAATCCTGGAGCTTTCACAATGTTCTTCGCTTTCCAGATCAGCCTCAAGTCCCTCAATGAACTCCTCTTGACGATTAAGATTTCTCTCATTTTTGGAAAAATCAGAATTTTCCTCCCAGGTCCCAGGCGGACCGCTTGACAGAGCGCAAGCGGAGCGCTTGCCAAGCGCTTCGCTTGGCTCAGGCCAAGCGCTTCGCCTGGCTCCTGGAGCTTCTTTTTTTTCTCCTTCTTTCTCTCCTGGAATTTCAAGCCCTCAGCTTGACTGCTCCAAGCGCTCAGCCTGGATTTCCAGTGAATTTTCTTCATGCATATGACACTCGCAACCCCTTTCTTCACTCATTTTCTCTTCTAGTAACTCGAGCATGACCTCAGATTCTCCTAGAACTTCATAGACACACTCCATTCTAGTATCAAAATCCTCTTGGTATTTACCCGCTACTTCGAGCACATTTCCCCAAACCTTCATTAGAGTGGATAACACCTCTTCTTCCTCTTCGGTGAAGCACTCCTCTTCACCTTGAGCTTGCGAGTCTTCCAACTCAAAGACGTAATATGGAATATTTTTGCCCGAGCATGTCTTCACTTTATAATCGAAGTTGTCATCATAAGAACTAATGGCAATAGGCTTGGGTGCTCGATACATCTCTGAGTAGTCAACCGGTGGCACAAGAGCATGGTTACGTGTCGCAACGAGCAATCTCCCAAAAACCTCTTTGATTTGGGATACGGTACAATTCTCCATACCGTCACATGCACCATCTATCACCAACTGCAAGTCTTCATCCAATCCCCGATAAAAACAAGTAATCAGTTCATATTCGCTCAACCGATGATGTGGGCATTCGCTCTTGTAGAGCTCAAATCTCTCTAGAGCATCGCAGAACCTTTCTCCCTTCCGCTGAGTGAATTCAATTATCCGCTTCTTGAGCTCTTCATTTTTCCTAGGCGAAAGGAACCGATCAAGAAAGGTGTCTACCACGTCTTGCCAACTCCTCAGTGATCCCCCAGGCAAAGATCTCAACCATTCCTTGGGTTTCCCAGTAAGAGCACATGGAAACAACCGACGCAAGAGCTGATCATCATTCAAATCACGTGGTGGTAACAACCCAACATCACGTCGATATTCTACCACGAATCGTAATGCATTCTCGCAAGGCGAATCTCGGAAGGTAGCTATGCTATAGAGAATTTCATCGGTGACCTCATATAACCTAGCCTCCGGTTCAAGATAAATCGCCGGCTCTTTCCTTATCGCCTCATACTGGACTTTGAAAGCTTCGTTCAAGCAAACTTCTTCCATACCTGTCCAACAACAAAGCCTTCAACTAACTGTAAGTTTCCGTTAGTTACGCAAAACTTTCACACAATTCAATCAAGAAAGAAATAAGGGATGGGAAAGAGATGTTGGCTGAAAAAACCAAAACAAAAACACCAACCAAAGGAGTTAAGTCCCCGGCAACGGCGCCAAATTGATGATGTCGTTTTTCACCAATTAAATTTGTTTAAAAGCCTAAGAACACTTATCACTACACAAACTAGAGTGTAATGGCAAGTTGTCCCCGAGTGTCGTTCTCTCGGGACCTAACGTCGCTTTGCTTGAGGTTTTTGCTAGTAATTTCAGTCAACGAGTTCAAATGTTTATAGAATCGTTTTCCTTTGAACAAAGCAACGAGAAATCAGATTGCTGTAATCAAGTTTGGAAAACGGTTGGTGGTAGAAATCGAATACACATGCATGGGTTACGAATATGCTCACAAGTTCAGTGCGTAAAACCTTCGATCAAGTCTGCTAAGCAACTCGTCTAGGTAACTTTCAAGACACACATCATAAAAGACCACTATCAATACTTTAGAGGTGCTTGTCACTAACACCATTTATCTAGCATGCTGCAAATCTCTAACATACAATCCTATAACTTTCATTGACCAAGAGTTTGTCACTATACTCAATTCGAATATATTTTATAGGCAACTAAGAATCATATGAAGGAATATGCAGCAAGATTGAATCACAATCTCATGTAAGAATAAACATAACCCATAGCATGCATATTCTACATTCTACCACCAACACAAAAGATTTAGCTACTCATACTCATCAACATAGACATCAATTCATATGAATAATAATTAGAATACATCATATCAAACTACAAGACAAGAGAGTGATACAAGTTACCACCAAAGCTGTCACTAATCGGTGGAAAGCAAAGAAAACCTCTCCGTAGATGATTACAAAGGATGAATTCCAATCAAAATCTTGAATCCCAAGCTAAAATACAATGTAATCTGAGTTTTCTCTGAGTTTTGGGGATTAGGAGCTCTCCAAAACGAAGCTACAGTTCAAAAGATATTCAAAAAATGACTGAAGATCAGATCTAAGAAGGAAAATCCGAAAACGTAACCGCTGCCAAGCGGAGCGCTTGGCAAGCGAAGCGCTTTGGCACTCCAAGTGCTTCGCTTGGCTTCTGTGCCAAAGCTCCTGGAAAATGAAGCGGAGCGCTTCACTATTCCAGGAGCTTAGCTTGGCTCCTGGGCAGATTTTTGTCTTCAAACTCAATCTTTTTGCCCTCGCATGGCCCTCGGGTGCCTTGGACTCATCCTTCTCGATGCTTATTGATGCTCAAACACTTACGAACAAGCCACGGAGATTGGGGAACTTCAACGGGGCCATCTTTTCCATCAAAAAGGCTCGTTTTTAGCTCCAAAAACGTCGTTTCGTACCTAAGTGCCTGAAAATGCAGAAAACACAAAATGTGACACTATTCTACAAAACTAACCAAAAAACAAGGCTAGAAGATAGCAAAAGAAGGTAAAAAAGACAAGATGAACGCGTCAAAAATACGTTCATTATTCGTTGATAAGTTGCTCAGTTACTTCGACTGCTTCAAAAGCCTTTTCGATGCGAAGATTGTTTTCAGCTTGCCCTGCGTGTGCTATCTCGAAAACACTCTCAATGGCCTTAATCCCTGCGTAAAATGCAAGTTCTTCCTCTTCACTGATATCTTCGTCTTCCGAATATCCTTCGTATAAGCCGTCAGTTTCGCCCCGATTTGAATTTACGTTGGTAACTTGACTCGACATTACCTTCTCAGATTGTGCAGATCCATTGGCGTACTTTTGAAAGACCTTCTCTGCCTCTTCAACTGTACATTATTCAAATCCTCCACACATCCCATCCACTTGAAGCCTAACATCATCACGTAGACCACCAAAAAAATACCAAATCATCTCCCCGTCGTCGAAACGGTGGTGGGGGCACTCACGTTTATACAGCTCAAAACGTTCATAGGTGTCACAGAACCGCTCGTACTCTCCTTGCTTGAAGTATTCGATCCGATTCCACAGTGCAATCGTCGCATGGTAAGGCATGAAACGCGCCAAGAACTCCTCTACTACTTGGCTCCAGGTTCTTAGTGATCATGGTGCTAATCTTGCTATCCAAATCCTCGGTTCATATCCCAGAGCAAAAGAAAATAATTTCCTGCATAATTGGTCCTCGGTAAACCCCTTTGCTGGAACTTTTGCTATTTCTTCCTCATAGGACCTGATGAAGCTTAACGGATTCATCCCCACTCCATCTTCGAACCTCGGTATCCTTCTCACTACAACACTTGTTACCTCATACCCCGATAACTCTTCTTCCAAGTATATAGCTGACCCTTTCTTGACTTGCGAGAACGTAGGTGTCAAGCGAGCTTTCAAGGTCGTCATACCTGGAAATCTGGAACAGGAGTAACTCAAAACTGAAAACTAGTCTCGTTAGAAATCTCGAAGATCAAGAATTTTTTGGAAATTACTTATAAAATCGAAAACTACTAATACTACTAATACTAGGAATTGAATGTTGAAAATATAAATAAAAGCTAAACAGAAAAAAGGAGTATAGTCCCCGGCAACGACACCAATTTGATGAACCGGAATTTTTCAGATTCTAATTAATCAAATAAATTTGTATTTAGCCAAAGGCAATTCACAACTACAACGAAAACCGTAGTGTAGCAGTAGAATAACCTCGAGTGTCGATCTCTAAGGACTATAACTAGCTTTATCTAATCTAACTTAAGAATATAAAATCAAAAAACTACTTAGCAAAGGTTTTTCTTATGAGATAATGGAGGTTAGTGATAGTATGATCATTCAAAGCATAGCAGGTTAATAATCATGCATGAAGTACCCGATCGTTTTGCATAGAGATCTTTGATCAATAAATTGTCCAATTGTGTTCCGTTATTATTCAACACTACGAAGATAGATGTTTTAGATAGATCAAAGAAATAAAGCAATAACTCAAAGTTTAATTCGCTTTACAGCCATCAGCATAATTATTAACCCTTCGCTAAGAAATCACATACTATCACCAACGATAAGTTTAGCTACTCATAGATGTCATGCAATCAACATAAATCATAACAAGATTGAAAGAAAACATGTTGAAAGATAAATAAATATAAATAGAAAAACTGTAAGATACAATGTTACCGAAGGTTGTCAATCTCCGAAGAATCGCGATCTTACAAGCTCCAAAACGATTAGAAAAAGTGTCTCCTATGCTAAGAATCCCCAGAACAGGCTCTGGAGAATTCCTACCTAAAACTAATGAGAAAGGTGCGAGAAAAGGTCTGGGAAAGTATGAAAAACGGAGAAAACTGAGCAACTATATATAGGTATTCGGCAGGTGTGGGGCGAGTCGCCCCACACACCAGGCGAATCGCCTGGTGTGGGGCGGTTCGCCCCACGTCCCGGGCCAATCGCCCGGGACCTCCAGTCGGCTATTGACGCGTTTTTGGATTTCTTTTCCTTTTCGGACTCGGTTTTTGCCTTCTAGTGACCTTTTAGCCTTCAGACTCGACCCCTAGACTTCAAATCCTATCTGGAATCTTCTAGATACTCCAAAAAGGCCTTCGGAACACCAATTCCTCGTCCACTTCAATATAATTGCCCGGAAAACCTCGTTTTTCACCCAAAACCTGTAAAATACAAACTAAAGGGAAACGTGACACTATTCTTATAAAATGCACTAATTTATAGCTAAATTAACATAGAGGATAGCTAAATTGGTGAGAAAAGACTCAAATGAAAGTGTAAAATACACGTTCATCAGTAGTCGAACCAACTTAGCACTTCTCGTGCTTCATGGCGTCTAGAGGCTTGTCGTAGTCTCTTCTTCACTTTTGATAAATTTCCTAAGTATAGAAATTTTCCAGTCGGGCGCTTTATTGGCCGATCACCTTTGCTAGTCGGACGCTATGCATTTGCGAATAATTTCGCCAAAATTTCACCATGTTTGTCGAAATTTCACCAAGTATGGAGTCGTGCTACTCGGGCGCGTTAATCCTTTGATACCCTCGGACATTTTTGTACGCCTGCTAGTCAGCCCTTAGGTAATTAATTGTGTCGTCGAGCACACTCTTTCTCCCTTACAAAATTTCTCAAAAACTCCAAGGAAATAACTTCTTTTGTTCGTCAGACAAGTTATGATCCTCAGACCGCTTTAAGGTTGGCCGAGGAGCAGGTCGTCGGCCCATTGTGCGTCCGGGTACCTCCGATTCCAAAACTTCTCGAGAAATTTTTCCGATACATCTTTTTCTTGTCTTAAAAAAATGAGAGGATTTTAATTTTTTACCTTTAGAGCATTATTTCTTTCCTTCGGAGCCCCTTATCTAGTTTCGCATTTTTGTGTTGCCTTTCGTGATCTTATATCTGCCTTTGGTGTAAGCAAGACAATATCTCAAACTGAAAGAGTTGCATTGATTTGATAGAAATTCAATTACAACGGTGGGCTTCGAGGCCATGCCAAAGGGCGAAACAAAAACTGAACTAGAAATCAAAAACTAGCAAAACGGGGCCTTCCACAAGAGCTCATCAAAACCTTGCATAATTCTCCAATGCCTTGTAGGCATAAAACCTCTGGAGATTGGTGGTGTTCCAAGTGTTCTTCAACTCATTTCCTTCGGCATCTTCCAAGCGATAACTTCCATTGGAATTGGCTTCCACTATCTTGTAAGGGCCTTCCCACTTGGGTTCCATCTTGTGTGGATTTCCTAAGATGTCCGCCTTGCAGAGTACCAAGTCTCCAACTTGAAAGTCTCTGTCCCTGACATGCTTGTTGTAGGCCTTTGCGACAATGGCTTGGTAGCGCAAGATGTTTGCCAATGCTGTGGTCCTTGACTCTTCGAGCATTTCTAGATCGAACATCCTTGATTCATGGTTGTCCTCCGGTTGGTAGCCTTGAATTCTCAATGTCTCTTGTACAATCTCGGCTGGGATTACTGCCTCCGAACCATAGACAAGGGAGAATGGAGTTTCCCTTGTGCCGTCTTTGAAGTGGTGCGGTAGGCCCAGAGGACTCCATCGAGTTGCTTGACCCAACTTCCTTGGTACGCTGAAAACCTTTTCTTCAAGCTCCTCACGAGCGTCTTGTTGGTGGACTCGGTTTGGCCATTAGCTTGGGGATATCCCACTAAAGTAAAACGCCTTTCGATCTTCATCCTTTCGCACCATGAGTTGAAATTGGCTCCGGAGAACTGAGAACCGTCGTCGGACACAAGGACCCTTGGTAAGCCAAACCGACACACAATATTCCTCCAGACAAAGTCCATGACCTTCTTCTCGCTGGTCACTGAAACCGCCTCCGCCTCTGCCCATTTGCTGAAATATTCTACAGCGACAATGATGAATTTCTTTTGTCCGGTTCCTTTGGGCAATGGTCCGACTATGTCGATTCCCCATGTGTCAAAGGGGCATGTGATCTTGGAGGGAATAAGCGGTCTTGCGGGCGCATGATCGGGGGTCGCAAAGTATTGACATTCTTCGCACTTGCGCACAAATTGTGCGGCGTCCTCTCGCACCGTTGGCCAATAAAATCCTTGGCGAATAATTTTCTGAGCTAAGGCTCTTCCTCCCGAGTCGTTTCCACAACTTCCTTGGTGCATTTCCTCCAGGATTGCTTGGACTTCGTTGTTGCTCACGCACCTAAGGTGTGTGCCTCTAAAGGATCTCTTGTAAAGATATGTCCCTTGGACAAAGCACCTTACTGCTCTTCCTTTGACCCTTCTTTCTTCCGCACGGTCCCTCGGGAGGATTCCATGCATTAAATAGGCCGCGATAGGTTGCATCCAACTTGGGGTCATATCGAGAGTGAACATGCCTTGCGCACTTTTTTGGGAACTTGCGATGGAGGAAATCTCCATCTTCAGAAGTATGACATTCCAAGTGTCTACGCCTCCGGACGCAGATGCATATTTGGACAAGGCATCCACCTTACCATTGAGTTCTCTAGCAAATTTTTCCACTTAGCATTCTTCAAAGTGTGCCATTTCCTCTTTGATAGCGTCCTTGTACTCTAGCCAGGAGATCTTCTTTGCTTTGAATGCTCCAGATAGCTGCCTCTCGGCCAATTGTGAGTAGGTGAAGAGTTTGGTTTTCTTCACTTGGAGTTTGGCCATCCGGAGACCAATCAGAACTGCTTCATATTCAGCTTCATTGTTTGAGACCGAGAAGCCTAAGGTCACAGCGTATTCCAACTCGGCTCCTCCGGGACTCCTGAGGTTCCTCCGGACCTCCCGCAAGACGAACCATCAACTTGTATATGTCGCCCATCTTGCTAGTCTTCCGCTCATTTCTGGTCGCCCTAGGACTTTCTTGAGAGGTTGGCTTGTTAAGACAATCACCTTATGTACACCAAAGTATGGTTTGAGCCTCCTTGCGGTGTAGACCAAGGAAAATGACAATCTCTCAATGTCCAAGTACCTTGTCTCCGCACTCGTAAGCGTCTTGCTCAAATAATAGATCGGCATATGATCGTTCCCTTGGATCCATACTAGGACGGAACTTATTGCCTCCGGAGTGGTCGCAAGGTAGAGGTATAATGGTTCTCCGTCCACCGGCTTGGATAGTAAAGGTGGCGACAACAAGTATTGCTTCAGTTTCTCAAAAGATTCTTCGCATTCTTTTGTCCATTCGAACTGATTACTCTTCCTGAGGACCTTGAAGAAGGGCAAATTCTTCTCGGCCAATCTTGAGATGAAACGGCTTAGGGCGATGGATTTTCCAACCAATTGTTGTACCTCATTTTGCGTCTTTGGTTGCGGAAGGTCAATGATGGCTTTGATCTTTTCTGGATTTGCTTCTATTCCCCTTTCGGTCACTACGTAACCAAGGAACTTGCCTCCCTTTACACCAAATGTGCACTTTGTCGGATTAAGTTTCATACCATATTTCCTCAGGACCGCGAAGCACTTATTAAGGTGTTCGACGTGTTGGTTTTCCTTCTTGATTTTCACTAGCATGTCATCAACATAAACTTCCATGGTTTTGCCTATCTCGCCTTTGAACATCTTGTTCACTAGGCGTTGGTAGGTTGCCCCCGCGTTCTTGAGTCCGAAGGGCATGATGTTGAAGCAGTAGACATTTCCATTAGCAAAGAAGGCTGTCTTTGGCACGTCGTCCCTCGCCATCTTGATTTGATAAAAGCCTTGGTAGGCATCCATGAAGCTGAGTAGTGCACATCCGGCGGTGGAATCCACAAGTTGGTCGATCCTAGGAAGGGGATAAGGATCCTTCGGACAAAACTTGTTGAGGCGAGTGAAGTTGTTGCACATTCTCCATTTCCCTTCGCCCTTTTCTACTAGGACTACATTGCAAACCCAATCTGAGTATCTTACTTCCTTGATGTGTCCCGCCTTCAAGAGCCTCTGGACCTCGGCCTCAATGATAGCATTATCCTCCGGACCGAAATCTCTTCGTTTCTCGCGAATATGGGTGATTTTGTGATCGAAGTTCAGATGGTGAACCGCGAGCCTAGGGTCAATTCCTTTGAGATCCTCCGTACTCCATGCAAAGAAATCATTGTTGTCCCTGAGGCATTGGATGACCTTCATTCGTACGTCTGCGGTTATCTCTGTCCTGATCCTTGTGACCTTGTCGGGAGACCCTTCTACCAATTGAATTTCTTCCAAAGCTTCCTTCGCTTCAATTTTGTTTTCTTCAAAAAATGCGTTTTTTTTCAAGGTCGGAGAGAGGGAGGAATTACTTTGTACTCTTCGAGCTCTTTTACCTCTGCCACTTCTAAACTTTGTTCTTTCCTCTGGACCGCTTTTCTTCTCCTTTCTGTCGGACTAGGTTTTTTAGACTTCCTTCGGGTCCGGGTCCCTCGGATGGAGTAAAAGGTATTTTCTCCTGCTTCCGGATCCCTGTCTCCTAGGGAGAAACGTGCGCTCGAGGTCACACTTGCGGAAACAGTATAGCATTCCCACGCCTCTCTTATGTTTCCAATTTCTTGCCCTATGGCTCCGTCGTCGCAAGGAAACTTCATGCTGTTGTGGACGGTTGAAACAACAACCTTGAATTGAGATAAGGCGGGTCGTCCTATTACCACATAATAGTCGAAAGGAATATCAACTACCAAGAATGTAACCGACTTTGTTACTCTGCAAGGATCCTTTCCCATGGGCACCAGTAGGATCATGCTTCCGAGGGGCATTATTGGCTGTCCTCCGAATCCTACTAGGGCGCTTACCACTTCTTTTAATCCTTCCTTCGGGTCAATTTTCATCTTTTTGAGAGTACTTGTGAAGATGAGATTGGCTGAGCTCCCGGTGTCTACTAGTATCTTTGGGACTTCAAAGTAGAAAATGTCGAGTAACACTACCAAAGGAACACTTGGGTCTTGAGTGTCCCCTTCTCCGGCATGTCTCGGAGGGAGTTCACTATCGTCGAAGGAGATCATGTTGTTTCGTTTCGGCGCAACTTGTCCATACTTGGGGTCTCTTGCGGTAAGGTCGCTTGCGGTCCTTTCTCTTGCTTTGCGACTATCTCCTCCCACTGGTCCTCCGGCAATAGTAAAAATTCTCCCATGAATAGGTCTATTCTCAAAGTTTGCTTTTCTTACAAAATCCCGATGTCGCTCTCCCTCCGGAGGAGGAGGTGGACAAGCTGAAGGCTCCCTTCGTGGTTCGGGGGCGATGTGATGAATGGGTTGGTGGACCGGTTCCTCACGACGAACGTAGTTGACCAATTTCCTCGGCGCACTAATTTCTCAATTTCAGTCTTGAGGTTATGCCCTCTGCCTTTGTGAAAGTAGCAAAACGTTTCCGAATTTCTATGCTTTCGGGACTCCGGCATAGGCTCGGGCCAATCAACATCCATCCTTCTTGTAATAATAGTGCTCAAGATTCGGATCTTGGCCTATTAAGCTCGGTGTACTTCTCGTACCTCCTCGGGAGAGATCTCCTTGGAGGAGTTCTCTTGTCCCTAAAGTCGTTTCTATGGTGTTGCTCTTTTTGGATGGTATTTCTCTCATTCCTTTGGTCTTGCCTCTTTTTTTTCGGGGGATTATTCTGACCTTGCCTTTGTTTTTCTTTTTCCTTCGGAGCGGTCGGAGGGACAGTTCTCACCGGGTTGGTTCCTCGGAACTCCTCTGCCGCCAAAAAGTTCACGCATACTTGCTCGAGGTCTTTCTCAGTTTCCACATGGGACCTTGCAAGTTCGTCCCGAAGCTTCTCATTGGTGGTATTTCCATACAAGTATTCCTTTCGCTTCTTGGCTCTGTGAGCTTCTACTTGGTATGCCGCTTCATAGAACCTTGTCAAGAATTCTCTCAAGTCCTCCGATGGTCTTTGGACGATTTCGGCCAAGTACTTGACTCCTCTTTTCTTCCGAATCACTTTCTCAAATCTTTTGATGAATTGAGATGTGAGTTCTTTGTAGGATGTGATGGATCCATTGTCTAAGTTAGACCACCAAACCATTGACTCTCCACAAAGTGTCGAGGGGAAGATCAATGCCTTGGTGTTGGGATCATGTCCGTGGGCTTCCATCTTGGTGCCAAACCTTACAAGGTAGTTCTTCGGACAGCTAGTACCATCATAATTTTCCAAAGTTGGAAATCCTCTATCGGTCTTCACCACATGAGTTCTTATGGCATCACATAGTGCGCTTGGCTCCATGTCTCTTTCTTTCTCTTGGACGCTTGTTTTCAATGCATCTATTTGTGCTTCAATGACTTTTCTTTGGGCTTTCAGCTCTTCAAGGTTTAGCCTCCTCCCGGTCATGGGTCAAAGCCTACCACCGTTATTTTCTGCCATCACCTCCGGACGGTTCTGAGGAGTGGTTTGATTTGGAAGAGTTGGCGGATTGATGACTTGGAGTTGAAGTTGGTCCGTAGGAACTTGGAGATGGTCCGGGGGATGCGGGTCATTGGGCGCTTGCGAGGCCCTTACCCTTCGGTCGATTATTTCTCTCAAGTCTCCCAGAGCTCCTTGGGGACCTAACCTTGATTGCATGCCTTGGGGCCCTAGCCTTGATTGTACGCCTTGGGGTCCCAGCCTTGAGTGAATTGGCCTAGGACTCGCTCGATATTGAGCTTCATCCTGAGCGGGATGTGCTCTTGCTCGAATGGGTGCGGGTTCTTGCACTTGGGGCTGCCTTTGGGCCCTTATTTCTTCCTCTACTCTTGCTGCCTCATTTTCTCCTTGACATCCTTGGATGGTCAGGAGGAACAATCCGTATTGCGCCTCTGTGAAGCCAAAGTCCGTGGGACGGACTACTCGTCTGTTGGGAAGTTTAAAGTTCATTGCTGCCGGTTGATCTTGCCTTGGGGCCGGTTGAGTTCGCCTTGGGACCGGTTGAGCGGAATTCCTTACTGCGCCAAAACCGGATTCGACGGGAATCCCTTGAGGCGCATTTTTGGGAACTCCTTCCTCCGAAGCAGTGACGCTTGCCGGTGCTCCATTGATAGTGTATATGTCCTAGAGACAGTCTTTATTAAGGGCATACAACCCTTATTAAGGGCATATGTGTACTATTACACAGGTCAACGTAATATAATATATGTTTGGTTGTTTGACTATTGAGTATCGCTTTCATATTTATATTACACCAGACATACAGCATGTCATATCTCTATTCCTGTCTGTATTGATATCAAACATGTCCCCTCGGATAGATGACCGATCACACAGATAGTGGGAGCTATGTGAGTTATCATCTATCCCAAACTCTCCCTAGTCGAGGTTCATCTCGGATGTAGGGGTCTGAATGAACCAGGTGAGACTAGTATGCGTGGAGGTTATACTTGTTAGAGCAAGTAAGAGCCGATCCCACGGCCACGGAACGGATTGTTAGACAATCAATGAATGTTCCCATAACTCCACATAGTTGTTCGAAGGGTGATTACCGAACAATGGAAGTACCCATCGGAAACTCCCATCGATGTATACTCTACACCGAAGTGTCTATGGGAACCGGAAAGTTGTCAAAGTGATGCCAGTCGTCCTTTGGACTTACAGGACTTTATCATCACATTTGTTGCCCCATATCCTTGGTGGACCCGTCGATGTCAGCTCTAAATAAGCAGTTGACCCAAGACACGATCCAGAATTATGGCTACATACAAATGGGGATGATAAGTGATACGTTGGTCAAACCACTGGCCAACGTATCAATATTATTATGATAGTCATAATAGATATTGGATTCACCAAGCAACTCATTGAAGACGCCCGTGGTTGTATTATTGGGATAGACACTTCATCGATCCTAGATGCATTCGAGTTAGTCAGATGAAGGGACGTTACCATCGCCGCGTTGAGCGCAACAGACTTCACAACGAAAGGGTTTGCTTTGAGAAACCTCTCAAACGTCCTCATGTACTAATATTGCAAATGGAACCGTCTAGGAATTCCATGTTGCCTAGTGTAGCACTTGCTTAATACAATGAGCCCTATGTGGTGATTCAGCTTATCCGAATATCCTTGAAGATGGAATCGCAATTAATTTAGAATTAATTATGATTGATGAATTATAATTGATTTGAAATTAATTATAATTATTTGTGGCTCAATTAATAATTTGGAATTATTAATTGAATTGACTGATTTGAAATGATATGTTAATTTAGAATTCGTATATGCACATGGGCAAAATCTACTTGGAGTTTGAATTGCCTTAGAATTATAAGTGGGTCCCGAAATCGGGACCCACCTATTCCCCTTGTATAGCCGCGCGACCAGTAGAAGCATGGGGAGGAGTTCGACTCCTTCCCATATTAGAAGTCAAGGGATAAGTCAGATTTTCCTGATTGAGTTTTAATTTGATTGAGAATGAATCTAGACTTAAATTGGTTTCCTTGTGCAATAAGAATTAGATTCTTATTCCTTTATGAAGTCTAATTGATTCTTCTTTAGACTTCTATTGACTACTATATATAGTAGACTATTAGAGAGCTTTTGACAATGGTTGATTGCAGATCATTCTGATTAACCGAATTCTTAGAGAATTATGCTACCAGTTTTCTTAGAGAAAATAAAAGCTCTCCTCCCCTACACCTCTAGCCGCGCGCGCCACCTTCCAACCGGAGGAAAATTGCCGCCCCATCTTCTTGGCCACATAAAGAATATCCTAGCATTCTTTCCCATAAGCTGTTCATCCGTGGATACCAAGGTTGAGGTTCAAAGAGCTGGAAACTAACTTTTATTGTGTTGCAGATAATCAAAGTATTGCAGATATCTTCGACTTCGACGAAGGAGAAGATTCACCGGACTATTACGAAGACTTCACCGATTGGCATATCGATTCAATACCTATTCTTTCTTTTGGAGTATTGTAAGTCTTCTGATTAATGTGTTTATTATATACGTTATATACATGATCAATTAACCTGCATGTTAAGAAAATTTTTGAAATTCCGCTGCGTACCCTAGGGGTAACTCTGACCACATTTTCTTACATTGGTATCAGAGCCAGGTTAATTGATTATGTATATACGTATATATGTTATGTGATTATGTAGTTTATGTGGATGCAATTGATTCTATGATTAATTCGATTTTCGAAAGTTTTGTTTTTATATAAATTTAGAATTTATATTTTTCAAAAAAAATAAAAATTATATATATATATATATATATATATATATATATATATATATATATATATATATATATATATATATATATATATATATATATATATATATATATATATATATATATATATATATATATATATATATATATATATATATATATATGTCGCCTGCGTCCGAGCCGCCTGCGGACGCAGGCGCCCTAGGGGACGGGATTCGATCCCGTCCCCGTATATTATATATATATATATATATATATATTTATTTAATTTTTCGGGTTGGACATGATGATGTCGTTTTTCACCAATTAAATTTGTTTAAAAGCCTAAGAACGCTTATCACTACACAAACTAGAGTGCAATGGCAAGTTGTCCCCGAGTGTCGTTCTCTCGGGACCTAACGTGGCTTTGCTTGAGGTTTTTGCTAGTAATTTCAGTCAACGAGTTCAAATGTTTGTAGAATGGTTTCCTTTGAACAAAGCAACGAGAAATCAGATTGTTGTAAACAAGTTCGGAAAACGGTTGGTGGTAGAAATCAAATACACATGCATGGGTTACGAATATGCTCACAAGTTCAGTGCGTAAAACCTTCGATCAAGTCTTCTAAGCAACTCGTCTAGGCAACTTTAAGACACACATCATGAAAGATCACTATCAATACTTTAGAGGTGCTTGTCACCAACATCATTTATGTAGCATGCTGCAAATCTCTAACATACAATCATATAGCTTTCATTGACCAAGAGTTTGTCACTATACTCAATTCGAATATATTTTATAGGCAACTAAGAATCATATGAAGGGATTTGCAGCAAGATTGAATCACAATCTCATGTAAGCATAAACATAACCCATAGCATGCATATTCTACATTCTACCACCAACACAAAAGATTTAGCTACTCATATTCATCAACATAGACATCAATTCATATGAATAATAATCAGAATACATCATATCAAACTACAAGACAAGAGAGTGATACAAGTTACCACCAAAGCTGTCACTAATCGGTGGAAAGCAAAGAAAACCTCTCCGTAGATGATTACAAAGGATGAATCCCAATCAAAACCTTGAATCCCAAGCTAAAATACAATGTAATCTGAGTTTTCTCTGAGTTTTGAGGCTTAGGAGCTCTCCAAAACGAAGTTACAGTTCAAAAGATATTCAAAAAATGATCAAATATCAGATCTAAGAAGGAAAATCCGAAAACGAAACCGCTGCCAAGCGGACCGCTTGGAGAAGCCAAGCGGAGCGCTTGGCAAGCGAAGCGCTTTGGCACTCCAAGCGCTTCGATTGGCTTCTGTGCCAAAGCTCCTGGAAATTGAAGCGGAGCGCTTCACTATTCCAGGCGCTTAGCTTGGCTCCTGGGCAGATTTTTGTCTTCAAACTCAATCGTTTTGCCCTCGCATAGCCCTCGGGTGCCTTGGACTCATCCTTCTCGATGCTTATTGATGCTCAAACACTTACGAACAAGCCACGGAGATTGGGGAACTTCAACGGGGCCATCTTTTCCATCAAAAAGGCTCGTTTTTAGCTCCAAAAACGTCGTTTCGTACCTAAGTGCCTGAAAATGCAGAAAACACAAAACGTGACACTATTCTACAAAACTAACCAAAAAACAAGGCTAGAAGATAGCAAAAGAAGGTAAAAAAGACAAGATGAACGCGTCAAAAGTACGTTCATCAAACTCCCCAAACCAAACCTTTGCTTGTCCTCAAGCAACAAACTATCCTAAATGCAACACAAAAGGAGTCTCATGCCAAGTAAAGTGAACTAATCTATTGAATCCACCAAATGCTTATGAACAAAACCAAATGAGCATGACATGCAAATAGGTTGAAGTATGCCTCGATTGCGAATATACACATTCTCAAGTTCACTTGGTTAAACAAAGGAGTCTCACGTAACATCTTCTACCTGGACCTGGTCAGTGACGACACAATGATGCATGTTATCATACTACAATTGCCACGTGCCTATGAAACCGAGGGCTTACTACTGTTCACCAAGCGAGACTTTTCCTCAAGAGAGGGCGAACCAATACTTGCTCTCATCAAACGAAGGAGGGTTCCCTTAGAAAGATAACACTCCCCTATTCTACCCAGACTCTCAAGAATGAGCCTCTTTCAACCACTTCTTGAATAGCAAGACGAGGGTGGTCAGGAACAGGCCTTGGACAAAGGCGACACGAAATGAAAGATAGAATTTACAACTCGACACTTCAATAACAAATATTACATGACACTTGACACTTTACTAGACTGCTTTTGGCTTGCAAAGACCCTTCTTTTGCTTTTGGGTCTTTATTCTTTATTTCCTTTCTTCTTTTTTTTTATTTTCTTTTCTCTTTTTTCTCTTTTTTTTCTTCTTTTCTTTTCTCTTCTTTTCTTTTTCTCTTTCTTTTTTTTTTATATAGGGGCAAGCAGCAGTACTAAGTATCAAAAAACACCTCCCCAAACCTATTCGAAAGAATAGGTTTGAGCACAAAGACGAAAAAGAAAAAGGAAAGACTCTTTTACAAAGACACCTCCCCAAACCTATTCGAAAGAATAGGTTGGGACACAAAACAAAAAGAAAAAGAAAAAGGAAACTTTACAACGACTCAAAGCCGAAAGACAAGATCAACGAAGCAACCCCCTCCCCAAACCTATTCGATAGAATAGGTTTAATACAAGGAATCGCACACCTCACACTACCTCCTTCCTAGGCATTTTGCAATCTCTAATCGAGGTGAAGAACTTGTCGCCTCTTACGTACATAATTACATGGGCAACAACCATAGACTCTAACATGCATCATTTCATAAGGCCATCGTGAACCGCAGCAGAAGAAACACCACTCAAGGTGATGTCGAGACTACTAAGCTTAACTAGTGCACATGCGAATGTGACAAACCAAGCGAGACAAGCCTCAAACTACTTGCAATGTGATGCAACATATGATCAATGGTCATAAACACTTAGTCTACTCAATAAAAAAGTTCAAAAGACTTGGCAATAAACTCCACACAGAACAACGTGCAACAACTAATCTAGGGATGATATGCATGCAAATTTTTTGAAAAAACACGACAAATCACATGAACTTGAGTAAAATCAGGCATGTACGAACCACACAAGCATATAGTACTGCAAATCCAATACCCCCTCCCCAAACCTAAACTTTCGCTCGTCCTCGAGCAAAGAAAAGTTGAATGAAAAGGAAAAATTGGATTGAAAGTACACTTCCCTGAGATAAAGGTTCGTGTCCAATCTCCTATATAAGAGTAGTACCTGAAAATACTCAAGAAACAAGTGAAAACGGGTGCGCAAAGGTGAGAAGAGTGGAAAAACGAGGAAAATCTGGGTACAGGGTCCAGGCGGACCGCTTGGCGGGAGCCAAGCGGTTCGCTTGGCCAAGCGGAGCGCTTGGGAGTCTCCAGGCGCTCCGCTTGAATTTCTAGGAAGTTGCAAAAATTCCTGGAATTTCAAGCGGACCGCTTGCCCCTTCCAAGCGCTTCTCTTGGCCCTGTTTCCAGATTTTAGATGTTTTTTCCTATCTTAATCACCTAAGGCACCAAGACAAAAACTAGACTAAACTAATCACGACAAAAGGCACACAGGCCACAACTACAAAAGCAAAATAAAAAGATACAAGAGTCATAAGTCATAACATCATACAACCAAATCGAAATTAAAAGAGTTTCAACAAACAATAGTAAAAAAGACAAAATAACGATAATATACAAATACTACCGATAAATGTGGCCCCTGTCGGCTGGTGTCTCTAGGAGTAGGGGTCGTAGGGGGTGTTAGGGAAGTCACTCCCACTACCACCGGTCTGATCATAGAAAGGGTACCCCGGAATTCGGCGAGCTAAGGCATCATGGCGGTTCATCATCTCCTCCTGGTGGGCTCTCCAACGCCTAGTGTCCTCTGCTCGAGCGACCTCCCAACGCTGATCTACACGCCCCTGGTAGTCATCCCAACGCTGCTCCTCCATCACACGAAAGTCCTCCCACTTCTTGACTTCGCGCTCCTCAAATCCCCGGAATTGCTCGGTAAGTTGGGTCGACTGAGCCTCCAACATGGTGGTTTGGAAGCTACCAAACTGATCGACTAAGATCTGGTTGAACCCCGAGAAGTCGAAGCTTCCTTGTCCGACCGTAGGCGGAGGTGGAGGAGGTGTCACATGGCCCGTAACCCATGGTTGCATGGGTTCTCCTTGCTGAGCGCACCAAGTCCCGTACATCTCATTGTACGTATCAATGTTGATGGGTTTCTTCGGCTTCTTGTCCAGTACGAGGTCGGGAACTCCGGCCTCCTTGCACATGGCCGTGATCAAGTTACCAAAGGCAAGCTTCCGGTTTGCATTACGGCGGCGCTTGAATTCCTCGAAGATGACGCTGCCAGGAGTGAGAGGCAAATCATGCAAGAGAGGATGGACTAAGACTCCGTAATAGGACTGGACCTCGGACTCATATGTGCTAGGAATCAGATTGGCTTGAACGAACTTCAACATCATCCTTGCCTCGAATGTGAGATCGTTGTGGCGCAAAATCCGGGGTGGCTCATCAGGCAATTCATAATCTTCCACGGTAATGCCATTCAGTACCTCCATGGGGTAATGATCAGACTCCCGGTCGTAGACATAGAGCTCCGCAGGATCAAATCTCTCGTGGATTGCAGGCCGGCGGTTTGGATCCCGCGTCAGTGGCCTATCCAATCGCATGATGAAGCTAGTGATTCTCAAAGGAGTAAACTCGACCCCAACACCGCGGACGGGAACCTCACCGGTCCGTTCATTGTAGTCCGTGAAGGCAATGTAGAAATCCTCCACTACTGCTTGGTCCCAATCTGGCATGACCTCGCCATAGTACTACCAGCCTCGCTCAGTAATGAGCTTGTTGAGCTCTCTGGCACCAACCAACTGGCTCTCACCAGCCGTGAAGCGAATGCTCCTCTCAGAAATGTACGTGTGCTTGTGGGCATGGAAACTCGCTTCGAATTGCCTTGCCCTCCCCGATTGGCGATGCTCGCCGGGTGTGGCCGTTTGTTGGGCACTCGAGGTCCCTTCTCCCCTTGATCTCTTAGATCTTCTTGATACCATTGTACCTAGAATAATCTTATTAGATAACGTCAAGTGACAATGAGACTTAGACTCGACTCCTAGACTCCAATACTCACTCAAGTAATCTCATGGTGAGTTTGAAGGCTTGCTAAAGGTCATATGAACAAACCGAGAAGCTTTAACACTTCGTTACGATAAATCCATACGAATCTAAACCAAGCAAACAAACTCTCCAATTAAATTACCCAACCAATCCAACTCATTCTCATGCAATCACAACATCACCATAATCATATCATAACTCAAATTCAAGGCTAACAATCATCAAACAATTACATAGCAAAAATTCGAATCATAACATAACTCAAATTCAAGGCTAACAATCATCAAACAATTACATAGCAAAAATTCGAGCACTAGAGTTCATCATAAATCAAGAGGAGCAAAATTCGAATTTAGACATCACATCTAGTAAGAAACATGCTCAACAATCATCATCAAACTCTAATTCACCAGTGCATAACACAATTGAAGCTAATTAAGATAAAATCCCAAATTCAAGAAAGTTAGGGTTCATGAGAGGTACCTTTGATTCCTTGTTATGGATGCTTCAAACGTGAAATTTGACCGGTTTAGATGATAGAGGGGGTGCTGGGCTTTGTAAAATGCACAAGATTGCAAGAATTGGTGGAGAATTGAGAGAGATTGAGATTTTTGGGGTGCTAAATCGGCAATGGAGGAAGAAAAACGAAGTGGGGTGGCTTTGAATCTCAAGTGCCCCGCTTGGCTTTCCTTAGGAAAGCCAAGCGAAGCGCTTGGGCGTCCCAAGCGAAGCGCTTGGCAAGCGGTCCGCTTGGGAACTCCCAAGCGCTCCACTTGGATTTGCAGTAAGAATTTTCATTCTTACTGGAAATTCAAGCGGACCGCTTGGGGGTGTCAAGCGCTTCTCTTGGATTTCCAGTAAGAATGAAATTCTTACTGGAAATCCAAGCGGACCGCTTGGGCTTTCCAAGCGGTTTGCTTGGGACCTGAAGCTCCCAAATCCATTTTTTTTTTCAACTTTTGCTAAATTTTCACCCCAAAAACCTTGTCTAACAACGAAACAAAATTTAAACGTGCTTCTAATCTATATGCAATTACCTACAACCTCGGGTTGCCTCCCGAGAAGCGCCTTCGTTTAAAAGTCGTTGGCTCGACTCGTCTTAGCTCGTGCGGGATCAATTTTGCATCGGGTACTAGACTTCCCCGTCCAAGTGCTCTTCAAAGCACCATGTCCCTGCACATCTTGACGAACATAAAGAGGACCAAAGAATCCTACAAGTTCGTTAGTATCAACATAAGCACATGAATTAATCATGACCCGCAACGTATGTTGCTTGCCATTTACCTCGAAGCTACATGTACGACGGTACATGTCTATCACCATATGTACTTTATTGATGAAGGCTCTACCCAAAAGAACCACATCCTTGAGCTTTGCGGAGGATGTAGGCATGACGATGAAGTTCGTCTTGACCTCTACACCGGCAACTCTTACCACTAGATTCTCGATCACACCCAATGGCTTCTTCATAGACCCATCCGCCAATTGCACCATGCACTTCATTGGTCTTAAGCCAGACAAACCTGACTCTTCGTACACGTTCAAAGGTATGACATTCACACCCGCTCCCGTGTCTAGAGTTGCCACTATTCCATCCTTCTTACCCAAGCCGATTTCCACATCAAAGCTCTCTTGGATAGGCACTTCCACCATATCCACCAACTCATCCTCAGACGATGAGTTTTCATTCACTATCGCATCAGATTGTGCGACCACTTTCTCTTCCACAACTACCTTAGGAGTCTCAGGCTCCTCACTCACTTTGCAAGTTTCAGTTATCTTGCAACTTGGCACCTCAACTAGTGCATTGTCTCTCACAACCGTGATCTCCACGGGCAAATCAGTCACCACGGTTATGGCCATAGCCTTCTCCGTGTTTCCGAGAAACTTCCCTTGCTCTCTACTAGCCCCCCGATCTATCAGCTCTTGCAACTTCTTATGGAGGTTGCTACTACTAGCCTCAATCTTCTCAAACCGCTGATTGTTAGTAGCTTCATTACGATAGTAATGCTCCATAAACTTATTTGTTTTCAACACAAGATCGTTGAGAGAAGAGACAAGAGGTGAAGGAAGCACTCCTCCACCTTGTGGTTCCGAACTAGCAACCTGAGGTGGAGGTGTAGGATTAGAAGGTGGTGCTCCTTCATACCAATTGTTCCCATAGCTGAGACGACTTCTATCTTGATTGGGCCCATAGGCATTTTGATCCGGGTTATGAAGATAACCACGGTTGCCTTGATTCTGGTACCCACCTCGGGGTCTACGGTTTTGTGGCCTCACATTGCCATAACCTTGCCCGTAGTTCACATCTCCAACTACTTGCTCTCCCTCAGCAGCATATACTTCTTGACGGACATCGTTCGTGATATATTGCTCTCTAGCAAATTCAGAACGGCATAAGTAGGCCGGGTGCCCATAGTTCTTGCACACACCACAAACTTCCGTAGAAGGAGAAGGAACGCTTTGCCTCAAAGCTTGCTTCACTTCATGGGCGAACCCATCGAAGGCATTTTGTTCCACTACTACCTTGGCCTCACCTCTTTGCTCCTTTTGGAGCACATGAGCCCTCACATTCCGGTTTTGGGAATTCCGGTACATCATGTCCAGCTTCACTTGGGCTTGAGAAGGAAGCAACTCCCCCATACTACCTCCACAAATACTATCCACTTGAGATTGAATCTCAGGATGTAAACCATTGTAAAAGAATTGGAGAAGCTGACCTTTATCATACCCGTTATGTGGGCATCGATGATGCAACCCCATGAAACGATCATAGGCCTCGTGGAAAGGCTCATCGTACCTCTGCTCGAAGAAGCTAATTTGGCTCTTCATAGCCATTGTCTTGGAAGCGGGGTAGTAACGCTCCATGAACTTATCAAAACATAGATCCCATGTTGTCAAAGACCCGGCCTCCAAAGTATTGAGCCAAGCCTTTGCACGATCGCCTAGCCCCATAGAAAAGACCTTCATGCGGAGATCATCATCCGTAACACCAGCTCCCGGTCTCCCAAGATGGAGAACAAAGTTCTCGAGCTCATTCAAGTATCCTATCACGTCCTCATTAGCCATCCCATAGAATTTGGGAAGTTGTTGGAACATGTGATTCTTGATCTCCAAGTTCCTGGTGGCATCATTGAGGACAATTGCTGGTCCTCTAGCCCCAACCGTAGGCTTAGTAAGTGTACGTATAGGTCTCTCCGCCATTTCACCTTCCAAGTAAACAGATTCAAGAATTGGCTCCAAAAGATAAGAAGAAGACTCTTCCCGAATACCAGAAGTGGAAGCTCTAGTGCTACTCCTTCAAACTCGAGATTCAAATTCCTCCTTCTCCTTTGAAACAAACGATCGATCTCGTCTACAAAAGGTTCAATAATAGGTCCACCCGTTCGGGTTCTAGGCATGCACTCACCTGAAATACAAGATAGTGAGTATCTCAAGCAAAAAGAAACAAAAACAGAAATGAGACAAAGAAGAGATGTTGGCTGAAAAAACCAAAACAAAAACACCAACCAAAGGAGTTAAGTCCCCGGCAGCGGCGCCAAATTGATGATGTCGTTTTTCACCAATTAAATTTGTTTAAAAGCCTAAGAACGCTTATCACTACACAAACTAGAGTGCAATGGCAAGTTGTCCCCGAGTGTCGTTCTCTCGGGACCTAACGTGGCTTTGTTTGAGGTTTTTGCTAGTAATTTCAGTCAACGAGTTCAAATGTTTGTAGAATGGTTTCCTTTGAACAAAGCAACGAGAAATCAGATTGTTGTAAACAAGTTCGGAAAACGGTTGGTGGTAGAAATCAAATACACATGCATGGGTTACGAATATGCTCACAAGTTCAGTGCGTAAAACCTTCGATCAAGTCTGCTAAGCAACTCGTCTAGGCAACTTTAAGACACACATCATGAAAGATCACTATCAATACTTTAGAGGTGCTTGTCACCAACACCATTTATCTAGCATGCTGCAAATCTCTAACATACAATCCTATAACTTTCATTGACCAAGAGTTTGTCATTATACTCAATTCGAATATATTTTATAGGCAACTAAGAATCATATGAAGGGATTTGCAGCAAGATTGAATCACAATCTCATGTAAGCATAAACATAACCCATAGCATGCATATTCTACATTCTACCACCAACACAAAAGATTTAGCTTCTCATATTCATCAACATAGACATCAATTCATATGAATAATAATCAGAATACATCATATCAAACTACAAGACAAGAGAGTGATACAAGTTACCACCAAAGCTGTCACAAATCGGTGGAAAGCAAAGAAAACCTCTCCGCAGATGATTACAAAGGATGAATCCCAATCAAAACCTTGAATCCCAAGCTAAAATACAATGTAATCTGAGTTTTCTCTGAGTTTTGGGGCTTAGGAGCTCTCCAAAACGAAGTTACAGTTCAAAAGATATTCAAAAAATGATCAAAGATCAGATCTAAGAAAGAAAATCCGAAAACGTAACCGCTGCCAAGCGGACCGCTTGGAGAAGCCAAGCGGAGCGCTTGGCAAGCGAAGCGCTTTGGCACTCCAAGCGCTTCGCTTGGCTTCTGTGCCAAAGCTCCTGGAAAATGAAGCGGAGCGCTTCACTATTCCAGGCGCTTAGCTTGGCTCCTGGGCAGATTTTTGTCTTCAAACTCAATCTTTTTGCCCTCGCATGGCCCTCGGGTGCCTTGGACTCATCCTTCTCGATGCTTATTGATGCTCAAACACTTACGATCAAGCCACGGAGATTGGGGAACTTCAACGGGGCCATCTTTTCCATCAAAAAGGCTCGTTTTTAGCTCCAAAAACGTCGTTTCGTACCTAAGTGCCTGAAAATGCAGAAAACACAAAACGTGACACTATTCTACAAAACTAACCAAAAAACAAGGCTAGAAGATAGCGAAAGAAGGTAAAAAAGACAAGATGAACGCGTCAAAAATACGTTCATCAGGACCCAAAATCCAATTTTTGGAAATTTTGAGGATTGAATTTTATATTTGGAATATAAATATGATTTAATTGTAATTATTATTAACCAGAGGGGTTAAATTTAATTAGTATTAAGTTAAGGGGCTTATTTGTGATTTATCAATTTATTGTTTATTACAAGTAAGTTTTTCTACTTTTGAATTTTAAATTTAACACCTCGAAGGTTTCGAAAATTACAATTGAGTCCTTCGGGTTTTCGAAAATTGCTACCTGGTCAATAGAATTTTCGATTTTTCAATCTAGTCCAAATTATCAATTTTTCACAGAGATTATAAGTATGGGATTATAATTTTCATAATGAAATTATGAAGTCATTTGGCATCCACATAGGCTACTACTTGTTTGTTTGCTCGATATGCTATTGTTTGACAATGCATGTTTAAATACCATGTATTTTACTTTCCGTTCGACCGCTATGCATGCGAGGGTAGGCGGCGCCCTCTTAATTGTTGGACCGCATATTTTTATGTATGGGTAGGCGGCGCCCATTATGTGCTTGACCGCGTTTAGAACTAGAATGGATGGGCGGCATCCATTACGTGTAGACCGCTCATGCATGATGGGTAGGCGGCGCCCTTATTTGTTTGTAGATTGATGATGTCGTTTTTCACAAATTAAATTTGTTTTAAAAGCCAAAGAACACTTATCACTACACAAACTAGAGTGCAATGGCAAGTTTTCCCCGAGTGTCGTTCTCTCGGGACCTAACGTGGCTTTGTTTGTGGTTTTTTCTAGTTATTTCAGACAACGAGTTCAAATGTTTATAGAATCGCTTTCTTAGAACAAAGCAACGAGAAATTAGATTGTTGTAATCAAGTTTGGAAACGGTTGGTGGTAGAAATCAAATACACATGCATGGGTTACGAATATGCTCACAAGTTCAGTGCGTAAAACCTTCGATCAAGTCTGCTAAGCAACTCGTCTAGGTAACTTTCAAGACACACATCATAAAAGACCACTATCAATACTTTAGATGTGCTTGTCACTAACACCATTTATCTAGCATGCTGCAAATCTCTAACAGACAATCCTATAGCTTTCATTGACCAAGAGTTTGTCACTATACTCAATTCGAATATATTTTATAGGCAACTAAGAATCATATGAAGGAATTTGCAGCAAGATTGAATCACAACCTCATGTAAGCATAAACATAACCCATAGCATGCATATTCTACATTCTACCACCAACACAAAGGATTTAGCTACTCATATTCATCAACATAGACATCAAATCATATGAATTGTAAATAGAATACATCAAATCAAACTACTAGACAAGAGATAATGATACAATGTTACCACCAAGCTGTCACTAATCGGTGGGTATTGATGAAAACCTCTCCGTAGATGAAACAATGGATGAAATCCTATGCGAAAACCTTTAATCCAATCTAAAATACAATGTAATCTGAGTTTTCTCTGAGTTTTGGGGCTTAGGAGCTCTCCAAAACAAAGCTACAGTTCAAAAAGTATGAAAAAAGTAACAGAAGATCAGATCTAAGAAGGAAAATCCGAAAACGTAACTAGTGCACATGCGAATGTGACAAACCAAGCGAGACAAGCCTCAAACTACTTGCAAAGTGATGCAACATATGATCAATGGTCATAAACACTTAGTCTACTCAAAAAAAAGTTCATAAGACTTGGCAATAAACTCCACACACAACAATGTGCAACAACTAATCTAGGGATGATATGCATGCAAAAACTTGAAAAACACGACAAATCACATGAACTTGAGTAAAATCAGGCATGTACGAACCACACAAGCATATAGTACTGAAAATCCAATACCCCCTCCCCAAACCTAAACTTTTGCTCGTCCTCGAGCAAAGAAAAGTTGAATGAAAAGGAAAAATTGGATTGAAAGTACACTTCCCTGAGATAAAGGTTCGTGTCCAATCTCCTATATATGAGTAGTACCTGAAAGGACTCAAGAAACTAGTGAAAACGGGTGCGCGAAGGTGAGAAGAATGGAAAAAATGAGGAAAATCTGGGTACAGGGTCCAGGCGGACCGCTTGGCGGGAGCCAAGCGGTTCGCTTGTCAAGCGGAGCGCTTGGGAGGCTCCAGGCGCTCCGCTTGAAATTCCAGTAAGAATGAAATTCCTACTGGAATTCCAAGCGGACCGCTTGGGCTTGCCAGGCGCTTCGCTTGGCTCTGTTTCTAGATTTTCGATGTTTTTCCCTATCTTAATCACCTAAGGCACCAAGACAAGCACTAGACTAAACAAATCACGACAAAAGGCACAAAGGCCACAACTACAAAAGCAAACTAAGAGTACAAGAGTCATAAGTCACAACATCATACAACCAAATCGAAATGAAAAGAGTTTCAACCAACAATAGTAACAAGCCAAAATAACGATAATATAAAAATACCACCGATAAATGTGGCCTCTGTCGGCTGGTGTCTCTAGGGGAAGGGGTCGTAGGGGGTGTTAGGAAAGGCACTACCACCGGTCTGATCATAGAAAGTATACCCCGGAATTCGGCGAGCTAAGGCATCATGGCGGTTCATCATCTCCTCCTGGTGGGCTCTCCAACGCCTAGTGTTCTCTACTCGAGCGGCTTCCCAACGCTGATCTACACGCCCTTGGAAATCATCCCAACGTTGCTCCTCCATCACACGGAAGTCCTCCCACCTCTTGACTTCGCGCTCCTCAAGTCCCCGGAATTGCTCGGTAAGCTGGGTCGACTGAGCCTCCAACATGGTGGTTTTGAAGTTTCCAAACTGATCGACCAAGATCTGGTTGAACTCCGAGAAGTCGAAGCTTCCTTGTCCGGCCGTAGGTGGAGGTGGAGGAGGTGTCACATGGCGCGTAACTCTTGGTTGCAATGGTTCTCCTTGCTGAGTGCACCAAGTCCCATACATCTCATTGTACGTATCAATGCTGATGGATTTCTTTGGCTTCTTGTCCAGTACGAGGTCGGGAACTCCCGCCTCCTTGCACATGCCCGTGATCAAGTTACCAAAGGCAAGCTTCCGGTTTGCATTACGGCGGTGCTTGAATTCCTCGAAGATGACGATGCCAGGAGTGAGAGGCAAATCATGCAAGAGAGCATAGACTAAGACTCCGTAATAGGACTGAACCTCGGAATCATGTGTGCTAGGAATCAGATTGGCTTGAACGAACTTCAACATCATCCTTGCCTCGAAGGTGAGATCGTTGTGGCGCAAAATCCGGGGTGGTTCATCAGGCAATTCAAAATCTTCCACGGTAATGCCATTCAGTATCTCCATGGAGTAATGATCAGACTCCCGGTCGTAGACATAGAGCTCCGCGGGATCAAATCTCTCGTTGGATGCCGGCTGGCGGTTTGGATCCCGCGCCAGTGGCCTATCCAATCGCATAATGAAGCTAGTGATGCTCAAAGGTGTAAACTCGACCCCAACACCGCGGACAGGAACCTCACCGGTCCGTTCATTGTAGTCCGTGAAGGCAATGTAGAAGTCCTCCACTACTGCTTGGTCCCAATTTGGCATGACCTCGCCATAGTACTTCCACCCTCGCTCAGTAATGAGCTTGTTGAGCTCTCTGGCACCATCCAACTCGCTCTCACCAGCCGTGAAGCGAATGCTCCTCCCAGAAATGTACGTGTGCTTGTGGGCATGGAAACTCGCTTCGAATTGCCTTGCCCTCCCCGATTGGCGATACTCGCCGGGTGTGGCCGTTTGTTGGGCACTTGAGGTCCCTTCTCCCCTTGATCTTGGTTCTTCTTGATGCCATTGTACCTAGAATAATCTTATTAGATAACTTCAAGAGACAATGAGACTTAGACTTGGCTCCTAGACTCCAATACTCACTCAAGTAATCTCATGGTGAGTTTGAGGGCTTGCTAAAGTTCATATGAACATATCGAGAAGCTTTAACACTTCGTTACGATAAATCCATACGAATCTAAACCAAGCAAACAAACTCTCCAATTGAATTACCCAACCAATCCAACACATTCTCATGCAATCACAACATCACCATAATCATAACATAATTCAAATCAAGGCTAACAATCATTAAACAATTGTATAGCAAAAATTCGAGCAATAGAGTTCATCATAAATCAAGAGGAGCAAAATTCGAATTTAGACATCACATCAAGTAAGAAACATGCTCAACAATCATCATCAAACTCTAATTCACCAATGCATAACACAATTGAAGCTAATTACGATAAAATCCCAAATTCAAGAAAGTTAGGGTTCACGAGAGGTGATGAACGACGGATGTCGTGCTCCGAGTTCACGCAAATAAATTTGTTATTAAGCCAAAGGCAATCCACAACTACAACAGAAACCGTAGTGTAGCAGTAGAATGACTCGAGTGTCGTTCTCTCAGGACTATAACTAGCTTTATCTATTTAACAAGAGAATATAAAGCAGCAGATAGATAGCAAAAGGGGGTTTCTAGCAGATAATGGAGATTGGTGATAGTATGGTCCTTCTTAACATAACGGGTCGATAATCATGCATAAATTCCTCGGTCTGGCATAGAGATCTTTGAATCAATCTAGTGTCCTGTTGCAAATATTAAGCACTACGAAGATAATTGGTCTGACAAGTCAATCACGATTGTCCTAATGTGTTCCGTAATTATTAAACACTACGAAGATAATTGGTCTGATGGTCGACAAGTGTCCAATTGTGCATAATAATTAATACAACATACGAGAATTTAGGTTGCAACTGATCAACGAAATAAAGCAATGACACGGAGTATAATGCGCGATATAGCCATTAGCATGATTATCTTCCCTTCGCTAAGAATTCACATACTACCACCAACGATAAGTTTAGCTACTCATAATAGGCATGCAATCAACAGAAATCATAGAAGAAAACATATTGAAAGATATATAAAATAAGTAGATTAAACTGTAAGATACAAGTTACCGAAGGTTGTCAATCTCCGAAGAATTGCGATCCTACGAGCTCCAATCCGCTATGAAAAAGTATCCCCTAAGCTACAGAACTCCCAGGACAGGCCCCAGGAAGTTCCTACCTAAAACTATAGAGAGAGGTGAGAAAGTAGGTCTGGAAAGATATGATTTTCGGAGAAAACTGAGCAACTATATATAGGCCCCGAAATACTGTGGGGCGGTTCGCCCCAGAGATTTTTCTCGCGGAATTCCGCGTTTTTGGATTTCTTCCCCTTTTCGGACTCGGTTTCTTACTTCTAGTAGCCTTCTAACCTCCAGATTCGGCCCCTAGACTCCAAATCCTATCCGGAAACCTTCAGATATTCCAAATAGGCTTCTGGAACACCAATTCCTTGTCAACTTCAATTTAATTGCCCGGAAATCTTCGAATTTCAACCAAAACCTGTAAAATAAAATCTAAAGGGAAACGTGACACTATTCTAATAAAATGCATTAAAATATAGCTAAATTAACATAGAGGATAGCTAAAATAGGTGAAAAAGACTCGAATGAATAGTGTAATATACACATTCATCAAACTCCCCAAACCGAACCTTTGTTTGTCCTCAAGCAACTAAGCTAGACTCTAATACAAAAAACAAGCAAGACACAAAATGGAGTTTCATGCCAAATAAAATGAACTAATCTACTGAATCTATCAATTAACATATGAACAAAAACCATATGAATCAAAGCATGAATATAGGTTGAAGAATACCTCGATTGACTTATACACATCCACATAAGCACTTATGTCAAGACAAGATAGTCTCTCGTAACATTCTCTACCTGGACCTAGTCAGTGACGACGTAATGAAGCATGCTAAGATACGAGTGGTTGCCCCGTGCCTATGAAACTGAGGACTTACTGCTGTTCCACCATCTTAAGACTTTTCCTCAAAAGAGGTCGAACCAGTACTGGCTCTCATCAAACGAAGGAGGGTTCCCTATAAAAGATAACACTCCCCTATTCTACCCATCTCTCAAGTAAAGTCTTAAGCTATTCACCACTTCCTGAATGGCAGGACGAGGGTGGTCTAGAACAGATGATACTCAAGACAAAAAGGATAAAAAATAGAAAATTACAACACGATTACGAACATTACAAAAAATGGAAAATAAGACTCAACACTTTGCTAAACTGCTATTTGGCTTTTTCTTTTTTTTTTGGGACCCTTCTTTGCTTTTTTGGGGTCTTCTTTTTTCTTTTTTTTTCTCTTTCCAGATTCTTTTTTCTTTTCTTTTTCTGTTTTTTTTTCTGGAAATTTTTCTTTCTTTTTTTTCGATTTTTCTAGCCAGCAGTAGCATAACAAAAAGAGAAACAAAATGACTCACACGACTTCCCCAAACCTATTCGAAAGAATAGGTTGGAGTTCAAAATTTACGGAAAAGTAAAAATAAACTCACGATACGAAAATGAAAAACAAAAACAAGTCTAATGATGGTGTAAACCCCTCCCCAAACCTATTCGGAAGAATAGGTTATAAACAAAGGATCGCACAACCTCACACTACCTCCTTCCTAGGCATTTAGCAATCTCAAAGCATGGTGAAGACTTGTTGCCTCTTAGGTTCATAATTACTCGGGAAAACAACCACAAGACCCTATCATGCATCATCTTATTATAAAGGCCTTCGTGAACCGCAGTAGAGAAAACACCACTAAGTGATGTCGAGACTTACCAAGCCTAACTAAGTGCAATACATAAATGTGACAAGCCAAGCGAGAAAAACCTCAAACAAACTCATAGAGATGAAGCATACGATTAATGGCATAGTTTGTTGATCTACCCAATAAAAAAGTTCAAAAAATTCGGCAATAAACTCCATATAAAACATGCAAGACTATCCTAGGATGAATATAGTGAATGCAACCGAAAAAATCTAAGAAAGCAGTAAACGTGCAAATGCAAAAAATTTCACGAGTTTATCATAAGCAAGATAAGTATACAAAATTGGTGTATACAGATGCTTCACCAATCTTGACCAACACATTTTTCACAACGCCTTCGGGTCTCACAAAGGATCCATCCGCCAGTTGCACAATAGCCCTATGGTCAGATAGTTTTCCAAGGTTACTCTTCTCAAACACATTCAAAGGGAGCACGTTCAAGTAAGATCCCGTGTCTAGTTTGGCACGGACATCTTCAAGTTCGCCAATCCCGACCTTAACATCGAAACTTTGAGGGAGTGGCTCGGGATTCTATTGCTTCTTTCCAGTCATCAGTACCAAGGTCCTTCTCTTCTTCCTTGGCTAGTGGAGGCTCTTCATCCTTGTAACACTCGCACTTAGCAACTTGCTTAATGGTGATTTCCACTGGTTGATCTCCCACCAAGTTGATCGACATGGACCTCTCAGTGCTGCTATGTAACTTCCCTTGCTCTCTACTAGCTCTAGCTTCCAATTGATCCAGACGAGCATTGATCTTTGCCGAATCCTCCTCGTATCTCTTCAAAAACACTTGGGTGAAATCCACCAATTTCTGTAAATTATCCATGAGAGTTGCTGACTTGGATGTAGATGCTTCGTCCTTAGGAGTAGGATTACTACGGTTTCCCAAGTGAACATCTTCTCGTGCTAGATCTGATCTACACATATGAGCCCCATGCCCATAATTCTTGCACACCCTACATACCTCGTTGGAGAGAGAAGTTCCGATTAGGCCACTTAGAGCTTGCCTCATCTGATTTGCGAAACCTTCGAACCTATCGCCACTCACAGCATTCACTTCATGCATTGGGATCTCCTGGTTTGGTAGGGCCTCAGGTCCACGCCTTCTAACCATTGCTCTTGGATCCTTGGATTGAGATCCTTTAGCAAGCCTTTCGAAACACGCCCACACATCCTCGGCGGTCTCTTCCCAGATAGTACCACGGCATTGGAAATCCACCACCTGTTGACTCTCATATGTGAGTCCATTGTAGAAGTGCTGGACAAGATCAGGAAGCCCAAAACCATGGTGCGGACACTTGTGCATGAGGTCCTTGAACCTCTCGAAAGCGGTGTAGATGGTCTCATTATAGTCCTGTTTGAATCCTGTGATTTGCGCCTTAAGCGCGGTAGTCAATGTGTGAGGAAAGTATTTCTCCATAAAAGCAGAATACACCTTGTCCCAAGTGTCTAGTGATCCGGCTTCCAGAGATCCTAACCATGCCTTGGCTTTATCACCAAGCCCCAAAGCAAAAACCTTCATCCTTAGCTCATCGTCCGTTATCCCTGCTCCGGGCCTTGGAAGATTGTTGATAAAGTCGTCAATATCATTCAGGTATCCCATAACATCTTCCCTAGCCAACCCATAGAACCTCGGGAGTTGCTGGTACATGCAACTTTTGATTTCCAAATCTCGAGTTGCAGCAGAAAGAACAATAGCTGGACCTCTCTTCAGTGCTTTGTTGGGTTGAACCCATGATTTCAAAAGTGGGCGAGCCATCACAAGACCTGAATATTTGTGACAAGCTAGGAAAGGAGTATCAGAGATAGATTAAATAGGATGTCGTGCTCCAAATTCAAGCAAATAAATTTGTTATTAAGCCAAAGGCAATCCACAACTACAACGAAAACCGTAGTGTAGTAGTAGAATGACTCGAGTGTCGTTCTCTCAGGACTATAACTAGCTTTATCTATTTAACAAGTGAATATAAAACAACAGGCAGATAGCAATAGGGGGTTTCTAGCAGATAATGGAGATTGGTGATAGTATGGTCCTTCTTAACATAACAGGTCGATAATCATGCATAAATTCTTCAGTCTTGCATAGAGATCTTTGAATCAATCTAGTGTCCTGTTGCAAATATTATGCACTACGAAGATAATTGGTCTGACAAGTCAATCACGATTGTCCTAATGTGTTCCGTAATTATTCAACACTACGAAGATAATTGGTCTGATGGTCGACAAGCGTTCAATTGTGCATAATAATTAATACAACATACGAGAATTTTGGTTGCCACTGATCAACAAAATAAAGCAATGACACGGAGTATAATGCGCGATATAGCCATTAGCATGATTATCTTCCCTTCGCTAAGAATTCACATACTACCACCAACGATAAGTTTAGCTACTCATAATAGGCATGCAATCAACAGAAATCATAGAAGAAAACATGTTGAAAGAATATAATAAAATAAGTAGATTAAACTGTAAGATACAAGTTACCGAAGGTTGTCAATCTCCGAAGAATTGCGATCCTACGAGCTCCAATCCGCTATGAAAAAGTATCCCCTAAGCTACAGAACTCCCAGGACAGGCCCTGGGAAGTTCCTACCTAAAACTATAGAGAGAGGTGAGAAAGTAGGTCTGGAAAGATATGATTTTCGGAGAAAAACTGAGCACTATATATAGGCCCCGAAAAACTATGGGGCGGTTCGCCACAGCATGCGGCGGTTCGCCCCAGACTTTTTCTCGCGGAATTCCGCGTTTTTGGATTTCTTCCCCTTTTCGGACTCGGTTTCTGACTTCTAGTAGCCTTCTAACCTCCAGATTCGGCCCCTAGACTTCAAATCCTATCCGGAAACCTTCAGATACTCCAAATAGGCTTCTAGAACACCAATTCCTTGTCAACTTCAATATAATTGCCCGGAAATCCTCGAATTTCAACCAAAACCTGTAAAATAAAATCTAAAGGGAAACGTGACACTATTCTAATAAAATGTACTAAAATATAGCTAAATTAAAATAGAGGATAGCTAAAATAGGTGAAAAAGACTCGAATGAATAGTGTAAAATACACATTCATCAAACTCCCCAAACCGAACCTTTGCTTGTCCTCAAGCAACTAAGCTAGACTCTAATACAAAAAACATGCAAGACACAAAATGTGGTTTCATGCCAAATAAAATGAACTAATCTACTGAATCTATCAAATAACATATGAACAAAAACCATATAAATCAAAGCATGAATTTAGGTTGAAGAATACCTCGATTGACTTATACACATCCACATAAGCACTTATGTCAAGACAAGATAGTCTCTCGTAACATTCTCTACCTGGACCTAGTCAGTGACGACGTAATGAAGCATGCTAAGATACGAATGGTTGCCCCGTGCCTATGAAACTGAGGACTTACTGCTGTTCCACCATGTTAAGACTTTTCCTCAAAAGAGGTCGAACCAGTACTGGCTCTTATCAAACGAAGGAGGGTTCCCTATAAAAGATAACTCTCCCCTATTCTACCCATCTCTCAAGTAAAGTCTTAAACTATTCACTACTTCCTGAATGGCAGGACGAGGGTGGTCTAGAACAGATGACACTCAAGACAAAAAAGATAAAAACACGATTACGAACATTACAAAAAATGGAAAATAAGACTCAACACTTTGCTAAACTGCTATTTGGCTTCCTTTTTTGGACTCTTCTTTGCTTTTTTGGGGTCTTTTTCTCTTCTTTTTTCTTTCCAGATTCTTTTTCTTTTCATTTTCTTTTTTCTCTTTTTTTTTTTTTGGAATTTTTTTTCGATTTTTTTCTAGCCAGCAGTAGCATAACAAAAAGAGAAACAAAATGACTCACACGACTTCCCCAAACCTATTCGAAAGAATAGGTTGGAGTACAAAATTCACGGAAAAGGAAAAATAAACTCACGTTACGAAAATGAAAAACAGAAACAAGTCTAATGATGGTGTAGCCCCCTCCCCAAACCTATTCGGAAGAATATGTTATAAACAAAGGATCACACAACCTCACACTACCTCCTTCCTAGGCATTTATCAATCTCAAAGCATGGTGAAGACTTGTTGCCTCTTAGGTACATAATTACTCGGGAAAACAACCATAAGACCCTAACATGCATCATCCTATTATAAAGGCCTTCGTGAACCGCAGTAGAGAAAACACCACTAAGTGATGTCGAGACTACCATGCTTAACTAAGTGCAATACATAAATGTGACAAGCCAAGCGAGAAAAACCTCAAACAATTTCATAGAGATGAAGCATACGATTAATGGCATAGTTAGTTGATCTACCCAATAAAAAAGTTCAAAAATTCGGCAATAAACTCCATATAAAACATGCAAAACTATCCTAGGAAAGCAGTAAACGTGCAAATGCAAAAAATTTCACGAGTTTTTCATAAGCAAGATAAGTATAGAGATAACCAGCGATAAGCTCCTCCCCAAACCTGAACGTCGTTGCTCGTCCCGAACGTCGAAAATGGATCCTAGGTGAGAGCTAATGCTTGTATAAGTGACCTATAATACTCAATCAAACTCGTGAGAAAACAATGCATGCAATAAAGAAGTAAAAAAAGCGATAAAAATTCCGGGTTGCCTCCCGGATAGCGTCATTGTTTAAAGTCTTTGACTCGACTCCTGTCTGCGCCTATATCTTATTTTTGCGGGTACTAGGCTTCCCCTTCATTGATCTCCTTTCCATGCCACGAACCTGTGAATAAGAAAGAATATAGGCTGCAAGACAACAATAGTGAGTAGTAATATCAGGCGGTTCAGGTGGATCAGGTATGGCTTGCAACACGTGTTGCTTATCATCCACTTCAATAGTGCAAGTCCTTTGGTAGATGTCCATTACGGAGCGTAGCTTAGTCAAGAATGTTCGTCCTAAGAGTATGAAATCCCCCGTTCCTGGTGCTGATGCTGGCATAATTACAAAATCGGTGTAGACAGAGGCTTCACCAATTTTGACTAATACATTCTTCACAACGCCTTCGGGTTTCACAAGGGATCCATCCGCCAGTTGCACAATAGCCTTATGCACAGTTAGTTCTCCAAGGTTACTCTTCTCGAAAACATTCAAAGGGAGCACATTAGAGTAGGATCCTGTGTCTAGTGTGGCTCGGACATCTTCAAGCTCCCCAATCCCGACCTTAACATCGAAACTTTGAGGGAGTGGCTCGGGATCCTCTTGCTCCTCTTCACTCTTGTTAGTACCAAGGTCCTTTTCTTCTTCTTCGGCTTGTGGGGGCAGTTCAATCTTGCAACTCTCGCACTTAGCAATCTTCTTGATGGTGATTTCAACAGGTAGATCACCCACTAAGTTAATGGACAACGACTTCACAGTGCTGCTAGGCAGTTTGCCTTGTTCCCTACTTGCTCCTCGGTCGATCAAATCTTGCATCTTTTGATGGGAAAGCCTAGTGCTTTCTTCCAACTTATCAAGCCTTGCCCTAGTCTTCTCAGAATCTTCTTCATAACGTTTGAGAAAACTTTGTGTGTGATCAACCATCTTTTGCAAGTTCTCCATCAGTTGAGCCGACTTCGACTTTGGTGGCTCTTTCGGAGCGGGGTTTTCGTAGTGATCATTACCATAGTTCAGCCTACTACGGTCTTGGTTAGGTCCATAAGTTTGTTTAGCCGGTGCATATCCTTGATTGTTACGGTATCCTCTTCTCCAAAATCCACCTCGAGGATTCCTACCGTCTTGTCCGTAGCTAACTTCTTGAGTACCAAACTCCGCAGCAAAGGCTTCTTCTTTGCTTCCTCGAGCCCAGTTGCCATCATCGTATGCCAGTTCCGATCTACACATATGAGCCCCATGCCCATAGTTCTTGCATATTCGGCATACTTCAATTCGTTGGTAAAGCACTCGAATTGATCCCCATTCCCCCTGTACATAGGGGCTTCTTGAGTCGGTGGAGCTTCAGGTCCACGTCTCCTAACCATTGCTCTTGGGTCCTTGAACTGTGAACCCTTAGCAAGCCTTTTGAAAACTGCCCAGACGGCTTCTGCGGTTTCCTCCCAAATATTGCCTCGGCATTGGAAATCCACCAGTTGTTGGTTCTCGAAGGTTAGTCCATTGTAGAAGTGTTGGACTAGGTCAGAAAGTTCAAAACCATGGTGAGGGCACTTGTTCATGAGATCTTGGAACCTCTCGAACACGGTGTAGATGGTCTCATCATAGTCCTGTTTGAATCCAGTGATCTGCGCCTTTAGCGCGGTAATCAAGGTGTGAGGGAAGTATTTCTCCATGAAAGCTGAAAAAACCTTTTCCCAAGTGTCCAGCGAGCCTGCTGGAAGAGAACTCAGCCATGACTTGGCTCTGTCGCCAAGTCCCATAGCAAAAACCTTCATCCTTAACTCATCCGTTGTTATGTCAGCTCCGGATCGTGGGAGTTGGTTCACGAAATCATCGATATCGTGCAAGTACCCCATCACATCTTCCCTTGATAAGCCATAGAACCTCGGAAGTTGTTGGAATGCGTGGTTCTTGATCTCCAGATCTCGGGTTGCAGACGAAAGAACAATCGTCGGTCCCCTCATACGATCCTTGGTGGGTTGAACCCATGCCTTCAGTGGTCTAGCTTCTGCCATTCCGTCGATTTCCTTGAAGAGACTAAGTAGAGATTCAGATAAATCGGCTTCCTCTATTTCCTCTAGTGCGCGCCTTTCAAGTAGTCGCCTTCTTTGGTGGTAGACTCTATCGATCTCAGCAATTGAATCAGCAAGCGGTGTTCCTGCAAAATGTGTATGCGGCATACACTATCTATAACAGACTAGGAAAGGTGATTAGAAACAGACTTGGAAAGCAGTAACATAGAGAGATTAAAAAGGAAAACTAAAACTAATAGAATTAGGAATCTAAAGCTGTAAATATAAACAAATTAAACAGAAAAAAGGAGTATAGTCCCCGGCAACGGCGCCAATTTGATGAACGGCGGATGTCGTGCTCCGAGTTCACGCAAATAAATTTGTTATTAAGCCAAAGGAAATCCACAACTACAACGAAAACCGTAGTGTAGCAGTAGAATGACTCGAGTGTCGTTCTCTCAGGACTATAACTAGCTTTATCTATTTAACAAGAGAATATAAAACAACAGATAGATAGCAAAAGGGGGTTTCTAGCAGATAATGGAGATTGGTGATAGTATGGTTCTTCTTAACATAACGGGTCGATAATCATGCATAAATTCCTCGGTCTTGCATAGAGATCTTTGAATCAATCTAGTGTCCTGCTGCAAATATTAAGCACTACGAAGATAATTGGTCTGACAAGTCAATCACGATTGTCCTAATGTGTTCCGTAATTATTCAACACTACGAAGATAATTGGTCTGATGGTCGACAAGTGTCCAATTGTGCATAATAATTAATACAACATACGAGAATTTAGGTTGCAACTGATAAACGAAATAAAGCAATGACACGGAGTATAATGCGCGATATAGCCATTAGCATGATTATCTTCCCTTCGCTAAGAATTCACATAATACCACCAACGATAAGTTTAGCTACTCATAATAGGCATGCAATCAACAGAAATCATAGAAGAAAACATATTGAAAGATATATAAAATAAGTAGATTAAACTGTAAGATACAAGTTACCGAAGGTTGTCAATCTCCGAAGAATTACGATCCTACGAGCTCCAATCTGCTATGAAAAAGTATCCCCTAAGCTACAGAACTCCCAGGACACGCCCCGGGAAGTTCCTACCTAAAACTATATAGAGAGGTGAGAAAGTAGGTCTGGAAAGATATGATTTTCGGAGAAAAACTGAGCACTATATATAGGCCCCGAAAAACTACGGGGCGGTTCGCCCCAGACTTTTTCTCGCGGAATTCCGCATTTTCGACGCGTTTTTGGATTTCTTCTCCTTTTCGGACTCGGTTTCTGACTTCTAGTAGCCTTCTAACCTCCAGATTCGGCCCCTAGACTTCAAATCCTATCCGAAAACCTTCAGATACTCCAAATAGGCTTCTGGAACACCAATTCTTTGTCAACTTCAATATAATTGCCCGCAAATCCTCGAATTTCAACCAAAACCTGTAAAATAAAATCTAAAGGGAAACGTGACACTATTCTAATAAAATGTACTAAAATATAGTTAAATTAACATAGAGGATAGCTAAAATAGGTGAAAAAGACTCAAATGAAAGTGTTAAATACACATTCATCAAGAGGTACCTCGGATTCCTTGTTATGGATGCTTCGAACGTGAAATTTGATCGGTTTAGTTGATAGAGGGGGTGATGGGCTTTGTAAAATGCACAAGATTGCAAGAATTGGTGGAGAATTGAGAGAGATTGAGATTTTTGGGGTGCTAAATCGGCAAAGGAGGAAGAAAAACGAAGTGGGGAGCTTTGATACACAAGTGCTCCGCTTAGCTTTATTAAGGAAAGCCAAGCGACGCGCTTGGGCCGTCCCAAGCGAAGCGCTTGGCTAGCGGTCCGCTTGGGACCTGCCAAGCGCTCCGCTTGGGACCTGAAGCTCCCAAATCCATTTTTTTTCGACTTTTGCTAAATTTTCACCCCAAAAACCTTGTCTAATCAACGAAATAAAATTTTAAACATGCTTCTAATCTATATGCAAGTACCTACAACCTCGGGTTGCCTCCCGAGAAGCGCCTTCGTTTAAAAGTCGTTGGCTCGACTCTTCACAACTCATGCGGAATTGATTTCGCCTCGGGTACTAGACTTCCCCTCCAATTGCCTCTCAAAGCATCAATTCCCTGCACATCTTGACGAACATAAAGTGGACCAAAAAATCCTACAAGTTCGTTAGTATCAACATAAGCACATGAATCAACAATGGCTCGCAACGTGTGTTGCTTGCCATTTACCTCAAAGTGACATGTTCGGCGATACATGTCTATGACCATACGCACTTTGTTGATGAAGGCTTTACCCAAGAGAACCACATCCTTGAGCTTAGCAGAAGATGTAGGCATAACGATGAAATTAGTCTTCACCTCTACATCGGCAATCCTCACCGCCAAGTTCTCAATCACACCCAACGGCTTTTTCATGGATGATGAACGTGCTGGTGTCGTGTTCCAACGCGAACGGATCAAATAAATTTGTAATTAGCCAAAGGCAATCCACAACTACAACGAAAACCGTAGTGTAGCAGTAGAATGACTCGAGTGTCGTTCTCTCAGGACTATAACTAGCTTTATCTATTTAACAAGAGAATATAAAACAGCAGACAGATAGCAAAAGGGGGTTTCTAGAAGATAATGGAGATTGGTGATAGTATGGTCCTTCTTAACATAACGGGTCGATAATCATGCATAAATTCCTCGGTCTTGCATAGAGATCTTTGAATCAATCTAGTGTCTTGTTGCAAATATTAAGCACTACGAAGATAATTGGTCTAACAAGTCAATCACGATTGTACTAATGTGTTCCGTAATTATTCAACACTACGAAGATAATTGGTCTGATGGTCGACAAGTGTCCAATTGTGCATAATAATTAATACAACATACGAGAATTTAGGCGCTGTGCCTGATCAACGAAATAAAGCAATGACACGGAGTATAATGCGCGATATAGCCATTAGCATGATTATCTTCCCTTCGCTAAGAATTCACATACTACCACCAACGATAAGTTTAGCTACTCAGAATAGGCATGCAATCAACAGAAATCATAGAAGAAAACATATTGAAACATTTATAAAATAAGTAGATTAAACTTTAAGATACAAGTTACCGAAGGTTGTCAATCTTCGAAGAATTGCGATCCTACGAGCTCCAATCCGCTATGAAAAAGTATCCCCTAAGCTACAGAACTCCCAGGACAGGCCCCGGGAAGTTCCTACCTAAAACTGTAGAGAGAGGTGAGAAAGTAGGTCTGGAAAGATATGATTTTCGGAGAAAAACTGAGCAACTATATATAGGCCCCGAAAAACCATGGGGCGGTTCGCCCCAGCTCCGCGGCGGTTTACCCCCGAGCTTTTCTCGCGGAATTCCGCGTTTTTGGATTTCTTCTCCTTTTCGGACTCGGTTTCTGACTTCTAGTAGCCTTCTAACCTCCAGATTCGGCCCCTAGACTTCAAATCCTATCCGGAAACCTTTAGATACTCCAAATAGGCTTCTGGAACACCAATTCCTTGTCAACTTCAATATAATTGCCCGGAAATCTTCGAATTTCAACCAAAACCTGTAAAATAAAATCTAAAGGGAAACGTGACACTTGCACTAAAATATAGCTAAATTAACATAGAGGATAGCAAAAATAGGTGAAAAAGACTCGAATGAAAGCGTAAAATACACATTCATCAAACTCCCCAAACCGAACCTTTGCTTGTCCTCAAGCAACTAAGCTAGACTCTAATACAAAAAACATGCAAGACACAAAATGGAGTCTCATTCAAAATAAAATGAACTAATCTACTGAATCTACCAAATAACATATGAACAAAAACCATATAAATCAAAGCATGAATATAGGTTGAAGAATACCTCGATTGACTTATACACATCCACATAAGCACTTATGTCAAGACAAGATAGTCTCTCGTAACATTCTCTACCTGGACCTAGTCAGTGACGACGTAATGAAGCATGCTAAGATACGAATGGTTTCCCCGTGCCTATGAGACTGAGGACTTACTGCTGTTCCACCATGTTAAGACTTTTCCTCAAAAGAGGTCGAACCAGTACTGGCTCTCATCAAAAGAAGGAGGGTTCCCTATAAAAGATAACACTCCCCTATTCTACCCATCTCTCAAGTAAAGTCTTAAGCTATTCACCACTTCCTGAATGGCAGGACGAGGGTGGTCTAGAACAGATGACACTCAAGATAAAAAAGATAAAAAATAGAAAAACACGATTACGAACATTACAAAAATGGAAAAGACTCAACACTTTGCTAAACTGATATTTGGCTTTCTTTTTTGGACCCTTCTTTGCTTTTTTGGGGTCTTTTTCTCTTCTTTTTTCTTTCCAGATTCTTTTTTTTTCATTTTCTTTTCTCTCTTTTTTTTTTTGTGGAATTTTTTTTCGATTTTTTTCTAGCCAGCAGTAGCATAACAAAAAGAGAAACAAAATGACTCACACGACTTCCCCAAACCTATTCGAAAGAATAGGTTGGAGTACAAAATTCACGGAAAAGGAAAAATAAACTCACGTTACGAAAATGAAAAACAGAAACAAGTCTAATGATGGTGTAGCCCCCTCCCCAAACCTATTCGGAAGAATAGGTTATAAACAAAGGATCACACAACCTCACACTACCTCCTGCCTAGGCATTTAGCAATCTTAAAGCATGGTGAAGACTTGTTGCCTCTTAGGTACATAATTACTCGGGAAAACAACCATAAGACCCTAACATGCATCATCCTATTATAAAGGCCTTCGTGAACCGCAGTAGAGAAAACACCACTAAGTGATGTCGAGACTACAATGCTTAACTAAGTGCAATACATAAATGCGACAAGCCAAGCGAGAAAAACCTCAAACAAATTCATAGAGATGAAGCGTACGATTAAAGGCATAGTTAGTTGATCTACCCAATAAAAAAGTTCAAAAAATTCGGCAATAAACTCCATATAAACATGCAAGACTATCCTAGGAAAGCAGTAAACGTGCAAATGCAAAAAATTTCACGAGTTAATCATAAGCAAGATAAGTATAGAGATAACCAGCGATAGCCTCCTCCCCAAACCTGAACGTCGTCGCTCGTCCCGAATGTCGAAAGTGGATCCAAGGTGAGAGCTAATGCTTTTATAAGTGACCTATAATACTCAATCAAACTCGTGAGAAAAAATCTAAAGCGGTAAAGAAAGCGATAACAATTCCGGGTTGCCTCCCGGATAGCGCCATTGTTTAAAGTCTTTGACTCGACTCCTGTCTGCGCCTATCTCTTCTTTTTGCAGGTACTAGGCTTCCCCATCACGAGTCTCCTTCCCGTGCCTTGATCCTGTGAATAAGAGTGAACATAGACGTTAAGACCACTGTAATCAATAGTGTTAGAAGTATCGGGTGGATCAGGTGGATCGGATATGGCTTGCAACACATGTTGCTCAAAATCCACTTCGATAGTGCAAGTCCTTTGGTAGATGTCCATCATGGAGCGTAGCTTAGTCAAGAATGTTTGTCCTAAGAGTATGACATCCCCGGTTCCTGGTGCTGATGCTGGCCTAATTACAAAATCGGTGTAGACAAAGGCTTCACCAATTTGGACTAATACATTTTTCACAACGCCTTCGGGTTTCACAAGGGATCCATCCGCCAGTTGCACAATAGACTTATGCACAGTTAGTTCTCCAAGGTTACTCTTCTCGAAAACATTCAAAGGGAGCACATTAGAGTAGGATCCTGTCTAATGTGGCTCGGACATGTTCAAGCTCCCCAATCCCGACCTTAACATCGAAACTTTGAGGGAGTGGCTCGGGATCCTCTTGCTCCTCTTCACTTTTGTTAGTACCAAGGTCCTTCTCTTCTTCTTCGGCTTGTGGGGGCATTTCCCTCTTGCAACTCTCGCACTTAGCAACCTTCTTGATGGTGATTTCAACAGGTAGATCACCCACCAAGGTAATGCACATCGACTTCTCAGTGTTTCTAGGCAGCTTGCCTTGTTCCCTACTTGCTCCTCGGTCGATCAACTCTTGCATCTTTTGATGGGCAAGCCTAGTGCTCTCTTCCAACCTATCGAGCCTTGCCCTAGTCTTCTCAGAATCTTCTCCATAATGTTTGAGAAAACTTTGTGTGTGATCAACCATCTTTTGCAAATTCCCCATCAGTTGAGCCGACTTCGACTTCGGTGGCTCTTTCGGAGCGGGGTTTTCGCAGTGATCATTACCATAGTTCAGCCTACTACGGTCTTGGTTAGGTCCATAAGTTTGGTTAGCCGGTGCATTTCCTTGATTGTTACGGTATCCTCTTATCCAAAATCCACCTCGAGGGTTCCTACCGTCTTGTCCGTAGCTAACTTCTTGAGTACCAAACTCCGTAGCAAAGGCTTCTTCTTCACCTCCTCGAGCCCAGTTGCCATCATCGTATGCCAGCTCCGATCTACACATATGAGCCCCATGCCCATAGTTCTTGCATATTCGGCATACTTCGTTCGAAACAGTTGTTCCGGTGGCGCTCTTGAGGACTTGCTTCAATTCATTGGTAAAGCACTCGAATTGATCCCCATTCCCCCTATACATAGGGGCTTCTTGAGTCTGTGGAGCATCAGGTCCACGTCTCCTAACCATTGCTCTTGGGTCCTTGAACTGCGAACCCTTAGCAAGCCTTTCGAAAACTGCCCAGACGGCTTCTGCGGTTTCCTCCCAAATATTGCCTCGGCATTGGAAATCCACCAGTTGTTGGTTCTCGAAGGTTAGTCCATTGTAGAAGTGTTGGACTAGGTCAGAAAGTTCAAAACCATGGTGAGGGCACTTGTTCGTGAGATCTTGGAATCTCTCAAACGCGGTGTAGATGGTCTCATCATAGTCCTGTTTGAATCCAGTGATCTGCTCCTTTAGCGCGGTAATCAAGGTGTGAGGGAAGTATTTCTCCATGGAAGCTGAAAAAACCTTTTCCCAAGTGTCCAGCGAGCCTGTTGGAAGAGAACTCAGCCATGACTTGTCTCTGTCGCCAAGTCCCATAGCAAAAACCTTCATCCTTAACTCATCCGTTGTTATGTCAGCTCCGGGTCGTGGGAGTAGGTTGACGAAATCATCGATATCGTGCAAGTACCCCATCACATATTCCTTTGATAAGCCAAAAAACTTGGAAGTTGTTGGAATGCGTGGTTCTTGATCTCCAGATCTCGGGTTGCAGACGAAAGAACAATCGCCGGTCCCCTCATACGATCCTTGGTGGGTTGAACCCATGCCTTCAGTGGTCTAGCTTCTGCCATTCCGTCGATTTCCTTGAAGAGACTGAGTAGAGATTCAGAGAAATCGGTTTCCTCTATTTCCTCTAGTGCGCGCCTTTCAAGTAGTCGCCTTCTTTGGTGGTAGACTCTGTCGATCTCAGCAATTGAATCAGCAAGCGGTGTTCCTGCAGAACGTGTATGCGGCATACACTATCTATAACAGACTATGAAAGGTGAATTAGAAACAGACTAGGAAAGCATTATTAGAGAGAGATTAAAAAGGAAAACTAAAACTAATAGAATTAGGAATCTAAAGCTGAAAATATAAACAAATTAAACAGAAAAAAGGAGTATAGTCCCCGGCAACGGCGCCAATTTGATGAACGTGCTGGTGTCGTGTTCCAACACGAACGGATCAAATAAATTTGTAATTAGCCAAAGGCAATCCACAACTACAACGAAAACCATAGTGTAGCAGTAGAATGACTCGAGTGTCGTTCTCTCAGGACTATAACTAGCTTTATCTATTTAACAAGAGAATATAAAACAGCAGACAGATAGCAAAAGGGGGTTTCTAGCAGATAATGGAGATTGGTGATATTATGGTCCTTCTTAACATAACGGGTCGATAATCATGCATAAATTCCTCGGTCTTGCATACAGATCTTTGAATCAATCTAGTGTCCTGTTGCAAATATTAAGCACTACGAAGATAATTGGTCTGACAAGTCAATCACGATTGTCCTAATGTGTTCCGTAATTATTCAACACTACGAAGATAATTGGTCTGATGGTCGACAAGTGTCCAATTGTGCATAATAATTAATACAACATACGAGAATTTAGGTTGTGCCCGATCAACGAAATAAAGCAATGACACGGAGTATAATGCGCGATATAGCCATTAACATGATTATCTTCCCTTCGCTAAGAATTCACATACTACCACCAACGATAAGTTTAGCTACTCATAATAGGCATGCAATCAACAGAAATCATAGAAGAAAACATATTGAAAGATATATAAAATAAGTAGATTAAACTATAAGATACAAGTTACCGAAGGTTGTCAATCTCCGAAGAATTGCGATCCTACGAGCTCCAATCCGCTATGAAAAAGTATCCTCTAAGCTACAGAACTCCCAGGACAGGCCCTGGGAAGTTCCTACCTAAAACTATAGAGAGAGGTGAGAAAGTAGGTCTGGAAAGATATGATTTTCGAAGAAAAACTGAGCAACTATATATAGGCCCCGAAAAACCACGGGGCGGTTCGCCCCAGCTCCGCGGTGGTTCGCCCCCGAGCTTTTCTCGCGGAATTCCGCGTTTTCGACGCGTTTTGGATTTCTTCTCCTTTTCGGACTCGGTTTCTGACTTCTAGTAGCCTTCTAACCTCCAGATTCGGCCCCTAGACTTCAAATCCTATCCGGAAACCTTCAGATACTCCAAATAGGCTTCTGGAACACCAATTCCTTGTCAACTTCAATATAATTGCCCGGAAATCTTCGAATTTCAACAAAAACTTGTAAAATAAAATCTAAAGGGAAACGTGACACTATTCTAATAAAATGCACTAAAATATAGCTAAATTAACATAGAGGATAGCAAAAATAGGTGAAAAAGACTCGAATGAAAGTGTAAAATACACATTGATCAATGGACCCATCCGCTAATTGCACCATGCATTTCATAGGTCTCAAGCCAGACAAACCCGACTCTTCATACACGTTCAAGGGTATAACATTCACACCCGCTCCCGTGTCTAGAGTTGCCACTATTCCGTCCTTCTTCCCCAAGCCGATTTCAACATCGAAGCTCTCTTGGATGGGCACTTGCACCATATCCACCATCTCATCCTCAGACGATGAGTTTTCTTTCACCTCTTCAACTATCGCATCAGATTGTGCGACAACATCCTCTTCCATAACCACCTTAGGAGTCTCGACCTCCTCACTCACCTTCCAAGTAAACAGATTCAAGAATTGGCTCTAAAAGATAAGAAGAAGACTCTTCCCGAATACCTGAAGTGGAAGCTCTAGATGCTACTTCTTCAAACTCGAGATTCAAATTCCTCCTTCTCCTTTGAAACAAACGATCGATCTCGTCTACAAAAGGTTCAATAATAGGTCTACCCGTTCGGGTTCTAGGCATGCACTCACCTGAAATACAAGATAGTGAGTATCTCAAGCAAAAAGAAACAAAAACAGAAATAAGGCAAAGAAGAGATGTTGGCTGAACAAACCAAAAAAAAACACCAACCAAAGGAGTTAAGTCCCCGGCAGCGGCGCCAAATTGATGATGTCGTTTTTCACCAATTAAATTTGTTTTAAAAGCCAAAGAACACTTATCATTACACAAACTAGAGTGCAATGGCAAGTTTTCCCCGAGTGTCGTTCTCTCGGGACCTAACAAGGCTTTGTTTGTGGTTTTTGCTAGTTATTTCAGACAACGAGTTCAAATGTTTATAGAATCGCTTTCTTAGAACAAAGCAACGAGAAATCAGATTGTTGTAATCATGTTTGGAAACGGTTGGTGGTAGAAATCAAATACACATGCATGGGTTACGAATATGCTCACAAGTTCAGTGCGTAAAACCTTCGATCAAGTCTGCTAAGCAACTCGTCTAGGTAACTTTCAAGACACACATCATAAAAGACCACTATCAATACTTTAGAGGTGCTTGTCACTAACACCATTTATCTAGCATGCTGCAAATCTCTAACGTACAATCCTATAGCTTTCATTGACCAAGAGTTTGTCACTATACTCAATTCGAATATATTTTATAGGCAACTAAGAATCATATGAAGGAATTTGCAGCAAGATTGAATCACAATCTCATGTAAGCATAAACATAACCCATAGCATGCATATTCTACATTCTACCACCAACACAAAGGATTTAGCTACTCATATTCATCAACATAGACATCAAATCATATGAATTGTAAATAGAATACATCAAATCAAACTACTAGACAAGAGATAATGATACAATGTTACCACCAAGCTGTCACTAATCGGTGGGTATTGATGAAAACCTCTCCGTAGATGAAACAATGGATGAAATCCTATGCCAAAACCTTTAATCCAATCTAAAATACAATGTAATCTGAGTTTTCTCTGAGTTTTGGGGCTTAGGAGCTCTCCAAAACGAAGCTACAATTCAAAAAATATGAAAAAAGTAACAGAAGATCAGATCTAACAAGGAAAATCCGAAAACGTAACTGCTGCCAAGCGGACCGCCTGGAGAGGCCAAGCGGAGCGCTTGGCAAGCGAAGCGCTTTGGCCCTCCAAGCGCTTCGCTTGGCTGCTGTGCTAAAGCTCCTGGAAAATGAAGCAGAGCGCTTCACCATTCCAGGCGCTTAGCTTGGCTCCTGGGCAGATTTTTGTCTTCAAACTCAATCTTTTTGCCCTCGTACGGCCCTCGGGTGCCTTGGACTCATCCTTCTCGATGCTTATTGATGCTCAAACACTCACGAACAAGCCGTGGAGATCAAGGAACTTCAACGGGGCCATTTTCTATCAAAAAAGCTCGTTTTTAGCTCCAAAAATGCCATTTCGTATCTAAGTGCCTGTAAATGCAGAAAACAATAAACGTGACACTATTCTACAAAACTAACCAAAAAACAAGGCTAAAAGATAGCAAAAGAAGGTAAAAAAGACAAGATGAACGCGTCAAAAATACGTTCATCATAGATGACTAATAACAACCCTCAAGCTACAAGCCCCAACCAATATAAGTGTAGAAATATGTATACGTATGTGTTTCTGAGATGCTTTCCATGGGGTGCTTTAATTCTGAACTTTCATTGCGTTTCCCTGTATTGGCGAGCTCGTCTTGTTGACTCGCAGTGATCGTCAGATTAGAGTAAGCCTATGGTTATAACTTACTGCATATTGTATCTAGCGACCTCGATAGCTACAATATGTAGAGCGTCTGGTTAAATTTGATTTAACACCCAAGAGTTGCGTGACGCAATTGGATAGTCCTACCGGTCATATTATGTTATGCGACCAGCCCCCGTTGGAGTATAGCATAGTATGTATTTGGATCTTGGCCACTACGGTAAGTTGTTGGACATTACCCGTATGTTTGTTTTGGGGGCAATCATATGTGAAAATAGTGGAAGCTAAACAGCTAAAGGACCTTGTTGGTTAGTTATGTTGACTGTGTATTTAGAAATAGTATTTCAATAGTTGATTTATTATTTTCGTTCTATATTATTTCTCCTTAGGAAAACAAAAATGGCTATACCGTCCTCCGAGCTCATTGCCAACTTGGAGTTGCAAAAGCTAACAGGACCAAACTACATGGATTGGATCCATGAGGTACGAAGGGTGCTATGGCACAACGAGGTTGAGTATGTGTTAGACGAACCTATCCCTCCACCTCCCACTAAATTGACTACTGCAACCTATGATTGCTATTATGAGATGTCAGTGGAAAAGACCGAGTTTGTGAAAAATTTGTTGCTGAATGCTATGTCTGACAATATGGTTGGACCATGTCGAGACAAGGAACCATATGAGATTGTGAGATATCTCTCCTCATTCTTGGATAGTCCAAGGATGTGTGAAGGGTTCGAAGCTATTAAGATCATGCTTATCCAAAGACTTGAGACAGAAGAGCTGTCGCCTGAACAAGTCAAGTCATTGATTGATTTTCTCTTTCAATTTGTTGGATATGGCTTGGAGCTAGAAGCTAAGGCTTCCATTATCTTGACCGTGCAAAGATTGTTGCAATCTATTCAGAATCCCGAAGTCTGGGTAGCAACAGAGTCGATTGCTGAGATACCTATTGCCAATGAGTTTCTAAGGTCAATCGTAGACCCAAAAGGAACAAGGGTGGCAAGAATGCATGCAATCGTAAGATGGCTAAGTTTCGACTTAGGATGGAGATTTGTCTCTATTGCAAACTCAAGGGCCATTGGAAGAAGAATTGTCCTCAATTGAGGGCAGATCAAGCTAAGAAGCTGCCAGCTTCTAGCTCAGGTATGTTTGTTATTGAAATGAACATGACTAATTTTGACTCCAATGGTTGGGTATTAGATACAGCTTGTGGCTCACACATTTGTAATAATGTGCATGGGCTAATGAACACAAGCTAGTCAAGCAAGGTGAAATCGACTTGCATGATGGGAACGACAATCCAGTTGAAGCCAAACGCGTTGGACGCTGCAAGATAGATTTAACATCAGGACAATGTTTAGAACTTGATAACGTTTATTTTGTTCCATCCATTGTCAGAAATATCATTTCCATTCCATTGTTGGACAATTTGGGTTTTTCCTTTCGTTTGGCTAATAATACTTGTTATTTTTCGTTAAATGACCCGTATTATGGAAAGGCTCGCTTAGTGAATGCTTTATATATTTTGCAAAGTAGTCTACCTTTATTTCAAATACATAACAAACAACCGCCTTCAAGTAGGAAGAATAATCCATCTTATCTATGGCATTGTCGGCTAGGCCATATCAATGAAACACGGATTCAAAGACTAAGGAAGTTGGACTACTTAGAACCATTTGATTTTGAATCATATGGTACATGCGAATCATGTGTTAAGGGTAAGATGACGAACAAACCCTTTGTTGGACAAGGTGTTCGTGCCACTCGCTGCTTAGAGCTCATACATACTGATGTATGTGGACCTTTTAAAGTCCAAGCACGTGGAGGTTATTCTTACTTCGTTACCTTTACTGACGATTTCTCAAGGTATGGATATATTTATCTTATGAAGAATAAATCTGAGACCTTTGGGAAATTCAAGGAGTTTAGGAATGAGGTCGAGAATGAATTGAACCTAAGGATAGTCACTCTTCGATCAGATCGAGGAGGTGAATACCTTAGTGAAGAATTTATCGACTACTTGAAGGAGAATGGAATTCAATCGCAATGGACGCCTCCTGGAACACCACAATTAAATGGTGTGTCTGAGAGAAGGAATCGAACCCTGCTAGACATGGTGGGATCAATGATTGGATTCTCGACTCTTCCAAAATATCTATGGGGATATGCGCTACAAACTGCAATCTACATTCTGAACCGTGTACCATCTAAATCAGTGGAGAAAACTCCTTATGAGTTATGGAAAGGGAAGAAGCCCTCACTGGGCTATCTTAGACCTTGGGGCTGTCCTGCGATAGTCAAATTGCTGCTCACTGATAAGTTAGATGCCAAGGGTGTCAAAGTTTATTTCATAGGCCATCCTCGTCAGACGAGAGGCTATAAATTCTATCATGCTGAAGATCACAAGGTGATAGTATCTAGAAACGTCAAGTTTTTAGAAGCAGAATACCTCGAAGAAGAGAGGTTAGATGATATGATAGAACTTGAAGAAATTCAAGACTTTGACACGCGCGAACATGAGTTCTCTAAATCTTCTGATTTGGACTCAAGTTCAGTGGGAGCTTTCGAAGCAGACAAGGGTAATGATATGACACTTGCTAGGAATGTCGTAGTCAGTGGGAGTCCTGTGATTAGATCAACAGTTGAAACCACACCAATAGAACCCGTTGTCAATCAACCTGTGCAACAAGTTGCACAAGAGCAGCCTCCCGCTCGGGAACAGGGTCGTAGCACGCGACCAGCTGCATCAGTGCCCACTGATAATGGTCGTGTTACACGAAGCCAGAAAAGAAAACCACCAGAAACACAGACAGAAGCACCAGTCGAGCTCCGTAGGTCGAAGAGAATCCCAAAGGGACCTTAGAAGAAAAGCCTTATGATAGAAGACATCAGTGAACTTGATGTTGGCTTATCAGATCGGGAAGACCCCGAGACCTACAAAGAGGCAATAAATGATATTGACTCAGACAGATGGCAAGAGGCCATGGAATTGGAAATAGACTCCATGTACCTGAACCAAGTTTGGAGCTTGGCAGACTTGCCCCAAGGGGTTAGACCTATTGGGTGCAAATGGGTCTTTAAACGAAAGACAGATGCCGATGGCAAGGTACAAATGCACAAGGCTAGACTTGTGGCGAAGGGATACACACAAAGGTATGGCATCGATTACGATGAAACCTTTTCACCGGTAGCAAAGTTGAAGTCTATTCGAATTCTACTTGCGATAGCTGCCTACTATGATTATGAGATCTGGCAGATGGATGTAAAGACTGCCTTCCTGATGAATGTGTATTTTACACTTTTATTTGAGTCTTTTTCACCTATTTTAGCTATCCTCTATGTTAATTTAGCTATATTTTAGTGCATTTTATTAGAATAGTGTCACGTTTCCCTTTAGATTTTATTTTATAGGTTTTGGTTGAAAATCGAGGATTTCCGGGCAATTATATTGAAGTTGACAAGGAATTGGTGTTCCAGAAGCCTATTTGGAGTAACTGAAGGTTTACAGATAGGATTTGGAGTCTAGGGGTCGAATCTGGAGGTTAGAAGGCCACTAGAAGTCAGAAACAGAGTCCGAAAAGGGGAAGAAATCCAAAAACGCGTCGAAAACGCGGAATTCCGCGAAAATCACTCCCGGGCGAACCGCCCGGGACGTGGGAGAATCTCCCCACACCGGGCGAACCGCCCGGTGTGTGGGGCGAATCGCCCCACACTTATTCGAAGCCTATATATAGTTGCTCAGTTTTTCTCCGAAATTCATACTTTTCCAGACCTATTCTCTCACCTTTCTCTGTAGGTTTACGTAGGGACTTCCCAGAGCCTATTCTGGGTGTTCTTAGCTTAGGGGACACTTTTTCATAGCAAATTGGAGCTTGTAGGATCGCAATTCTTCGGAGATTGACAACCTTCGGTAACATTGTATCTTACAGTTTATTCTACTTATTTTAATATATCTTTCAACATGTTTTCTTCTATGATTTCTGTTGATTGCATGCCTATTATGAGTAGCTAAACTTATCGTTGGTGGTAGTATGTGAATTCTTAGCGAAGGGAAGATAATCATGCTAATGGCTATATCGCGCATTATACTCCGTGTTATTGCTTTATTTCGTTGATCAGGCTCAGCCTAAATTCTCGTATGTTGTATTAATTATTATGCACAATTGGACCCTCGTCGACCTATGCGCATGTTTATCTTCGTAGTGTTGAATAATTACGGAACACAATTGGACAATAGTGCTTGACTTGTCAGTATCATTATCTTCGTAGTGCTTAATAATTGCAACAGGACATTAGATTGATCAAAGATCTCCATGCAAGACCGAGGAATTTACGCATGATTATTGACCCGTTATGCTTTGAAGGATCATACTATCACCAATCTCCATTATCTGTTAGAAACCCCTTTGCTTTTACGTCTGCTGTTTTTATATTGTCTAGTTAAATAGATAAAGCTAGTTATAGTCCTGAGAGAACGACACTCGAGGTCATTCTACTGCTACACTACGGTTTTCGTTGTAGTTGTGAATTGCCTTTGGCTAAATAACAAATTTATTTGCTGAATCGGGACCCGACAAACCCGCGTTCATCACTTCCTCAATGGCAACCTTGAGGAAGAGGTCTATATGGTACAGCCGGAAGGTTTTATTAGTAAAACCAGGCCAACTGTTGTATGCAAATTACAGAGATCCATCTATGGGCTAAAGCAAGCGTCTAGGAGCTGGAATATACGCTTTGACGAAGCTGTCAAATCGTTTGACTTCGTCAGAAGCGTAGAAGATCCCTGTGTATACACTAGGCACAGCGACAAGGGAGTCATTTTCATGATCATTTATGTTGATGACATTTTGGCCATGGGAAACAATGTCTCTATGCTAGAAGAGACTAAAGTTTGGTTATCAAGTACCTTCTCAATGAAGGACTTGGGTGAAGCGAACTACATCCTATGGATAAAGATCTATAGAGATAGGTCCAAGAGGATGTTAGGATTGACACAGTCCACCTACATCGACAAAATACTGAAGCGTTATAAGATGGACGACTCAAAGAGAGGCTTTCTCCCAGCTAGGCATGGGATCGTGCTATCAGTTAAGGATAGTCCTAAAACTGATGAAGAAAGAAAGGCAATGAGTCGTGTGCCCTATGCTTCGGCAGTAGGGTCTATTATGTATGCAATGAATTGCACAAGGCCAGATGTGGCATATGCGCTTAGTGTCACTTGTCGACACCAACAGAATCCAGGAGTACCTCACTGGACTGCTGTAAAGAACATTCTTAAGTACCTTCGACGGACTAAAGAAATGTTCTTGGTGTTTGGTGGAGAACCAGAATTAAAGATGTCTGGTTATGTCGACGCTGGATTTGAATCAGATCCTGATGACTTTAAGTCACAGACAGGATACGTATTCAAATTGAACGGAGAAGCTATCTGTTGGAAGAGTTCTAAGCAAGCCACGATTCCTGACTCAGCCACAGAAGCCGAGTACATTGCTGCATCAGAAGCATCGAAGGAATTGAGGGTTGTTCCTGCTCCTAGTCCAATAACGATTTATTGTGACAACACGGGCGTCGTCGCTCAAGCCAAGGAGCCTAGATCTACAAACAAGAACAAACATGTACTTAGAAAGTATCACGTTATACGTGAGATTATTGATAGAGAAGAAGTTAGTATAGAACATGTCTCAACCACGGACAACGTGGCAGATCCTTTCACCAAGGTCTTATCAGTGGATGCCCACTTAAGACATTATGTTAATCTAGGCATTAAGCATAAAGGTGACTGGCTCTAGTCCAAGTGGGAGATTGATACTTTATATGTCCTAGAGACAGTCTTTATTAAGGGCATACAACCCTTATTAAGGGCATATATGTACTATTACACAGGTCAACGTAATATAATATATGTTTGTTCGTTTGACTATTGAGTATCGCCTTCATATTTATATTCCACCAGGCATACAACATGTCATATCTCTATTCCTGTCTGTATTGATATCAAACATGTCCCCTCGGATAGATGACCGATCACACAGATAGTGGGAGCTATGTGAGTTATCATCTATCCCAAACTCTCCCTAGTCGAGGTTCATCTCGGATGTAGGGATCTGAATGAACCAGGTGAGACTAGTATGCGTGGAGGTTATACTTGTTAGAGCAAGTGAGAGCCGATCCCACGGCCACAGAACGGATTGTTGGACAATCAAGAGACGTTCCCATAACTCCGCATAGTTGTTCGAAGGGTGATTACCGAACAATGGAAGTACCCACCGGAAATTCCCATCGATGTATACTCTACACCGAAGTGTCTATGTGAACCGGAAAGTTGTCGAAGTGATGTCAGTCTTCCTTTGGTCTTACAGGACTTTATCATCACATTTGTTGCCCCATATCCTTGGTGGACCTGTCGATGTCAGCTCTGAATAAGCAGTTGACCCAAGACACGATCCAGGATTATGGCTACATACAAATGGGGATGATAAGTGATTCTGTAAAGGATTCATCTCTCATGTGTAGCACAGGAGAGCACTGCTCATAGTCGTTCATAGTTGTGATTGGTCAAACCGCTGGCCAGCGTATCAATATTATTATGATAGTCATAATAGATATTGGATTCACCAAGCAACTCACTGAAGACGCCCGTGGATGTATTATTGGGATAGACACTTCATTGATCCTAGATGCATTCGAGTCCGTCAGATGAAGGGACGTTACCATCGCCGCGTTGAGCGCAACAGACTTCACAACGAAAGGGTTTGCTTTGAGAAACCTCTCAAACGTCCTCATGTATTAATATTGCAAATGGAACCGTCTAGGAATTCCATGTTGCCTAGTGTAGCACTTGCTTAATACAATGAGGCCCTATGGGTCACACTATGTGGTGATTCAGCTTATCCGAATATCCTTGAAGATGGAATCACAATTAATTTAGAATTAGTTGTGATTGACGAATTATAATTGATTTGGAATTAATTATAATTATTTGTGGCTCAATTAATAATTTGGAATTATTAATTGAATTGATTGATTAATTGTATTTTATGTAAATACAATTAAAGATTATATTTTAAACATATAATAGAGGTTTGATTGAAAGGATATGTTAATTTAGAATTAATATATGCACATGGGCAAAATCTACTTGGAGTTTGAATTGCCTTAGAATTATAAGTGGGTCCCGAAATCGGGACCCACCTAATCCCCTTGTATAGCCGCGCGACCAGTAGTAGTATGGGGAGGAGTTCGACTCCTTCCCATATTAGAAGTCAAGGGATAAGTTAGATTTTCCTGATTGAGTTTTAATTTGATTGGGAATGAATCTAGACTTAAATTTGTTTCCTTGTGCAGTAAGAATTAGATTCTTATTCCTTTATGAAGTCTAATTGATTCTTCTTTAGGCTTCTATTGACTACTATATATAGTAGACTATTAGAGAGCTTTTGACAATGGTTGATTGCATATCATTCTGATTAACCGAATTCTTAGAGAATTATTCTACCAGTTTTCTTAGAGAAAATAAAAGCTCTCCTCCCCTACACCTCTAGCCGCGCGCGCCACCTTCCAACCGGAGGAAAATTGCCGCCCCATCTTCTTCGCCACATAAAGAATATCCTAGCATTCTTTCCGATAAGCTGTTCATCCGTGGATACCAAGGTTGAGGTTCAAAGAGCTGGAAACTAACTTTTATTGTCTTGCAGATAATCAAAGTATTGCAGATATCTTCGACTTCGACGAAGGAGAAGATTCACCGGACAATTAAGAAGATTTCATCGATTGGCATATCGATTCAATACCTATTCTTGCTTTTGGAGTATTGTAAGTCTTCTGATTAATGTGTTTATTATATATGTTATATACATGATCAATTAACCTGCATGTTAAGAAAATTTTTGAAATTCCGCTGCGTACCCTAGGGGTAACTCTGACCATATTTTCTTACATAATCATCAACATTATCATTTCTAACTGCCCTACCACCATTGCCTCGCCCCCTTCCTCTACCTCTGCCGCCCAACGGGGGACGGCCCTGAGGACGAGCAGGAGGGGGTCCGACGACAGCTGTCGCAAGGCGGGTACTTCTTCTGGGATTAACCATCCTTCGGACCGCTCTAGTAGGGCGAGGGTAACCTTTTGATCGGTTCCCACAGACGGCGCCAAATGTTGATAGGTAATTAGTGCTTTCCTCTGGAGCGTCGTACTTTCCTCTAGAGCGTCGTAGGGCGAAGGTTCTAAAGCGTCCTTTGCACTTCAAGTGCTTTCCGTACTGTACCTAGGACTTGAGGTATAACTTAGCAAGAGGGGGGGAGGGTTAGTGCCACAAGCCCGACATGTCTATAATCAATCCGGAGGGACGACTTTACGTGTAGGGAGTTGGTAGGCTTCCCTAGTAAATGTAGAGTGAGAAAGTAGTGTGATGAGATGTCTTAATGATTGAATGATTGAATACCTTGATTTGAGTGAGCCCATATTTATACTAGCAATATAATATTGTCTGAGCCCTTAGGATCGTGACAAGTGTCCGGCCTAGATGGAGTCTCTCATGGGCTTAGGCCCATTTGAAGTGACCCATGGGCTTTGGCCCAGATCTTCTACTGAGGTTGACTAGGGTAAAATGGTCTTCCTTGGTACGAAAGTGGTCCTAGGGCGGCTGTCGCCCTAGTACCGTCCGAGGATGGGGTAGTAGGGCGACTGCCGAGCTTCTAAGGTCCGAGGACTACCGTTTCCTTAGGACATGTTAATTCTTCCTTGACGTAAGGAGTTATGTCCGGCCACCTGTGGTAGTAGGGCGGATGATGAACGCGGATTTGTCGGTTCCGGTTCAGTCAAATAATATTTGTTATTAAGCCAAAGGCAATCCACAACTACAACGAAAACCGTAGTGTAGCGGTAGAATGACTCGGGTGTCGTTCTCTCAGGACTATAACTAGCTTTATCTATTTAACTAGAGAATATAAAAATAGCAGACATATAACAAAGGGGTTTCTAACAGATAATGGAGATTGGTGATAGTATGATCCTTCAAAGCATAACGGGTCGATAATCATGCATAAATTCTTCGGTCTTGCATGGAGATCTTTGAATCAATCTAGTGTCCTGTTGCAATTATTAAGCACTACGAAGATAACGATTCTGACAAGTCAAGCACTATTGTCCTATTGTGTTCCGTAATTATTCAACACTACGAAGATAAACTCGCGAACAGGTCGACGAGGGTCCAATTGTGCATAATAATTAATACAACATACGAGAATTTAGGTTGTGCCTGATCAACGAAATAAAGCAATGACACGGGGTATAATGCGCGATATAGCCATTAGCATGATTATTTTCCCTTCGCTAAGAATTCACATAATACCACCAACGATAAGTTTAGCTACTCATAATAGGCATGCAATCAACAGAAATCATAGAAGAAAACATATTGAAAGATATATAAAATAAGTAGAATAAACTGTAAGATACAATGTTACCGAAGGTTGTCAATCTCCGGAGAATTGCGATCCTACAAGCTCCAATCTGCTATGAAAAAGTGTCCCCTAAGCTACGGACCCCCAGAACAGGCTCTGGGGAGTCCCTACCTAAAACTACAGAGAGAGGTGAGAAAGTAGGTCTGGAAAAGTATGATTTTCGGAGAAAACTGAGCAACTATATATAGGCTTCGAATTAGTGTGGGGCGGTTCGCCCCGGAGAGTTTTTCGCGGAATTACGCGTTTTCGACGCGTTTTTTGATTTCTTCCCCTTTTCGGACTCGGTTTCTGACTTCTAGTGGCGTTCTAACCTCCAGTTTCGGCCCCTAGACTCCAAATCCTATCCGGAAACCTTCAGATACTCCAAATAGGCTTCTGGAACACCAATTCCTTGTCAACTTCAATATATTTGCCCTGAAATCCTCGATTTTCAACCAAAACCTGTAAAATAAAATCTAAAGGGAAACGTGACACTATTCTAATAAAATGCACTAAAATATAGCTAAATTAACATAGAGGATAGCTAAAATAGGTGAAAAAGACTCGAATGAAAGTGTAAAGTACACATTCATCAAACTCCCCAAACCGAACCTCTGTTTGTCCTCAAGCAACTAAGCTAGACTCTAATGCAAAAAACATGCAAGACACAAAATGGAGTCTCATGCCAAATAAAACGAACTAATCTACCGAATCTATCAAATAACATATGAACAAAAACCATATAAATCAAAGCATGAATATAGGTTGAAGAATACCTCGATTGACTTATACACATCCACATAAGCACTTATGTCAAGACAAGATAATCTCTCGTAACATTCTCTACCGGGACCTATTCAGTGACGACGTAATGAAGCATTCTAAGATACGAATGGTTGTCCCGTGCCTATGAAATTGAGGACTTACTGCTTTTCCACCATGTTAAGACTTTTCCTCAAAACAGGTCGAACAAGTACTGGCTCTCATCAAACGAAGGAGGGTTCCCTATAAAAGATAACACTCCCCTATTCTACCCATCTCTCAAGTAAAGTCTTAAGCTATTCACCACTTCCTGAATGGCAGGACGAGGGTGGTCTAGAACAGATGACACTCAAGATAAAAAAGATAAAAAATAGAAAATTACAACACGATTACGAACATTACAAGTAATGGAAAAGACACAACACTTTGCTAAACTGCTATTTGGCTTTCTTTTTTGGACCCTTCTTTTGCTTTTTTGGGGTCTTTTCTTTCTTTTCTTTTTTTCTTTCCAGATTCTTTTTTTTTTTCTTTTTTCCTGGAATCGTATCTTTCTTTTTTTTTCGATTTTTTCTAGCCAGCAGTAGCATAACAAAAAGAGAAATAAAATGACTCACACGACTTCCCCAAATCTATTCGAAAGAATAGGTTGGAGTATAAAATTTACGAAAAAGGAAAAATAAACTCACGATACGAAAATGGAAAACGAAAACAAATCTATGATGGTGTAACCCCCTCCCCAAACCTATTCGGAAGAATAGGTTATAAACAAAGGATCACACAACCTCACACTACCTCCTTACTAGGCATTTAGCAATCTCAAAGCATGGTGAAGACTTGTTGCCTCTTGGGTACATAATTACTCGGGAAACAACCATAAGACCCTAACATGCATCATCCTATTATAAAGGCCTTCGTGAACCGCAGTAGAGAAAACACCACTAAGTGATGTCGAGACTACCAAGCTTAACTAAGTGCAATACATAAATGTGACAAGCCAAGCGAGAAAAACCTCAAACAAATTCATAGAGATGAAGCATACGATTAATGGCATAGTTAGTTGATCTACCCAATAATAAAGTTCAAAAGAATTCGGCAATAAACTTCATATAAAACATGCAAGACTATCCTAGGATGAATGGAGTGAATGCAGTGAATGCAACCTAAAAAACTAAGAAAGCGGTAAACGTGCAGATGCAAATGCAGACGGATAAAACATGCGAGGTACTATACTCAGCCTACCAATGTCAAGCTCCAAACTAACAATACTAGATCACTTAAATCCAATCCCCCCTCATGAAATTAACGCTAGTCCCTAGCAGTAATAAAATGAGGAAATAAGATGTGATACTAGATGTTACCCCATGGTTTGGCCTCGGTCGGCTGAGTATGCTGCTTGTGAGTTATTGGGCCTGCTCTGGGAGCCTTATATATGATCATCGGGACTTGTGGTAGTGGCGGTAGTTCCATTACTAAACCGGATAGGACCAATTCAACTATCTCTATCATTATTGTCCCTATTGTCTTCATTGTCACTACTGTCACGCACATCGTCACTAGTAGAGTTGCAGTGTCGAAGGGAATCTTCAAGATTGGCCGCCTCTGTTATGGAATCTTCCACCCGGTATCTCTCCAACAGGTTGTGAACTAGTGAAGGGAAAGGGCATGGTATCAGAACCTCCCTCTCCAATGTTTTACACCCCGTGGAGGTTACAACAAGATGCTCGGATATTCAGAGGTTGTTTTCCGTTTTTTCCTATGTCGACCACATTCTCTACAGTTGATGCTCCCGATGTCTATATGATGCTCCCTTTAGAGGCAGGCAAGGGGCACCCCAACGAGGGGCTGGGCACCCATGTCATTATGTTTTGGAACCAAGCTAGCGCTTCGGAACCTTCTAGCAACTGCGAACTCAAGATTGAATCCGTCGCGGCGAGAATGTCCCGGTGCCTTCCAGTTCACTCGAACTTTGCAGTCCTCGTGATGGATTGCTGTCCCTTCGGTGGTGCATGAATAGGCATAGGAGTCCTTACTCCATGTGTACTCTAGCTCCTCCTCTTGGATAATCCACGACGTTGTTGCAAAACCCCTTGGCTCGAACGCACATCTAACAAGGTCACTCTTCTTGACATGGTTGTAATCGATCCCCCTCCAATTCTTCACAGTAATCATACGGGAATGCTCCTTTCCCTTGGTATGGTTCCTACAAACAACAGTTAGTACCTCGCATGACACAAAACTGACTTATGCATATGCTAGTGTAAGAACGAAACACACAAGTGATAAAATCAACAATCGAGCTCCCCAAACCGTAATGTCTAGCCTAGCTTCTTCATCATGCAACATACCAATGTAACTACTACATGCAATACATCACATTATGCTCTTACTAGACAACCAATATCCTAGATAACAAGGCTCAATTCATACCATAGTAGCGAAAAATCCTAGCATCATAAAACCTCATACTCAACAATTAAGCATTCTAGCGTCAAATCCACCAACATTACATCAATTAACACAATCATATGCAAGAAATCAAAGATAAAGTCATATTGCATAATAAGATATATCATCTAGTAGCAAAATTCTCAAATCAACAATCCAAGCATAATTGAGCATGCAATTGATAGTAAATAACACTTCTAATCACACAAACAACATACCCATGCATCAAATAAGCATAATTGAAGCTCAAATTAGAAAACCCCCAAATTCGAAAATTAGGGTTCTTAGAATGATACCTCAGATCTGAAAATCTAATGCATTAGGACGAAATCTGTTCGGATGGAAAGATAGATCATGTAATAGGCTTTGATTTAAGCTAAAGAACACTAAATTTGGTCAAGAAATGAAGAAGCTATGAAGATTTGAAGTTGAAATCGCGAGTTTCTGTTTTTGGGAAGGTGGAATGATGAACTATGAAGAAAATGAGGTAAAGGGGAAGAAATCCGCGTTTTTGAGCTTCTGGAGCCGTGAGGCGGTTCGCCCCGTGCTCCCCGATGCAGGGAGACGGCTTCCGTCGTCAGAAAACGCGGTTTTAATCCCCGAAACCAATTTTTTTCAAAAAACCACTCGAAAAATATCACTCAAACATAAGCACATACGACACAGACATGAACAAATTCGCATACGAGAAGCAAATAGTTCAAGAATGAATGCATGCAGAAAAGCAGTAAAGAAAGCGATAAAAATTCCGGGTTGCCTCCCGGATAGCGTCATTGTTTAAAGTCTTTGACTCGACTCCTGTCTGCGCCTATCTCTTCCTTTTGCGGGTACTAGGCTTCCTCTTCATTGATCTCCTGTCCATGCCACGAACCTGTGAATAAGAAAGAATATAGGCTGCAAGACCACAGTAGTGAGTAGTGAAAGAAATATCGGGTGGATCAGGTGGATCAGATATGGCGTGCAACACGTGTTGCTTGCCATCCATTTCAATAGTGCAAGTTCTTTGGTAGATGTCCATAACGGAGCGTAGTTTAGTCAAGAACGTTCGCCCTAAGAGTATGACATCCCCCGTTCCAGGTGCAGCGCCGGCATAACTACAAAATTGGTGTATACGGAAGCTTCACCAATCTTGACCAACACATTTTTCACAACTCCTTCGGGTCTCATAAATGATCCATCCGCCAGTTGCACAATAGCCCTTTGCTCAGATAGTTTTCCAAGGTTACTCTTTTCAAACACGTTCAAAGGAATTATGTTTGAGTAGGATCCCGTGTCTAGTGTGGCACGGACATCTTCAAGCTCACCAATCCCTACCTTAACATCGAAACTTTTAGGGAGTGGTTCGGGATCCTCTTGCTCCTCATCACTTACGTCAGAACCAAGGTCCTCCTCTTCTTCCTTAGCCTGTAGAGGTTCTTCCTTCTTGCAACACTCGCAGTTAACAACCTTCTTGATGGTGATTTCGTCAGGTAGATCACCAGCGAATGTAATGGCATTCGACTTCACAGTGTTGCTAGGCAGTTTGCCTTGTTCCCTACTTGCTCCTCGGTCGATCAACTCTTGCATCTTTTGATGGGCAAGCCTAGTTCTCTCTTCCAACCTATCGAGCCTTGCCCTAGTCTTCTCGGAATCTTCTTCATAACGTTTGAGAAAACTTTGTGTGTGATCGACCATCTTTTGCAAGTTCTCCATCAGTTGAGCCGACTTCGACTTCGGTGGCTCTTTCGGAGCGGGGTTTTCGCAGTGATTATTACCATAGTTCAGCCTACTACAGTCTTGGTTAGATCCATAAGTTTGGTTAGCCGGTGCATATCCTTGATTGTTTCGGAATCCTCTTCTCCAAAATCCACCTCGAGGATTCCTACCGTCTTGTCTGTAGCTAACCTCTTGAGTACCAAACTCCGTAGAAAAAGCTTCCTCTTCGCCTCCTCGAGCCCAGTTGACATCATCGTATGCCAGCTCCGATCTACACATATGAGCCCCATGCCCATAGTTCTTGCATATTCGGCATACTTCGTTCGAAATAGTTGTTCCGGTGGCGCTCTTGAGGACTTGCTTTAATTCGTTGGTAAAGCACTCGAATTGATCCCCATTCCCCCTATACATAGGGGCTTCTTGAGTCGGTGGAGTTTCAGGTCCACGTCTCCTAACCATTGCTCTTGGGTCCTTGAACTGCGAACCCTTAGCAAGCCGTTCGAAAACTGCCCAGACGGCTCCTGCGGTTTCCTCCCAAATATTGCCTCGGCATTGGAAATCCACCACTTGTTGGTTCTCGAAGGTTAGTCCATTGTAGAAGTGTTGGACTAAGTCAGAAAGCTCAAAACCATGGTGAGGGCACTTGTTCGTGAGATCTTGGAATCTCTCAAACGCGGTGTAGATGGTCTCATCATAGTCCTGCTTGAATCCAGTGATCTGCGCCTTTAGTGCGGTAGTCAAGGTGTGAGGGAAGTATTTCTCCATGAAAGCTGAAAAAACCTTCTCCCAAGTGTCCAGCGAGCCTGCTGGTAGAGAACTCAGCCATGACTTGGCTCTGTCGCCAAGTCCCATAGCAAAAACCTTCATCCCCAACTCGTCCGTTGTTATATCAGCTCTGGGTCGTGGGAGTTGGTTGACGAAATCATCGATATCGTGCAAGTACCCCATCACATCTTCCCTTGATAAGCCATAGAACCTCGGAAGTTGTTGGAATGCGTGGTTCTTGATTTCCAGATCTCGGGTTGCAGACGAAAGAACAATCGCCGGTCCCCTCATACGATCCTTGGTGGGTTGAACCCATGCCTTCAGTGGTCTAGCTTCTGCCATTCCGTCTGTTTCCTTGAAAAGACTGAGTAGAGATTCAGAGAAATCGGTATCCTCTATTTCCTCTAGTGCGCGCCTTTCGAGTAATCGCCTTCTTTGGTGGTAGACTCTGTCGATCTCAGCAATTGAATCAGCAAGCGGTGTTCCTGCAGATCGTGTATGCGGCATACAGTATCTGTAACAGACTAGGAAAGCAGTATCAGAGATTAAAAAGGAAAACTAAAACTAGTAGAATTAGGAATTGAAAACTGAAAATATAAACAAATTAAACAGAAAAAAGGAGTATAGTCCCCGGCAACGGCGCCAATTTGATGAACGCGGATTTGTCGGTTCCGGTTCAGTCAAATAATATTTGTTATTAAGCCAAAGGCAATCCACAACTACAACGAAAACCGTAGTGTAGCGGTAGAATGACTCGAGTGTCGTTCTCTCAGGACTATAACTAGCTTTATCTATTTAACTAGAGAATATAAAAACAGCAGACAAATAACAAAGGGGTTTCTAACAGATAATGGAGATTGGTGATAGTATGATCCTTCAAAGCATAACGGGTCGATAATCATGCTTAAATTCCTCGGTCTTGAATGGAGATCTTTGAATCAATCTAGTGTCCTGTTGCAATTATTAAGCACTACGAAGATAACGATTCTGACAAGTCAAGCACTATTGTCCTATTGTGTTCCGTAATTATTCAACACTACGAAGATAAACTCGCGAACAGGTCGACGAGGGTCCAATTGTCCATAATAATTAATACAACATACGAGAATTTAGGTTTTGCCTGATCAACGAAATAAAGCAATGACACGGAGTATAATGCGCGATATAGCCATTAGCATGATTATCTTCCCTTCGCTAAGAATTCACATACTACCACCAACGATAAGTTTAGCTACTCATAATAGGCATGCAATCAACAGAAATCATAGAAGAAAACATATTGAAAGATATATAAAATAAGTAGAATAAACTGTAAGATACAATGTTACCGAAGGTTGTTAATCTCCGGAGAATTGCGATCCTACAAGCTCCAATCTGCTATGAAACAGTGTCCCCTAAGCTACGGACCCCCAGAACAGGCTCTGGGGAGTCCCTACCTAAAACTATAGAGAGAGGTGAGAAAGTAGGTCTGGAAAAGTATGATTTTCGGAGAAAACTGAGCAACTATATATAGGCTTCGAATTAGTGTGGGGCGGTTCGCCCCACACACCGGGCGGTTCGCCCGGTGTGGGGCGGTTCGCCCCGGAGAGTTTTTCGCGGAATTACGCGTTTTTTGATTTCTTCCCCTTTTCGGACTCGGTTTCTGACTTCTAGTGGCCTTCTAACCTCCAGATTCGGCCCCTAGACTCCAAATCCTATCCGGAAACCTTCAGATACTCCAAATAGGCTTCTGGAACACCAATTCCTTGTCAACTTCAATATATTTGCCCTGAAATCCTCGATTTTCAACCAAAACCTGTAAAATAAAATCTAAAGGGAAACGTGACACTATTCTAATAAAATGCACTAAAATATAGCTAAATTAACATAGATGATGTTTTGCTCACTTTTCGACGCAACACTGGTAACCCAGGTGCGTTATTTTCTTTGATTAATCGAGCAGTCTTATATTATGTATACATGTTCTATTATTTTTTATTTCTGACTGAACTTTGTTGACAGACTTCGTTCTTACCGATGAGGAGATAAAGAACTTCACCCTTCACGAGATAGAAGAAATGTTGCAGCGCAATGGATGCACTCTCTCTCAATATGACAGCATGAAGTTACCGAAGAACACGGTCATTGAGAACGGGATGAACAACCTTATAGCTGAGGAGTTGGCATATGACGTGGACGAGATGCAAGCTGAACACGACAGGCTATATCCTTGCCTTACTGATGAGCAGCAGAATGTCTACGAGACCATCATGGATGCCATTGATTCGGGTAATGGTGGTGTTTTCTTCCTTTATGGGTACGGCGGCACGGGGAAGACGTTTTTGTGGAGGACATTGTGTTCGGCTATTAGAGCCAGGCGTCAGATTGTGCTCCCCGTGGCTTCGAGTGGCATTGCTTCTCTGCTGTTACCCAAGGGTCGCACGACACATTCTAGATTTGGCATACCATTGCAGGTTGATGAGACTTCGGTATGCAGCAGGATCTCTCCGGGAAGTGACCTTGCAGTATTATTGTTGAACACGAAGCTTATCATATGGGATGAGGCTCCGATGACCAATAGGTACTGCTTTGAGGCCCTTGATCGGAGTATTCGAGATGTTGTTAGAGGGCACAGTGGTTTCTCTCCTGACAAGCCTTTTGGTGGCTTAACTGTCGTTTTCGGAGGAGACTTTAGGCAGATTCTACCGGTAGTGCCTAAGGCTAGCAGACAAGATATTGTCCACGTGTCTCTGTGCTCGAGTAAGAGAATATGGAGGGAATGCACCGTTTTGAAGCTCACGAAGAACATGCGACTTCAGGTATGTGCTCATAATATTTTACAGTGTAGTATGTGATTCGTTCAAGTATAATTACAACAATTATATTATGCCATTATTCAAACAAATCTACATTGTTTTTATTATTATTTTTTATTTTTTTTCCTGTAGTCGGGTGGATCTCCAGCTGAGGTTGAAGAAATTCGAGAGTTTGCTGATTGGTTGTTGAGCGTTGGAGACGGGAACGTCGGTGGACCAAATGATGGTGAAGTTGATTTCAATCTCCCCAGTGATGTCCTTATCAGAAATGCACCCGATCCTATAGACACTATTGTGAAGGACACATATCCTTCCCTCTTGGACCATGTTGGTGATGGCGTCTATTTTCAGGACAGGGCCATTCTTGCTCCTACCAACGATGTTGTTCAGGAGATAAATGATTATGTGATGTCTATGTTGCCGGGTGATGCGCAAACATACCTGAGTTCGGATAGCATCTGTCCTGATGAGGGTGACATTGTAAACAGAGAGGATGTTTATTCGGTTGAATTCCTCAATACTATTAGGGCTTCGGGTCTTCCGAATCACTCTATCAGACTTAAGGTTGGATGCCCTATTATGCTACCTAGGAACATTGACCAGTCTGCTGAACTCTGTAATGGCACGAGATTGATGGTTACCAAGATTTCCCCTCATGTTATAGAGGCCAGGAAGATTTCAGGGAAGAATGCTGGACCAAAGGTTTACATACCGCGGATGCTTCTTTCTCCCTCGGATGTAACTAAATTTCCTATAAGATTTCAGCGAAGACAGTTTCCTATTGCTGTGAGCTACGCCATGACGATCAACAAGAGCCAGGGGCAATCATTGGCCAATGTGGGTCTCTACCTTCCTAAGCCGGTCTTCAGCCACGGCCAGTTATACGTAGCTTTCTCTAGGGTTACGAGCAAGAAGGGCCTAAGGGTGTTAGCCCTTGACGATGAAGGAAAACCCAGTGACATTACCACTAATGTCGTCTATAAGGAATATGTGTTAACTTTTTCTATATCCTTTTGCTTATTGAAAAAAAAGTAATATGTTTTTTCCATGTACATTTCAATGGGAGTTTATTTATGAGTTTACTTTTACTCGCAGGTTGTTCCTTGGTTGATGTGTCAGCAGGCTATCTCCTCGCCCCCTCCCCCCTCGATTACTATATGTCACTTTATTTTCTCATGTAATAGCTTTGAGATTGATTTATATATACTGGGGTCAAGTATGCGTGTGGATTTTTTTTGGGACGTTTTGACTTTTACCGTCATTATTGAAAGCCGTGGCAACCCCACGGGTCAATACTAGTGAAAGTGTAAAATACACATTCATCAGCGGAAGGGAACTCGTCCGACTACCAGTGCTAGTAGGGCAGAAGGGCACCAATCTTGTTCCTCTCGGCGTGCTACTAGGGTGACCCTATGTAGCCGGAGGTTGTGGTGTAGCCCGAGGAGCTCTTTGCTTGGCTTGCCTTTCTCCTAGCTGGTGGCTACTAGGGCTTTGTCTTGCTAGTAGGGCAGCTCAACGCTAGTAGGGTAGCTCAATGGCTAGTAGGGCAGTTGTACTTCTAGGTCGAACATAAGGACTTAGGCTATTTTGCCTAGTCTTTTGTCTGGTCGGACCATGTTGAAAGTTAATCGGACCATTCTATCATGGTCAGCCCATGACGCCCTAGTACGCTCTTAGACGCCCTTAGGGGTTGGACATATTCCGACACCAACAACGCCGTAGTTCTAAATGCATTTAGAAAACTTAAAGATCATGTTCTAGGAGATATATATAAATTTCAATAAGAAACAAACTATGGAGTTAGTTTTCAAGAAAGTTGTGTAATTTAGTTACATATATAATTTTTTTAATAAAATTAGTGAATTATTAATTTATGTATCGGATGGGACCTATTTGGTTTTAAGAAAAATTATTTCACAGGGCTCCCACGTAGCTTATACCAGGTTCCCACGTCCTGCGTACAAGAATTTATCTGCGAGTGTCACAATGCTGGAAATCCAGAAGTTTTCTTGCGCTATTTGGTGGTACGAATCATAGCAAAATCTCACAAATCCAGAAGTTACATTTTTTATATTATCTAAATTTTTTTGCAAATCTCACAAATTTTTTATCCATTTGAAGGTTGATATTTTCTGCCACGGAAAATTTGACAGACTCGATGAATTCACACAAAAGATGACAGGCCACTTTGATCATCCATATGCAAACTGCATAACAAGATTACTTTCTAACAGTGAAGTTGAAAGAGAAAAAGGAAAACAAATGCTTCACCAAATTCGCAAATCTGAAAAAGGTTTGGAAAAGCTAGAAATATGGCGACTTAACCATTGTAGGAGAGTCCAAGCAATTGCACTTGGCTATTCGGTATTTACCGTGGCAAGGCAACCTATGTTATGTACGCAACATTCAATTCCAATTTGGACAAACCGATTCAGCATAGGCTGCCCGGAATGCATGGCTGATTTTGAAACGTACGTGTACTACAACAGCAATTGCTTTAGTTTGGTTTTGAACAGCAACCCTAGCGATATGTACTAAGTCTAAGACATGTTTCAAGACATTGAACTATATTTTAGTTTGCTGTTCAGATTTTGTTTTTCCCATATAATAGTATTACTGAATTCGTCTCTTTGAGCAGAAATAATACTTACGTTTATTTACCTACGATTTCTTTTTTTTAAGACTTTTGAATTACATCATTCAGCACTTCAAACAGAATTAATGCAAGACTGATTATACAATAATGCAAGACAATTGATTGTTCACCACAACCACACAATCATCGAATTAATGAACACATTTATCATAAACCAAAAAAAAAACAAAAAACAGACCAAGTAATGGCCACGGCATCATCAAGCCTCTCCATGATTCAAAAATATACTACATTTACTAATGAAGCCAAGTCATTAAAACTATAACAATTACGAATTAAAGTTTAAAAAATTTATATATTTGTTATACATGAAATTAATTAGACATTACTTACGAAAATAAACAATTACACCAATCTAAAATGTTATGAAAATATTTGGTAATATTAAAATTTAACCATCTTAGCTTAGGCAAGTGCTTGGCCCTAATTAAGTATACTCATTACCAATTACAGCAGTCAATTCTAATTTATTACAAGGAATTCTCAACACAATTAACACAGCAGATCGTAAATGATTAAATTCATCAACAGTCATCCTATGTATAACAAATAATTAATTTTTATTAGCACCTTCCAAACTACAACTTTGAAATTGCCTAAACTGATCAATCAATGAAAGTAAACACGATTTACGGTACCTATTTATAGTCAAGGAATTAGAATTTTCACCTAATTAGGGTCAATAAATAATTGTTACTATACATTCTGTTACCCCTAAATTTAGTAAAGTTTAAATTACATATTTCTCGGACTCATAAATATAGTAACCCACCAATTATTATTAATAAATTGAGAACTACAGAATCAATCAACCAAAGCAAAAAGGCGAGATTAACGACACAAGATATCAATTTCACCAAAATAGATAATAATTACTGCTAATTTCACCTTGGTCATCAACACCTTCGAACCTATAAATATGCAACACTGTAACTACATCTTATACAAACATCTTTGTGTTTTTAACAATGAAAATCCTTCCATCCACGTTGATCGACTCTGTCAAGCAAATGCCACCAATTACCAACCCAAGTAGGTTACCCGAAAACATTAGCATAAAAATTATGCTCCTCATGATAGTGTCCATGTTCAAAGACTCTCCTAATTTACGACTATGGTAAAGCTCACAATAATCCCTTATTATGAAAATGCAATTCCACGTTAAACTAAAGGCTTCTCTTTGTGTAGCTTCAAACATTATACTGCAGTTTTGAGAGACGTGATTTTCTTCGCAACAAAGAACATCGATGGTGTTCCTAGAAATGGTTGGAAGCCGCCAACATGTATTGAGGAGGACTTCCTGGGCCGCTTAAAGAGAGCGACTGTCCCAAAACTCAACAACCGCTTGCTATTGGTAATATTTAAAAATTTTAATTTTTCTAAAATAAATGCGAAAATTAACACCTTTCTACTTTTTCACAGTTGGACAATTTCCAGCACAGAATGCTATGGGGCACTAAGAACCTAAGGGCAAGAATAGGCGCAGTCACATATCCCGGCCATCCCTACGCTAAGATAATTTTTGGGCTTCTGTCCGACAAACAAAGTTTGAGGGAATATGCAATTAAAACAATATTATACTGGGAAAACCAGGAAGGTGGAATTGATCTACTTAAAAGGTATAGAAGAAAGGTGATGCGAGAAGTGAGCAAACTGAACAAAAAATACAAGGAGCTAACATTCTGCTTCATGCATGACATGCCAGATCCAAATCACAAAACAGCCATAGTTTGCACAAGTTTTAGAGCATGGTTTGAGTTGCTATGCTACGTGAGGACTACTTACTTTAGCAAGAATACCATGCTCAGGTTCCACAGATATTGTAATAAAAATTAGCCTACATGTTAAAGGTGAAGATGCAGCAAAAACACAAGTTGTATCCACTTTGATGGGATTTCCATTACTATCTACTATTATAAATAAATCGTATTTCACGAACAATGATGACAATGTTGTTTTCATTAAGGATGTGACATAGTATTGAATGAAACAAATAATCCAACTCAATTAGCATGCAAGACATAAAACATGAGTATCAACAATTTAAGTTTTATAATTTAACACGAGATTATGAACGTAGGTTCAAGTTATTCACGAGGTGTAATAAATTTCATAAACAATCATCATTTGACTAATCATACTCCACAAATAAAAGAACAAATTAGGTTAAATAATTTTATAAACATAAGACCAAATTCGACTCTATTTTTAACGGATTAATAATTGAAATAAAACCATTGAATATAGTAATCTAAGTTTGATGTGGAATTCAAATAAAGTTTCTTAGAAAACATATTAAACTTAACTAAAAGATTTCTCATACTAAATAATTATTTATTGAAAATATTAATTTGAATTCGTAACATACAGGACTTGAAATCCCCTTACTGAAATTAATGTACACTAATTTTTGTAAAAAATGTAGCCAAAATATAAATTGACCACAAATTCTTAAAAATCAATATGTCAAGCACAAAGGTTATTACAATTTTTACATTCAAGTCAATACAGACATTAAATCAGCGAAAAAAAAAAATATACAGCAAATTAAATTTACATCGAAAACAACCAAATTTACACAAGGAATCAAATTTGCACCAGTTCATATTACTGTCACTAATTATAACAGCAGAAATAAACTTTAGATAAAAGTGTTTTTAAAACCAAATTGAATAGTAACTTATATTTAGAACAGAATCAACTTCGAGTGCCTTTAATTTGGAACCGGATTATAGTAAATTTTAGTCCAATCCTACATATAGACATAATTACAATAAAATCTTAACATATTTAGCAAATCAATTTAAACCAAGGGATAAAAATCAATCACGGATCCTTTACAAACCTCCTAAAAATAGTTACCCGGAGAGACAAATACCCAAGAATCTAGACACAAGTCACGTTTCACATTAAAAGGCATATTAAAAGGCATACAATCCTACTCAAAATAACATAATCATTCATATTAAATGGACCACCTAAAAACATACTTTATTTAAAAATCATTCAATCTTTTCAAAACAGACGCACAATCAGCGCAAAGGTCAATCATGGACATAAAACATGCCAATTACTAATGAGTTTTTGCCCAAAATTTCAACTATAAAAGAGCAACACAGTTCTATATCAAATACAAAACCCAAGCAAAAACCATTTCCTTAAAAAATAATTAACAACAATGGCTAACATCTACCTTCATGAACTCAACAAAGACATTAAGAACAGATCCATCACCGTGAAGGTTCTGAGGGCATGGTTAACAAAAGATGTGCACAAGAAAGACAGTGGAATGGAAGCAATCATCATGGACAGTGAGGTATTCAAAACTCAATGAATTTTACGTTAATTTTTGCAATACTCAATTCAATGGCTATTTCGTTAATTAAATGATCAATTTGTTCATAGGGTATCATCATTGCTGCGTGCGGAGGAAGGAACGCAATAAAGCATATGAAAAACATGCCAGAGGGGGAAACAGTCAGAATCCAATACTTCAACGTGGAGGAAAATGGTGTGCCCGCGTTCCCGAGGACAAGAGCAAACCACGAATTCAAGCTGGTGCTACTTTTCAAGACGAAAGTAGAGGCTGTTCGGCCTGACGCAACGATCCCTCTGAGTGGCATACGGTTGGTGCCATTCGATGGACTAAATTGCCATGACCCAGGCTTCTTCGTTGGTATGCTGCCTCGCAATGCAAATTTATATCAACTTACATTTATGCTAATTACTTACCTCTCACTACACAATATTTTCACCCGTATTCACAGATGTGATTGGTAGAATCACAAAAATAGGAGAGATAAGCATTGTTGAGCGCACAAAGGCAAGGAGGATGGAAGTAGAAATCCAAGATGAAAGGTATATCTTAATTACTTACATATGTGGGTCAAGCAAACATGCAAGCATAACAAATATGAAACACTAAATACAACTTATGCTTATTGCAGGGGTTCTAAGTTGAAAGTTACTCTATGGGAGGCTCATGCTGACCGTGTTAAGGCTGCGTGTGCAAACAAAGGCATGGATGGTGGTGTAACCATAATCCTCCAATTTGGCCAGAAATACATATGGAATCGTAAGTTCAAACAGAATGCAAATGAAATGTTACAATACTATTCTATTCACTATAATAACTACATGTGTTCATGTTTCTAGATGAAATTCATGTTCAAAGTACTTACCACCCCAGCAAGCTTTATATAAATGATGATATGCCTGAGATTAAAGACTTCAATTGCAAGTAAGTATTAAAAGCTTAGGTTCATTTTGTCAGCATCCTTTCCAAATTTCAGTTTCTAAATTATTTTTTTGTAGAAAACAAGAGGGAGGGGATTCATTGACATCCATAACTCTACTATCATCTGAGACTCGAAAATTAAGTGATGGTGAATGGCTCAACAAAGAGCGTCACAGGACACCAAAGTGGGTGGAACAGTGCATAATGGTAGTGAGCTAGAACTGTATTGATTTACTGTATATGCTTAAACATTTTCATAAATCTGAATTTCATACAGAAATCTAACTTCTACATGCAATACATTCAGGAGGGCAGCTACATTCTGTTTGTCTACTTTGAAGACCTTGACGAGGACTCAGACTGGTATTACGATGCATGCTCAAAATGTACAGCAGGCGTAAAGGACAGAAAAGTGGGTGATCCGTGTGCTGGCAGCAAGTGCAATGGACAGCCAATTGAAGCCATCATTCCAAAGTAATCGAGAGTTACATGTTTCATACTGCCCACAAATAAAATATGCTTCTGACAAGTTTTATTTCTTATCTACAGAGTGAAAGTGCTTATCCTTGCAAAGAGTCATCTTGATGAGTACATCAAGCTTGTGCTCTTTGAAAAGATAGTTACACAGCTCACTGGACTCAGTACAACAACACTAATTGAATCTGCTTCTGCTGTAAGTTCAGATTAACATATAAAGTTGCGCATTTTTACAATTTTAAAATAGTGGCTGATAACAAGACTACCAATGCAGAATGGGGATCCCAGAATTGCACCAGATGAGCTAATGTGCATGCTTAACAAAGACTACCTATGCGAAGTGAGGGTCAACAAAGGCTACAACTTGGCAAGAGGCAACAAGGATTTCACTGTTGAAGTCATAACTGATGATGTAGTGCTTATTGACAAGTACCTAAGTGCAATTCATGGGGTAATGATACTTAAAATAATTTATGTACTCCATTACCATTTCAACAGCTTAATAAATATTTTAAAATTACCATGCAGGAAGGGCAACAAAAGCCGACTGTTTTCAATGAGGTAGCAGGCAAGGGTAAAGAGAAGGAAACCGAGGAGGATTCTAGCAATGGAGTAGGCAATGACATTACACCTCTCAAGCGCAGTACCCACTGCGTCTCAGATGATGATGAAGTAGGAAGCAATCTCAAATTTGCTCGCTCAGCAACAAAGACTATGAAGATCTCAAACCCATAAGGATTTGATTGACCCACTTGGCGATTTTCCAGAACAATTTAAATTTCAAATAAAAACAACTTGCACAGCAAGTTACGACTTATTTTTCATGATTTACAGTTTTAAATATGTTAAGACAGTACACAATATTCTGTTTTAGAATGTCAGATTATTTTGAATAATTTTTGGTTACTTATCTACTTAATGTTGCTAAATTACAATGGAGTACTAATAACTATCGAATGCAATCTATCTCCATAATGCTATTTATGCAGCTGCAGTTCATGGGGTGTCAAAGATGAATGTCTCTACACATTCAAGTAAGAGCGCTCTTCCTCTTTTTTTAGACTCATTAACAAACGGCATTTCATACTCAAACTATTGACTTTTTCAACATGCAGGTTGGAAAGGATGATTGGCCCTAAACCATTCAAGGGCATAGAAGACCAGCATTCAAAAACCTGAGACACTAGCAATCAGGAATATGCAAGGCCAGAACAAATACAGAATAAAACAGGCTTTTTTTAGTAGATAACATATGTAATCAGACTGTCAGTTTTGTAACAGTTATCCAGTTGTATAGTTATTACATCTTCAAATACATAGTTAAAATCTGTATTTAGTCGATTTTATGACAAGTTCATATATATATTCAAGCCCTACCAGATTTTTCAATCACAACGTCCATACATTAGGTTATGCAAAGTTTCACAAACTATATAAATGACATGTAAAGAAATTACATAAATTCTCATGCAGCAAGCAAGTATGAAATTATAAAAATTCAAGGGTGGGGGGGGGGGGAATGTGGTTACCTTCATTGCTTCCGGCTGTTGAAGTTAATGTGTTGTTACTTGGATTATACATCTAAAGGACAAATGAATACAGTTTTCTCCTATTTAATACACCACATCTACGTCGAACGAAGACAACTGAATACATATTTCTCCTATTTAATACACCACAACTAAAGTTAAAACCTCATACAACCCAAGTAACAACACAGATAAATTGACACTCAAGTGTCCTCCATTTCCAGCCCCCCGACATCCACCGGAACAACTTTTTTGTATATTAGTACTGCAAATAGGAATATTTCAATAATTTGTCATGAAAGCTTACACAGTGTCAAATACAGTCACTTAAAATAAAACTTCACAGTATGAGTAAAAATAAACATTTTTTAGAAACATAAACTATGCCAGTAATCATTATAACGTGGACAACATAATAGTTCAACTCACTCTAACATACAAAATATTAATAAAGTCCAGTATTATTGTGTAACTATGTAGTAAGATCTTATGAAAGGGACACATTATTCATGCAAGCTGAAGATGATAAATCACAGATTGTACAGGATCTGTTTCACTTAAATCCCATAACACAGTCCTCAAAAATTTATGGGGAGAGATTTCGCAAAACTTTTCCAAAAATATTGCTTCACTAAAGTCCCATAACAGTCCTCATAAATTTATGGGAGTTGATTTCGCAAACCTTTTCCATAAATATTGTTTTACTACAGTCCCATAACACAGTCCTCAAAAAATTTTGGGCAGAGATTTCGGAAACCTTTTCCATAAATATTACTACTCTACCTCAGTGAGCACAAAAGTTGTACATTAAAATCTCATTTCATATTCCAGCCATCACTCAACTTCGGTGAAAACAGGTCAATTTACAATCGAAAAACAAGTTTTAGATTTTTTTACAATTACTCTTACCGGTTGTCTAACATACAGTTTGATAATAACGTGCAGGAAACACAAAATTTGATTCAAAGAATGTGTGTTAGTTGATTGGGTCCTACGGTCATCACATCCTACATCAAACAGGTACGTGCAGTATACATTTGTATATACAGATTATGAATTTACCTTTGTTCAGACCAAAACAATTTTCATTCCTGTTGTGTTTCTCTCTGTATGCTCCATCATGATTCATTTACCTCGCATAAGATGTAGAAAATGATGTTGTTTATTAGTTACACATATAAAAAAAATGCAGCGCTGAGATAGAAAACAAATTGGCAACGTAATAGAAAAAATGCAGACATTAGTATTACCACTTGAATTAGAGACTCCTGCACCCTTTCGCCCATTTAGATCCACCAGATTAAGCCAGTTTACCTATCAGCTGCATTACGCAAAAGTATATAATTAAATGAGGAATCATTTGAATCTCAACTACATATACATGTACATCTATATTTAGAGATTATGATATTACCTTTGTTTGTACAAGATCAATTTTCATTACTGCTGCATTTCAATTTGTATTCTTCATCTCAACTCAATTACCTCGCATAAGATGCACACAATATTATGACTTATTAGAATCAGATAGAAAAAAAGCTTAGATAGAAAACCAATTGTTGTGCATATAGAGAAAATGAAGAACTCAGTATTACCTCCGGAATTAGAGATTCCTGGCACCCTTCTCGCAATTTATAGCCACCAAATTAAGCCAATTTATATATCAGCTGCAATAGAGCAAAACTACATAATTAACACTCCTTTGAATCTGAACAAGTTTGAGAGTAGAAATACACATTTCTCCACCTCGCTTAACGCCTAGAGGCTGTTGTGTAAAACCCAAATTCTCAAAGGTTTGAGAGGTGTGAAACCCAAATTTCTCACAGAATAGACCCAAAACTTGGAAACCCAGATTTCTCCAACTTAATCGACCAAAACAAGATTTCTATTTTGAATTTAGAGAAAATACGTATTCAAGTTGAACTATATGATCACTATATATAGATTAGATGCTATATTTGGGTTGGTAAGACAAAAAGATTGGGAGAAAGATAAGGAATGTGTAAGAGATGAGAGGTAGGCGAAGAGGAAGAACGGGGGCGATTGTTTATCTAGCCCTAGATGAATGAGGAAAAGTGTGGCGTTGGCTATTTATAGTAGGGTTTACTTTCTCACTTACAAGTCTCCTGTGAATTAGTACTTATTATTGTGAAGTAGGATAATCCGCCAGTCTTACTACTCCATCAAAGTTGACCTTTAACATAACTATGATTAGCTTATTTGCTAAAAAACATTATTGGTAAGTCTTGCATCAAAATTTATTTGTATATGTTAAATTAACTATCGGTTCTAAATATTTTTTTAACAAGAAATAAAATGTTATTTTAGTATTGACCCGTCATTCTGACTTGATATTGCAATCTTTTAGCAGACGTGACAAAGATAAACCAATTACGGACGGATAGAGATAATTCGTCTACGAGTCGTTCACGTCCATCCTCTGCATCATCATTCGCTGACGAAAATACATCAATTCCTGCAACGATCCATACTTCAGGTACTCCACTTTGCGTAATAAGAAATGCTAATTCAATTTTTCGAGAAAATTATCATTACTTCCTAGGATTGGATGACATTTCTTTGATTCAAATTTTCAAATATAGGACGAGTTGATGACCATGGTAGAAGACAAACTACTAAGAGGCAGAAACTTGGTAACAATCACGCCGGTACACATACACCACTCGGAGACACCACAAACGGTAAACCCCAAATGTGAACTTATCAAAATGATAGTTTCTTCAAATACTTTATAATAATATTCTTAATTATTTAACTTTATTTTTTCTTATTCTTGATTATTTTTTAATAAATAGTTGTAGTGCCGGATAAAAGGAAAACTAGAGTTCGAGGCCATGGGATTTCACCTCTTAATGACATCACAAATGGTAATTACATATTTAACGTTTCCTTATTGTTTCATAATCGTCTAAGTTCTCATGTTACTCAAAAATAATTTCATATTTTAATTTGTACAATTAATGTTTGAAATGGGTTTGCTATTATATGTAGTTGGAACTGAATTTTTTTCTTATTCTTTTATATTTTTTATAATTAGTTGTGTCGTCTGGTAGAGGACCAACCGGGATTCCAGGAAATACATTATCACCGCTTAGCGACATTACAATCGGTAAAATGATTTAAATGTTTATTTGGCATCATTACTTGATCCTATGGTCACTAATTTTACGCATTTGTTGTCTGACTAAATTTTCACCGTCTTTTCGTAGTGTCATCTCCAGTTGTGTCACAATCGCCACATACACCTACGTTGCAATATCCTATGGCGCAACATATTGAAACCCCAACATATCCGGTCACTTATGTTCCGATGAACATGTTTTTGCCTCCGGTTGTTCGTGCACCGAATTCTCGATTAGCAAATTCTGTGCCTCCCGGCTTCGTGCCTCATGGATGTCCCAACCAAGTCACACCGAGAGGTTAATATATGCCGAAGATAGTTTTTTTCCCTTTTTTTATTTTCTAAATCATATTTAATATATATGTCTCCATATTTCATAATAAAATTATCATGCAGGGCCGTATGTTAATTCTCTCCCACATAATGTGCCTCCAAGCTTTGTTTCTCTTGGTTCTCCTGGCGGAAGCACCCCAAGAGGTGATCTATAGCACTTAAACAATTTATCGTTTTCAACTTTTGAATCATTCCTATGCCGTAGTCATGTCTATTAATAATGAAAATTAATCATACAGGGTCGTATATTTATTCTACCCCCTCTTATGTCCATCATGGTGCTCCAAGTGTGCCATGTAGCATAGTGTTCAATGCTACAGAACCTAGAATGCATCTGCCATTACCTTTTTATCCTTATAGTGCCACACCTGCTCTTCCATGTTCATCGAGCATTGTTTCAAATGGTAACTTCATTATTATTTTTATTTTTTTGGTAGGTTTGCCTTAATTTATAATTGTTTAAATAAATCATTTGTGTTTTGAATTAATGTTGAAGGTCAACACTCTATGAATATGCGGCCGCCACATGTTCCGATAAGTGAGCCCTCAGTTACTAAGAAAGAAATACGTGGTAAAAGTGTTGTCTTGCATAGTGCAGCAATAGAGAGCGTTAAGAGAGACATTATGTCTGATATTGTGAATTTAAACACCGAGGCAACTGTCAAAGGTAGTAAAGAATATTTGTTTATTTTCTAATTACGTAATAATTATATGTGTTTATCTATAGTTTCATTGCTTACACTACCCTTATACTATTCTTTTTGCAGACAAGAATGCGGATTCTTACAAGTTAGTGTGTAAGTTCAACAGATTGAATAGGAGGACTATAGTTTCTAAAAGACGGCACTTGGAGTTGTCAAAAAGCGTGGAGTACGTCAACTATAACCAGTTTAATCCAAACTATGGTATACCAGCACATGATATTGCTTTCATTTTAATTTCACTTCGTACATATTTAAATTAGCGTGTGTTTAAATATTTTGACTTTTTCAGGCGTTCCGCAACCTCCCGGTCTAACAGGGGCAATTGAGTGGGCTCAGAAACATGTAAAGGAGTTGTTGGACAACTACTCTTTACAACTACGAGTACTGAAACAGCATGATGTGCCGGAGTCATCGTCTGCAGCTGCGAGAAGAAAAGCTAAGCAAAGGATGGTTGAACAACGTGACATGGCTGCACGTAATAGACTTGGTGCTCAGGCAATGGGTATAGTTCACTGATCTCAGTTTTCATTTTATTATTATATTATCAATAGCTTAGTCTGATCATCTGTTTGTTTAAATTTGTTATCCAGCTTATAATGATCTTGGCGACCCTACTTATGAGTGTCCATTCTGTGGTGCGCTGTTGTGGTTCAGCGAAAAGGTCAAGAGCACTGCTGCGAGCGACCCTGAATTTTCAATATGTTGTAGACGTGGAAAGATACAACTGCCTCTACTGACGGAGGCACCACGTCCGTTGAACGATATGTTGATGGGTAGGCACAAGGACAATATTCATGTACAGCAGAATATCATTGCCTTAAACATGATGTTTGCATTCACATCTATGGGAGGCGAGGTGGATAGGAGTGTTAACAAGGGTCGCGGTCCCTATTCGTATCGTCTCGGTGGGCAGAACTACCATCGTTTGGGTAGTTTGTTGCCACCGGAGGGCGAGGCTCCAAAGTTTTCTCAACTCTACATGTATTGTTGCGACGATGAGATTCAAGAACGTATCAAAAGGGTCAGGTAACTTGGATGGAGAATTGTTCCACTATCATCTTAATTATATGTGTTAGAAGAAATTTATTAGTGTTTGGTTGAATTGTAAATTGTTGTTTGCGTATATCTTGCAGCAAAATTAATCCATCCAAGATTGACCCTCAAGTTGTCACTTATCTTAGAGACATGATAGATGAGCACAATGTTTTTGCTAAGTCTTTTCGTATGGCGGCCGAACGCTTTAAGGAAGGAGCTGAACCTAACGTCAAGGTCAAGCTATTTGGGCGTAGATCACGTGACGGCTGAGTATATAATCTTCCCACGTGTAGTGAAGTCGCGGCATTAATTGTTGGTAAGAATCGATTGTGATCTCAGCTCATGTATTCTACTATACTCTTATTTTATTTTTAACATGTGTACACATAGATTAAGATTTTATTCGCCATTCTAATGATTGCCTACTTTTTAGATGGCGACGAGTTTGATTTGGATAAACGTTACATTATACTCGAAGAGAAGGACGGGAATTTGCAGAGGATAACTGAGTTGCATTCTAGCTACCTTCCGATGCAGTATCCTCTTTTGTTCCCTTACGGCGAGAATGGATATAGCCCAGATATCAAGCATACGGAAAAATCCACTGGTGTCAGGAACAATCTCACCATCAAGGAGTTCCTTTCATATAGAATATTTGATAGGAAGGATGAAGCACCTACAATCCTTATGAGTAGGAAGTTGTTCCAGCAATTCTTAGTTGATGGCTACATGATGATGGAGGCTCAACGGTTGTCCTTCATTATGAGAAATCAACCTTTACTGCGGTCGTCTAACTACAAGAAGATTGAGGACGCAATCCGTAGGGGAGATATCGATCCGGATGATCCTGCCGGAAATGTTGGAAAACGCTTTGTACTCCCTTCTTCCTTTGTGGGTGGACCAAGATATATGGTCCAGAACTTTCAGGATACTATAGCTATATGCAAGTACATTAAGTATCCTGAATTGTTCATTACGTTTACCTGTAATCCGAAGTGGCCGGAAATTGTCCGTTTTTGTAATGAAAGGGGCGTGAGGCCAGAGGATAGGTCTGACATATGTTGTCGCGTCTTCAAGATGAATCTTGACGAACTTATTAAGGATCTCAAGACTAAGGAAATATTCGGAAAGTGTGTGGCAGGTATGAGTTGTGAATTATCTATTTGAACTTTAATTTTTTCCCGAATTCTATCTTCTAGCATTATTTTTTTCCGACCTAACATCACACTAACTGCGTTTTATTTTGTTATGCAGTTGTGTATACTATAGAATTTCAGAAGAGAGGTCTCCCCCACGCTCATATTCTACTGTGGGTTGATCGGAAGGGTAAGTCATGCACCGTAAGTGACATGGACGAGGTTATAAGTGCTGAAATTCCTGATAAAGACCTTGAGCCTGAGTTGTATAAGGCGGTCTCGGAGTACATGGTCCATGGTCCATGTGGACCTTTGAACCCTAAGTCTCCTTGCATGAATGCTGATAAGAACAAGTGCTCCAAGAAATTTCCAAAGTCGTTCACTGAAAGAACAAGTTTTGATGCAAATGGCTACCCTGTTTACCGTAGGCGTGACGACGGGAAGACTATTGAAAAGAATGGTGTCAGTATTGATAACAGGTACTGATGAATACATGTTACTCTTGAGAGTTAATGCATTGTTGAGGTTCATATGTTAGCTTTATAACGTTTAACATTATACTTCTTCATTATTGTTTTATGGGTTATCTCTATTTTATGTTGTTTCAGGTTCATTGTTCCACACAATGCTTACCTGTTAATGAAGTACCAAGCACATATAAACGTGGAGTGGTGTAACGCAACAAATTCTATAAAATACCTTTTCAAGTACATTAATAAGGGTGTCGACCGGGCAGGTGTAACCGTCCCCGTTGACAATGAGGTTAAGGATTATGTCGATTGCCGTTACATATCCGCGTGTGAGGCAGTATGGCGGATTTCGGGGTTTGACATACATTATCGTGACCCTTCTGTCGAGCGTTTACCATTCCATTTGGAAGGAGAGCATACCATGGTGTTCAAGGACGGTGACTACATCGTGGATCTGGTGGATAAGCAGACTGTTGCAGAGACCAAGTTCATAAAGTGGATGGAATTCAACAGGGATCATCCCGAGGCACGCAAATATCTCTATGCAGAGTTCCCACGGCATTATTGTTGGCATGCAAAGGAGCGTGAATGGAGGGATAGGGTGAATAAGACCTCTAAGATCGGCAGGATCAATCATGTGCCTCCGAGTGCTGGCCCTGTGTACTATCTCAGGGTAATGTTGAACCATGTGAGAGGCCCTACTTTCTACGAGGACCTCAGGACTGTTGGTGGAATTGTGTATGATACATACCGTGATGCTTGCTACGCTCTTGGTCTTTTGGATGACGACAAAGAGTACATAGAAGGTATTGCAGATGCAGCTATTTGGGGGTCAGGCAAATATTTACGCGAGCTGTTCTGTATGCTTTTAATGTCGAACAGTATGTCTAGACCTGCGCATGTTTGGGAGAATACATGGCATCATCTGGGCGATGATGTTTGCTCACTTTTCGACGCAACACTGGTAACTCAGGTGCTTTATTTTCTTTGATTAATCGAGCAGTCTTATATTATGTATACATGTTCTATTATTTTTTATTTCTGACTGAACTTTGTTGACAGACTTGGTTCTTACCGATGAGGAGATAAAGAACTTCACCCTTCACGAGATAGAAGAAATGTTGCAGCGCAATGGATGCACTCTATCTCAATATGAGGGCATGAAGTTACAGAAGAACACGGTCATTGAGAACGGGATGAACAACCTTATTGCTGAGGAGTTGGCATATGACGTGGACGAGATGCAAGCTGAACACGACAGGCTATATCCTTGCCTTACTGATGAGCAGCAGAATGTCTACAAGACCATCATGGATGCCATTGATTCGGGTAATGGTGGTGTTTTCTTCCTTTATGGGTACGGCGGCACGGGGAAGACGTTTTTGTGGAGGACATTGTGTTCGGCTATTAGAGCCAGGCGTCAGATTGTGCTCCCCGTGGCTTCGAGTGGCATTGCTTCTCTGCTGTTACTCAAGGGTCGCACGGCACATTCTAGATTTGGCATACCATTGCAGGTTGATGAGACTTCGGTATGCAGCAGGATCTCTCGGGGAAGTGACCTTGCAGTATTATTGTTGAACACGAAGCTTATCATATGGGATGAGGCTCCGATGACCAATAGGTACTGCTTTGAGGCCCTTGATCGGAGTATTCGAGATGTTGTTAGAGGGCACAGTGGTTTCTCTCCTGACAAGCCTTTTGGTGGCTTAACTGTCGTTTTCGGAGGAGACTTTAGGCAGATTCTACCGGTAGTGCCTAAGGGTAGCAGACAAGATATTGTCCACGTGTCTCTGTGCTCGAGTAAGAGAATATGGAGGGAATGCACCGTTTTGAAGCTCACGAAGAACATGCGACTTCAGGTATGTGCTCATAATATTTTACAGTGTAGTATGCGATTCGTTCAAGTATAATTACAACAATTATATTATGCCATTATTCAAACAAATCTACATTGTTTTTATTATTATTTTTTTATTTTTTTTCCTGTAGTCGGGTGGATCTCCAGCTGAGGTTGAAGAAATTCGAGAGTTTGCTGATTGGTTGTTGAGCGTTGGAGACGGGAACGTCGGTGGACCAAATGATGGTGAAGTTGATTTCAATCTCCCCAGTGATGTCCTTATCAGAAATGCACCCGATCCTATAGACACTATTGTGAAGGACACATATCCTTCCCTCTTGGACCATGTTGGTGATGGCGTCTATTTCCAGGACAGGGCCATTCTTGCTCCTACCAACGATGTTGTTCAGGATATAAATGATTATGTGATGTCTATGTTGCCGGGTGATGCGCAAACATACCTGAGTTCGGATAGCATCTGTCCTGATGAGGGTGACATTGTAAACAGAGAGGATGTTTATTCGGTTGAATTCCTCAATACTATTAGGGCTTCGGGTCTTCAGAATCACTCTATCAGACTTAAGGTTGGATGCCCTATTATGCTACTTAGGAACATTGACCAGTCTGCTGAACTCTGTAATGGCACGAGATTGATGGTTACCAAGCTTTCCCCTCATGTTATAGAGGCCAGGAAGATTTCAGGGAAGAATGCTGGACCAAAGGTTTACATACCGCGGATGCTTCTTTCTCCCTCGGATGTAACTAAATTTCCTATAAGATTTCAGCGAAGACAGTTTCCTATTGCTGTTAGCTACGCCATGACGATCAACAAGAGCCAGGGGAAATCATTGGCCAATGTGGGTCTCTACCTTCCTAAGCCGGTCTTCAGCCACGGGCAGTTATACGTAGCTTTCTCTAGGGTTACGAGCAACAAGGGTCTAAGGGTGTTAGCCCTTGACGATGAAGGAAAACCCAGTGACATTACCACTAATGTCGTCTATAAGGAGGTTATTTGCAATCTATGAGGTAAATTATATATGGCTTGATGTGTTAACTTTTTCTATATCCTTTTGCTTATTGAAAAAAAAGTAATATGTTTTTTCCATGTACATTTCAATGGGAGTTTATATATGAGTTTACTTTTACTCGCAGGTTGTTCCTTGGTTGATGTGTCAGCAGGCTATCTCCTCGCCCCCTCCCCCCTCAATTACTACATGTCACTTTATTTTCTCATGTAATAGCTTTGAGATTGATTTATATATACTGGGGTCAAGTATGCGTGTGGATTTTTTTTGGCACGTTTTGATTTTTCCCGTCATTATTGAAAGCCGTGGCAACGCCACGGGTCAATACTAGTGAAAGTGTAAAATACACATTCATCAGCGGAAGGGAACTCGTCCGACTACCAGTGCTAGTAGGGCAGAAGGGCACCAATCTTGTTCCTCTCGGCGTGCTACTACGGCGACCCTATGTAGCCGGAGGTTGTGGTGTAGCCCGAGGAGCTCTTTGCTTGGCTTGCCTTTCTCCTAGCTGGTGGCTACTAGGGCTTTGTCTTGCTAGTAGGGAAGCTCAACGCTAGTAGGGTAGCTCAATGGCTAGTAGGGCAGTTGTACATCTAGGTCGAACATAAGGACTTAGGCTATTTTGCCTAGTCTTTTGTCTGGTCGGACCATGTTGAAAGGTAATCGGTCCATTCTATCATGGTCAGCCCATGATGCCCTAGTACGCTCTTAGACGCCCTTAGGGGTTGGACATATTCCGACACCAACAACGCCGTAGTTCTAAATGCATTTAGAAAACTTAAAGATCATGTTCTAGGAGATATATATAAATTTCAATAAGAAACAAACTATGGAGTTAGTTTTCAAGAAAGTTGTGTAATTTAGTTACATATATAATTTTTTTAATAAAATTAGTGAATTATTAATTTATGTATCGTATGGGACCTATTTGGTTTTAAGAAAAATTATTATCTTATAATATTAACCAGGTTATTAATTTAGCACGTTGGTCCCAAGTCGGGACCGGAGAAAATTATTATTTAATCCAGATTATTATTTTATCCAGGATTAATTTATGGAGGTTCTACTGTACTTCCGATTGTAATCATTTCCTTCACCATTAATGGGAGATTACAATTTATTTTGATCTGTATCATCCACTTGACGATCCTTTTACGCATTCTCAATTCACTATGATTCTTGTTGATTTCTGCTCGTCCTACATGAGATTCCTTGTTGTTCTGCTCGAATTGTTCGAGAATTCTCTACTGAAGATTGTTGTAACTGCTTTCTAATTCATCAAGATGGTGAACAATAGGCGTACTGGCAATGCAAATCCTTCGAATATCAATCAGACGGGTGAAGATGAAAATTCATTTGGCAGTGGCTCTGGTAGCAGTGCCACTTATGACTCGCCTCATGCTGCGTATTTTATTCATCTGACTGACTCACCCGCTGCATCCATTGTAAGTTCCTTTGAAGTTCTTAATGGCACAAAGAATGCTTCTTCGAGTCGATCAGTGTCAGTGATATGTCATAGAGACAACCACATTAAGGGCAATATATACTACATCACAATCAACGTAATATATGTATGTTTGCTTATTCATGTTTATGTTTACTTATGTATGTATATTAGACCGGACAATAGCATGTCATATCTTTATTTGTTTGTTTGTATCGATACATAAACATGTCCCCAGTGGATATATGGATTATCGCATAGTAGTGGGACCTAAGTGAAACATCATATATCTTAATCTCTCCCTAGTCGAAGGGCATCTCGGATGGGGGTTTGAATGACGCAATCGAGACTAGCATGCGTTTGGAGTTTGTTGGTCCATTTAGACAACAAGTAAAGACTAGAGGGGGGGGTGAATAGTCTTTAAAAAAATTTTGCTGTAAAAAAAACTTTCTCAACAAGTGCTTATTAATTTTCAGTAATGAGTTTGTTGGTACTTAACTTTCTCAGCAAGTACTTGTTACTTTACAGTGACAAGGTTACTGATACTTAAAAACAGAATGCGGAAGTTTTGTACAATAAGTGCTTTTAATAGAGATCGAGTTTCAGCAAGTAAATAAATAAATAGATCAAAACAAAGTAACTTGCTGAAATATAACTGTAGGAAAATAAATCACACAAACACTTTTATAGTGGTATATGAGGGTGGCGTAATCCCTCAACTAATCCACTTTGTCCTTTCAAGGACTGAATCCACTATGATAAGATATGAGTTTCCTTACAAATCCTATCACTAATGATTCTCAGAAACCAAAGCACACTAGCCTTGTTTCCAACCTAAACTAGAGAACTGTAATCTTGTTCTCCACCAAACTTGGAACACTTTATCAGCAAAACTATGCTTGATTAGTTCCCCCTGACAAACACGCCTGAAAGGTGGTTTTTATCAGTTAGAGAGGTTTGGTATGAGATAACTTGAAAATAACTTTTCCGCTATAACAAGTAATCAAAAGAAACTCAACTTGTAATACTTCACAGTAAGCAAGTTTATTGTTTCTGGTGTCAAGACTTGTTCTTGTTTAGAGGAAAGAACACTTAACTAATTTCTTAGCTTTTAGTATTCTACTTCTTCACAAGTAGCTTTTGTTTCAAACTTAAGTCTTGGAACTGATCAATAGGCAGTTTGAGAGTAGAGAAGGGTTTGAGTGTTTAAAGCACAAGTGAGAGTTTGATCACGTTGTTGACACGCCCTTCTACTCAGCCTAAGGACCTCTATTTATAGTGTCTAAAGGTAGCTGTTTGAATTTCAAATTCTAAGGCTTGTACCTTAAGATGTCACCATCTCTTGTAAGAGTAGTACTATCAGCGGCGCTCTTCTTTTGTCTTCATGTCTTCATGTCTTCAGCGTTCTTTAGCATTTAATGCTCTTTGAAAATTCAAATGTGAACGTTGGAGCCAAAATGCAAAGTACTTCTTCAGCAAGGAGGTCACATGTGTTATCAGCAAGTAAGCAGTCTCAGTCCAGTAAACACAACCTACTTTGTCATATAGATTTTCACTTATGCAAACTGATTGCTGAGTTACTCACTTTCTGAGATAACATGAGCCTTTGTAGATACCTTCTCAGAAATCTTCTAAGTCTTCAGTCTTCGAATCTTCAACTTTTTGAGTGGTTCTAGGTCTTCAATAGATTGTTTGTGAAAACCAAGTACATCATCAGGAAACATAAGAACCTAACTAGTACCTACACTAAGTCATCAGCAAACGTTCCTCTTTTACAATGTCCTTAAAATTCTAAACTCCTATGGACCTTAAGAGTACTAGTTACTGGATTTTAACTTAATTTAGAATGGTTAATTGCTCATCAAAATTACAAGTTTCCTAACAAATTTCCCTCTTTTTGATGTTAGCAATCCATGGCTAAATTAATTACAACTCTTTATAAGTTTCTGATGTTGAATAAATCAGTGGAATAATGCAATAATACTTGAAGTAATCAAACAATAAGCATAAGTAAATTGCATAATTAGAAAACAAATAAGAGTGAGCAAAAGCAATTGATTGCTGAAAGTTATCTTTCAATGTAAGTTTACAAGAAAGCATGAGATAACTCAGCAAACAACGTTTAAAACAAATGAGAGATCTAAACTATTCTGAGAAAAGAAATTTAGAAATAATCATTGTAAACATCCTTCACGCTTTCATCAGCAAGCGTGGAAAATTCTTCACAGTCAGCTTCATAATCTTCAAGAAGCTTTCTGACTTGTAGTTGTTTTTCCCTGCTAAGTTTGCAAAGCTGAAAGTAGTTTGCTTGGGGATCATGATGTTTCATAACCTCAGTCCAAATGTGTAGTCCCCAACAACAAACGTGATGTAGATGAAGATCACTCAGATTTTGCTTCTTGTAAATCTTTCTCAAATAGCGAAAATCCTCATCAGGATCCTCTTGTTTTAGATACAAAAACTCATATGGAGTCACATTGAGTTTCGGTTTTGCCTTACCCAAAAACTCATCTTAAACAAAAGAGACATCCAGTGGCCTAAAGTAAGGAGACTCGTCATTTCTTTCTTTGGACAGAGCAAGATTCCTTGTCTTTACTTCAACGTCTAGCCAGAGTTTCCTTTCATCAAAGCTTGTTAGAGGAGAGGCTTCTCTTTCTTCACTTGCAACTTTGATTACATTCCACTTATCCATTTGCTGAAGGACAGGCTTGGGGAAGTAATTTTTGACAAGTAGATCTTCAAGTTTTAGGATGAAGAAGCCCAATTTTCTTCTTACCACATTCTGAGTGGTGTCTTTATTGCTTGTTTTGGTGTATTGCACACCTAAGCCAACAGCTTCACGGGCTTCTCTCCCTTTCTCTTCTTGTTCTTTAGCCCTTCTTTCCCTTCTTCTTTACTTGGAGTTACTTTCAGAGTTTCTTGCTGAAGAACTGGAGGAAAGAAACTTGGTGGTGCCAGAACGAGTCTTGGTAGAAAGGGGCTTAGATTGTATAACCTGAGCTATGGTTTTGTCATCATCATTTCCTTGATGACTGTAAGGTTGACAAGATTCTGAAGTGTCAGCAACAGTTTTTCTCCTTTTTTTATATTCTGAACTTCTCTCAGAATCTGTTTCAGTTCGCTTCTTAGACCTTTGCGTTGTGTCAGCAATAGGTTCTTTTGTAGGAGGTCCAGACAATTTCATCAAGAAGGGGGAGGGATTGCAGTAGGAGGCAAATCTTTGAGCTTTTCTTGTGGAATTGTGATGTATCTTCCCCCTTAGACATGGATTGCAACATCGAAAAGATGTGAGTTGAAAAGAACTCGTTGCAATTTTCAGAAAGTTTGTGAATGCCATTATACTTGAGTATCATGTCTTGCTAATCAACTGAGTTTAGACAATTCATTTTTGATAAGTTGCAGATTCTCCTCATGGCTTTTCTCAGAGTTGATTTTATCTTCCATGATTTCCTGAGCCTTTTTCAGTGCACTCTTTGCAAGTTTGAGAGTTTTACTGACATCTGCTTCATAGCTCTTGTGATGTAGACTTATGTCTTTCAGAGCCAGAGTAAGAGTTGTTGTGCATCTCAACACAGTTGTCAACACTCTTTCTATGTTTCTGGGCTTTCCAGCAAGTAGCGCATCCTCCTTTTTACATTCTTCATGTAAAGCCATCAATGCCTTTACTCTTGGAGTAAAATCTTCAATATTGGGAAAGGGCACTAAGGGGGGATCAACTGTATGAGCCTTTAGTTATGTGACAAACTGGTCCTCATTGCCTTGTATTCTTTGTTTCTCAAAGTCGCCTTCAACATAATTGATTGATGCTTGTGGTTGCTCATTATTGGCATTGTCTTCTTGAGGGCCAGAGAAATCTGAAGAATGTAGAGATTCTTCTCCATCTTCTATGTCATCGAGACCAACAACCTTTAGTCCAAGGTCTTTTTTCACAGATCCTTCAAGTTGAGTGGTTGCAGGAGGCAAATCTTGTGACTCAACGACTGGAGTTTCACCAGTAGTACTTGGGGGTGGAAGGGAGGATTCTTCCAATTTTTCACTCCTGAAGTCTGAGCAATGTCCAAGTGCTGTGTTCCAGCCACATGGATTTGAAGGATATTAGCCAATGCTCTTTGGTAGCCTTCGTTCAATTCATCCTCAATGTTTGAATCAGTGACCTGAGCTTCGAGTAAAATTTTCTCGGCATCAGAAAGCTTTGCTTTTCCTTTAGCAATTTTAGCAAGCTTTCTGGCTTTTTCTTCATCATTCTCAGCAACTTGTTCAGTTGTTGGAGTAGTTTCATTAGCAGGAGCAGTAGAAGATTCATGTTGATTGCTGGGAGGTTGCTCAACAACATGCTTTTCAGTATTTGCTTGATCAGGTTGATTAGCAACTGTTAATTTTTCTCCACCAGCATCTAGACCAGGACCATGATTATCATCATCTTCGTCCATTTTGTCCTAAGACTATTTGGACTCATAATCACTGGAATATTCAACAACATTTTCATCCTCCTCTTCTTCTTCATCATCCGTTAGAATAACCAATGGAACATGCATGTACTTAGCTTGACTTGTGACCCCTTCCTCCTCATTGATTTTGTGGGGATCAGCCACCACAGACACAAATGAGCCTTTGAGCATCTCAGCTTGTTCAGCTGGAGAGGCACTCTTGAACTGGTTCTTCATATTCTCTCTGATTGTATTAACCAGATCAGTTCCCATTTGCTGAGAATATGACAAGTCTTCTGGAAGGATAGAGTGGACAAATGTCTCAAACTTAAGTAGAGATGTTCTCTTCTTTTCATTGGAGAGATGGATGTAGATATCCGAGAAGTCCATTCTTCTGTATCTTTGCCAGTTGCTGACAGACTTCGCAACTCTGGTCAAAGTATTCTTTTTGAAGTTTGAGTAAAGCTCTTCAGAGCTAACTTCATGGACTGCAGTGAAGAGTGTTGTTTCTACTATCTTCTTTTGAGCCTGATAAAGAACAATGTTAGTTTCAGGAATATCATTGAATGTAGTTTTAGAGTCTAAAACTGTTACATGATTTAGCTGCCGTTTTTCAGCAAGCTCATGTTGCACACTTGATTGTGCAGTTTCTACATTCATTTGTTCAGGAACTGTAGTAGCTTCCTTGGTTTGATCATCCTGAAATAACACTTTGTTAGATACAAGTACTAAGTTATTAAACCTACTATTTTTTCACCAAGATTGACATCTACCTACTGAGTAGGAGTTGTGGTTTCTGGTGCAGAAGCCTCAGCTTGCTTCTGACTTGCATCTTGAGAAGTCTGTAAAGAAACAATAACATTAGCTAATGATAGAGTATCAAATAAAGAAGATTGGCCTATATATGAGTTATCTACCTGCTGAAGAACAACAGGTGGTGGCTCAGTCCGTTCAGCATTGTTGGCATCTTCAATATTTGGGACCGTATCTTCAGCAGACTTCTTTTCTTGCTCTTGTTGAGAAAGATGTGTATCATCAGCATTCTCCCTTGTCTCTGAGATGACAAGTTGAGAAGAAGTATCTCGACCTCTTAGTTCACTACTTGTCATGATAAGATCCACAAACGTTTCGGAGTTGTCGTCAATCTCCATTTCCATGTGTTTGCTTATATCAGTGAGTACCAGTTGTATCTTACCAATTGAAGTAATCTCTGGGGCAGGTGAACTAGGTCTTGCATTCTCAATATCGTTTGATGCGTCGTCGAATGGTACTTCAATATGAGTTTCAGCAAACTCAATGTTTTGACCAGTTACTGTCTCAACAACTGTCTCTTCAGCAGTAGTTGATGTCTCAGCAACCACTTTTTCCTGACTAGTTGCATTTTCAGCAACTGTCTCTTTTTCTTGAGTTGCTATTTTAGCAACTTTCAGCAACTCTGCTCCAATATCACTTTGTGGAGCCATAGTGATTTCATAGAGCGGGGGTACATTTCTTTCTTGAGTATTCTCAGACTTAGACTCAGCTTCTTCTGACGTAGGATTTTCATTTTCACTACCTTGGTTTCTTTCTTCAGTGATTGCTTCCAAGTTAATTGAATTTTTAGCAGTAGAAGTGTCAGCAAGCACTTCCACATCAATCACTTGAGCAAGTTGCTTTTCAGAAACTGCTGGAGTATCATCATCTGGACCTTCATGGACAATAGGAATTGATTTCCTAGATGTTGTATTCTTCCTTGGGAAGGTTTGCTTTGTCCTTGACTTCTTTGGGACAGGATCAGCTGATGAGGTAGCAGTCTGAGTATCATCATCAGCTTTCCTTTTCTTGCTTTTCTTATTGGGGGATTTTGAACCAGCAGCAGCATCAGTTTCAACAACCTTGGAATCAGTTGCTTTCTTGGATTTCTTTGGTTTATCAGTATCCACAGGCTTGTGCTGATTGTAGAAAGATGTTCCCACATTGCATACTGACTTGTTGATGAGCTGTGGGTTTCTGAACTTGATCTGGAAATGATTCAAGCCACACATGACTGGGTAAATAGGTGAGACAGTGTTGTCTTCCACCTTGAATTTAAACTTCACAATACATTCAACAAGTCTGTTGAAGAGGTATTTTGCCCAGTTAATGTTAGATCCATTTTCATGGATACGCTTCAGCAAAGGCCATCTTTTCAGGCCGACTTGGTCAAATCCTCCAACTTGGGAGTCTAGGACTTTGATAATTGATGAATGTGTATTTTACACTTTCATTTGAGTCTTTTTCACCTATTTTAGCTATCCTCTATGTTAATTTAGCTATATTTTAGTGCATTTTATTAGAATAGTGTCACGTTTACCTTTAGTTTTTATTTTACAGGTTTTGGTTAAAAAACGAGGTTTTCCGGGCAATTATATTGAAGTTGACAAGGAATTGGTGTTCCAGAAGCCTATTTGGAGTATCTTAAGGTTTCCGGATAGGATTTGGAGTCTATAGGTCGAATCTGGAGGTTAGAAGGCCACTAGAAGTCGAAAACCGAGTCCGAAAAAGGGAAGAAATCCAAAAACGCGTCAAAAACGCGCAAAATCCCGAATTTTGCTCCCGGGCTAGTCGCCCCAGACGTGGGGCCCTTCGCCCCACACAATTTCGGGGCCTATATATAGTTGCTCAGTTTTTCTCCGAAATTCATACTTTTCCAGACCTATTCTCTCACCTTTCTCTGTAGTTTTAGATAGGAACTTCCCAGAGCCTGTTCTGGGGGTTCGTAGCTTAGGAGCCACTTTTTCATAGCAGTTTGGAGTTTGTAAGATCGCGATTCTTCGGAGACTGACAACCTTCGGTAACATTGTATCTGACAGTTTATTCTACTTATTTTTATATATCTTTCAACATGTTTTCTTCTATGATTTCTGTTGATTGCATGACAACTATGAGTAGCTAAACTTATCGTTGGTGGTAGTATGTGAATTCTTAGCGAAGGGTTGATAATCTTGGTAATGGCTATATCGCGCATTATACTCCGTGTTATTGCTTTATTTCGTTGATCAGGCGCAACCTATATCTTCGTATGTTGATTAATTATTATGCACAATTGGACCCTCGTCGACCTATGCATATCTATATCTTCGTAGTGTTGAATAATTACGGAACACAATTGGACAATAGTGTTCGACTTGTCAGTATCTTTATCTTCGTAGTGTTTAATAATTACAACAGGACAATTGATTGATCAAAGATCTCCATGCAAAACCGAGGAATTTACGCATGATTATTAACCCGTTATGCTTTGAAGGATCATACTATCACCAATCTCCATTATCTGTTAGAAAACCCTTTGCTATATCGTCTGCTGTTTTTATATTCTAAATTAGATTTGATAAAGCTAGTTATAGTCCTTAGAGATCGACACTCGAGGTTATTCTACTGCTACACTACGGTTTTCGTTGTAGTTGTGAATTGCCTTTGGCTAAATAACAAATTTATTTGCTTGAATCGGGACACGACAAATCTCGGTTCATCAATAATCTGCAATGCAAATAGTCCTAAGGAGTAAGAGATGTGCTTTCTCTTGGTCAATTTATCCCAATTCACAGGGGCAACTTCATTTTTCTTCATGTTGTTATTTCTAACATAACTGTATAAAGATTCAGTCTCATCCTCTGTAGCAGTAATGTCATCTTTAGTTCCAGTGGTTGGAAGCTGAAAGATGGTTGCCAAATCAGTCCATTTCAGGACGATTTGTTTACCTTGAACAATTGTGGAAATCACTTTTTCAGTGATTCCTTGTTCATCAGTGACTGATTGGATCTCAGCGTTGTTGAACTCCGTTTTGTCTACAGCACTCACCTTTTTAGGATAAGATGAGATGAAGTAGAGCAAACCTTGTTGGTTTATGTAGCTAAAAGCTTCAACGTTTTCATGCTCCATTTCTTTTTCATAGAAGTATCTGATATACTTCTCTTTGGAAAAGCCTCCCCATTGAATCATCTGTTCACACTTTTCAGTGTTACGAAATGCAAGAGGCATGGGTCTTTGTGAAATTATGTCGTTTGACAACACGATTTTACCTTGTTTATTGTCAGAGTTTGTGCCGGAGAAGGAGCAGTGCTTGTTCCAGCACTGTCTGCCTTTAAGGTCATGGAAATCCTTGATAATTGCCTTTTGGGAGCCATCTTTATATTGTAGAGTGAGGGTAGGGGAGAAAAGGTACGAACAAAGATGCTTTTGACCGGGGGTACAGAGTTCTCAGAGCACAGGCTAGTTAATTTGCAGGGAAAGGAAAATTTGGGAGTTAAAGATTTTTGTCTTTTTTCAACTCCTCTTGTTATAGTATCTCTGTTTGTGTAAGAAACTTAATGGAATTGAGTTCTCAACAAGGGCAAAACAGAGAAACGTGGAGTTAGTGGTGTCCATTGCATTTAATGCGTAGTGGTCCACTAACTCGAAACCGTCAGAGCATGCTTTTACTTTATGATATTAACCATTGGATCAACAACTGACTTTAATCAATGGCCACGATTGCATTTCATGTCATGATTATTATCGAGTTTATCTGTGCCAAGATTATTGTGACATTGGATTTTACCTTTAATCAAGGGATTTACTCTATTACTCAGTGGTTAACAGCTTGCTGAAGTAAAAGAGAATCTTTTCAGCGAAAATTGAAACTTTCTGACTTTAGCAATTACTTATCAAGTAACAAGCCTTGTATTTGCTGAAAATTCCACCTTAATTTTATATATATTTTCTTATGACCAAAAAGGTTTCTGAGTTCTCGTCTCAGCAAATCCTTTTCTTTTATGTCGAGATATTTAAGGTAAGTTCCTTTAGTAATAGCATATATGCTCTTTGCCGAGTTCCTGTCTCAGATTGCACCTTTGATACTTAAATACATGTTTCAGTATCCTTGATTGTCTGAATACCCGTTTCAGCAATCCACATGTTCTTACTTTACTGAATGTCCGTTTCAGCAAGTAATCAAGTTTCCTAACAAATGACCAGTTTGAAGGAACATTTGATGAATGCCTGTTTCAGCAAACACTTGTAACCAACGTTTAAAGGAATCACAATTTTCTTATGAAACATAGGGACTTTCAAGGGAATGTAATAAACAATTGAGCTCAGTTTTGACTTGTTGAGTACCTGTCTCAGCAACCATGTGAGTGTTCCCTTTTAATGAGGCAGTTCAATCAATCCAAGGTTATACCTTAGCATTGCGAACATGTTATCTAGAAGGGGCTTGGTAAAGATGTCAGCAAGTTGATCATCAGTACCTATCTTGACAACCTCAATGTCTCCTTTTTCCACATGATCCCTGATAAAGTGGTGTCTACTATCAATGTGCTTTTTCCTAGAGTGGAACTTAGAATGTTGCGTGATAGGAATAACACTTGTATTATCACAAAAGATTGGTGTTTCTTTGGGCAGTACAACAAGTTCCAGAGGTACTTTTCTTGTCAAGGGTTGATCCACCATGATTAGCATCTGAATAACCAACCAATTCTAATCTAGAATCTTTTGGATACCATAATCCAACATTACTGTTCCTTTGACATATTTCAGTATTTTTGATAGCTTTCTTGTAGTGTGATTCTCTAGGATCAGATTGAAATCATGCACACACACAAACAACATACTGAATGTCAGGCCTACTTGTCGTTAAATATAACAAGGAACCAATGAGTTTCATATACTTGTGTTCATCAACACTTTTGTCTTCTTTAGTATAGCCCAATTTCGTACCAACGCTCATAGGGATCTTTTCAGGTTTTTCTTCCTCTTTGATCCTGAAATTTTTGAGCATTTCTTTCGCATACTTTGCTTGATTATGAATATTCTATTTTTGAGTTGCTTGACTTGCAATCCTAGGAAATAATTCAATTGCCCATCATGCTCATTTCAAACTTGTTAGTCATGAGCTTGGCAAAATTATCACAAAGTTGCTTGTCTTTAGACCCAAACATTATGTCATCCACATAAATCTGGACTAAAAGTAGTTTACATCATGGTTCATGGTAAACAAGGTTTTATCAACTTCACCTTTCTTGAAACCGTTATCCAGCAAGAACCTAGCCAAGGTATCATACCAAGCTCTTGGTGCTTGCTTTAGACCATATACAGTTTTCTGAAGCTTTTATACCATCTTAGTTTCCGAAGGAAGTTCAAAGTTAGGGGGTTGTTCTAGATAGACTTCTTCAGCAAGTTCACCATTTAGAAATGCACTTTTAACAGCCATTTGGTAAACTGTAAAGTCATTGTGAGCAGCAAAGGCTAAGAAAAGTCTAATAGCATCCAATCTTGCAACTGGAACCTCATCATAGTCCAATCCTTTAGTCTGACAGTAACCTTGAGCAACAAGACGTGCTTTGTTCCTTGTTACTTCACCAGACTCGCTCAGCTTGTTTCTGAACACCCACTTCAGTCTGACAGTAACCTTGTCATGAACTAAATTCATCGTGTCATTACTTGGCCTTGGCCTTACATCGTCAGATTCATCATCTAGCTCAATAAGTTTGGCTTTTTCAGCTCGTTTCTCAGCTTCCTGTTCTTCTATGATGAGCCTCTTCATACTTTCTGAAACTTCTTTCTCAGTAGGAACTCCTTGTTTCTTCTCATGGAAAACAACATGCACTGATTCTTCTATCTTTTGTGCTTTCTTGTTGTAAACTCTATAGGCTTTGCTATGCAAGGAGTAACCAAGAAAAATAGCTTTGTCTGCTTTTGGTTGAAATGTCCTTAGATGTTCTCTACCATTGTTAAGAACAAAACACTTACAACCAAACACTCTTAGATGTGTGATACTTGGAGGTCTTCCAATAAATAGCTCATATGGAGTTCTATTGTACTCTTTGTTGATCAAGCATCTATACTTGGAGGTCTTACAATAAATAGCTCATTTTGTTGAGGTGTCCTTACTGAAGATAACTGATGTTGTATGGCTTTAGAAGTGCAATACTCAGTTATGTAATGGTTTACAAACTCAGTACCATGGTCAGTTCGACTGATTTGTACCTTGTCATTTTTCATGACTTCAAGCTTGTTTAGAAAGTTAGGTATTTCATTCTTAGTTTCTGATTTGTGCTTGATGAATATAACCCAAGTGAATCTTGAGTAATCATCCACAACAACAAGATCATACTTCTTGCCTGCATAACTTGTTGCTGAGGATTCAAACAAATCCATATGTAACAACTGCAGAGGCGTTGTAGTTGACTGGACCGATTTGTTCTTAAAAGAAGACTTTGTTTGCTTTCCTTGCTGACAAGCTGAGCAAACTTCATCCTTCTTGTAAGTAAGTTTGGGTAGTCCAACTACAAGTCCTTTCTTAGACAGCTTATTCAGCGTCTTGAAATTCAGGTGACTTGTTCTTTTATGCCAAAGCCATGCATTTTCAGCAAGGCCTCCTTGGTCAGCAACTAGACAATTTTCAATGATTGCTGAAGACCAGTCCACATTATATAGATTTCCAGTTCTTCTAGCAATCAAAATTGTCCTTTTGGTCTCAAAGTCAATGAGTCTACATTCATAACTCTTGATCTTTATGAAATAGCCTTTGTCAGCAAAATGACTCATGCTAAACAAATTGAACTTGGGATTCTTGACGTGTAGGACTCCTTTGATAGTTATGCAACAAATCTTGACATCTCCAAAGCCTTTTGTAGGGGCAAGTTCTCCACCAGCAAACCTTATTGTTGGACCTTTAGACCACCGTCTATAGTTTATAAGGTTTTTCTTGTTGCCCGTCATGTGCTTCCCGCAGCCAGTGTCAAAGTGCCAAATTGCATTGTTTGTCTTCGTGGCTGAAGTCTGCACAATCAAGAGCAAACAGGTTAATTATCCATGATTGGAATCCATTAACATGTTCAAGAAAGCGTCTAGTGGAAACCCAAGTCTTAACTTTTTCAATCTTGACTTGTTTCCTACTTGCTGAGGAACTAGATGACTTAAAACCAAAAGACTTTTGATCATTGCTGGTCAAATCCACTTTCTGATGTGGTGTCTTGTTTGGTTTTCCCTTTTGCTGAATATACTTTTCTAGCAAGGTTTCTTCTAGTCCTAGCATTCTAAGTATTTTTAGTACTCATAGGCTTAGACTTGTTCAGCTCTTTGAAGTATCTTTGCTGACTCTACTTGTACTCGTGGAAGAGTTGGTTTTGCTTATTCTTGTAACCAAGTCCACTTCTAGGAGAACGCTGAGTCTTTGTCTAAGAAACTTTACTTGATTCAGGTTTCTCAGCAAAGGTCTTCTTATTACTGCTTTCCATAATCTTGCCTTTAGGATTAACAAATTGTTTTTCAGCAACTTGTTTGGCGGATTGCTTGTCAGCAACCTTTTTCTTACTGGATTGCTTTTCAAAAACCTGTTTTTCTTTTGAAGTCTTGTTACTTTGAGTAGCAACAGCGGGCTTCTAGATCATAGGTACTTGATTGCTTGTTTCAACAACTTTAGATTGACCAATTTGATAGAATTCTGGTTGAGCACTATCAGTAGCACGAACAAAGGTCATTGGTGATTTTTCTTTGCTCAAGAGTATCACTCATCACCTTCATAGGTGGCACCTAAACCTTCTTTCTGAGATGGATCTCTCAGATAATAGTTTAGTTCAGTCAGAGTGTTACTAGCATTTGCATAAGATTTGAAATTGACTTTCATCTTTTTCAGCTCTTGTATTTCAGCAAGTAACTTCAGAATTGAAGATTGGTATTCTTCTAACTCAGTTGACATTTGAGTGTTCTTCCCTGCAGCTTCAACAATTAGTTTCTTAAGATGCAATATTTGAGCATCTTTTCTTTCTGACTCAGCACTTAGCACAATATACTTTTAAGTAGTTTGCTAGGTCAGAAGTTCAGCATTTTGCAGTTTCTCTTGCTGTTTGCTCAGAGTTTTCTCAAATCTTTCAATTTCTCCTTGAATTCTATCAAGATCAATCTCATCTTTACTTTCTGAATCAGAGTCAGGGGTAGGAGAAATTACCTGATCGGTCATGAGACAAAACTCATAGTTTGAGACATCTGGGTAAGCTTCCATGGTGATTCCACAAACTTCTTTGGAAATCTCAACGTCCAGTGTAGCTTCCTCTTCTTCAGTGTATGGACTTTCCATCTCACTGTCTTCAGAACTTGTCTCAATGCATAAGGCATCGATTTTTGCTTGAAGCTTCTTCTTTTCATCAACAGTCAAAGCCTTTTTGAACTTCTTCTTCTTTTCAGCAGACTTCCCTTTCAGCAAAGGACAGTTTGCTTTGAAGTGTCCAGGCTTTTTGCAATAAAAGCAAAGATCATTACCAACTGCTGGTTCTTCAGAAGAATTTACTTGCTGAGCTTGCTTGTTCAGCGAGCTAGCTTCATTCTTGTACTTATGGTAGCTGTTACCAAGATGCTTCTTTAGCTTCTATTTTGCTTTGCTCCTTTCAAGCTCCTTCCTGATGAACTTCTTCATGTTTCTAACTGCAAGAGCATTTTCATCAGCGGGCTCTTTTTCATTCTTCTTTTCAGAAGATGAAGGCTTGGCAGCAAGAGCAATGTTTTGTGATTTTTCATCAAACACATTTTCTCTTTGCTTTGTCTCATAGTTGACAGCAGCAAGGTGAAAGAACAACTCTGTTGGAGTGATGTTAGGCATTCCTTGGTTGTAGTAGAACTTCTAAGTGTGAATCCACTCTTGATTCAAACTTCTGATACTGGTTTTCACCTTTTCAGAATCTGAGTAGAAATTTCCAGCACCTAAGGTAACCATTTCACTCACAAGAGTTGTGAATCTGAAATCCAAGTCTTCCAGTGACTCAGTGGTACCTTGATTGAAATTTTGAAACTTCAAATTTAGCACTTGGAGTTTGTTTTCCTTGGTTTTGTTAGATCCAACACAAAGATCTTGAACCATTTTCCAAGCTTCTTTAGCAGTCTTGGCACCCCACAGTTTGCACTGTATGGTGTCTGGAGTAGACCGAATAATGATGTTTCTTGCTTGGCCATCAAGAAGGAATCTTTTGGCTTCATCAGAAGTCCATTCCTCTCTTGGTTTATCCACAATCGTGTCGACTGGATCACCACCAGATAAGTCTTTTCCATCTGAGTCTTTTGTGGTGTGTGGAAATAATTTTACAATCTTAGTGATCTTGAGTGGACCATCATTAATGACAGTGACCATCTCATCACTAATGGCCTCAAGATGTAGCATCATATTATTTCGCCATTTCACGTAGTTTTCCAGCTTCAACTGGGGATCATCTCCCAGAGACTGATAATATGTATGTCCTAGAGACAACCTTTATTAAGGGCAAATGTACTATTACACAGTCAACGTAATATATTATATGTTTGTTTATCCATGTTTATGTTTACATACGTATTCATATATTACATCAGGCATACAACATGTCATATCTTTATCTAGTTGGTCTGTATAGATATCAAACATATCCCTTGTGGATAGATGACTGATCACATAATTAGTGGGAACTATGTGAATTATCAGCTATCCCAAATTCTCCTTAGTCGAAGCTCATCTCGGATGTAGGCATCTGAATGAGGCAATTGAGACTAGTATGCGTGGAGGTTATACGTGTTAGAGCAAGTGTGAGTCGATCCCACGACCACGGAACGGATCGTTAGACGAATCCATGATGTTCCCATAACTGCGCATAGTTGTTCGAGGAGGATTCCGAACAATGGAAGAACCCACCGAATACTCCCATCGATGTATATTCTACACTAAAGTGTCTATGGGAACCGGAGTTGTCGAGGTGATGCCATTCGTCCTTTGATTTCCAGGACTTTATTATCACATTTGTTGCCCCATGTCTTTGGAAGGAATCGAATGCCCGCTCTGAATAAGCAGCCTGCTACGGCCCTTCTGGGATCATGGCTACATTACAAATGCGGATGATAAGTGTTCTTGTGAGGATTCATCTCTCATGTGTAGCATTGGGGAGAACTGCTCAAGTCGTTCATAGTTGTATTGGTAAAACTGCTGGCCAACGTACGGATATATTTATGAATGGTCATAAGATATATCACATTAACCAAGCAACTCAATGAACACACCATGAGTGTATTATTGTGATAGACACTTCATCGATCCTAGATGCATTCGCGTCAGTCAGATGAAAGGACCTTACCATCGCCGCATTGAGTGCAGCAGGCTTCAACAACGAAAGGGTAGTTTTGAGAAACCTCTCAAACGTCCTCATGTATTAATATTTCAAATGGGACCGTCTAGGAATCCCATGACGCCTAGTAAGGTTACTAGCTTAATACACTAAGGCCCTATAGGTCACAGTATGTGGTGATTCAGCTTATCCGCATGACCATGGAGATGGGATTATAATTAATCAAGATTAATTATAATTAGTTGTGGCACAATTAATATTATGAGAATATTAATTAAATTAATTGTATTTATGAGAAAAAGATTATATTTTAGAAATATGATTGAGGTTGGAATCAAAAGGATATATTAATTAAAGATTAATATATGCACATGGACAAAATTTAATTGAGTTAGAATTGCTTTAGACTTGCATGTGGGTCGGACCCACCTTATTCCCATGAGGCGCGGCCGGCGCATAGGGAGGAAGGAGTTTGACTCCTTCCTCCAATCAAACTTATGGGGCAAGTTTTTTCTAATTGAGTTATGATTTAATTAGGAATGAACATGGACATTAAGAGGTTACTTTGTGCAATAAGAATTAGAATTCTTATTCCTTTTAGGAGTCTAATAGAATGTTCCTTAGGCTTCTATTGACTATTATATAAGTAGATGGTCAGGGAGCTTTTTCAATACACATTATTATTCACTCTTCTATTCTTTCAAGAGAAAATAAAAAGCTCTCTCTCTCCTCCTACCTCACCGCCGCCGCCGCCCCCTTCTCCGGTCAACTGAGTTTGAGTCGAGAATATCCTAGCATTCTCTCGATAAGCTGTTCATCCGTGGATATCAAGGTTGAGGTTCTAACACGCTGGAAACTAACCTTTATTGTTTTGCAGATAATCAAGAAGGCATATTAGATATCTTCGACTTCAACGAAGGAGAAGATACACCATACTATTGCGAAGATCATATCGATTGGGCTATCGATTCTTTTTTAATTCTTGCTTTCGGTGTATTGTAAGTCTTTTAACTAATGTGATTCAATATACGTTATATGCATGAGCAATTGGTATGCATGTTAAGAAATTTTGAAATTCCGCTACACCACCCTAGGGGTAATTCTGACCATATTTTCTTACAGTGTTGTTTGATTGTTTAGTTTATGTGGATACAATTGATTCTATGTTAATTCGATTTATAAAAATTTTGTTTTTATATAAATTACTGAATTATATTTTTTCAAATAATAAAAATTTTATATATATATATATAATATATATATATATTATATATCTATCTATATATATATATAATATATATATATATATACTATATATATATACTGTATATATATATATATGTATATATATATATATTATACATATAATATATATGTATATATATATATATAACATTATATATATATATACATATATATATATATACATATATATATATACATATATATATATATGGGTGGCCGCCACCACCCGCCTGCGAGTCGCCGCAGGCGGGACAGAAATTGGTATATATTAAATGGTGCAATTCTCTGGACGAAAGGAGTATATATTAAATTGGGGTTTGACCGAAAATGAATTTTGAGAATTTTGAGGATTGAATCTTATATTTTAATATAATTAGACTTATTGTACTTAGTATTAACTAAGGTGTTAAGAATACTTAGTATTAAGTTCGAGGGGTTTTTGTAATTTATCAATTTATTGTTATTACAAATAGGTTCTTCTACTTTTGAAAATTAAACTTAACTCCTCCAAGTTTTGAAAATTACAATTAGGTCCTTTGGGTTTTTAAAAATTGCTACTTGGTCATTAGAATTTTCGAACTTTCAATCTAGTCCAAAATTTTTAAATGTTTACATAGAGATTATAAGTATGAGATTATAATTTTCATAATGAAATTATGAAGTCATTTGTTATCCACATAGACTATTATTTGTTCGTATGCTCAATATGCTATGTATGTCAATGCATGTTTAAATACCATGCATATTGTATTTTACTTTACGTTCGACCGGATTACATGTGAGGGTAGACGACGCCCTCTTATTTTGTCGGAACGCATTTTATATGTATGGGTAGGAGGCGCCATTATGTGCTTGGCCGCGTCTTAGAATTAGAATGGATAGGCGGCATCCGTTATGTGTAGACCGCTCATGCATGTTGGGTAGGCGGCGCCCGTATTTGTAGATAACTGAGATAACAACCCTCGAAGCTTAAATCCCCATATTATATAAGTCTTGGAATATGTTTGCTTTAATATGTATTTCTACGATGCCTTCCATAAGGGGCCCTATTCAAGAACTTTATTGGCATTGTGTATTTATCACCCACGATTTGCATCTTGCCGTCATTGGGGCGTCTAGGGCCTCCTTATGGTTGCGACTTACTAGCATTGTATTTATCGCCCATGATTTGCAATGCGAGGGGCATCAGGGTTGAATTAGGTTTAACCAACCAAGAGTTGCATGTGCCATTGGATAGTGGGAGCTATCCAATGGGGCAATGCATATGTATTTGTTTTGGGGCAATGCATATGTGAAAATAGTGGGAGCTAAATAGCTAAAGGACCTTGTTATTTAGTTAGTTGACTGTGTTTTAGAAATATTATTTCAATGGTTGATTTATTATTTTTGTTCCATATTATTTCTCCATAGGAAAACAAAAATGGCTAGTATCTCACTCCATGCTATCTTAGAGAAGCAAGTTTTGACTGGACCAAACTTCCTAGATTGGATCAGGAATATTCGTCTGGTGCTGAGGTACGAAAAGATTGAGTATGTCTTGGATGAAGCCATACCCCCGTGTCCCGAGAATCAGACTGCCGATCAGATTGCTGCTTGGAACCAAGAAAACAAGGCAAAGGATGATAAGCATCATGAGGATGCTAAGTCCGCACAGTGTATCATGCTGGAGGCAATGAGCAATGAGATGCATAGACAACATGAGAGCATCTTGCCGTATGAGATGTTGAAACATCTAGAGTCGCTCTTTAAGACGATTGCAAGGAGTGTCGAATTTGATTTAATCAAAGAGATATTCAAGTGCAAGCTCAATGAAGGTGGAAACATGTCTGAACATGTGCTCAAGATGATAAGTCTTTTTGAAAAGCTTGCCGTTGCTGGCATCAAGCTAGAAGACAAAGTTGTAGTCATCTTCGTCCTTCAATCATTGCCAAGTTCGTACTCGCAATTCATTGTGAACTACACCATGAATGCGAAAGAAGCTACACTACCGGAGCTCCACAATCTGTTGAAGACTTATGACCAATATCTTCCCAAAAGAGAGAAATCGGTCATGTTAGTTGGGCAATCTTCCAACCCAAACCCGAGAAACAGAGCTAAGGGTAAGGAAAAGATGAAAGCCAAGGCTAGTACTTCAAGTGCTAAGCCTAAAAGTCTGAACCAGAAGAGAGCCAATTTCAAGAGAAGTGGACGGGTACGCACAGATGAGTGCCTTTACTGTAAGCAGAAAGGTCACTGGAAGAAAGACTGTCCGAAGTTGAAGGCAAAGGGAGATATGAAGCCGCCGGCATCTAGCTCAAGTATGTTTGTTATTGAAATAAACATGACTATTTTTTACTCCAATAGTTGGGTATTAGATACAACTTGTGGCTCACACATTTGTAATAATATACAGGGGCTAACTGAAGATAGACTAGTCAAGTAAGGGGAAATCGATCTACACGTTGGGAACGACAATGTTGTCATCGCCAAGCGTGTTGGAAGATACAAGATAGATTTACCCTCTGGACATAGATTAGAACTTGATAATGTTTATTACGTTCCTTCTATTGTTCACAATATTATTTCCATTCCATTGTTAGACAATTTGGGTTTTTCCTTTCGTTTTTCTAATAATACTTGTTATTCTCCGCACAACGGTTTGTTTTATGGAAAGGCACATTTAGAGAATGGTTTATATTTATTGCGAAGTAGTCAAACAATATTTCACATCGAAAACAAACAACCACCTTCGAGTAAGAAGAGTAACTCATCTTACCTATGACATTGTAGACTTGGCCATATCAATGAAACCCGGATTCAAAGACTAAGGAAGTTGGAGTACTTAGAGCCATTCGATTTTGAATTGTATTGAACGTGTGAATCCTGTGTTAAAGCAAGATGACGAACAAACGTTTTACAGGAAAAGGCGTTCGAGCCACTCGCTGCTTAGAGCTCATACACAGTGATGCATGTGGACCATTCGCGGTTCAAGTGCGTGGCGATTATTCTTACTTTGTTACCTTTACAGACGATTTCTCAAGATTCGGTTATATTTATTTGATGAAAAAAACATCCGAAACCTTCGAGAAATTCAAGGAGTTCAGGAACGAAGTCGAGAAAGAATTGAACTTAAGCATTGTAAAACTTCGCTCCGACCGAGGAGGCGAATACTTAAGTCATGAATTTCTCGATTACTTGAAGGAAAATGGAATTCAATCACAGTGGACTCCTCCTGGAACGCCTCAACTGAATGGCGTATCTGAGAGGAGAAATTGAACCTTGCTAGATATGGTGAGATCGATGATTGCATTCTCAACTCTTCCAAAATATCTGTGGGGATATGCACTACAAAATGCAATCTATATTCTGAATCGTGTACCATCTAAATCAGTTGACAAAACTCCATATGAATTATGGAAAGGCAAGAAGTCTAATTTTGACTATCTTTGTGTGTGGGGTTGTCCCGCAATAGTCAAGAGAATGCTCACCGGTAAGTTAGATGAGAAAGGTGTTAAGTGCTATTTCATAGGTTACCCTCGTGAAACGTGAACTTATGAATTCTATCATGCTGAAGATCATAAAGTGATCATATGTAGAAACGCTAAGTTTTTAGAAGAGAAATATCTTCAAGAAGAAAGACTTGAAGATATGATAGAGCTTGAAGAAATTCAAGAAGATAGCACTGAGGAACATGTTTATATATCATATGTTTGTGTATCCATGTTTATGTTTACATACATATTTATATATTACATCAGACATACAACATGTCATATCTTTATCTGGTTGGTCGGTATAGATATCAAACATGTTTCCTGTGGATAGATGACTGATCACATAATTAGTGGGAACTATGTGAATTATCAGCTATCCCAAATTCTCCCTAGTCGAAGCTCATCTCGGATGTAGGGGTCTGAATGAGGCAATTGAGACTAGTATGCGTGGAGGTTATACTTGTTAGAGCAAGTGTGAGTCGATCCCACGAGCACGGAACAGATCGTTAGACGAATCCATGATGTTCCCATAACTGCGCATAGTTGTTCGAGGAGGATTCCGAACAATGGAAGAACCTGTTAGTGTTGAAATATGTCCAGTCCGCATGTACGAACTGGAGCGGTCTAAGAGCGCGACAAAGCATCATAGGCCGTCCCTCAAGGGGCACGACCACACCCAAGTATGTCACTAAGGTGTGGATCGACCAAACATAGGGTCCGACCATCACTGGGAGGACAACCCCCAAAATAAGCTCATTACAAGGACAAAACAGCCATACGGCTCGAGGAGCATCTCCCGGGCTCGAGGAGCAACTTACGTCAAGATAACACTCCTTGAGAGAAACTGGACAGGATGCTACTCGCACCACGCACGGACAAGTAAGGCACGAACACCCTGAGCGACCAGCCACGGTTGCTCCCTTGGGCTAGGGCCCATGGACCTCCTTAATGGGCCTGGGCCGAGGAAGGCTTCAATCCCAGCCATACACGTGTCGTGATCCTACACAACCGGAAGATGAAAGGCCACGAGTATATAAAGGCCTCATTTACTCCTCAACAGTAAGCATTAATAGCACCACTCGAGCACCACATTCACTACTCATACTAGGGAAGCCTCACAACTCCCTACTCGTAAAGTCGCCTCTCCGGTCTGATACCTTACAGACCGGGCAAGAGTCACTAACCCCCCCTCTAGTCTATTTCAGGTACGAGGAAGCTACAAGAAGGCTCATTTCCTATCTCAGAGTGATGCTACGAGAAGAAGAACTAGAATGACTTAGACTAGCGACTCATTACGAACTTAGAAAGAAACACGAATTACCCCTCAACATTTGGCGCCGTCTGTGGGAAGCGACACGAAGGGTCATTCCTTGCCCTACTGGTCGAGCCACATTCCTCCTCGTGACACTTCACGAATATGCCTCCCAGAAGAAGCAACCGTCTTGCTAATGCACCACCCAGGAACCCTCCTCGACCTAGAGGCCGTCCCTCTAGTAACGGTCGTGGAGGAGGAACGGATGGTGTTCCGAGGGAACCAAGAAACAACAATGTTGCAAGGAATCGGGATTACACGGAGGGGGCATTTACTAATGTCACCCACTCCCAAAATGAAAGATCGGGAGAAAATAACCCGCAAGGAGTCCCGGTAGGAAATGCCTATGGAGCATTGAGAGTCCTGAACAACGCCGAGTCTAGGGGGCAGCCTCATCCGGTAGCAATCAACCAACCTCCCGTGGCAGTGAACCCTCCTCAACCGGCCGCATTGACCTTCACCCTTCCTGATGGACGTGTAGTCCGACCATCAGACTTCGGGATGGGCGAAGCTCAATACGGTCTCTTCCTTCTTACTCTACAAGGATATGTCGGACGTAATGAGGCTATTAGGGTTAATACTGAGATACAAGCTCAAGGAGAACAACAAGCCCCGATGCAAGAGCAACCTCGGGCCACCCAGGTCGCTCCTCGTCAATCCCAAGGAAGAGCACCTGTTGCACAAGATGAAGCACATTCGAGAGCCAACACGAGGCCGATCCAATCTCGACTTGGACCATCAAGAATTCAATCGAGGTTAGGACCCCAAGGTGCCCCCGATGACTTGAGAGACTTGATTGATAGAAGGATACGGGCATCATTACAAAATGTGGCGCAACAAGAAAATAGGGTTCAGGTGGTCGCTACACCACCCGTTCTCCCCAATCAAGTTACCCCCAACCAGGTAACTCCTCAAAACCAACAAGAAGCAGTGGAGGAGAATCAAGCGTTGAGAACAGTAGCTGAGGTAACCCCCCTGGTCGATCCGATCACGGGGAGGAGGCTCACTCTGGAGGAACTCAACGCGAGGAAATCCGCACTTGATGCTCAGATAGAGACTCTTCGAGGAACTGTCCAAGAGAGAGAGCAAGACCATGATCCGAGCCCTTTATGTGATGAGATCAGAAGCCACCAAGCCAAAATCGAAAGAGGGTTCCCAACCTTCGAAAGCTATGATGGAACAAGTTGTCCAAAAGACTACTTGGTAAGATTTGGCACTAAGATGGACGCTTACGGTCATGATTCCAGGACCAAAGCACTCCTCTTTCCGGCTAACCTCTCCGGAGAAGCTATGAAATGGTGGTCGCGCCTCCCTCACCGATCCATCAAGTCATATAGAGATCTCTGTAAGGAGTTCTCTAAACATTTCGAGAAGGTGATGAACGCCAAGAGACGAGTGAGATACTTGGCTGAAATTGTTCAGAGAAACAATGAAGACTTGAGGGACTTCATTAATCGTTTTCATGAAGCAGCCCTCCAAGTCGAAGATCACTCGATCAATGAGAGGAAAGAATACTTGTATGGTAACACTACCAACATTAAATTCCAAGATGTACTCTCAGCATCGTGTGTAGAGAATGAAGCACAACTCGCCAAAGTTTGCAAGGATTTCCTCGAGGCTGAGGAATTCCAAAAAACGGTCACCGTGAGAACCAATCTTCCCAAGGAAAAAGGGAAAGAAAAAGAGAAAGAAAAGGAGTACCCTCCTCGCCCCCAAAATCCCGGGAAGCAGAGGAAAGAGCAAAAATTTGGATTGATCAAGGAGGGCAACTCAAGAAACGATTTCAGAGACAAGAGGTCTCCTCCCAGAAGGTCACCTCCAAGACGATATAGCAACTACACAGACTTGAATAGGCCAAGATCCGACATCTTGAACTATATAGTCTCGAGGAAGCTAGACGTCTCGTGGCCACCCCCGATTAAGGAAAATCAAAGGAACAAGAGCTCAGAAAAATTTTGCAAGTTTCACAAGGGGAAAGGGCACACCTCAGACGAATGTGTCGAGCTCAAGAACGAGATTGAGAGGATGATACGTAACGGTCAATTGGCTAACTACATTCGGAAGGAGGAACCCCTGGCACTCCTGCCCCCACCTCCTCGAAGTGGGAGCGAGCACCCTTACCAAGGAAACCCTCAGGACGACGACATTCATAATTACAACAATTATGAGAACCGCCCCGTAAATGGAAGCATCCGCACTCTCACAATTGCGGGAGGACCCGCCGGCGGCGACACTCGTAATCAAAGGGAGATTACGGCGGACAACCTTAGGGTCCGAGATGTGAAGTATGCTCAAGCCGCGCGACCGGGAACCAACGTTATCTCTTTCGATGATAGCGAGATACCTCTGAAGCATGCCGGAGGAGGGAACATCTATGATCCTTGCGTCCCACTTGTAGTTTCCTTGGATGTTCAATCCTACAAGTTGGGTAGAATCCTCGTCGACACTGGGTGCTCGGCAAACTTGATTTTCACCGGAACCTTGAAAAGAATGCAAATGAACCCAAGGGAAGGGCTCAGAGAAGTGAGGAGCGCATTGGTAGGATTCGGAGGACAACCTATCATGCCGCTCGGAATGATCAACCTCACGGTGTCAATGGGTAGCGCTCCTAGACGAGTGACTCAACAGGTTCCTTTTGTGGTCGTCGATATGCCATTTGATTATTTTGCAGTCCTAGGCCGACCCGGTCTCTCTCAATTCCAAGCCGTAGTGTCCACAGTCCACAACAAGCTAAAATTCCCCACTCCTTTGGGAATTGGACAAGAAGTAGGAGACATACGAGAAGCATGGGAATGCTACACTATGTCAGCCAAGTTCACTTCGAGGGTTGCCATTGGAGAACCCAACCCCGACAGTCGTCCGAGGAGACACCCCTTGTTAACAATGCGCCTTATCATTTCTACCGGTTCGGCGAGTGAAGAGGAAATCAAAAAAGCCAAGCCCGTCACTTAGACGAAGAAAAGCAATCATGAAGAAAGATAAGGATACTCTAGTAGGAGCTGTTAAGGAGCTCGAGGAGTACCAAGTGATTCCACCAGTCCCACCCTCTTCCAAAAAGAAGAAATTCTTTGAGGAAAACAAAATTGAAGCAAGAGAAGCCCTAGAAGAAATCCAAATTGTCGAAGGAAGTGCCGACAAGGTCACAAAAATTGGCACAGAGATGGCCACTGAAGTTAGGATGAAACTCATCCAATGTTTGAAGGATAACAACGATATCTTCGCATGGAGTACCGAGGACCTGAAGGGGATCGACCCACGTGTCGCCGTTCACCGTCTGAACGTAGACCCATCGATTACCCACATCAGAGAAAAGCGAAGAGACTTCAGTGCGGAAGATAATGCCATCATAGAAGCGGAAGTCCAAAGACTTCTTAAGGCCGGCCACATCAAAGAGGTGAGATACTCCGATTGGGTATGCAATGTGGTCCTCGTGGAGAAAGGTCCGGGAAAATGGCGAATGTGCAACAACTTCACAAGGCTCAACAAGTTTTGCCCGAAGGATCCATACCCTCTCCCACGGATCGACCAGCTTGTTGATTCCACCGCTGGATGCGCCCTCCTGAGTTTCATGGATGCATACCAGGGCTTCTACCAGGTCAAAATGGCCAAAGATGATGTGCCTAAGACTGCCTTCTTCGCTAATGGCAATGTGTATTGCTTCAACGTGATGCCATTTGGTCTTAAGAACGCCGGAGCGACCTACCAAAGGTTGGTTAACAAGATGTTCAAAGAAGAGCTGGGTAAAACAATGGAGGTATATGTCGATGACATGCTCGTCAAGAGCAAGACCGAGGAGCAACATGTAGGTTACCTGGCAAAATGCTTCTCAATCTTGAGAAAGTATGGCATGAAGCTCAACCCAGCGAAGTGTACCTTTGGAGTCAAAGGGGGGAAGTTCCTCGGTTACATGGTGACAGAAAGAGGAATAGAAGCAAACCCCGAAAAGATAAAGGCCATCCTCGATCTTCCACAACCTCAATCCATCAATGAGGTGCAACAATTGGTCGGAAAATCAATTGCGTTGAGTAGATTCATCTCAAGGTCTGCCGAGAAAAATCTACCTTTTTTCAAGGTATTGAGAAAGAGCAGCCACTTCGAGTGGACGAAGGAGTGCGAGGAAGCCTTCGAGAAGCTGAAAGAATACTTACTCGCTCCTCCTCTATTGTCGAAACCCGTAGAAGGAGAGGTACTCTATTTGTACTTAGCAGCAACCGGGGAAGCTATCAGCTCGGTCTTGGTGCGAATCCAAGGGAACGACCACTTGCCCATCTACTACTTGAGCAAAGTACTTGCCGGGGCTGAAACGCGATACATGGATATCGAGAGGCTTTCCTTTGCCCTCGTTTATACTGCAAGGAGGTTAAAACCCTACTTTGGTGCTCACAAGGTTGTTGTTTTGACAAAGCAACCTCTCAAGCAAGTCCTCGGAAAACCCAAAAATTCGGGAAGAATGGCAAGATGGGCGATTGAACTAAGTGAGTACGACATCGACTATCAAGCACCCGTGGCCAAGAAAGCACAAGTCATCGCCGACTTCCTCGTAGAGTATCCCTCAAAAGGAACTTCAGAGGAAAACTCTTCGGAAACAAAGCGTGCTGTGATGATGGTCGAAGAGAAACCTCATCAAAACAACCCAATGCAAGCTCTGGAAGATGCTTTAAAAGAGCTTAAGGCGATGTCCCAAACCAAAAGGAAAAGGCATGAAGTGTTCCTGACAGAGAAAACCGACGAGCCAAAGGGTGCGGAGACCGTCTCTCCAAAACCCAAAGAACTAGTCGACCACGGAGACGTCTGGATTCTTCATGTTGATGGATCCTCATCAGGAAAAAATGGCGGGATAGGAATATACTTCAAGAGTCCCGGAGGGGCTGAACTCGAGTACGCCGTTACTCTTAGTTTCCCGGTCTCCAACAATGAAGCAGAATATGAAGCCATCCTCATCGCTCTACGTATGGCAAAGTCATTGGAAGTGAAGAAGCTACATCTCTTCACTGATTCCCAACTGGCCGAGAAGCAAATCTCGGGGAAATTCAGAACCAAGAAAGACTCACTAGCTGAGTACAAGAGTGCCATCACGGAAGAAATTCAAAAATTTGAAAGTTGTGAGATTGAAAAGTTCTCGAGGGATCTCAATCAAAGGGCAGATGCCCTATCAAAGTATGCTTCAGCCTCCGGAGGAGTTGATACCCGGAACGTGATACTCATGAGAATCAACGCATCATCTTTGTGGTCATCAAAGCCAAACGTCTTGGCAATTGACGATCAACCGAATTGGATGCAAGAGATAACAACATATCTCAAAAATGGAAGCCTTCCTCGTGACAAGGCTGAAGCAAGGAGAATCAAAGGAAAAGCTCCTCGATACATCATGCAAGGGGACTACTTGTACAAAAGGTCTTTCGAGGGAGTCTACTTGAGATGCGTCGCCGAGCATGAAGTTCAAAAACTTCTTGGAGAAATGCATCGAGGAAGTTGCGGAGACCATGCCGGAGGAAGAACCCTCGCGCAAAAAGTCATTCGACAAGGATACTACTGGCCCACTGTTCACGAAGACGCTGCCCAATTTGTGAGAAAGTGCGAGGAGTGTCAATTGCACGCCAATTTGATCAACGTCCCGGCGAAACCTCTCATGCCCATCGCCATCACTTGCCCTTTCGACATATGGGGCATCGACATAGTCGGTCCCTTCCCAAGAGGCACGGGTCAAAAGAAGTTCATCATTGTTGCGGTCGAATACTTTAGCAAGTGGGCGGAAGTTGAGGCAGTATCTACCATCACCGAACAAAGAGTGATGAACTTCGTATGGAGGAACATCGTGTGTCGATTTGGCTTGCCAAGGGTCCTCATCTCGGATAATGGTGCTCAATTTTGTGGCCAAAGATTCAATGAATGGTGCAAGGAAATGAAGATTGAGAGGAGGTATACCTCTGTAGGACATCCTCAATCCAATGGGCAAACAGAAGCCGTCAACAAGATCCTCGTCAACAACTTGCAGAAGAGGTTCGCCACCAACAAGGACTGGGTCGACGAGCTTGATGGAGTGGTGTGGGCATACCGCACTACTTCAAAAACAGCTACAAGAGAGACTCCCTTCTCGCTAGTTTATGGCTCCGAGGCGGTCATACCAGCAGAAGTGGCGGTGGAAACCCTCAGAATCCAAGGGTATCAACCCGAGGACAATCATACAGAGAGACTCTTCGACCTGGAGACAATCAGTGAATCGAGGACCAACGCCTTGGCCAATATCCTCAGATATCAAGCACTCATCGCGAAGACCTACAACAAAGGCGTGAGAGAGAGAGACTTCCAAGTAGGAGACCTAGTACTTCGAAGAGCAGACATCTTGGGCAAAGTTGGGAAGATGCAACCCAATTGGGAAGGCCCCTACAAGATAATAGAAGCAAGGTCCAACGGGAGTTATCGACTTCAAGACATGGAGGGAAGAGTATTAAAGAACCCATGGAATACCTCTAACCTCCAGAGATTCTACGCTTGAAGTTGTAGGGAGAAGAAGCTTTTTGAAAACCTATGTGGAAGGTCCATCGATCGAGGAGGATTCCTCACGGAGTCAAGTGAGAGGAACCTCTTCTTTTTGTTAAGAAGTTGTTGTAAGCAAGCTGGCCGAGGAGCCCCCATTGTAATTGTATTTCCGACAAATCAATGCAAGTTCTACCTTTCAAAAATTGTTCAATTTTAGAACTATTATGCTGCTATTCAATTATGAAAACCTACTCGATTTACGCATTGGAACCGGCGAGTGGAAGGAAATCGAGGAGAAACCAGAGTCGATTTCGCCCAACACTTAGAATTTCCTTTGATTATTAAAGCAAATCGAGGAGCGCTGTAACTATCTTACGAGTTCGAGCAGTATCAACCAAGTTATTGTTAACAAAGAGTATCTTGTTATTTTATGCCTCGAGGAGCAGGGCTACTCGATCCTCACTTACTTGTATTTGACTACTCTATTCGAGTTATACGTCATAACTACGGAGTAAGTAGAAAAATGCAAAGTGTAGAAAAGAAATCGAGGAGCAAATTGCATTGAAACAAGAAAAGAAAACATACATTATGTTACAATACAACATGGATCGAGTACGCCACAAAGGGCCGAATAACAAATTATGAAGTACGCCACAAGGGGCCGAATAGCAAATTACGAAAGCAGGAGATTGTTCGGAAAAAACTTGGAAAAAATACAAGTACAAAGATTAACCGAGCATACTCGGCCTTGATCAAGCTCTCTCGCATTTAACGGGTCCGGCTGGCCGAGAACTCGCTCTGGTTGGCAGGGACACTGCTCGTTGAGGCACCAGCTCGAGTAGGGCTGTTCGGGTTGTGCAAGTTCATATCGCCACCCTTCTCGCGAGCCTCCTTTATGGCATTAGCATGGGCAGTCAGCTCCGGCTCCACAAAACACTCCCCGCGCCCCATGACTGGCTTATTGAGTTGAATCCAATTCGCGTTCCGAAGAGGAGCCTTCTCAAACGGAAGAAGTAGACCGGCCCGGATACACTCGGGGACCCAGCGCGGGAGATAGGAAGGCTTACTTGGGTAAGGCACATCCGGATCAGTAACGAGCTCACCGAATTCGCATGCATGGTGCATCTCATCGCTCGGAATCTCATCAGGATACCGGGTCATGTCGTCGCGCCTCCCTGCATGCATGTCATCGCGAGCATCCACATCGAAATCCTCGAGAAGGAGCTTCACCCTTTTCAGCTGCCCGATACACGAGAAGAAACCCTCCTCGCGAGCAGTATCCCTTATGTCCTGGGTAGCCAACTTATAAGTGGCGGACTCCATGAAATCCCGGGCTGTCTCAAGCCGGCTACCGACGAGGAAGGATAGCACACTGTCCTTAAACTTCTGCATGCATTGCGACAGAGTGGAATACCCACCTTTGTAACTCAGGGCTCTCTGCTTCTCCCTAGCCAATTCCTTCTCGAGCTGATCCACCTTTTCATGAGACTTGCGGACCTCCTCATTCGCCACCTGGGCCTTCGCCTTTTCCGCCGCCACCGTCTTCTCGAGCTCCTCGATAACTTGGCCTATATCGGAGCGATCAGCTGCAACATTGGCATACGCCTCCTTGATGTGCTCGAGCTGCGACAAATTGTAAAAGTCAGATTTTGCAAGAGCGAGGAGGAAAGAAGTCACACTTGTAAAAATTTTATAAGTTTTACCTGTAGAGCGCAGAGGCTCAATTCGTGAGCACGGTCCAGCTCGGACATTTGGACGAACCGCTTTATTTCAGCATCGCGGTCGACGTCCAGAGCGGCCGCGCCCTTCTTGCGGGCAGGCTGGTCGCTCGCGCCCAGGTTTAGTTGCCTCTTCGCGCCAGCTCTTTTTGCTGGAGGTGCCCGATCCTTAGGACGCTTTTCCGGGTTACCTTCGCCGGCCTCCCCGGTCTTCTTTGCGGCCGCCGCATCCTCCGCGGCCTTTCGTTTAACGGCCTCCAAGGGATCCTCAATTGTCACGAGCCCCTCCTTAGCCAGAGCGTCTCGGTGCTCCGCCGCGTTCTTCGGATGGCTAATATCAAGAGACCCGAGGATCTTCGTGGTCTTGCCAGCCAAGCGCTGTTTCCTTCTCTGCTCCTCCTTGGCCTCTAAGGTCTTCGACATGATCCAGGCAAACCAGTACTCTGCACGATCGAAGAGGACAAATGGTTAGCAAGCGCGAATAGCAAGGTTACTCGATACAGGGAAAACAGAGAAAAAATACCAGGAAAAATACAAGTAAACACAAGGGTATCCTCGATCTAGTTACCAAAGAGGAGATCATCGGTGTGGCCTGAGTCCTTGTAACCCGTGTAGACCGGCGAGGACAGACCGGCCAGATAAGGGAGCGGTTGCAACACCAAGCCCCAGTAGAAGTACTTCTCAGGGTCCTCGCTAGCATTTTTCTCCTCGAGCGCCTGAACCCAAGGGTCGAACTCGACAGGGTGAGGGTACCGATCAGAAATCGGTCCTCGATAAAAGTGCTTGGGAACTCCCCACTCCACATCCGCGTCGCTCATACCGGGAAGCTTCTTCTTCTTAACATAGATATAACGGTGAAACCACTTGTAACCCGAGGAGGACGGAGCGTCCACGATGAATCCAAGCCCGGGCCGAGTGTTGAAGTAGTAGAAGAATTTATTTCCAGAGCTCATCGATACCCTGAAGAGCTGGTTGAAGTTGTGAAAGTTCACCGGAATTCCAAGCTTCTTGCAGAGCACCCCGAAACAAATGAGAGTGCCGAATGCACTAGGGAGAAGCTGCCACGGAGCGAGACCCAACTGGTTGATAATGTACTTAAAGGGGTCACAGAAAGGAAGGATCCATCCTCGATCCAGCGTTAGAAGGTGCACAGCCATATAACCTGGCGGAGCATTATAAAATGTCTGGTCGGGACGAGGAACGAGGATGTCTATCTTCCTCTTGCTCAACCGGTATTTTTGACGAATAGATGGTATCTCTTCCTTCTTAACCGTGGAGGCGGTCGTCGGGATCAATCCATCTTCGTTCTTCTCACCCTGGGGATCGGGGAGGTCAACGTCCTTGGGTCCTCGCGTGAACTTCTTGACACTTGCCACGGTCACTTTGGCGGCCTCCTCGGGCTCTACATTTTTCTTCCTAGATCGAGAAGCCTTCTTCTTCGATCTCGAGTGATTGTTTGAGGAAAATGATTTTTCGGGGACTAAAAACTTTTTCGGGGACTAAAAACCGCATTTTTATTCAAAAAAAAAAACGTTCGTCTCCCACCTAAAAGTGGGGGGCGAATCGCCCCACGACCAGAGCGCGCTCTGGGCGTGCGGGGCGGTTCGCCCCAGGTGTGGGGCGAACCGCCCCACACTTCCAGAACTTTAAAAATCGGGGGTTTCTTCCCCAAACCCCCATTTTCCTCCATTTTCATCTTCCAAACTCCAAAATTTCCTCCATATTCAAAATAACTTCAAATCTTCATAACTTCTTCATCTCTCCATCATTTTGTGTGTTCTTTAGCTTCATTCTAAGCCCGTTACATGCTCTATCTTTCTATCCGAACAAATTTCTTCCTAGCTCATTCAATTTCCGGATTTGAGGTATTATCACATGAACCCTAATTTTTACAATTTGGGGATTTTTTGATTTATGCTTCAATTAGGCTTGTATGATGTATGGGTTGATAATTATGTGATTAGATTCGTATTTCATTGTCAATTACATGTTCAATTAGGCTTGGCTTGATAATTTGAGATTTTTGCTAATTGGATGATATATGTCTTGTTAGGAAATGTCTCTCTTACTTTCATTCCATGTTTAAACATGTGTTTATTGATATGGAATTGATGGATGTATTGGTAGAATGCATGAATGATGAATTTGAGGATTTATGCTAGATTTTTGATTTTTATGATATGGATTGAACCTTGTGATTCAAGGCATTTGTTGGTAGCAAGAGCATAATGTGATATGTTATTGTAGTAGGTACATTGATATGTTGCGTAATGAATTAGCTAGACTAGGCTTTGGGATTTTTAGGAGTTGGATTTTTGAGAACTTTACTCGTTTGTTCACTCGTATATTTACATAGGCATAGGTCTGTTTTGCATCGTACAAGATACTAATTGCTGTTTGTAGGAATCATGGCACCGAGGACAAGGAGAGCCGGCTCTAGCAAAAAGCGAAAGGGAGTGGGATCAAGCTCCCAACCATCTCACGATTTGTACGAGTTGTCTGCCGCTGCGATAGAGGTGCGACAAAGGCTAGAGGCAGAGATGGCCAACGGAGGAAGGTCGATCATCCCAGATAGGAGAATTGACATTCCTGAGTCCGCGGCAGGAAGAGCGGGATATAGGACGCTGTCAAGTTTGGGGGTACAAAGGAATTGGGCATGGTACAGTTCCGACAGGTTCAAAGGGTACGACGAGAGCCTCCTCCGAGATTTCTACACTGGATACACGGATCTCGACGAGAAGAATGGGGTGTTAGTCCGAGGCCTGATTATACCATGGGACCCAGAGCACATTTCTTCCTTCATCCATTTCGGGAACCTGGAATTCAAAGAGAGCGACCACGCCTCCACGTATTCGAGGATCACTAGGGGGATAGGGAGACATATCACCGACGTGATCTGCAACAGGGAGTACCGATATCCGGAAGTTGGGGCAGCACCTGGACGGATCAGTTATAGCGACCTTAGCATCGAAGCTAAGGTGATGATGAAATTTTCCATCTTCGACTTGATCCCGAGGAAGAATGACACATGGATTCAGCCCTACTACGCCGAGCTCCTCTACTGCCTCATAGATGGACATCAGATCGACATAGGGCACATTATGTATGAGGAGTACGAGCGCCACTGGGAAAAGAAGAGGAAGCCTTTCATCTTCCCGAGCTTCATCACAGCCTACTGCTTATATCATGGGGTCGATGATATTGAGGAGGGGGATTGCGAGGTCGCTGCCCTTTCACCCTCGACCATTGAGGTACAGCTCAACAGGTATCAGTTGAGGAACCCCACAGCAGCCGCTGCTGATGTAGGAGCACCATTCCAGCCAAATGATTCCGATCATGAGGATGCTATGGAGGGCGATGTTGGCGAAGCCCCTATCCCAGATATTCCGTTTGTCCATCAAGCACCGCATGCACCAGCTGGAGCACCACAGGGGTCTGGAGGATGTGACTTCTTCGAATTCCGTACCTACCTCGACAACCGTTTCGACAGAATTGATGCCAACAACGCGGCCATGCGACAGGACATCGACAGGCACATTGTCCAGCACAACCGCGATTGGGAGATATTCGAGGAGCATCGCCGAGAGGATAGGCAGCACATGTGGGAGCAGCAACAGCTCATCCAGCAACAGCAGGAAGCTCTACGACAGTCCAATGAGCTCATGAATGACATGTGGAGTGACTTTTATGGGGACTACCATCCCGATGATTAGTCCTTCCACATGTCCACTATCAGCCGACCGAGGCCAAACCCTTCGGTAACATCTAGTATCACTTCTTATTACTCATTCTCTTTTGCTAGGAGCTAGCTTAGACTTGTTTTTGTTTTTCATTTTCGTATCGTGAGTTTATTTTTCCTTTTCCGTGAATTTTATACTCCAACCTATTGTTTCGAATAGGTTTGGGGAAGTCGTGTGAGTCATTTTTGCTTCTCTTTTTGTTATGCTACTGCTGGCTAGAAAAAATATCGAAAAAAATAAAAAAAAAAGGAAGAAAAATTCCAGAAGAAAAAAAGAGAAAAAGAAAAAAAAGAATCTGGAAAGAAAAAAAGAAAAAAAAAGAGAAGACCCTAAAAAATGCAAAGATGGGTCCAAAAAAGAAAGCCAAATAGCAGTTTAGCAAAAGTTTGAGTCTTTTTCATTTTTCGTATTGTTCGTAATCATGTTGTAATTTTTATTTTTTATCTTTTTGTCTTGAGTGTCATCTGTTCTAGACCACCCTCGTCCTGCCATTCAGGAAGTGGTGAATAGCTTAAGACTTTACTTGAGAGATGGGTAGCATAGGGGAGTGTTATCTTTTATAGGGAACCCTCCTTCGTTTGATGAGAGCCAGTACTGGTTCGACCTCTTTTGAGGAAAAGTCTTAACATGGTGGAACAGCAGTAAGCCCTCAATTTCATAGGCACGGGGCAACCATTCGTATCTTAGCATGCATCATTACGTCGTCACTGACTAGGTCCAGGTAGAGAATGTTACGAGAGACTATCTTGTCTTGACATAAGTGCTTATGTGGATGTGTATAAGTCAATCGAGGTATTCTTCGACCTATATTTATGCTTTGATTCATATGGTTTTTGTTCATATGTTATTTGATATATTCAGTAGATTAGTTCATTTTATTTGGCATGAAACTCCATTTTGTGTCTTGCATGTTTTTTGTATTAAAGTCTAGCTTAGTTGCTTGAGGACAAGCAAAGGTTCGGTTTGGGGAGTTTGATGAATGTGTATTTTACACTTTCATTCGAGTCTTTTTCACCTATTTTAGCTATCCTCTATGTTAATTTAGCTATATTTTAGTACATTTTATTAGAATAGTGTCACGTTTCCCTTTAGATTTTATTTTACAGGTTTTGGTTGAAATTCGGAGATTTCCGGGCAATTATATTGAAGTTGACAAGGAATTGGTGTTCCAGAAGCCTATTTGGAGTATCTGAAGGTTTCCGGAAAGGATTTGGAGTCTAGGGGTCGAATCTGGAGGTTAGAAGGCCACTAGAAGTCTGAAACCGAGTCCGAAAAGGTGAAGAAATCCAAATCCGCGTCGAAAAATGCGGAATTCCGCGAAAAAGGCGGGGGGCGAACCGCCGCACAATGGGGCGAACCGCCCCAGAGTTAATTCGGGGCCTATATATATTGCTCAGTTTTCTCTCCGAAAATCATATCTTTCCAGACCTACTTTCTCACCTCTCTCTATAGTTTTAGGTAGGAACTTCCCAGGGCCTGTCCTGGGAGTTCGGTAGCTTAGGGGATACTTTTTCATAGCAGTTTGGAGATTGTAGGACGGCAATCATCCGGAGACTGACAACCTTCGGTAACTTTGTATCTTACAGTTTTATTCTACTTATTTTATATTCTGTCAACATGTTTTCTTCTATGATTTCTGTTGATTGCATGCTTATTATGAGTAGCTAAACTTATCATTGGTGGTAGTATGTGAATTCTTAGCGAGGGAAGATAATCATGCTAATGGCTATATCGCGCATTATACTCCGTGTCATTGCTTTATTTCGTTGATCAGCTGTAACCGAAATTCTCGTATGTTGTGTTGATTATTATGCACAATTGGACACTAGTCGACCATCAGACCAATTATCTTCGTAGTGTTGAATAATTACGGAACACATTAGGACAATCGTTGTTGACTAGTCAGACCAAATTATCTTCGTAGTGCTTAATACTTGCAACAGGACACTAGATTGATTCAAAGATCTCTATGCAAGACCGAGGAATTTATGCATGATTATCGACCCATTATGTTAAGAAGGACCATACTATCACCAATCTCCATTATCTGCTAGAAAACCCCCTATTGCTATCTGTCTGCTGTTTTATATTCTCTTGTTAAATAGATAAAGCTAGTTATAGTCCTGAGAGAACGACACTCGAGTCATTCTACTGCTACACTACGGTTTTCGTTGTAGTTGTGGATTGCCTTTGGCTAAATAACAAATTTATTTGACTGAACCGGGACCTGAAAAATTTCGCGTTCATCATATGCCCTTAATAAGGGTTGTATGCCCTTAATAAAGACCGTCTCTAGGACATATACACTATCACCTTGACTGTAGGAGTTGTCCTGATACGGGTTATAGTACCCTTGCGAGTTTAGAACGCTCTGCCCCGCCCCAGTTGACGAAGCTGGATTTAATCGTCGCGGTTCATTGAACTGCTATAGCCGATATTGGCTATCATGAACCATTAACTCTTGGAAGTGCTGGATCAAATCTTGACTGTCATTTGATTGCTGACTAGCAGAGTAACTGTAGTTCCAGTAAGGATCCATGGTTTGTAGAAATTGTCACTGTACTTTGTATGGTTGGAAAAATTGTTAGCACAATTATAGAGGTATTTTCTAATAATTAAGTTGATCAAATTTAATAAACCAAGACATAAATATTTAAACAAATTGCGAAAGGCATCAGTTACGATAACAGGCAACAAGAAAAACATTAATGGATGCATGAAGTTACAAATTCGAGATTCATTTGCGTTTTAGAGGCGTTCTCATTTTATACTAATGTAGCTTAATCACATCATTGTACCCCAACCACACCTTAGCGATTGCAAAGTTGTCTTTGTGACATAATATCGAATTCCCCGCAAAATAACGGGGCAAATCATCCTGCATCATAGGATGGAATCTCTTAATTTCTTCCCGGACCATGGCCTTTACATTCTTGCTCTCCTCGTAATCTTTTTGGGCACCTATGCTTAACTTCTCAATGCCCTTGAAGTCAACCGATGAAGCGCTGTTTCCGCTATCCGATGTACCACTGTTTGACCCCTTGTACCGCTTCTTCATTTTAGCCTTGTATGCTTTCTTAGCCCCTTCGGCATCTAACGAAGCAAGGTAAACATCTTCCTCATCAACATGTTCATCTTCCCACTCCCAACAGTTGTTCGCTATGAATGGCTGGAAGTGGCCTTCGTTGTCATAGTTTCCAAACATCTTTGCGAACTCATGAGGACATGGAAAATCAATCCTGTCCCTTGCATCATTTTCATCAGCACCTTGCAGATCCTGTTATAAAATTTCGGGGTTCATTAAAAGTTAGGTTTAGCTCTATACACATTAATTATTTTGTTTTTTTACGTTGCATTGCTTACATGGTTGAATTTTCGTTATGCTAATTTGTAATAATGGTTATTTTCGTAAAACAAACTTCTTCAGGCATAGTAGGGGGCGGGATGAAGGTGGCTAGTAGTGGGGTCCTTATACCACCCTTGATCCCCGAATTTTTTTGTAACAAAAATTCGGTATGACTGTTTGAAACGACTCACTTTATTTCGCATTTGCCAAATCTCGACCTCTAAGTTCGTTTGCTTGTTGAAGTGTTGTTGAACTTTTTCCCAAGTTTCTTTCTTAATCTGACCTGAATCAAGCAAGCCTCGTTCCCACGCAATATACAGCGACATGATAAATGCATCTGTGTTTTCTTCATTCCACACATCTTTGTTTAGTCGCTTCCCCCCACCGCGTTTAGATGTTGCCTCCACTTTTTGGGATGACCCCTCGCCCTTAGACTTTTTCTTCCCAAATGCTCGAAACATCTATATAGTTTATTTCAAATTATAATTTAAATACCATAACTAAGCGATTGGTAATAAGTTGTATTCTAATCCTTTTATGGAATCGTACTCTTGATTTGCTTTGAGGTTCATAAGTATTTTTTAGTTTTGATGATTTTGTTAAAATTTCAGCTTTCAAGTTTTGTTACTTAGTATGAAATTGGATGTTAATCAAAATGAGTATATTGATTTCCCAGATTAGTGGTAAGCATGCATCATCACTTTAGATGGTAATGGTTATATTTTGTAAATCCAACTTAATGTTAATTACGTAAGTACTCTTCCATAACTAAATTCATTCTACTAAATAACAAATAGGCTTAGCACATACAAAGTGTAAGAACTAATTACAAATCCTAAAACAAAATAACAAAGTTCAATTCGTAAAACATAATATTGCAACAATACATAACACAATAATATCCGAATAAAATAATAAAAGAGCAAGCTTCATGTACAAATCCAGAGGCCAGAATGCAAAGAATACAACAAAATGAAAATAAATAACTACTTCCAATTCCCACTACTCTTAAGGACTGCCCCAATTAGATAATCATGAGAAAGCGCGCGTTTAAGTAATATGAGCCTTGTTTAATGCAAATGAACATGCGAACACGTGTTAAATGTTTAAAAAGCATAAAAGTAACTCTGATACTAGGTAGAACACCAAAACAGCCGTGTAAATGGTGTGCAGTGGTAAAAAAATGCAAGCAAATCCAAATGTAAATATAAGAATTATAAAGCATTGGCAACAAGGAAGCAAAACCTGAGATTTTACGGAAGGGAGTGAGAGGGTGAAAGATGAAGACCCGGTTGAAGAGGCTGTCGGAGAGGAATTTCAAGTAGAGAGGGTTTGTTTGCGTTTATGAGTTGAGGCTTTTTGAAAGGTCTGTTGCATATCTTGAGAGAGGTGAAGAAAGGGAGTAGAAGGTGTGTGAAATGACAAGAGAGGAGGGGTATAAAGAGGGAAGATGTGTGTGCATTATTTGAAGTTACTAGTCAAACATGCATGAGTATAGGACAAAGTTGGTGGGGTGAAGAGATATCTAAAGTTGATGACACAATTTTGAACTTTTGTGCAATAGTACAGTGGTATGTGAGCAAATTTGATTTTCACCAAAAGGAAAAACAGATTTGCTATGGTGTAAAGGACAAAAAATTTAAAATTGTAGTTGAAAATAAATGCAAAAAATATGGTTGCACAATTATGAAATGAAATGTGTGCTTCAATGACTACTAATACCATTTAAATGATAATGAATATGGTAGTTGGCTCAGAGCATTAGAGTAAGTTCACAAAAACTGTTTCAATGGCTGCATATACACAAGTATAGCCATGCCACAATTGGGAATTCTGTTAAAAGTATGCTTCATCATAGCCTATTGGACATGAAATGCATGCATGGGATTTTTTTACCGCGCGCTTCTAACCGATTATACAAACAGGGCAGTCAAAGAGCACATCACCTTAACCGTCTTCCAATTACAGTCGGGATGCCATATATCAATTAGCCGACAACTCCAACTTTAAACCTCTAATTCGGTCTGCGCATGCTCACTTGACATTGGTTCAACATTGCCACTTTGTATTGTTTCGGTTTACAAAATCCACAACCCGAGTACCATGCTAACAAATGAATTGATCTGCAATTTAACAAACCACAAGTTTAAAACCGAAATACCCTCTCTCTGCCAAAATAACAAAATACCAAAGGCAAGTTTAAAGCCAAACAACCCGGTATGAGCGAACTGCACATACAATAGCTCACTGCCACAAACAATAAAACCCTCTACCAGACTGTCGTTCTCAATCCATATAATAATGCCGGAGGCAACAAAGCAATCTGCCAGTAGCCAAGTAATGGAAGAACAAGAACACGAACTAACCGTATTACCAAATAACAATAACTTCACGTATCCAATATCAGACCAAAGTGGATCCAAAGAATGCTCCCAAAACCAAAAGGGCAAAGAAAATAGCAACAGAAAATATAGCATACAATAGGCTGCCACAACAAAAAAACGAAAACAGAAAATATATGGAAATACAAAAACGATCCACAACAAGAACATATCAAAATGCATCCAAAGCAGGCTGTCGTGACCAAAAAAAAAAGAATAAATATGCAACAAAAAAACCCTAATCCGAAATTTATCTCCCAAATCAAAGAAACTAAATTACACATGCCATTTTCAAACGCCCACATCAATAAGCACAGAGAAACAAAAATCCATAGAAGAACATTTCAAAAAACACAAGAAACAGTAATGAAGGCATAAGAGGCAGAATGAAATTCCAAGTGTAGAAGAAAGAGGATTAGAGTTTAGAGAACTCATCTTATTGTTATGTGAGTCGAGTGAATTCGATTCGACCGGAGAAGGAGGCCGGAAAAGCTCAAGTGGATCAGAAAAGAATCGAAACAAATGAAGGCCGCCGGGAAATTCCGTTTTCCTCACCGTACGAGCTCCATCCACCACGGGTCGGTCATGGCCTCTCCAAGGTACACGAAACGCGCCGCCGGAAAGCTCCACGCGCCGACCGCCGATTTGGGAAGTCAACCGTTTTGAAATTTGGTTATTATAGGATTGTAGATCGGGACGAGGGGAGTCTAATGGTGTGTCTGGTTTCGTCGTGGGTGTCCTAACGGCGAAGATTTGGCCGGATTTCATTTCCCGGTGGCCATGTCTTTTTTCGGCTAGAAGAGAGAAGGGAGAGAGAAGAGACAGAAATGTGGCAGGCTAGAGAGAGAGAAGATTTTTGTTTATGAGGCACAGTAACTCGGGTTGTGGCTTTTGTTATTTAACAAAAGACAATTCTAACCCAACAACCACAATTTTCCAACTTAACAAAATACCACAGTCAAGTTTTAACCCAAACAACCTGAAACATTTTTTCTTAATAGTAACATCTAATTTTGTACCGTCAGTTAAGTTGTGGTCCCAAGGTTAGTTATGGTGTCTACCCATATACTCAGGAAATATAGTCTACTAGAGGTCTAGACTCTAGAGGATGACTTGACTATCAAAAAATTTATAGAAGTTCATCTAATTGGTGATTTCCATTTCCCAACCTTCTTAACGACAATTTGTATAAACATGAGTTTTTGGCGCATTAGCCCAGAATATTTTTGCTAATAGGAAATATGACATCGCTATTAATGTATTGAAGGGAGAATTAACTCCTTTATGTTTTATAAATAGGTGCAGATTATTTGTAACAATTTGGTCTCTAATTTAGCGACAGAATAGAAACAGTCGCTATTTTGGCGACTGAATAGCAACCGGACCTTGGGTCACTAAAATTCGGTTGCTATTCGGTCACCTAAACCCATTCGGTCGTTATTTAGTGACAGATTGTATTCCGTCTCTAAATTTAATCTCTATTTTCCTGTTTATTTGTAGTGTGCAATATGATTAAATTATTATAAAATTATTCATAGTTTATAAAATTCAAGCCAAATCGCTGATCATGTGGTCTGTTGCACATGAATCAACCACCCATGTGTACCTGTCATTTATACTAACATATGAACAAAAATAAAAATTTAGTAAGTGAACCTGCAACTGGTAATGCATGTACAGGATCCACAGAAGATGCTATCACAGGTGCAGGACTATGAGCATTTGCAGAACCGTGGAACCTTCTAGGCTGGCTTTGTTGTTGATTTCTCTGGCTTTTTGGTCCCTTCCATCGATCCTGGTGGGTATCCTGTTTTATGGAAACACTTATCCTTAGTATGACTAGTGAAATGACAAATGTGCACATGAGAGGCTTCATATCCTTGTAGTTGTACTTGCCAGGCTGAGAATTCTGATTGTATGAGCCTTGTTGAGATGATTGTTAACCTGTCTTTGCCATCATAGCTATAGAATCTAATGGATGGCTTGGAGATTGATTGATAGACCTCTGTGACTCTTCTTGTAGAATTGTAGACAACACTTGAGATAGAGATCGAATGGGCTGTGATAATAGCAGATGACTTCTCACATTTTTAAAAGAATAATCATCCAGACCATTAAGAAATTGAATCACTTCATCTGATCCCTCTCAAGAACTGCTTGTTGTATGCTTAACAAACTACACTTACAACTTGCCAATGCCCATTCACACTTCACATAGGTCTGTAACTCACATACTCGTCCCAAATTGGCTATAATAAGTGCTCACAGACGGTGTACCTTGAGACATATTACTCGGTGCTTTAGATAACAAGAAAACACAGGGACCATCTGATTTTGCAAAACGAGTTTTCAATTCGATCCAAAGCTAGCACTTGTGATGTACAATAACCTTTGTTTGATCTCTTGATTGACAAAATTCAACAACCAATACCAAAGAATTGGCTGGTGACCAAGGAGTGTAAGCTATGCTATAAGTTACAGTAGGCATATTAATCTTTCCTCCATCCACGAACGCAACTTATTCTTAACATCAAGACCCATAAGAACTGAATGTAAGAAAATATGGTTAGTTTTACTCCTAGGGGTTGCGCAGAGGAATTTCAAAATTTTGTTAACAAGCATGCTAATTGAATATCTAGACTACGTATATTATAACACATCAGAGTTTAATACATATACCTGGATATATATACAGTCAGCTTCGACTTTTATTTCCCGTCTATCCAGGAATTATCTTGACGATCCTGCCGGTTAGAAGCTAATTCATCATGTCGGGAAGCTATCCTACAAATTTCAGCTTGATCCAAGGGTTAAAGAAGCGGGATCAATTTTACAAAATCGTTGCGCGGTGCAGAAATCTGCCCTGCGGGAGAGCTTTTATTTTTCTTGTCCAATAGAGAAAGAATAAGAATGAGAGAATCAATGAGAGAATGTTATTTCCAGTCCTCTAATTCCCTTTATTTATAGTTTATATTGGAAGCCTTTAGAAGCCAACAGAATCCTAAAAGGAATAAAACTATTATTTCTATTGCACAAATGAATGCCCATTTAACTTCTAGATTATTTTCTCTTCACACTTAGTGTTCACATTAGCAAAAACTTGTCTCTCAAGTTTAATTAGGAGAAGGAGACTACTTCTCCATACACACACGCCCACGCGGATGGAGGGAGTATGTGGGCCCAACATTTGGGCCCACATGCAAGTTGTGATATTTTAAATTCAATTTAAATATTGTCAAAGTACATATATTAATCCAATTAGTACATTCCTTCAATTAACTCATAATTGTATTTCTAAAATACAATCAACATATAATTTTAATTCCAAAATACAATTAATATTTTCAAAATATTAATTTCGTCACAATCAATTATAATTAATCCAATTAATTATTCCTACATCACTTTTGACAAGCCGGTCCACCGCAAAGTGCTGTGACCGATAGGGCCCCAATGTATTAAGCTAGACAAGACTACTAGGCACCATTGAATTCCAAGGCAATTCGACTTGCAATATTAATACATAAGGAAGTTTAAGAGGAGCCTCAAAACTACCTTACATTGGGAAGTCTGTTGCACTCAATGCGACGATGGTAATGTCCTTTCATCTGATTTAGTCGAATGCACCTAGGATGCGATGATGTGTATGTCCCATTAATGTTTTCATGGCGTATTCAGTTAGTTGATTCGTTACCGAGATATAACTTTACCATATCAACTATGAACGACTTGAGTAGTGCTCTCATATTCTACACATGAGAGATGAATCTTCTCTAGAGACCAACTACCACGAACCCAACACATATTGTCAAGCACCCAACTGGATTGTATCTACCCGGATTCGGGTGTAAGCATTGGTTTCAGCCAAAGTATAGGACTCAGTATATATGATGGTAAAGACTTGATAATCGAAGGACGAATAGCATCACTTCCTCAACTCCGGTTCCCATAGACACATAGGTGTATATCATACATCGATGGGAGCTCCAGTGGGTTCTTTCATTGTTCGGATTTCCTCCTCGAACAACCATCGCAGTTATGGGAACATCATGGACTCGCTTCAACGAGTCCGTTCCGTGGTCGTGGGATCGACCACACTCGCTCCAACGAGTATAACCCTGTTAGGAAACTTGTAATTTTGATGAGCAATTAACCATGCTAAAGTAAGTTAAGTCCAGTAACTAGTACTCTTAAGGTCCATAGGAGTTTAGAATTTTAATGACATTGTAAAAGAGGAACGTTTGTTGATGACTTAGTGTAGGTACTAGTTAGGTTCTTATGTTTGTTGATGATGTACTTTGTTTTCACAAACAATCTATTGAAGACCTAGAACCACTCAGAAAGTTGAAGATTCGAAGACTGACGACTTAGAAAATTTCTGAGAAGTATCTACAAAGGCGCATGTTATCTCAGAAAGTGAGTAACTCAGTATGCAGTTTGCATAAGTGAAAATCTATATGATAGTAGGTTGTATTTGCTGAAATAAGACTGCTTGCTGATAACAAATGTGACCTCCTTGCTGAAGAAGTACTTTGCATTTTGGCTCCACGTTCACATTTGAATTTTCAAAGAGCATTAAATGCTAAAGCACGCTGAAGACATGAAGACATGAAGACAAAAGAAGAACGATGCTGATAGTACTATTCTGAGAAGAGATAGTGACATCTTAAGGTACAAGCCTTAGAATTTAAAATTCAAATGGCTACCTTTAGACACTATAAGTAGAGGTCCTTAGGCTGAGTAGAAGGGTGTGTCAACAACGTGATCAAACTCTCACTTGTGCTTTAAACACTCAAATCCTTCTCTACTCTCAAACTGCCTATTGATCCGTTCCAAGACTTAAGCTTGAAACAAAAGCTACTTGTGAAGAAGTAGAATACTAAAAGCTAAGAAACTATTTAAGTGTTATTTCCTCTAAACAAGAACAAGTCTTGACACCAGAAACAATAAACTTGCTTACTGTGAAGTATTACAAGTTGAGTTTCTTTAGATTACTTGTTATAGCTGAAAAATTATTTTCAAGTTATCTCATACCAAACCTTTCTAACTGATAAAAACCACCTTTCAGGCGTGTTTGTCAGGGGAAGTAATCAAGCATAGTTTTGCTGATAAAGTGTCCCAAGTTTGGTGGAGAACAAGGTTACAGTTCTCTAGTTTAGGTTGGAAACAAGGCTGGTGTGCTTTGGTTTCTGAGAATCATCAGTGATAGGATAAGTAAGGAAACTCATATCTTATCATAGTGGATTCAATCCTTGAAAGGACAAAGTGGATTAGTTGAGGGATTACGCCACCCTCAGATACCACTATAAAAGTGTTTGTGTGATTTATTTTCCTACAGTTCTCTTTGAGCAAGTTACTTTGTTTTGATCTGTTTATTTATTTACTTGCTAAAACTCGCTCTCTATTAAAAGCACTTATTGTACAAGACTTCCGCACTCTGTTTTTAAGTATCAGTAACCTTGTCACTGTAAAGTAACAAGTACTTACTGAGAAAGTTAAGTACCAGCAAACTCATTATTGAAAAGTAATAAGCACTTGCTGAGAAAGTGTTTTTGACGACGAAAAAGTTTTAAAGAATATTCACCCCCCCCCCTCTAGTCTTTACTTGTTGTCTAAAGGGACCAACAAGTGGTATCAGAGTTGGAGGTTCTTTAACCATCAACACTGAACCTAGATCCCCTTAGGTGCTTTCCATAAATCACTTTCACTTTATCAGTTTGGTAGTTGTTTGCTGACACGATGTCTCTATAAGAAAATATGGTCAGAATTATCATTAGGGTGGTGCAGCGGAATTTCAAAATTTTCTTAACATGCATACTAATTGATCATGGATATAACGAATATTGAATCACATTAGTTAGAAGACTTACAATACTCTGAAAGCAAGAATTAAAACAGAATCGATAGCCCAATCGATATGATCTTCGTAATAGTCTGGTGTATCTTCTCCTTCGTTGAAGTCGAAGATATCTAATATGCCTTCTTGATTATCTGCAAAACAATAAAGGTTAGTTTCCAGCTTCTTAGAACCTCAACCTTGGTATCCACGGATGAACATCTTATCGAGAGAATGCTAGGATATTCTCGAGTCAAACTCAGGTGACCGGAGAAGGGGGCGGCGGCGGCGATGAGGTAGGAGGAGAGAGAGAGATTTTTATTTTCTCTTGAAAGAATAGAAGAGTGATTAATAATGTGTATCGAAAAAGCTCTCTGACCAACTACTTTAATAGTAGTCAATAGAAGCCTAAAGAACATTCTATTAGACTCCTAAAAGGAATATGAATTCTAATTCTTATTGCACAAGGTAACCTCTTAATGTCTAGGTTCATTCCTAATTAAATCATAACTCAATCAGGAAAAACTTGTCCCATAAGTTTGATTGGAGGAAGGAGTCTTCCTCCCTATGCGCCGACCGCACCTCATGGGAATAAGGTGGGTCTGACCTACATGCAGGTCTAAGGCAATTCTAACTAAATTAGATTTTGCCCATGTGCATATATTAATCTTTAATTAATATATCCTTTTGATCCCAACCTCAATTATATTTCTCAAATATAATCTTTAATTGTATTCTCATAAATACAATTAATTCAATTAATATTCTCATAATATTAATTGTTCCACAACTAACTATAATTAATTTTGATTAATTATAATCCCATCTCCATGGTCATGTGGATAAGCTGAATCACCACATAGTGTGACCCATAGGGCCTCAGTGTATTAAACTAGTAACCTTACTAGGCGTCATGGGATTCCTAGACGGTCTCATTTGCAATATTAATACATGAGGACGTTTGAGAGGTTTCTCAAAGCTACCCTTTCGTTGTTGAAGCCTGTTGCACTCAATGCGGTGATGGTAAGGTCCTTTCATCTGACTGACTCGAATGCATCTAGGATCGATGAAGTGTCTATCCCAATAATACACTCATGGTGTATGTGTTCAGTGAGTTGCTTGGTTAATGCGATATATCTTATGACCATTCATAAATATATCCATACGCTGGCCAACGGTTTTATCAATACAACTATGAACGACTTGAGCAGTTCTCTCCAATGCTACACATGAGAGATGAATCCTCATAGGAACATTTATCATCCGCATTTGTAATGTAGCCATGATCCCAGAAGGACCGTAGCAGGCTGCTAATAAAGAGCAGGCATTGGATTCCTTCCAAAGACATGGGGCAACAAATGTGATAATAAAGTCCTGGGAGTCAAAGGACGAATGGCATCCCTTCGAAAACTCCGGTTCCCATAGACACTTCAGTGTAGAATATACATTGATGCGAGTATCCGATGGGTTCTGTTGAGGGGTAATTCGTGTTTCTTTCTAAGTTCGTAATGAGTCGCTAGTCTAAGTCATTCTAGTTCTTCTTCTCGTAGCATCACTCTGAGATAGGAAATGAGCCTTCTTGTAGCTTCCTCGTACCTGAAATAGACTAGAGAGGGGGGGGGTTAGTGACTCTTGCCCGGTCTGTAAGGTATCAGACCGGAGAGGCGACTTTACGAGTAGGGAGTTGTGAGGCTTCCCTAGTATGAGTAGTGAATGTGGTGCTCGAGTGGTGCTATTAATGCTTACTGTTGAGGAGTAAATGAGGCCTTTATATACTCGTGGCCTTTCATCATCCGGTTGTGTAGGATCACGACACGTGTATGGCTGGGATTGAAGCCTTCCTCGGCCCAGGCCCATTAAGGAGGTCCATGGGCCCTGGCCCAAGGGAGCAACCGTGGCTGGTCGCTCAGGGTGTTCGTGCCTTACTTGTCCGTGCGTGGTGCGAGTAGCATCCTGTCCAGTTTCTCTCAAGGAGTGTTATCTTGACGTAAGTTGCTCCTCGAGCCCGGGAGATGCTCCTCGAGCCGTATGGCTGTTTTGTCCTTGTAATGAGCTTATTTTGGGGGTTGTCCTCCCAGTGATGGTCGGACCCTATGTTTGGTCGATCCACACCTTAGTGACATACTTGGGTGTGGTCGTGCCCCTTGAGGGACGGCCTATGATGCTTTGTCGCGCTCTTAGACCGCTCCAGTTCGTACATGCGGACTGGACATATTTCAACACTAACATATGTCCCCCTAGTTTCCAAGTATCTTTGTAGAAGATAGTTGAGGAACTATGTTGAAGTAGAGGTCGAGCAGAGCCTCGACTAGTAGTAGGCGAAAAAAGATTTCCGTATTCTCACCTTGGTTTCTTTCCCTCCTCCTATCTCTCCCTCCCCCCCCCTTTTTACAGGGTGCGAGCAGACGTTGCTCGGACCGTATGAAAGAGGTATTTTTACTGGGAAAAGATCGGATCCGGGTAAGTATTTCTTAGTGGAATGGAATGACTTCCTGCCGCTTTTTCTTTGCAAAAAATATCTCGCGGAGAGATACTTGTGTAAAAGGAGTGGAATGACTTCCTGCCGCTTTTTCTTTGCAAAAAATATCTCGCGGAGAGATACTTGTGTAAAAGGAGTGGAATGACTTCCTGCCGCTTTTTCTTTGCAAAAAATATCTCGCGGAGAGATACTTGTGTAAAAGGAGTGGAATGACTTCCTGCCGCTTTTTCTTTGCAAAAAATATCTCGCGGAGAGATACTTGTGTAAAAGGAGTCCCGAGGAGAGATATCTCTGTAAGCGGCTCCTCGATCCACTGCCACGTGTCCCTCGATTTTTCGCTTTTCTAACATTTTTCTCAGTGTCGTCTCGAGGAGAAAAAATCATGGTCGTCGATCTGTCTCTGTGTGTCTCGAGTAGGGTGGTGCTCGCGCAGCGGATAGTCCACCGTGGTTAGGTAATTCGTTCCGGATTTGAAAGCGTGTTCGAGCCTGAGCGGGAGCGTGGAGGGCAAAATAGAGAATTCGCCCGGCGGCGGCGATCTGGGCCGTTGATCTCTGCCACGTGTTCGGTCCCGATGGAGCGAGGGGCAGCGACCTTTCAAATTTCTCGGATACCCTTCTATAAATAGGTGAGGGCCGAACTCAGTTTTCACTTTCTGCCAAAATTTCTATCGAAATCACTTGAGAGAGCGAGGAGCATAAAAAAGCAGTCGAAGAGCATCCTTTCGTGATCGAGTAGTTACGTGGTCGAGACCAAGAGAGCGCGAGTAGGATTTCCGGTAACCAGAATCCAATTCTCAGGCGGACTTTCAGCTTTTCCGGCCTCCCTTCCGGTTTTCAGTCTTCCAACACTTAGTAACAAGTAAGTTTTCTTCTTCTCTTTACCATTACTTGCTTGAATTTCTTCCTTCTTGCTCGTATTTTCTTGCGTATTGCCTTCAATTTTGTTTCTTTTTCGGTTTTTGCCTTGCCGGAAGTTACGCCTGAACCTCTTGCCGGTGGACGGCGGCCTGAGAATGGCCATGGACTTAATAAAATGTAAACGGACCTGTAGAACTTTGGATTTTTTTCCGTTAATGAGCATGCTTGAAATGTTGTAGATTTCGAAATGCTTCCCCCTTTTAATTTTCTGCATGCCCTACTGCCTCCAAATTTGAGAAAATGCCAAGTTTAGGACTGTAGATTCTCTAGCTCTTCGATCTGATGCGGTTGGTCGCTCCTTGCATGCTACTCGATCCGCTTTTATTTTTTGATGTAGAGTAACTTCTTGCCTATTTGTGCCATTTTTCATTTTTGTGAGATTTATCTCCGTTCGGGAGGTCGAGCATAATCAATATACATAAACGGACCTCTCGGACTATCACCACCCATCCTTACTATTTTTCTGGCCAACCTTTTAGGATGTCCGAGAGCGACGACAGCCAAAACCGTAACGACGCCCTTGATTACGGGAGCGGCCAGGAGACGTCCGAGGAGACGTCAATATCGACCACCTTCCTGGATCAGACGCTGGAGCTCTCCTCTGATCTTGAAGAACCGGCTCCTCAGGTCGAGGAGGTTGAGGGTGAGGAGAGCGAAGAGGAGGAAGTCGAGGAAGGAGGCGAAGGCGGAGAGTCTGGAGAAGAAGATGACTCCGACGAGGAGGAAGAGGAGGATGAGTTCCGTCTAGAAGTACGAAGGAGACGGAACGCCGACGAGCAGTTTATCGATGATAGGACCGAGGCAGAAGGGGGTCCTTCAGACACAGGTGTCCCGACCGCCATCATAACACAAGCCGCCCAAGTTTTCGGGCGAGATTATGGTGTCCGAGGCAGTATCGACCCAGCTCCTATCCGGATAGAGGATATGGATGATACCGAGCAGCCTACTCCGGAGCTTGCTTGGTTCGAGGAGGGCGAACACTCTTTTCAAGGAGGCCAGCATGAGAAAACCGAGCGGCCTTCCCCATCTCGAGTACGCATGTCCGATCTGCCCGTGCAAACAGTTCGTCGCACGGTGATTAGTAGCGACGAGGATTCCCTTGAGCTGATAGGTGATCTTCATGGGAATGAAGCTGGTCCGAGCTGTAGTTTTCCCTCTCCTTCCTTTTCTGAGATGAACCGGAACGCGGAGCGAGAACTGCTAATACAAGAGCAGTATTTTATGGACGACTTGATTCCCTACGAGACCATCGATCCGACCCAGATCGACTTCAGCTTCCCCGCGACAAGTAACGTAAGACCTCCCATTCCGAGCGAGGAGGCTGAAGGGGAGCGAGCCAGAGCTGCACTAGAACGCGATCGCAAGCGTAAGAGGGGCGAGGAGGTCTTGATTTCTGATGATGATGAGGAAGTTGCTCATGCTCCGGGTAAAGCCCCGAATCGCACTCGAACACAACATAAGCACATACGACACAGAGCCGAACAAATTCACATATGAAAAGCGAATTGTTCAAGTATGAATGCATGCAATAAAGCGGTAAAGAAAGCGATAAAAAACCCGGGTTGCCTCCCGGATAGCGCCATTGTTTTAAGTCTCTGACTCGACTCCTGTCTTCGCCTATCTTTTCCTTCTGAGGGTACTAGACTTCCCCTTCATGAGTCTCCTTCCCGTGCTTTGACCCTGTGAATAAGAGTGAACATAGACGTTAAGACCACTGTAATCAATAGTGTTAGAAGTATCGGGTGGATCAGGTGGATCAGATATGGCTTGCAACACATGTTGCTTGCCATCCACTTCGATAGTGCAAGTCCTTTGGTAGATGTCCATTACGGAGCGTAGCTTAGTCAAGAATGTTCGTCCTAAGAGTATGACATCCCCCGTTCCTGGTGCTGATGCTGGCATAATTACAAAATCGGTGTAGACAGAGGCTTCACCAATTTTGACTAATACATTCTTCACAACGCCTTCGGGTTTTACAAGGGATCCATCCGCCAGTTGCATAATAGCCTTATGCATAGTTAGTTCTCCAAGGTTACTCTTCTCGAAAACATTCAAAGGGAGCACATTAGAGTAGGATCCTGTGTCTAGTGTGGCTCGGACATCTTCCAGTTCCCCAATCCCGACTTTAACATCGAAACTTTGAGGGAGTGGCTCGGGATCCTCTTGCTCCTCTTCACTCTTGTTAGTACCAAGGTCCTTTTCTTCGGCATGTGGGGGCAGTTCCCTCTTGCAACTCTCGCACTTAGCAACCTTCTTGATGGTGATTTCAACAGGTAGATCACCCACTAAGTTAATGGACAACGACTTCTCAGTGTTGCTAGGAAGTTTGCCTTGCTCACTACTTGCTCCTCGGTCGATCAACTCTTGCAACTTTTGATGGGCAAGCCTAGTGCTCTCTTCCAACTTATCAAGCCTTGCCCTAGTCTTCTCGGAATCTTCTTCATAACGTTTGAGAAAACTTTGTGTGTGATCGACCATCTTTTGCAAGTTCTCCATCAGTTGAGCCGACTTCGACTTCGGTGGCTCTTTCGGAGCGGGGTTTTCGCAGTGATCATTACCGTAGTTTAGCCTACTACGGTCTTGGTTAGGTCCATAAGTTTGGTTAGCCGGTGCGTATCCTCTTCTCCAAAATCCACCTCGAGGATTCCTACCGTCTTGACCGTAGCTAACTTCTTGAGTGCCAAATTCCGTAGCGAAGGCTTCTTCTTCGCCTCCTCGAGCCCAGTTGCCATCATCGTATGCCAGCTCCGATCTACACATATGAGCTCCATGCCCATAGTTCTTGCATATTCGGCATACTTCATTCAAAACAGTTGTTCCGGTGGCGCTCTTGAGGACTTGCTTCAATTCGTTGGTAAAGCACTCGAATTGATCCCCATTCCCCCTGTACATAGGGGCTTCTTGAGTCGGTGGAGTTTCAGGTCCACGTCTCCTAACCATTTCTCTTGGGTCCTTGAACTGCGAACCCTTAGCAAGCCTTTCGAAAACTGCCCAGACGGCTTCTGCGGTTTCCTCCCAAATATTGCCTCGGCATTGAAAATCCACCACTTGTTGGTTCTCGAAGGTTAGTCCATTGTAGAAGTGTTGGACTAAGTCAGAAAGTTCAAAACCATGGTGAGGGAACTTGTTCGTGAGATCTGGGAACCTCTCGAACGCGGTGTAGATGGTCTCATCATAGTCCTGTTTGAATCCAGTGATCTGCGCCTTTAGCGCGGTAGTCAAAGTGTGAGGGAAGTATTTCTCCATGAAAGCTGAAAAAACCTTTTCCCAAGTGTCCAGCGAGCCTGCTGGAAGAGAACTCAGCCATGACTTGGCTCTGTCGCCAAGTCCCATAGCAAAAACCTTCATCCTTAACTCATCCGTTGTTATGTCAGCTCCGGGTCGTGGGAGTTGGTTGACGAAATCATCGATATCGTGCAAGTACCCCATCACATCTTCCCTTGATAAGCCATAGAACCTCGGAAGTTGTTGGAATGCATGGTTCTTGATCTCCAGATCTCGGGTTGCAGACGAAAGAACAATCGCCGGTCCCCTCATACGATCGTTGGTGGGTTGTACCCATGCCTTCAGTGGTCTAGCTTTTGCCATTCCGTCGATTTCCTTGAAGAGACTAAGTAGAGATTCAGAGAAATCGGTTTCCTCTATTTCCTCTAGTGCGCGCCTTTCAAGTAGTCGCCTTCTTTGGTGGTAGACTCTGTCGATCTCAACAATTGAATTAGCAAGCGGTGTACCTGCAGAACGTGTATGCGGCATACACAATCTGAAACAGACTAGGAGAGGTGATTAGAAACAAACTAGGAAAGCAGTATCAGAGAGAGATTGAAAAGGAAAACTAAAACTAATAGAATTAGGAATCTAAAGCTATAAATATAAACAAATTAAACAGAAAAAACGAGTATAGTCCCCGGCAACGGCGCCAATTTGATGAACGCGAAATTTGTCAGGTCCCGGTTCAGTCAAATAAATTTGTTATTTAGCCAAAGGCAATCCACAACTACAACGAAAACCGTAGTGTAGCAGTAGAATGACTCGAGTGTCGTTCTCTCAGGACTATAACTAGCTTTATCTATTTAACAAGAGAATATAAAACATCAAACAGATAGCAATAGGGGGTTTTCTAGCAGATAATGGAGATTGGTGATAGTATGGTCCTTCTTAACATAATGGGTCGATAATCATGCATAAATTCCTCGGTCTTGCATAGAGATCTTTGAATCAATCTAGTGTTCTGTTGCAAGTATTAAGCATTACGAAGATAATTTGGTCTGACTAGTCAACAACGATTGTCCTAATGTGTTCCGTAATTATTCAACACTACGAAGATAATTGGTCTGATGGTCGACTAGTGTCCAATTGTGCATAATAATCAATACAACATACGAGAATTTCGGTTACAGCTGATCAACGAAATAAAGCAATGACACGGAGTATAATGCGCGATAAGCCATTAGCATGATTATCTTCCCTCGCTAAGAATTCACATACTACCACCAATGATAAGTTTAGCTACTCATAATAAGCATGCAATCAACAGAAATCGTAGAAGAAAACATGTTGAAAGAATATAAAATAAGTAGAATAAAACTGTAAGATACAAAGTTACCGAAGGTTGTCAGTCTCCGGATGATTGCCGTCCTACAAGCTCCAAACTGCTACGAAAAAGTATCCCCTAAGCTACAGAACTCCCAGGACAGGCCCTGGGAAGTTCCTACCTAAAACTATAGAGAGAGGTGAGAAAGTAGGTCTGGAAAGATATGATTTTCGGAGAGAAAACTGAGCAATATATATAGGCCCCGAATTAACTCTGGGGCGGTTCGCCCCATTGTGCGGCGGTTCGCCCCCCGCCTTTCTCGTGGAATTCCGTGTTTTTCGATGCGGATTTGGATTTCTTCACCTTTTCGGACTCGGTTTCAGACTTCTAGTGGCCTTCTAACCTCCAGATTCGACCCCTAGACTCCAAATCCTATCCGGAAACCTTCAGATACTCCAAATAGGATTCTGGAACACCAATTCCTTGTCAACTTCAATATAATTGCCCGGAAATCTCCGAATTTCAACCAAAACCTGTAAAACAAAATCTAAAGGGAAATGTGATACTATTCTAATAAAATGTACTAAAATATAGCTAAATTAACATAGAGGATAGCTAAAATAGGTGAAAAAGACTCGAATGAAAGTGTAAAATACACATTCATCAGCATATATGTACTATTACACAGGTCAACGTAATATAATATATGTTTGTTTGTTTGACTATTGAGTATCGCTTTCATATTTATATTACACCAGGCATATAGCATGTCATATCTCTATTCCTGTCTGTATTGATATCAACCATGTCCCCTCGGATAGATGACCGATCACACAGATAGTGGGAGCTATGTGAGTTATCATCTATCCCAAACTCTCCCTAGTCGAGGTTCATCTCGGATGTAGAGGTCTGAATGAACCAGGTGAGACTAGTATGCGTGGAGGTTATACTTGTTAGAGCAACTGTGAGCCGATCCCACGGCCACGGAACGGATTGTTAGACAATCTAGAAACGTTCCCATAACTCTGCATAGTTGTTCGAAGGGTGATTACCGAACAATGTAAGTACCCACCGGAAACTCCCATCGATGTATACTCTACACCGAAGTGTCTATCGGGACCGAAAAGTTGTCGAAGTGATGCCAGTCGTCCTTTGGACTTACAGGACTTTATCATCACATTTGTTGCCCCATATCCTTGGTGGACCCGTCGATGTCAGCTCTCAATAAGCAGTTGACCCAAGCCACGATCCAGGATTATGGCTACATACAAATGGGGGTGATAAGTGATTCTGTGAAGGATTCATCTCTCACGTGTAGCACAGGAGAGCACTGCTCATAGTCGTTCATAGTTGTGATTGGTTAAACCGCTGGCTAGCGTATCAATATTATTATGATAGTCATAATAGATTTTGGATTCACCAAGAAACTCACTGAAGACGCCCGTGGATGTATTATTGGGATAGACGCATCATCGATCCTAGATGCATTCGAGTCAGCTAGATGAAGGGACGCTACCATCGCCGCGTTGAGCGCAACAGACTTCACAACGAAAGGGTTTGCTTTGAGAAACCTCTCAAACTTCCTCATGTATTAATATTGCAAATGGAACCGTCTAGGAATTCCATGTTGCCTAGTGTAGCACTTGCTTAATACAATGAGGCCCTATGGGTCACCCTATGTGGTGATTCAGCTTATCCGAATATCCTTGAAGATGGAATCGCAATTAATTTAGAATTAATTGTGATTGATGAATTATAATTGATTTGGAATTAATTATAATTATTTTGGCTCAATTAATAATTTGGAATTATTAATTGAATTGATTGATTAATTGTATTTTATATAAATACAATTAAAGATTATATTTTAGAAATATAATAGAGGTCTGATTTGAAAGGATATATTAATTTAGAATTAATATATGCACATGGGCAAAATCTTCTTAGAGTTTGAATTGCCTTCGAATTATAAGTGGGTCCCAAAATTGGGACCCACATACCCCCCTTGGCCGGCCGCGTGTAGTAGTAGTATGGGAGGGAGTTTCGACTCCTTCCCATATTATAAGTCAAGGGTTAAGTTAGATTTTCCTAATTGAGTTCTAACTTAATTGGGAATGAATTTAGACTTAAATTGGTTTCCTTGTGCAATAAGAATTAGAGTTCTTATTCCTTTATGAAGTCTAAAAGAATCTTCGTTAGGCTTCTATTGACTACTATATAAGTAGGTCATTAGAGAGATTTTTCAATGCCGAATTCTTAGAGAATTATTCTACCTTTCTTAGAGAAAATAAAAAGCTCTCCCCTACCTCTATACCCTAGCCGCGCGCGCCACTCTCCACCGGAGGAAAATCGCCGCCCCATCTTCTTGGCCACGTAAAGAATATCCTAGCATTATTTCCGATAAGTTGGTCATCCGTGGATACCAAGGTTGAGGTTCAAAGAGCTGGAAACTAACTTTTATTGTCTTGCACATAATCAACGTATTGCAGATATCTTCGACTTTGATGAAGGAGAAGATTCACCGGACTATTACGAAGACTTCATGATTGGCATATCGATTCAATAGCTATTCTTGATTTTGGAGTATTGTAAGTCTTCTGATTAATGTGTTTATGATATACGTTATATGCATGATCAATTAACCTGCATGTTAAGAAAATTTTTGAAATTCCGTTGCGTAACCTAGGGGTAACTCTGACCATATTTCGAAAGTTTTGTTTATATATAAATTTAGAATTTATATTTTTCAAAAAAAAAAAAAGAAAATTTATATATATATACATACATATATATATATATATATATATATATATATATATATATATATATATATATATACATATATATATATATATATATATATATATATATATATATATATATATGTACATATATGTATATGTACATATATATATATATATATATATATATATATATACATATGTATATATATATATGTAATACATATATATATATGTACATATATATGTATATATATGTACATATATATGTATATATATATATATATGTATATATATATATATATACATGTATATATATATATATATATATCCCGCCTGCGTGACGCAGGCGCCCGGGCACCTGCCGGACGCAGGCGCCCTAGGGGACGGGATTCGATCCTGTCCAAGTATATTATTATATATATTTATTTAATTTTTCCGGGTTGGACCCAAAATCGAATTTTTGAAAATTTTAAGGATTGAATTTTATATTTGGAATATAAATATAATTTAATTGTAATTATTATTAACTAGAGGGGTTAAATTTAATTAGTATTAAGTTGAGGGGCTTATTTGTAATTTATCAATTTATTATTTATTACAAATAAGTCTTTCTACATTTTAATTTTGAATTTAACACCTCCAAGGTTTGGAAAATTACAATTGAGTCCTTCGGGTTTTCGAAAATTGCTATCTGGTCAATGGAATTTTCGATTTTTCAATCTAGTCCAAATTTTCAATTTTTCATAGAGATTATAAGTATGGGATTATAATTTTCATAATGAAATTATGAAGTCATTTGGCATCCACATAGGCTACTACTTGTTTGTTTGCTCGATATGCTATTGTTTGACAATGCATGTTTAAATACCATGTATTTTACTTTCCGTTCGACCGCAATGCATGTGAGGGTAGGCGGCGCCCTCTTATTAGTCGGACCGCATATTTTTATGTATGGGTAGGCGGCGCCCATTATCTGCTTGACCGCGTTTAGAACTAGAATGGATAGGCGACATCCATTACGTGTAGACCCCTCATGCGTGATGGGTAGGCGGTGCCCTTATTTGTTTGTAGATGACTGATAACAACCCTCAAGCTACAAGCCCCAACCAATATAAGTGCAGAAATATGTTTACGTATGTGTTTCTGAGATGCTTTCCATGGGGTGCTTTAATTCTCAACTTTCATTGCGTTTCCCTGTATTGGCGACCTCGTCTTGCAGACTCGCTGTGATCGTCAGATTAGAGTAAGCCTATGGTTATAACTTACTGCATATTGTATCTAGCGACCTCGATAGGTACAATATGTAGAGCGTCTGGTTAAATTAGATTTAACACCCAAGAGTTGTGTGACGCAATCGGATAGTCCTACCGGTCATATTATGTTATGCGACCAGCCCCCGTTGGAATATAGCATAGTATGGATTTGGATCTTGGCCACTACGGTAACTTGTTGGACACTACCCGTATGTTTGTTTTGGGGGCAATCATATGTGAAAATAGTGGAAGCTAAACAGCTAAAGGACCTTGTTGTTTAGTTATGTTGACTGTGTATTTAGAAATAGTATTTCAATAGTTGATTTATTATTTTCGTTCTATATTATTTCTCCTTGGGAAAACAGAAATGGCTATACCGTCCTCCGAGCTCATTGCCAACTTGGAGTTGCAAAAGCTAACAGGACCAAACTACGTGGATTGGATCCATGAGGTACGAAGGGTGCTATGGCACAACGAGGTTGAGTATGTGTTAGACGAACCTATCCCTCCACCTCCCACTGAGTTGACTACTGCAACCTATGATTGCTATTATGAGATGTGAGTGGAAAAGGCCGAGTTTGTGAAGAATTTGTTGCTGAATGCTATGTCTGACAATATGGTTGGACCATGTCGAGACAAGGAACCATATGAGATTGTGAGATATATCTCCTCATTCTTGGATACTCCAAGGATGTGTGAAGGGTTCGAAGCTATCAAGATCATGCTTATCCAAAGACTTGAGATAGAAGAGTTGTCGCCTGAACAAGTCAAGTCATTGATTGATTTTCTCTTTCAACATGTTGGATATGGCTTGGAGCTAGAAGCTAAGGCTTCCATTATCTTGATCGTGTAAAGATTGTTGCAATCTATTCAGAATCCCGAAGGCGGGACAACAACAGAGTCGATTGCTGAGAGACCTATTGCCAACGAGTTTCTAAGGGTCAATCGTAGACCCAAAGGGAACAAGGGTGGCAAGAATGCACACAATCGTACGATGTCTAAGTTTCGACTTAGGATGGAGATTTGTCTCTATTGCAAACTCAAGGGCCATTGGAAGAAGGATTGTACTCAGCTGAGGGCAGATCAAGCTATGGAGTCACCGGCTTCTAGCGCAGGTATGTTTGTTATTGAAATGAACATGAGTACTTTTGACTCCAATGGTTGGGTATTAGATACAGCTTGTGTCTCACACATTTGTAATAATGTGCAGGGGCTAATTGAACACAGGCTAGTCAAGCAAGGTGAAATTTTGACTTGCATGTTGGGAACGGTAATCCAGTGGAAGCCAAACGCGTTGGACGCTGCAAGATAGATTTACCATCAGGACAATGTTTAGAACTTGATAACGTTTATTTTGTTCCATCCATTGTCAGAAATATTATTTCCATTCCATTGTTGGACAATGTGGGTTTTTCCTTTCGTTTTGCTAATAATACTTGTTATTTTTCGCTAAATGACCAGTATTATGGAAAAGCTCGCTTAGTGAATGGTTTATATATTTTGCAAAGTAGTATACCTTTATTTCAAATACATAACAAACAACCGTCTTCAAGTAGGAAGAATAATCCATCTTATCTATGGCATTGTCGGCTAGGCCATATCAATGAAACACGGATTCAAAGACTAAGGAAGTTGGACTACTTAGAACCATTTGATTTCGAATCATATGGTACATTCGAATCATGTGTTAAGGGTAAGATGACGAACAAACCCTTTGTTGGACAAGGTGTTCGTGCCACTCGCTGCTTAGAGCTCATACATACCGATGTATGTGGACCTTTTAAAGTCCAAGCACGTGGAGGTTATTCTTACTTCGTTACCTTTACTGACGATTTTTCAAGGTATGGATATATTTATCTTATGAAGAATAAATCTGAGACCTTTGGGAAATTCAAGGAGTTTAGAAATGAGGTCGAGAATGAATTGAACCTCAGGATAGTCACTCTTCGATCAGATCGAGGAGGTGAATACCTTAGTGAAGAATTTATCGACTACTTGAAGGAGAATGGAATTCTATCGCAATGGACCCCTCCTGGAACACCACAATTAAATGTTGTGTCTGAGAGAAGGAATCTAACCCTGCTAGACATGGTGAGATCAATGATTGGATTCTCGACTCTTCCAAAATATCTATGGGGATATGCGCTACAAACTGTAATCTACATTCTGAACCGTGTACCATCTAAATCAGTGGAGAAAACTCCTTATGAGTTATGGAAAGGAAAGAAGCCCTCACTAGGCTATCTTAGACCTTGGGGCTGTCCTGCGATAGTCAAATTGTTGCTCACTGATAAGTTAGATGCCAAAGGTGTCAAAGTTTATTTCATAGGCTATCCTCGTCAGACAAGAGGCTATGAAGTCTATCATGCTGAAGATCACAAGGTGATAGTATCTAGAAACGTCAAGTTTTTAGAAGCAGAATACCTCGAAGAAGAGAGGTTAGATGATATGATAGAACTTGAAGAAATTCAAGACTTTGACACACACGAACATGAGTTCTGTAAATCTTCTGATTTGGACTCAAGTTCAGTGGGAGCTTTCGAAGCAGACAAGGGTAATGATATGACACTTGCTAGGCATGTCATAGTCAGTGGGAGTCCTGTGATTAGATCAACAGTTGAAACCACACCAATAGAACCCGTTGTCAATCAACCTGTGCAACAAGTTGCACAAGAGCAGCCTCCCGCTAGGGAACAGGGTCGTAGCACGCGACCGGCTGCATCAGTGCCCACTGATAATGTTCGTGTTACACGAAGCCAGAAAAGAAAAGCACCAGAAACGCCGACAGAAGCACCAGTCGAGCTCCGTAGGTCGAAGAGGATCCCAAAAGGACCTCAGAAGCAAAGCCTTATGATAGAAGACATCAGTGAACTTGATGTTGGCTTATCAGATCGGAAAGACCCCGAGACCTACAAAGAGGCAATAAATGATATTGACTCAAACAGATGGCAAGAGGCCATGAAATTGGAAATAGACTCCATGTACTTGAACCAAGTTTGGAGCTTGGTAGACTTGCCCCAAGGGGTTAGACCTATTGGGTGCAAATGAGTGTTTAAACGAAAGACAGATGCCGATGGCAAGGTACAAACGCACAAGGCTAGACTTGTGACGAAGGGCTACACACAAAGGTATGGCATCGATTACGATGAAACCTTTTCACCGGTAGCAAAGTTGAAGTCTATTCGAATTCTACTTGCGATAGCTGCCTACTATGATTATGAGATCTTGGAGATGGATGTAAGAATGCCTTACTCAATGGCAACCTTGAGGAAGAGGTCTATATGGTACAGCCGGAAGGTTTTATTAGTAAAACCAGGCCAACTGGTGTATGCAAATTACAGAGATCCATCTATGGGCTAAAGCAAGCGTCTAGGAGCTGGAATATTGATGAACGTACTTTTGACGCGTTCATCTTGTCTTTTTCACCTTCTTTTGCTATCTTCTAGCCTTGTTTTTTTGTTAGTTTTGTAGAATTGTGTCACGTTTTGTGTTTTCTGCATTTTCAGGCACTTAGGTACGAAACGACGTTTTTGGAGCTAAAAACGAGCCTTTTTGATGGAAAAGATGGCCCCGTTAAGTTCCCCAATCTCCGTGGCTTGCTCGTAAGTGTTTGTGTATCAATAAGCATCGAGAAGGATGAGTCCAAGGCACCCGAGGGCCATGCGAGGGCAAAAAGATTGAGTTTGAAGACAAAAATCTGCCCAGGAGCCAAGCTAAGCGCCTGGAATAGTGAAGCGCTCCGCTTCAATTTCCAGGAGCTTTAGCACAGGAGCCAAGCGAAGCGCTTGGTGTGCCAGAAGCGCTTCGCTTGCCAAGCGCTCCGCTTGGCTTCTCCAAGCGGTCCGCTTGGCAGAGGTTACGTTTTTGGATTTTCCTTCTTAGATCTGATCTTTGATCATTTTTTGAATATCTTTTGAACTGTAACTTCATTTTGGGAGCTCCTAAGCCCCAAAACTCAGAGAATATTCAGATTTCTTTGTATTTTAGCTTGGGAATCAAGGTTTTGATTGGGATTCGTCCTTTGTAATCATCTACGGAGAGGTTTTCTTTGATTCCCACCGATTAGTGACAGCTTTGGTGGTAACTTGTATCACTCTCTTGTCTTGTAGTTTGATATGATGTATTCCAATTATTATTCATATGAATTGATGTCTATGTTGATGAATATGAGTAGCTAAATCTTTTGTGTTGGTGGTAGAATGTAGAATATGCATGCTATGGGTTATGTTTATGCTTACATGAGATTGTGATTCAATCTTGCTGCAAATCCCTTCATATGATTCTTAGTTGCCTATAAAATCTATTCGAATTGAGTATAGTGACAAACTCTTGGTTAATGAAAGCTATAGGATTGTATGTTAGAGATTTGCAGCATGCTAGATAAATGGTGTTGGTGACAAGCACCTCTAAATTATTGATAGTGATCTTTCATGATGTGTGTCTTAAATTTGCCTAGACGAGTTGCTTAGCAGACTTGATCGAAGGTTCTACGCACTGAACTTGTGGGCATATTCGTAACCCATGCATGTGTATTTGATTTCTACCACCAACCATTTTCCAAACTTGTTTACATAAATCTGATTTCTCGTTGCTATTGTTCAAAGGAAACGATTCTCTAAACATTTGAATTCGTTGACTGAAATTACTTGCAAAAACCTCAAGCAAAGCCACGTTAGGTCCCGAGAGAACGACACTCGGGGACAACTTGCCATTGCACTCTAGTTTGTGTAGTGATAAGTGTTCTTAGGCTTTTAAAACAAATTTAATTGGTGAAAAACGACATCATCAATTTGGCGCCGCTGCCGGGGACTTAACTCCTTTGGTTGGTGTTTTTGTTTTGGTTTTTTCAGCCAACATCTCTTTCCCACCCCCTTATTTCTTTCTTGATTGATTTGTGTGAAAGTTTTGCGAAACTAACGGAAACTTACAGTTAGTTGGAGGCTTTGTTGTTGAACAGGTATGGAAGAAGTTTGCTTGAACGAAACTTTCAAAGTCCTGTATGAGGCGATAAGGAAAGAGCCGTCGATTTATCTTGAACCGGAGGCTAGGTTATATGAGGTCACTGATGAAATTCTCTATAGCATAGCTACCTTCCGAGATTCCCCTTGTGAGAATGCATTACGATTCGTGGTAGAATACCGGCGTGACGTTGGGTTGTTACCACCACGTGATTTGAATGATGATCAGCTCTTGCGTCGGTTGTTTCCATGTGCTCTTACTGGGAAACCCAAGGAATGGTTGAGATCTTTGCCTGGGGGATCACTGAGGAGTTGGCAAGACGTGGTAGACGCCTTTCTTGATCGGTTCCTTTCGCCTAGGGAAAATGAAGAGCTCAAGAAGCGGATAATTGAATTCGCTCAGCGGAAGGGAGAAAGGTTCTGCGATGCTCTTGAGAGATTTGAGCTCTACAAGGGCGAATGCCCACATCATCGGTTGAGCGAATATGAACTGATTACTTGTTTTTATCGAGGATTGGATGAACACTTGCAGTTGGTGATAGATGGTTCATGTGACGGTATGGAGAATTGTACCGTATCCCAAATCAAAGAGGTTTTTGGGAGATTGCTCGCTGCGACACGAAACCATGCTCTTGTGCCACCGGTTGACTACTTAGAGATGTATCTAGCACCCAAGCCTATTGCCATTAGTTCTTATGATGACAACTTCGATTATAAAGTGAAGACATGCTCGGGCGAAAATATTCCATATTACGTCTTTGAGGTGGAAGACTCGCAAGCTCAAGGTGAAGAGGACTGCTTCACCGAAGAGGAAGAAAAGGTGTTATCCACTTTAATGGAGGTCTGGGGAAATGTGCTCGAAGTAGCGGGGAAATACCAAGAGGATTTTGATACTAGAATGGAGTGTGTGTATGGAGTTCTAGGAGAATCTGAGGTCATGCTCGAGTTACTAGAAGAGAAAATGAGTGAAGAAAGGGGTTCCGAGTGTCACATGCATGAAGAAAATTCACTGGAAATCCAGGCTGAGCGCTTGGGACAGGCAAGCCAAGCATTTGAAATTCCAGGAGAGGAAAAAAAAGAAGCTCCAGGAGCCAGGCGAAGCGCTTGGCAAGCGGTCCGCCTGCGCTCTGTCAAGCGGTCCGCCTGAGACCTGGGAGGAAAATTCTGATTTTTCCGAAAATGAGAGAAATATTAATCGTCAAGAGGAATTCATTGAGGGACTTGAGGCTGATCTGGAAGGCGAAGAAGAACATTGAAAGCTCCAGGATTGAGGAAGAACTTGAAGAGACAAACATACTTTTGCGGAGTGGCAAGGAATCAAGATCACCATATCCTTTGATGTATCCTTCTAAAACTAAATCTTTGCCTAATAATACATGTGATACAGGTGATGATGAGCAGCTGGAGAGGGAGGTTGTAGAAGAAGCCGCACCAACCCCTGAACTTGTTACTGAGAAGGATAAGGAAGATGAGGAAGGGGTGCACAACAAAAGGAGGGCGGACTCCATAAGTCGCCTAATCCTTATGTTCCCCCTAAATCCCATCTTCCCTTTCCCGGAAGGATAAAGGAAGCTAAGAAGGACATCCGAGACTCACCTATATATGGGATCCTATCAAAAGTAGAGGTGAATGTTCCCCTTCTGGAATTGATTCAAAATATTCCCGCTTACACGAAATTTTTCAAAGAAGTGAGGAGTAATAAGAAGATTTTCCAGAAAGGGGATGTGGCTGAACTTGAAATGGTTAACTCGGTGCATGAGTTACCTTTGAAGCAAAAAGATCCCGGGAGTTTCATAATTAGTATCACCATGGGAAGTGGCCGATCCACAAAAGCAATGCTTGATTTGGGGGCTAGCATTAATCTAATGCCATACTCCATCTACAAGGCGTTGGGGTTGGGAAAAATCCAACCCATTAGCATGGTCGTTCAAATGGCTGATCGAAGTGTGAAACGCTCACTGGGGATAGTCGAGGATATTCTAGTGAAGGTGGATAGAATCATTGTGCCAACCGACTTTGTGGTGATGGAAACAGCAGACGAGGGTACAAGTTCGAGAAAGGAGTATATTGTGCTTTTGGGCAGACCCTTCATGGATACCACCAACACATGTTTGGAGCTTTGAGGGAAAAAGATCACCATGGAGGTACTTGGAGACAAAGTTCAGATCGAGCAATACAAACATGTATGTGAACCAGACTCTGAGGAAGCTATGATTGAAGAACTTAAATTTGTTGATTGTTATGAATCTGTCTCTTGTGATACTTATTCTGCTCATCAAGTTAGCGACCCTTTAGAAGCCGCTCTTACTATGAACCTTGAAGAGGGATTTGTCACCGAAGAAGTGTTAGCTATGACAGCCCTCCTAGATAATGCACCCGAAATTCCTCTAGGAGAAGAAGTAGAAGAGTCTCTAGGAATAGATGAGGAAGAAGAAGTGACCCCTCCACCTAGTGAACCAACCCTTGAGATTAAACCATTACCAAGTCATTTGAAATATGTCTTCTTAGGAGAGAATGAGTCCAAACCTGTAATCATATCTTCTAAGCTTGGTAAGGAGGGAGAGGCTAAGTTAGTGGAGGTGTTGAAAAGAAACACCGGAGCCATAGGATGGAGCATAGGTGACATCAAGGGTATAAGCCCGGTGCAATGTACCCACAAAATAGCCTTAGAGGAAGATGCGAAACCTGTTAGGCAACCACAACGTAGGCTAAACCCAGCTATGCAAGAAGTTGTGAAGAAAGAGGTGCTTAAACTCCTAGATGCTAAGATGATTTACCCAGCTTCCGATAGCGGTTACATTTTCGAATTTACCCGGCAGCGGTTACGTTTTCGGATTTTCCTTCTTAGATCTGATCTTTGATCATTTTTTGAATATCTTTTGAACTGTAACTTCGTTTTGGGAGCTCCTAAGCCCCAAAACTCAGAGAATATTCAGATTTCATTGTATTTTAGCTTGGGATTCAAGGTTTTGATTGGGATTCGTCCTTTGTAATCATCTACGGAGAGGTTTTCTTTGATTTCCACCGATTAGTGACAGCTTTGGTGGTAACTTGTATCACTCTCTTGTCTTGTAGTTTGATATGATGTATTCCAATTATTATTCATATGAATTGATGTCTATGTTGATGAATATGAGTAGCTAAATCTTTTGTGTTGGTGGTAGAATGTAGAATATGCATGCTATGGGTTATGTTTATGCTTACATGAGATTGTGATTCAATCTTGCTGCAAATCCCTTCATATGATTCTTAGTTGCCTATAAAATATATTCGAATTGAGTATAGTGACAAACTCTTGGTCAATGAAAGCTATAGGATTGTATGTTAGAGATTTGCAGCATGCTAGATAAATGGTGTTGGTGACAAGCACCTCTAAATTATTGATAGTGATCTTTCATGATGTGTGTCTTAAATTTGCCTAGATGAGTTGCTTAGCAGACTTGATCGAAGGTACTGAACTTGTGGGCATATTCGTAACCCATGCATGTGTATTTGATTTCTACCACCAACCGTTTTCCAAACTTGTTTACATAAATCTGATTTCTCGTTGCTATTGTTCAAAGGAAACGATTCTCTAAACATTTGAATTTGTTGACAGAAATTACTTGCAAAAACCTCAAGCAAAGCCACGTTAGGTCCCGAGAGAACGACACTCGGGGACAACTTGCCATTGCACTCTAGTTTGTGTAGTGATAAGTGTTCTTAGGCTTTTAAAACAAATTTAATTGGTGAAAAACGACATCATCAAATATCCACTTTGACGAAGCTGTCAAGTCGTTTGACTTCGTCAGAAGTGTAGAAGATCCCTGTGTCTACACTAGGCACAGCGACAAGGGAGTCTTTTTCATGATCATTTATGTTGATGACATTTTGATCATGGGAAACAATGTCTCTATGCTAGAAGAGACTAAAGTTTGGTTATCAAGTACCTTCTCAATGAAGGACTTGGGTGAAGCGAACTACACCCTAGGGATAAAGATCTATCGAGATAGGTCCAAGAGGATGTTAGGATTGACACAGTCCACCTACATCGACAAAATACTGAAACGTTATAAGATGGACGACTCAAAGAGAGGCTTTCTCCCAGCTAGGCATGGGATCGTGCTATCAGTTAAGGATAGTCCTAAAACTGATGAAGAAAGAAAGGAAATGAGTCGTGTGCCCTATGCTTCGGCAGTAGGATCTATTATGTATGCAATGAATTGCACAAGGCCAGATGTGGCATATGCGCTTAGTGTCACTTGTCGACACCAACAAAATCCAGGAGTACCTCACTGGACTGTTGTAAAGAACATTCTTAAGTACCTTCGACGGACTAAGGAAATGTTCTTGGTGTTTGGTGGAGAACCAGAATTAAAGATGTCTGGTTATGTCGACGCTGGATTTGAATCAGATCCTGATGACTTTAAGTCACAGACATGATACGTATTCAAATTGAACGGAGGAGCTATCTGTTGGAAGAGTTCTAAGCAAGCCACGATTGCTGACTCAGCCACAGAAGCCGAGTACATTGCTGCATCAGAAGCATCGAAAGAAGCTATCTGGATTTCAGAGTTCTTGAAGGAATTGAGGGTTGTTCCGGCTCCAAGTCCAATAACGATTTATTCTGACAACACGGGCACCGTCGCTCAAGCCAAGAAGCCTAGATCTACAAACAAGAACAAACATGTACTTAGAAAGTATCACGTTATACGTGAGATTATTGATAGAGGAGAAGTTAGTATAGAACGTGTCTCAACCACGGACAACGTGGCAGATCCTTTCACCAAGGTCTTATCAGTGGATGCCCACTTAAGACATTATGTTAATCTAGGCATTAAGAATAAAGGTGACTGGATCTAGTCCAAGTGGGAGATTGATAGTGTATGTCCTAGAGACAGTCTTTATTAAGGGCATACAACCCTTATTAAGGGCATATATGTACTATTACACAGGTCAACGTAATATAATATATGTTTGTTTGTTTGACTATTGAGTATCTCTTTCATATTTATATGACACCAGGCATACAGCATGTCATATCTCTATTCCTGTTTGTAGTGATATCAAACATGTCCCCTCGGATAGATGACCGATCACACAGATAGTGGGAGCTATGTGAGTTATCTATCCCAAACTCTCCCTAGTCGAGATTCATCTCGGATGTAGAGGTCTGAATGAACCAGGTGAGACTAGTATGCGTGGAGGTTATACTTGTTAGAGTAAGTGTGAGCCGATCCCACGGCCACGGAACGGATTGTTAGACAATCTAGAAACGTTCCCATAACTCCGCATAGTTGTTCGAAGGGTGATTACCGAACAATGGAAGTACCCACCGGAAACTCCCATCGATTTATAGTCTACACCGAAGTGTCTATGGGAACCGAAAAGTTGTCGAAGTGATGCCAGTCGTCCTTTGGACTTACAGGACTTTATCATCACATTTGTTGCCCCATATCCTTGGTGGACCCGTCGATGTCAGCTCTAAATCAGCAGTTGACCCAAGACACGATCCAGGATTATGGCTACATACAAATGGGGGTGATAAGTGATTCTGTGAAGGATTCATCTCTCACGTGTAGCACAGGAGAGCACTGCTCATAGTCGCTCATAGTTGTGATTGGTTAAACCGCTGGCCAGCGTATCAATATTATTATGATAGTCATAATAGATTTTGGATTCACCAAGCAACTCACTGAAGACGCCCGTGGATGTATTATTGGGATAGACGCATCATCGATCCTAGATGCATTCGAGTCAGTCAGATGAAGGGACGTTACCATCGCCGTGTTGAGCGCAACAGACTTCACAACGAAAGGGTTTGCTTTGAGAAACCTCTCAAACGTCCTCATGTATTAATATTGCAAATGGAACCGTCTACGAATTCCATGTTGCCTCCCGGATAGCGCCATTGTTTTAAGTCTCTGACTCGACTCCTGTCTTCGCCTATCTTTTCCTTCTGAGGGTACTGGACTTCCCCTTCATGAGTCTCCTTCCCGTGCTTTGACCCTGTGAATAAGAGTGAACATAGACGTTAAGACCACTGTAATCAATAGTGTTAGATGTATCGGGTGGATCAGGTGGATCAGATATGGCTTGCAACACATGTTGCTTGCCATCCACTTCGATAGTGCAAGTCCTTTGGTAGATGACCATTACGGAGCGTAGCTTAGTCAAGAATGTTCGTCCTAAGAGTATGACATCCCCCGTTCCTGGTGCTGATGCTGGCATAATTACAAAATCGGTGTAGACAGAGGCTTCACCAATTTTGACTAATACATTCTTCACAACGCCTTCGGGTTTTACAAGGGATCCATCCGCCAGTTGCATAATAGCCTTATGCATAGTTAGTTCTCCAAGGTTACTCTTCTCGAAAACATTCAAAGGGAGCACATTAGAGTAGGATCCTGTGTCTAGTGTGGCTCGGACATCTTCCAGTTCCCCAATCCCGACTTTAACATCGAAACTTTGAGGGAGTGGCTCGGGATCCTCTTGCTCCTCTTCACTCTTGTTAGTACCAAGGTCCTTTTCTTCGGCATGTGGGGGCAGTTCCCTCTTGCAACTCTCGCACTTAGCAACCTTCTTGATGGTGATTTCAACAGGTAGATCACCCACTAAGTTAATGGACAACGACTTCTCAGTGTTGCTAGGCAGTTTGCCTTGCTCCCTACTTGCTCCTCGGTCGATCAACTCTTGCAACTTTTGATGGGCAAGCCTAGTGCTCTCTTCCAACTTATCAAGCCTTGCCCTAGTCTTCTCAGAATCTTCTTCATAACGTTTGAGAAAACTTTGTGTGTGATCGACCATCTTTTGCAAGTTCTCCATCAGTTGAGCCGACTTCGACTTCGGTGGCTCTTTCGGAGCGGGGTTTTCGCAGTGATCATTACCATAGTTTAGCCTACTACGGTCTTGGTTAGGTCCATAAGTTTGGTTAGCCGATGCGTATCCTCTTCTCCAAAATCCACCTCGAGGATTCCTACCGTCTTGACCGTAGCTAACTTCTTGAGTGCCAAATTCCGTAGCAAAGGCTTCTTCTTCGCCTCCTCGAGCCCAGTTGCCATCATCGTATGCCAGCTCCGATCTACACATATGAGCTCCATGCCCATAGTTCTTGCATATTCGGCATACTTCGTTCGAAACAGTTGTTCCGGTGGCGCTCTTGAGGACTTGCTTCAATTCGTTGGTAAAGCACTCGAATTGATCCCCATTCCCCCTGTACATAGGGGCTTCTTGAGTCGGTGGAGTTTCAGGTCCACGTCTCCTAACCATTGCTCTTGGGTCCTTGAACTGCGAACCCTTAGCAAGCCTTTCGAAAACTGCCCAGACGGCTTCTGCGGTTTCCTCCCAAATATTGTCTCGGCATTGAAAATCCACCACTTGTTGGTTCTCGAAGGTTAGTCCATTGTAGAAGTGTTGGACTAAGTCAGAAAGTTCAAAACCATGGTGAGGGAACTTGTTCGTGAGATCTTGGAACCTCTCGAACGCGGTGTAGATGGTCTCATCATAGTCTTGTTTGAATCCAGTGATCTGCGCCTTTAGCGCGGTAGTCAAAGTGTGAGGGAAGTATTTCTCCATGAAAGCTGAAAAAACCTTTTCCCAAGTGTCCAGCGAGCCTGCTGGAAGAGAACTCAGCCATGACTTGGCTCTGTCGCCAAGTCCCATAGCAAAAACCTTCATCCTTAACTCATCCGTTGTTATGTCAGCTCCGGGTCGTGGGAGTTGGTTGACGAAATCATCGATATCGTGCAAGTACCCCATCACATCTTCCCTTGATAAGCCATAGAACCTTGGAAGTTGTTGGAATGCATGGTTCTTGATCTCCAGATCTCGGGTTGCAGACGAAAGAACAATCGCCGGTCCCCTCATACGATCGTTGGTGGGTTGTACCCATGCCTTCAGTGGTCTAGCTTTTGCCATTCCGTCGATTTCCTTGAAGAGACTAAGTAGAGATTCAGAGAAATCGGTTTCCTCTATTTCCTCTAGTGCGCGCCTTTCAAGTAGTCGCCTTCTTTGGTGGTAGACTCTGTCGATCTCAACAATTGAATTAGCAAGCGGTGTACCTGCAGAACGTGTATGCGGCATACACAATCTGAAACATACTAGGAGAGGTGATTAGAAACAAACTAGGAAAGCAGTATCAGAGAGAGATTGAAAAGGAAAACTAAAACTAATAGAATTCGGAATCTAAAGCTAATATAAACAAATTAAACAGAAAAAAGGAGTATAGTCCCCGGCAACGGCGCCAATTTGATGAACGCGAAATTTTTCAGGTCCCGGTTCAGTCAAATAAATTTGTTATTTAGCCAAAGGCAATCCACAACTACAACGAAAACCGTAGTGTAGCAGTAGAATGACTCGAGTGTCGTTCTCTCAGGCTATAACTAGCTTTATCTATTTAACAAGAGAATATAAAACATCAGACAGATAGCAATAGGGGGTTTTCTAGCAGATAATGGAGATTGGTGATAGTATGGTCCTTCTTAACATAATGGGTCGATAATCATGCATAAATTCCTCGGTCTTGCATAGAGATCTTTGAATCAATTTAGTGTTCTGTTGCAAGTATTAAGCACTACGAAGATAATTTGGTCTGACTAGTCAACAACGATTGTCCTAATGTGTTCCGTAATTATTCAACACTACGAAGATAATTGGTCTGATGGTCGACTAGTGTCCAATTGTGCATAATAATCAATACAACATACGAGAATTTTGGTTACAACTGATCAACGAAATAAAGCAATGACACGGAGTATAATGCGCGATATAGCCATTAGCATGATTATCTTCCCTCGCTAAGAATTCACATACTACCACCAATGATAAGTTTAACTACTCATAATAAGCATGCAATCAACAGAAATCGTAGAAGAAAACATGTTGAAAGAATATAAAATAAGTAGAATAAAACTGTAAGATACAAAGTTACCGAAGGTTGTCAGTCTCCGGATGATTGCCGTCCTACAAGCTCCAAACTGCTACGAAAAAGTATCCCCTAAGATACAGAACTCCCAGGACAGGCCCTGGGAAGTTCCTACCTAAAACTATAGAGAGAGGTGAGAAAGTAGGTCTGGAAAGATATGATTTTCGGAGAGAAAACTGAGCAATATATATAGGCCCCGAATTAACTCTGGGGCGGTTCGCCCCATTGTGCGGCGGTTCGCCCCCCGCCTTTTTCGCGGAATTCCGTGTTTTTCGACGCGGATTTGGATTTCTTCACCTTTTCGGACTCGGTTTCAGACTTCTAGTGGCCTTCTAACCTCCAGATTCGACCCCTAGACTCCAAATCCTATCCGGAAACCTTCAGATACTCCAAATAGGCTTCTGGAACACCAATTCCTTATCAACTTCAATATAATTGGCCGGAAATCTCCGAATTTCAACCAAAACCTGTAAAATAAAATCTAAAGGGAAACGTGATACTATTCTAATAAAATGTACTAAAATATAGCTAAATTAACATAGAGGATAGCTAAAATAGGTGAAAAAGACTCGAATGAAAGTGTAAAATACACATTCATCAGCATATATGTACTATTACACAGGTCAACGTAATATAATATATGTTTGTTTGTTTGACTATTGAGTATCGCTTTCATATTTATATTACACCAGGCATATAGCATGTCATATCTCTATTCCTGTCTGTATTGATATCAACCATGTCCCCTCGGATAGATGACCGATCACACAGATAGTGGGAGCTATGTGAGTTATCATCTATCCCAAACTCTCCCTAGTCGAGGTTCATCTCGGATGTAGAGGTCTGAATGAACCAGTTGAGACTAGTATGCGTGGAGGTTATACTTGTTAGAGCAACTGTGAGCCGATCCCACGGCCACGGAACGGATTGTTAGACAATCTAGAAACGTTCCCATAACTCTGCATAGTTGTTCGAAGGGTGATTACCGAACAATGTAAGTACCCACCGGAAACTCCCATTGATGTATACTCTACACCGAAGTGTCTATCGGGACCGAAAAGTTGTCGAAGTGATGCCAGTCGTCCTTTGGACTTACAGGACTTTATCATCACATTTGTTGCCCCATATCCTTGGTGGACCCGTCGATGTCAGCTCTCAATAAGCAGTTGACCCAAGCCACGATCTAGGATTATGGCTACATACAAATGGGGGTGATAAGTGATTCTGGGAAGGATTCATCTCTCACGTATAGCACAGGAGAGCACTGCTCATAGTCGTTCATAGTTGTGATTGGTTAAACCGCTGGCTAGCGTATCAATATTATTATGATAGTCATAATAGATTTTGGATTCACCAAGAAACTCACTGAAGACGCTCGTGGATGTATTATTGGGATAGACGCATCATCGATCCTAGATGCATTCGAGTCAGCCAGATGAAGGGACGCTACCATCGCCGCGTTGAGCGCAATAGACTTCACAACGAAAGCGTTTGCTTTGAGAAACCTCTCAAACGTCCTCATGTATTAATATTGCAAATGGAACCGTCTAGGAATTCCATGTTGCCTAGTGTAGCACTTGCTTAATACAATGAGGCCCTATGGGTCTCCCTATGTGGTGATTCAGCTTATCCGAATATCCTTGAAGATGGAATCGCAATTAATTTAGAATTAATTGTGATTGATGAATTATAATTGATTTGGAATTAATTATAATTATTTGTGGCTCAATTAATAGTTTGGAATTATTAATTGAATTGATTGATTAATTGTATTTTATATAAATACAATTAAAGATTATATTTTAGAAATATAATAGAGGTCTGATTTGAAAGGATATATTAATTTAGAATTAATATATGCACATGGGCAAAATCTTCTTAGAGTTTGAATTGCCTTCGAATTATAAGTGGGTCCCAAAATTGGGACCCACATACCCCCCTTGGCCGGCCGCGTGTAGTAGTAGTATGGGAGGGAGTTTCGACTCCTTCCCATATTATAAGTCAAGGGTTAAGTTAGATTTTCCTAATTGAGTTCTAACTTAATTGGGAATGAATTTAGACTTAAATTGGTTTCCTTGTGCAATAAGAATTAGAGTTCTTATTCCTTTATGAATTCTAAAAGAATCTTCGTTAGGCTTCTATTGACTACTATATAAGTAGGTCATTAGAGAGATTTTTCAATGCCGAATTCTTAGAGAATTATTCTACCTTTCTTAGAGAAAATAAAAAGCTCTCCCCTACCTCTATACCCTAGCCGCGCGCGCCACTCTCCACCGGAGGAAAATCGCCGCCCCATCTTCTTGGCCACGTAAAGAATATCCTAGCATTATTTCCGATAAGTTGGTCATCCGTGGATACCAAGGTTGAGGTTCAAAGAGCTGGAAACTAACTTTTATTGTCTTGCACATAATCAACGTATTGCAGATATCTTCGACTTCGATGAAGGAGAAGATTCACCGGACTATTACGAAGACTTCATCGATTGGCATATCGATTCAATACCTATTCTTGCTTTTGGAGTATTGTAAGTCTTCTGATTAATGTGTTTATTATATACGTTATATGCATGATCAATTAACCTGCATGGTAAGAAAATTTTTGAAATTCCGCTGCGTACCCTAGGGGTAACTTTGACCATATTTTCTTACACAAGGATGGGGTGGCGCTGAACAGTACAATGCCGGTGGTCAAACAAATGATGTTCCCATGGATCAGTATGAAGTAACAGTCGATATGGACTTAGAGCAATACACTTGCTCAGACATCCCTTTGAAAAAAGACAAGGATGATATTATTGAGCTATGGGAAGAAGAACTGCAATTCGAGGAAGAGCTGGTGCGAGATTATATGGAGATGGGGTATACCACCGATCCAGGGCTTGGGGAAGAGTTCCCTGAGTTACAACCTGATGAGAACAGGGAAGACCCCGTTGTTATCTGTTTATTTGAAGCTGATGATGACATCCCAAAGGACGTTGCTAATTTCATTAATACACGAGTTAACACTGTTGTGAGGGACCTTTTCAGAAATAGGCCCCAACCCATCCCCCGATCACCGTTGCCTTTCACAAGGAATAAGGAATCGAGGCACAATTCGAGGACATCTGGAGGAGCCTGGGTTTATGAGCTTCTAGGCCATTCCAATACTTTCTATTGGCAGATGAGGATGAAGAAACAAATGTTCGTTGAGTTGCATCAGCTTTTGGTCTCGAGAGGAGGTCTGAGACAAGGTAATACTGGAATTGTGTCTACAATGGAGTCCCTGGCTATTTTCATGAGAGCCACTACTAGGGGTTGTAAAACAAGAGATATGGAGAATCGATTTCAACACTCAACAGAGACCATCAACCGCCATTTCACGAAGGTGTTAGACGCTATGTGTAATGTTGCCCCTGTTAGTGTTGAAATATGTCCAGTCCGCATGTACGAACTGGAGCGGTCTAAGAGCGCGACAAAGCATCATAGGCCGTCCCTCAAGGGGCGCGACCACACCTAAGTATGTCACTAAGGTGTGGTTCGACCAACATAAGGTCCGACCATCACTAAGAGGCCCTCTCAACCCTAGCCAAGATGTTTGGGCCAAGGCCCATGGACCTCCTTAATGGGCTTGGGCCTAAGGAGGCTTCAATCCCGTCCGGACACTTGTCACGATCCTACAAGGGCTGACCTCAAAAGTCTACGAGTATATAAAGGACTCATTCATTACCCAGTGGGTAAGCATTAACACCTCTCACCTACCACTCACCCACCACATTTACTACTCGTACTAGGGAAGCCTCACAACTCCCTACTCGTAAAGTCGTCACTCCGGTCTGATATCTTACAGACCGGGCAAGAGACACTAACCCCCCCCCCCCTCCAATATATTTCAGGTACGAGGAAGCTACGAGAAGGTTCATTACCTATTCAAGAGGAACACTACATGAAGAATAACTAGATTAGCTTAGATTGACGATCCATTGCGAACTTAGGAAGAAGTACGAATTACCCTTCAACATTTGGCGCCGTCTTTGGGAAATGACACAAAAGGTCATTCCTAGCCCTACTGGTCGAGCCATCACCCTCCTCGTGACCCTTCACAAATATGCCTCCCAGAAGAAGCAATTGTCTTGCTAATGCACCACCCAGGAATCCTCCTCAACCTAGGGGCCGTCCCCCTAGTAACGGTCGAGGAGGAGGAACGGCTGTTGCTCCGAGGGCACCGAAAAATAACAATGTTGTAAGGAACCAAGATTACACGGAAGGGGCATTCACTAATGTCACCAACTCCTAAAATGAAAGATCGGGGGAAAACAACCCGCAAGGAGTCCTAGTAGGAAGTTCCTATGGAGCGTTGAGAGTCTCAAACAACGCCGAGCCTAGGGGGCAGCCTCCTCCAGTAGTAATCAATCAGCCTCCCATAGCAGTAAACCCTCCTCAACCGGCCACATTGAACTTCACCCTTCCTGATGGACGCGTAGTCCGACCATCAGATTTCGGGATGGGCGAAGCTCAATACGGCTTGTTCCTTCTCACATTACAAGGATATGTGGGGGGTAATGAGGCTGCAAGATTTAATGCCGAGATCCAGGCTCGAGGAGCACAACAAGCGCCAGTGCAAGAGCAACCTCGTGACACCCTGGTCACTCCTCGTCAATCCAAAGGAAGAGCACCAGTTGCACAAGATGAAGCACATTCGAGAGCCAACACAAGGCCAATCCAAACTCGACTTGGACCATCAAGAGTTCAATCGAGGTTAGGACCTCAAGGTGCCCCGGATGACTTGAGAGATTTGATCGATAGAAGGATACGGGCATCATTACAAAATGTAGCTCAACAAGAAAATAGAGCTCAGGTGGTCGCTACACCACCCTCTCTCCCCAATCAAGTTACGCCCAACCAAGTAACTCCTCAAAACCAACAAGAAGCGGTGGCAAAGAATCAAGCATTGAGAACAGTAGCTCAGGTAACCCCCTTGATCGATCCGATCACGGGAAGGAGGCTCACTCTGGAGGAACTCAACGCTAGGAAGTCCGCACTTGATGCGCAGATAGAGACTCTACGAGGAACTGTCCAAGAGAAAGAGCAAGACCAAGATCCGAGCCCTTTGTGCGACGAGATTAGGAGCCACCAAGCCAAAATCGAAAGAGGATTCCCCACCTTCGAAAGCTATGATGGGACAAGTTGTCCGAAGGACTACTTGGTAAGATTTGGCACTAAAATGGATGCTTACGGTCATGATTCAAGGACCAAAGCACTCCTCTTCCCGGCTAACCTCTCCGGAGAAGCCATGAAGTGGTGGTCGCGCCTCCCTCATCGATCCATCATGTAACGCCCCAGATTTCAGAAGAAGCTTAAAAGGGTTGAGAACGCTACTCATACCAACAAGGTGCACCTTTCTTTTCGGGAATTCAACTAGAAGAACTTCAGAGTTAAGCGTGCTTGCTCTAGAGCAATTCTAGGATGGGTGACCCACTGGGAAGTTCCCGGTGCGCGCACGAGTGAGGAGAAAGTGCGCGGTTTAGAACCCGTGTTGGTCTGTGGGGCCAGCATATCACCCCGGAGAGCGCCCATGAGTAACCTTGCCGGCCCGTTGGGCTGGGTCTCGGCCCGTTAGTGGGCCGGGTCGTTACAAGTGGTATCAGAGCGGGACTATCCGGAACTGCAGGAACTAAGTGCCATCCGGGGCAAAGTGCTACACCGTATCGACGGTGGGAGCCACCTCTTGAGCCTGGAGGGGCCACCTCTAGAATCCTGCATGGATGGTTGGTCTCGGGACAGCGCGCAACGAGGACGTTGCGCAATTTAAGAGGGGGTGATTGTAACGCCCCAGATTTCAGAAGAAGCTTAAAAGGGTTGAGAACGCTACTCATACCAACAAGGTGCACCTTTCTTTTCGGGAATTCAACTAGAAGAACTTCAGAGTTAAGCGTGCTTGCTCTAGAGCAATTCTAGGATGTGTGACCCACTGGGAAGTTCCCGGTGCGCGCACGAGTGAGGACAAAGTGCGCGGATTAGAACCCGTGTTGGTCTGTGGGGCCAGCATATCACCCCGGAGAGCGCCCATGAGTAACCTTGCCGACCCGTTGGGCTGGGTCTCGGCCCGTTAGTGGGCCGGGTCGTTACACATCAAGTCATATAGAGATCTCTGCAAGGAGTTCTCTAAGCGTTTCGAGAAGGTGATGAATGCCAAGAGAAGAGTGAGGTACTTGGCTGAAATTGTTCAGAGAAACAATGAGGACTTGAGGGACTTCATCAATCGCTTTCATGAAGCAGCCCTCCAAGTTGAAGATCACTCGATCAATGAGAGGAAAGAATATTTGTATGGTAACACTACCAACATCAAGTTCCAAGACTTACTCTCAGCATCGTGTGTGGAGAATGAAGCACAACTTGCCAACGTTTGCAAGGATTTCCTCGAGGCTGAGGAATTCCGAAAAACCATCACAGTGAGAACCAATCTTCCCAAGGAAAAAAGGAAGGAAAAAGAAAAGGAGAAGGAGTACCCTCCTCGCCCGCAAAATCCCGAAAAGCAAAGGAAAGATCAAAAGTTTGGGCTGATCAAAGAGGGCCACTATAGGAATGATTTTAGAGACAAGAGGTCTCCTCCTAGGAGGTCACCTCCAAGACGATATAGCAACTACACAGACTTAAATAGGCCAAGATCCGACATCTTGAACTATATAGTCTCGAGGAAGCTAGACGTCTCCTGGCCACCACCGATTAAAGAAAACCAAAGGAACAAGAGTTCGGAAAAATTTTGCAAGTTCCACAAGGGGAAAGGGCATACCTCCGACGAGTGTGTCGAACTCAAGAACGAAATTGAGAGGATGATACGCAATGGCCAGTTGGTTAGCTACATCCGGAAGGAGGAACCTCTCGCACTCTTGCCTCCACCACCTCCAAATGGGAGCGAGCACCATTACCAAGGAAATCCTCATGATGATGACATTCATAATTACAACAATTATGAGAACCGCCCCGTAAATGGAAGCATCCACACTCTTACAATTTTGGGAGGACCCGCGGGAGGCGACACTCGTAATCAAAGGGAGATTACGGCGGATAGTCTTAGAGTCCGAGATGTCAAGTATGCTCAAGCCGCACGACCGGGAACCAATGTTATCTCTTTCGATGATAGCGAGATACCTCTGAGGCATGCCGGAGGAGGGAACATCTATGATCCTTGTGTCCCACTTGTAGTTTCCTTGGATGTTCAATCATACAAGTTAGGAAGGATCCTCGCCGACACCGGATGCTAGACGAACTTGATCTTCACCGGAACCTTGAAGAGGATGCAAATGAATCCAAGAGAAGGGCTCAAGGAAGTGAGGAGCGCATTGGTAGGGTTTGGAGGACAACCTATCATGCCACTCGGAATGATCAACATCACGGTGTCAATGGGTAGCGCTCCTCGACGAGTGACGCAACATGTTCCTTTTGTGGTCGTCGATATGCCATTTGATTATTTTGCAGTCCTAGGCCGACCCGGTCTCTCCCAATTCCGAGCCGTAGTGTCCACGGTCCACAACAAGTTAAAGTTCCCCACTCCTTTGGGAGCCAGACAAGAGGTAGGAGACATACGAGAAGCATGGGAATGCTACACCATGTCAGCCAAGTTCACATCTAGGGTCGCCATCGGAGAACCCAACGCGGGCCAATCATCCGAGGAGCCACCCCTTGTTCACAATGCGCCTTATCGTTTCTACACGGTTCAGCGAGTGAAGAAAAAGTCAAAAAAGCCAAGTCCGTCACTTAGGCGAAGAAAAGCAATCATGAAGAAAGACAAGGATACTCTAGTAGGAGCTGTTAAGGAGCTCGAGGAGTATCAAGTGATTCCACCAGTCCCACCGACTTCCAAAAAGAAGAAATTCTTTGAGGGAAACAAAATTGAAGCAAGAGAAGCCCTAGAAGAAATCCAAATTGTCGAAGGAAGTGCAGACAAGGTCACAAAAATTTGTACCGAGATGACTACAGAAGTCAGGATGAAACTCATCCAATGTTTGAAGGATAACAACGACATCTTCGCGTGGAGTAACGAGGACCTCAAGGGGATCGACCCACGTGTCGCCATTCACCGTCTGAACATAGAGCCGTCGATCACCCACATCAGAGAAAAGCGAAGAGACTTCAGTGCGGAATATAATGCTATCATAGAAGCCGAAGTCCAAAGACTTCTTAAGGCAGGCCACATCAAGGAGGTGATATACTCCGATTGGGTATGCAATGTGGTCCTCGTGGAGAAGGGGCCGGGCAAGTGGAGAATGTGCAACAACTTCACAAGGCTCAACAAGTTCTGCCCGAAGGATCCCTACCCTCTCCCACGGATCGACCAGCTGGTCGATTCCACCGCTGGATGCGCCCTCCTGAGTTTCATGGATGCATACCAGGGCTTCTACCAGGTCAAAATGGCCAAAGATGATGTGTCCAAGACCGCCTTCTTCGCTAATGGCAATGTGTATTGCTTTAACGTAATGCCATTCGGTCTTAAAAACGCCGGAGCGACCTACCAAAGGCTAGTCAACAAGATGTTCAAAGAAGAGCTGGGTAAAACAATGGAAGTGTATGTTGACGATATGCTCGTCAAGAGCAAGACCGAGGAGCAACATGTAGGTTACCTGGAAAAATGCTTCTCAATCTTGAGAAAATATGGCATGAAGCTCAACCCAGCGAAGTGTACCTTCGGAGTCAAAGGGGGTAAGTTCCTCGGTTACATGGTAACAAAGAGAGGAATAGAAGCAAACCCCGAAAAGATAAAGGCCATCCTCGATCTTCCTCAACCTCAATCCATCAACGAAGTGCAACAATTGGTCGGAAAGTCAATCGCATTGAGTAGATTCATCTCGAGGTCTGCCGAGAAAAATCTACCATTTTTCAAAGTGCTAAGGAAGAGCAGCCACTTCGAGTGGACGAAAGAATGCGAGGAAGCCTTCGAGAAGCTGAAAGAGTACCTACTCGCTCCCCCACTATTGTCAAAACCCATAGAAGGAGAAGTGCTTTACTTATACCTAGCAGCAACTAGGGAAGCTATCAGCTCGGTCTTGGTGCGAATCCAAGGTAACGACCACTTGCCAATCTACTACTTGAGTAAAGTACTCGCCGGAGCTGAAACGCGGTACATGGATATCGAGAGGCTATCCTTTGCCCTCGTTTATACGGCAAGGAGGTTGAAGCCCTACTTTGGTGCTCACAAGGTTGTAGTCTTGACGAAGCAACCTCTCAAGCAAGTCCTTGGAAAACCCGAAAACTCGGGAAGATTAGCAAGATGGGCAATTGAACTAAGTGAGTACGACATCGACTATCAAGCACCCGTGGCCAAGAAAGCACAAGTCATAGCCGACTTCCTCGTACAGTATCCCTCCAAGGGAACTTCAGAGGAAAACCCTTCAGAAACACAGAGTGTTATGATGATGGTCGAGGAGCGACCCCAGCAAAGAAACCCTATGCAAGCTCTTGAAGATTCTTTGAAAGAGCTCAAGGAGATGTCCCAGACAAAAAGAAAAAGGCATGAAGTGTTCCTGTCAGAAAAAATCGACGAGCCAAAGGGTACGGAGACCGTCTCTCCAAAACCCAAGGAATTAGTCGACCATGGAGATGTCTGGATTCTTCATGTTGATGGATCCTCATCAGGAGAAAATGGCGGGATAGGAATATACTTCAAGAGCCCCGGAGGAGCTGAACTGGAGTACGCCGTTACTCTTAGTTTCCCGGTCTCAAAGAATGAAGCAGAGTATGAAGCCATCCTCATAGCTCTACGTATGGCAAAATCATTGGAAGTGAAGAAGCTACATCTCTTCACTGATTCTCAACTGGCCGAGAAGCAAATCTCGTGAAAATTCAGAACCAAGAAGGATTCATTGGCCGAGTACAAAAGCGCCATCACGGACGAAATCCAAAAATTTGAAAGTTGTGAGATTGAGAAGTTCTCAAGAGATCTCAATCAAAGGGCAGATGCCCTATCAAAGTATGATTCAGCTTCCGGAGGAGTGGATACCCGGAATGTGATACTTATGAGAATCAACGCATCATCCATGTGGTCATCGAAGCCAAACGTCTTGGCAATTGAAACTCAACCGAGTTGGATGCAAGAGATAACTACATATCTCACAAATGGAAGCCTTCCTCGTGACAAGGCTGAAGCAAGAAAGATCAAAGGAAAGGCTCCCCGCTACATCATGCAAGGTGACTACTTGTACAAAAGGTCCTTCGAGGGAGTCTACTTGAGATGTGTCGACGAGCAAGAAGTCCAAAAACTTTTGGGAGAGATGCATCGAGGAAGTTGCGGGGACCATGCTGGAGGAAGAACCCTCGCGCAAAAAGTCATTCGACAAGGATACTACTGGCCCACTGTTCGTGAAGATGTTGCCCAGTTTGTAAGAAGGTGCGAGGAGTGTCAAATGCATGCCAATTTGATCAATGTCCCAGCGAAACCTCTCATGCCCATCACCATCACTTGCCCTTTCGACATATAGGGCATCGACATAGTCGGTCCTTTCCCAAGAGGCACGGGTCAAAAGAAGTTCATCATCGTTGCGGTCGAATACTTTAGCAAGTGGGCGGAAGTTGAGGCAGTGTCTACCATCACCGAACAAAGAGTTATGAACTTTGTATGGAGGAATATCGTGTGTCGATTTGGCTTGCCGAGAGTCCTCATCTCGGACAATGGTGCTCAATTTTGTGGCCGAAGGTTCAATGAATGGTGCAAGGAAATGAAGATTGAGAGGAGGTATACCTCTGTAGGACATCCTCAATCCAACGGGCAAACAGAAGCCGTCAACAAAATCCTCGTCAACAACTTGCAGAAGAGGTTCGCCACCAACAAGGACTGGGTCGACGAGCTTGATGGAGTGGTATGGGCATACCACACCACTTCAAAAACAGCTACAAGAGAGACTCCCTTCTCGCTAGTTTATGGGTCCGAGGTAGTCATACCAGCGGAAGTGGCAGTAGAAACCCTCAGAATCCAAGGGTATCAACCCGAAGACAATCACACTGAGAGGCTCTTCGATCTGGAGACGGTGAGCGAAGCGAGGACCAATGCATTGGCCAACATCCTCAGATATCAATCACTGATCGCGAAGACCTACAACAAGGGCGTAAGAGAGAGAGACTTCCAAGTAGGAGACCTAGTACTCCGAAGATCGGACATCCTGGGCAAAGTTGGGAAGATGCAACCCAACTAGGAAGGCCCCTACAAGATAATTGAAGCAAGGTCCAATGGAAGTTATCGACTCCAAGACATGGAGGGAAGAGTATTGAAGAACCCTTGGAATACTTCTAACCTCCATAGATTTTACGCTTGAGTTGTTTGACGAACAAGCTTTTTGAAGAACACCTGTGAAAGGCCCCGAAGATCGAGAAGGATTCCTCACAAGTTCATGTGAGAGGTACCTCATGTTTTGGTTATGATAAGGTTGTAAGAAAGCTGGCCGCGAAGCCCCCATTGTAATTGCATTTCCGACAAATCAATACAATGTCTATCTTTCAACAAAAAATGTTCAAGTATAGAACAACTATACTCAAAGAATAACGCTACTCGATCAAGAGAGCTTACTCGATCTACATAAAGCTACTCGATTTCCATGATTATGGGAATCCTCCCCGCTCTCTTATCTTTAAAAGAGAATTAATCATGAAGCCATGTAAAGAGTTAAAAGCGAGGAACAGAATGAAATCGAGTAGCATGAGCCCGTTTCTTTCTGCTCAACCCTTAGAATTTTTCTAAGTTCAACACTTAGAATTTTTTCTTAGTTATCAAGATAATCGAGAAGCACGGAAATTACTTTGGTAGTTCGAGGAGTTAAGTCCGAAGTATCAATAGCGAAGATCATTTTGCTACTCCACGGTGCGAAGAACATTGGTTCTCGATTCTAACTTATACATGTTTAACTACTCTATCCAATTTATACGTCATAACAAAGGAGTTAGTAAAAAACACAAGTATAGGAAGGAAAGCAAAGAGAAAATTTTATTGAGGAAAGAAAGAGCGAAAAGACAACAGTTGATGAAAATATGTTACAAACTGATGTGTTTCGAAGAGTGCCACAAGGGGCCGAATAAAAATTGTTTCAAGAAAAATGACAAGTACAGAAATACAAATACAACATGCCCGAGCATACTCGGTCTTCAAGAGGCTCTCCGATCTTAGCGAGTGCGGCTATCAGTAAAGTCTGTGACCGAAGTGCTCGCGCTGGGCTAAGCAATTCGTGTATCTCAGCTTGGTCTCGCTCCAAAGCTTGAGACTCCTTGATAGCCTTTTCGTACATGACCAGCTCGGGCTGGACAAATCAACTGGTCGCCCTATGACCGGATCGCTGAACTTCACCCAAGCAGCGTTGCGAAGAGTCGCCTTCTCGAATGGGTAAAGGATCCCACTCCTTAAGCACTCGGGCACCCAGACGGGGAGGTAAGCCGGCTTGCTGGGGTATGGAACCTTTGGGTCGGTCACCAGCTCACCGAACGCGCACGCCTCGTGCATCTCCTTAGTTATTTCCTCATCGGGATAAGGAGTTAGGTCCTCGCGCCTTCCGGGATGAAGGTCCTCTCGGTCATCGGGATCGAACTCAGTGGGGAGCAAGTTGACCCTCTTCAGTTGGCCGACGCACGAGAAGAATCCCTCCTCGTGAGACGCCACTTGCACGTCCCTCTGGGCCATCTTGTAAGTATCAGAGGCCATGAAGTCGCGAGCAGTTGCAAGGCGGCTACCCTTCAAGAAGGAAAGGATGCTTGCCTTAAACTTTTCCATGCAAATGGATAAAGTGGCATAGGCACCCTTATAGCCTTTGGTCCTCGCTTTCTCTTTGGATAGCTCCTTCTCGAGCTCGTCTATTTTGGCATGTAGCTTCCCGGCTTCGGTCTCCGATATCTTCACCTTAGCCTCTGAAGCAGCAAGCTTCTTCTCGAGGTCCTCGATCACGACCCCCACATCGGCCCGATCAGCAGCAACTTGGCCATAGGCCTCCTTCAAGTTCTCGAGCTACAAAAAGACGGCAAAGTTAGCGAGAAAGAAAAATTTCTATACTTAGTAAGATTTACAAGAAAAGAAATGAGGGAAAATGTACCTGGAGCGAGCACATACTCAGCTCGTGCGCCCGGTCAAGGTCGCTCATCTGAATGAGCCGCTTCACTTCATCACCAGAAGCGGCCACCTTACCCTTCTTTCGGGCAGGTTCATTGTTTCCTCCTAGAGTGAGCTTCCTCGAGCCCCTCTTGGCCGCCGGCTTCTCGGGCCTCTTCTCGGCCTCAATTGTGTTAAGCGCCTCCTCCTCGGCCTCTTTGGCCTCCTTAGCCCTCTTCGCTGCCACCTCCTCCTCGGCCCTCTTCACAGCATCCACGGGGTTCTCCCTTGTCTCGAGCCCCTCTTGTACCAGAGCATCCCGATGATGCGCGGCGTTCTGAGGAGGAGTCAAATTTAGAGAACCGAGGATCTTGGTCTCCTTGTTAGCGAGCCTTTGCTTTCTCCTTTGCTCCTCCTTTGCGGCAAGAGTCTTCGACATTATCCAGTTGAACCAATAGGCTACAAAATAAAAACACAAGTTAGTATGATCGAGGAGCATAAAAGTCGAAGAGGAAAAGAAAAGGCGAGCACATACTGCAAGCAAGCAAAGCAAGAAAAGAAAAAATACAAGTATAAAAGCTATTTTTCTATCTTACCGAAGAGGACTTCCTTTGTATAGCGGTTCCCGGTATAGCCTGTGTGCGAGTAGGGCGAAAGGCCCGCCAAGTACGGGAGCGGCTGGAGGATCAATCCCCAATAGAAGTATTTCTCGGGATGGGGTCCCCGATTTTGCTCCTCGAGCTCCCAGACCCAAGGATCGGACTCCTCGGGCAGGGGATGCTTATCGGCGATCTTTCCCCTAAACATCAGCTTCGGTACTCCCCACTCCGTCTCCTCCTCGCTCATTCCGGGCAACCTCTTCTTCTTGATGTAGAAATATCTATGGAACCACTTGTACCCCGAGGAGCTTGGAGCGTCCATAATAAAGCCAAACCTGGTCGCGCGTTGAAGTAATAAAAGTACTTGTTCCCGGAGCTCATCGAGACGCGGAACAGCTGGTTGAAGTTATGAAAATTAAGCTCGATCCCCTTCTTCATGCAAAAGACTCCAAAGCAGACCAAAGTCCCGAAGGCACTTGGCACTAATTGCCAAGGAGCGATCCCCCGAGTATTGAATATATCGCGGAAAGCGTCACAGAATGGAAGTATCCATCCTCGATCCAGGCTTAGACAATGAACGGCCATGTATCCAGGTGGAGCATTATAGAAGGTTTGGTCGTCCTTGGGCACGAGGATGTCGAACTTACTCTCAGGAATAGTATACTTCCATCTTAGAGTAGCAACCTCCTCGACTTTGACAGTTGAAGCTGTGGTCGGGATGATACCATCCTCGTTCTTCTCACCCTCCGGATCGGGGAGATCTACTACGCGAGCACTCTTGGTAAACTTATTTTCAGCAACCTTGGTGGACTTAGGCTCAGGTTCCTCGGCAGCCTTGGCTTTTGCTCTTACCAGAGCGAGAGCAATTGCTCGCTCTCTTAGCCTTTCCGGATTTGGCCTTCTCGGCATCGACTGCTCGCTGTGCAAGGCGCATGTTATACTCATGCTCCTCGAGCGGATTGGGTGCTCGAGTGTTACTTGGAAATGAAAAGTCAATCGTTGTGGGATCTATCGAGTGATAGATGGTTTCCTCCTCGCGTGCAAATCTGTTCGCGTCTCGGATAGCTTGTCTTTGCATCTCCAAGAAGGAAGGAGACACGGTGCTCAGACCAGCTTCATCCCTGTTCACATCCGTGATCGCCAAGGGAACCTCCTCCTCCTCATCAGTGATTACGGCCCTCCGAATAGTTTGAGGAGGGAATCTAACCCTCTTCGGCGGTGGACTAGTGCGAGGTAGCGTCATCATCCTCATCGCTCCCCTCATCAGTGTCGTCGCTATCGACGATTTGCACAGGAATCGGGCCTTTTCCTCGTTGTACCGAGTGGTCACCTTCTTCGTAAAGCGACAAAGCTAACTCCGGCCTCTCAGTGTCGTCCATGTCCTCGATCCTGATCTCAGCAGGAGGGACCACATTAACTGCCCCATAGTTGCGGCCATGTACTTGGGAAGCGCGAGTGATCAGCTCCGCGGACACCTGGTTTGAGGGACCACCTTCCTCCTCGGTCCTGTCATCGATAAAATCGTCATCTTCAGTGCGACGCCTCTTCCGGGTAACCAGTTGATACAAGTCCTCCTCGCTCTCAGTATCATCATCTTCCTCGTCTTCACCCCCAGATTCATCCTCCTCGCCACCTGCTCAACTTGGGGCTCCTCGGCCCCAGCAGCTTGCTCCATCGTATCGTCAAGAAAGGTCGCCGATACGTCTGACGTATCAGGCGACGTAGTATGGTCTCTCCCATACTCTCCGGCGGCCGACTGGTTTTGACTATCGTCGCTCCTCTCGGACATCCTAAAGGTGGGCAAAGAAGAAATTAGGATGGTGTGTGATAGTCCGAGAGGTCCGTTTAGGTATATTCATTACGTTCGACCTCCCGAATGGAGAAAAACCTCAAAATAAAAGGGAAAAAGGGCACATTTAAGAAGTTATCTTAGTTCATAAACTCTCTTCTATAATATAATAAGTCTCGGGCAGGCACTCAAGCACCTTCTTTGTAGCATATTTCAGATCAGAGCAAACCAACCGCTCGAAACAGATAAGAGCGAGCAGGCAGGCATGCGAGCATACATAAAAGAGCGAGAAGGCACACGAGCGACCAACCGCTCGAAAAAACAGAGTTCCTACAGTTACAATTACGACCAAATTCTAAGGAGGAGGCAATGGGGGTTACAGTAAAAATAAAAAGGCGTAACAAAGGGGAATCATCCTACGGCCATGCAATTTTTCAAGACTTACAATTACAATGCAATTGGATTTCTACAAGTCCGTTTACAAGTTTTAAGTCCGTTGCCGTTCTTAGGCCGCCGTCCACCGTCAAATATTCAGGTGACAACATTCCGGGAAGGAAATAAAAAGCGCAAAATCGAAAGCAATGTAGGGGAAAATTCAAGCACAAGAGAATGAATTAAAGGCAAAGGATCAGAAACTTACTTGTTTTATAAGTCGGTAGAGGTTAGAAACCGGAAAGGAAGCCGGAAAGGTTGAAGTTCGCCTGAAAAAATGGATTCTGGACAACGGAAACTGCTCCTCGCGCTTTTCTTGTCTCGATCACCTTGCTCGTCGATCACAGAAATATGCTCCTCGCTCTCTCTTTTTGCTCTGAGTGTTTTGGGTTGCGAAAAGTGTGGAATGACCAAGTATCGGCCTATTTATAGAAGGGTATCTCGGGGATACGAACAGTCGCATGCCCTCGCTCCATCCGGATCGAACACGTGGCCACTATCAACGGCCCAGATCATAGCCGCCATGCGATTTTATGAATTTGCCCTCCGCGCTCCCGCTCTGAGACACCTTCCAGGCTAAACGCGGATTACCTAGCTACACCAGGTAATGCGAGGAGCGAAGACCACATCACGAGAAGTAACAACGGAGCGACGAGTAACCACCTCTCCGAGGAGGAAAATTAGGCGGATCTACGATGGTGGATCGAGGAGCCACTCTCAAAATTATCTCTCCTCGAGATAATTGGCAAAGAAAAAGCGGCATGAAGTCGTTCCACTCCACTCTCAAAATTATCTCTCCTCGAGATAATTGGCAAAGAAAAAGCGGCATGAAGTTGTTCCACGACACTCTCAGAATTATCTCTCCTCGAGATAATTTTCAAGAAAAAAGCGGCAAGAAGTCATTCCATTCCACCAAGGGACGCTTACCCGGATCCGATCTCTGCCCAACAAACATACCTCTTTTTTCTGCTCTCACCCTATAAAAAGGGGGGGGGAGAGATAGGAGTAGGGAAAGATACCAAGGTGCGAATACGGAAATCTTTTTTCGCCCACTACTAGTCGAGGCTCTGCTCGACCTCTACTTCAACATAGTTCCTCAACTATCTTCTACAAAGATACTTGGAAACTAGGGGGACATATGTTAGTGTTGAAATATGTCCAGTCCGCATGTATGAACTGGAGCGGTCTAAGAGCGCGACAAAGCATCATAGGCCGTCCCTCAAGGGGCGCGACCACACCCAAGTATGTCACTAAGGTGTGGTTCAACCAACATAAGGTCTGACCATCACTAAGAGGCCAACCCTCAAAATAAGCTCATCACAAGGACAAAGCAGCTATTGAGCTCGAGGAGCATCTCTAGGGTTCGAGGAGGCCTTACGTCAAGGTAACACTCTCTGAGAGAAACTAGGCAGAGCACTACTCGGACCACCAACGTAGGAGGAAGGCACGAGGACACCTGGGCGACCACCATGGTCGCTCCCAGTGGCACCCCGTCTTCCATATTACTAAGTGGGACCCGAAATGACCATCTTGCCCTCTCAACCCTAGCCAAGATGTTTGGGCCAAGGCCCATGGACCTCCTTAATGGGCTTGGGCCTAAGGAGGCTTCAATCCCGTCCGGACACTTGTCACGATCCTACACGGGCTGACCTAAAAAATCTTCGAGTATATAAATGACTCATTCATTACCTAGCGGGTAAGCATTAACACCTCTCACCTACCACTCACCCACCACATTTACTACTCGTACTAGGGAAGCCTCACAACTCCCTACTTGTGAAGTCGTCACTCCGGTCTGATATCTTACAGACCGGGCAAGAGACACTAACCCCCCCCCCCCTCCAGTATATTTCAGGTACGAGGAAGCTACGAGAAGGTTCATTACCTATTCAAGAGGAACACTACATGAAGAAGAACTAGATTAGCTTAGATTGACGATCCATTGCGAACTTAGGAAGAAGTACGAATGATGAACGTATTTTGATGAGTTCATCTTGTCTTTTTCACCTTCTTTTGCTATCTTTTAGCCTTGTTTTTTTGTTTGTTTTGTAGAATTGTGTCACGTTTTGTGTTTTTTGCATTTTCAGGCACTTAGGTACGAAACGGTGTTTTTGGAGCTAAAAACGAGCCTTTTTGATGGAAAAAATGGCCCCGTTGAAGTTCCCCAATCTCCGTGGCTTGTTCGTAAGTGTTTGAGTATCAATAAGCATCGAGAAGGATGAGTCCAAGGCACCCGAGGGCCATGCGAGGGCAAAAAGATTGAATTTGAAGACAAAAATCTGCCCAGGAGCCAAGCTAAGCGCCTGGAATAGTGAAGCGCTCCGCTTCAATTTCCAGGAGCCTCAGCACAGGAGCCAAGCGAAGTGCTTGGTGTGCCAGAAGCGCTTCGCTTGCCAAGCACTCCGCTTGGCTTCTCCAAGCGGTCCGCTTGGCAGCGGTTACGTTTTCGGATTTTCCTTCTTAGATCTAATCTCTGATCATTTTTTGAATATCTTTTGAACTGTAACTTCGTTTTGGAGAGCTCCTAAGCCACAAAACTCAGAGAATATTCAGATTTCTTTGTATTTTAGCTTGGGATTCAAGGTTTTGATTGAGGATTCATCCTTTGTAATCATCTACGGAGAGGTTTTCCTTGCTTTCCACCGATTAGTGACAGCTTTGGTGGTAACTTGTATCACTCTCTTGTCTTGTAGCTTGATATGATGAATTCCAATTATTATTCATATGAATTGATGTCTATGTTGATGAATATGAGTAGCTAAATCTTTTGTGTTGGTGGTAGAATGTAGAATATGCATGCCATGGGTTATGTTTATGCTTACATGAGATTGTGATTCAATCTTGCTGCAAATCCCTTCATATGATTCTTAGTTGCCTATAAAATATATTCGAATTGAGTGTAGTGACAAACTCTTGGTCAATGAAAGCTATAGGGTTGTATGTTAGAGATTTGCAGCATGCTAGATAAATGGTGTTGGTGACAAGCACCTCTAAATTACTGATAGTGATCTTTCATGATGTGTGTCTTAAATTTGCCTAGACAAGTTGCTTAGAAGACTTGATCGAAGGTTCTACGCACTGAACTTGTGAGCATATACGTAACCCATGCATGTGTATTTGATTTCTACCACCAACCGTTTTCCAATCTTCTTTACATAAATCTGATTTCTTGTTGCTATTGTTCAAAGGAAACGATTCTATCAAACTTTGAATTCGTTGACTGAAATTGCTTACAAAAACCCCAAGCAAAGCCACGTTAGGTCCCGAGAGAACGACACTCGGGGACAACTTGCCATTGCACTCTAGTTTGTGTAGTGATAAGTGTTCTTAGGCTTTTAAAACAAATTTAATTGGTGAAAAACGACATCATCAATTTGGCGCCGTTGCCGGGGACTTAACTCCTTTGGTTGGTGTTTTTGTTTTGGTTTTTTCAGCCAACATCTCTTCTCCACCCCCTTATTTCTTTCTTGATTGATTTGAGTGAAAGTTTTGCGAAACTAACGGAAACTTACAGTTAGTTGGAGGCTTTGTTGTTGAACAGGTATGGAAGAAGTTTGCTTGAACGAAACTTTCAAAGTCCGGTATGAGGCGATAAGGAAAGAGCCGGCGATTTATCTTGAACCGGAGGCTAGGTTGTATGAGGTCACTAATGAAATTCTCTATAGCATAGCTACCTTCCGAGATTCGCCTTGTGAGAATGCATTACGATTCGTGGTAGAATACCGGCGTGACGTTGGATTGTTACCACCACGTGATTTGAATGATGATCAGCTCTTGCGACGGTTGTTTCCATGTGCTCTTACTGGGACACCCAAGGAATGGTTGAGATCTTTGCCTGGGGGATCACTGAGGAGTTGGCAAGACGTGGTAGACGCCTTTCTTGATCGGTTCCTTTCGCCTAGGGAAAATGAAGAGCTCAAGAAGCGGATAATTGAATTCGCTCAGCGGAAGGGAGAAAGGTTCTGCGATGCTCTAGCTCTACAAGGGCGAATGCCCACATCATCGGTTGAGCGAACATGAACTGATCACTTGTTTATATCGAGGATTGGATGAAGGCTTGCAGTTGGTGATAGATGGTGCATGTGACGGTATGGAGAATTGTACCGTATTCCAAATCAAAGAGGTTTTTAGGAGATTGCTCGCTGATGAACGCGAGTTTGTCAGTCCCGGTTCAGTCAAATAATATTTGTTATTTAGCCAAAGGCAATCCACAACTACAACGAAAACTGTAGTGTAGTAGCAGAATGACTCGAGTGTCGTTCTCTCAGGACTATAACTAGCTTTATCTATTTAACAAGAAAATATAAAACAGCAAATAGAAAGCAATAGGGGGTTCTCAAGCAGATAATGGAGGTTGGTGATAGTATGGTCCTTCTTAACATAATGGGTTGATAATCATGCATAAATTCCTCGGTCTTGCATAGAGATCTTTGAATGAATCTTGGGTCCTGTTGTAAGTATTAAGCACTACGAAGATAATATGGGTCTGACCTGTCAACAACTAACGTCCTATTGTGTTCCGTAATCATTCAACACTACAAAGATAATTTGGTCTGATTGGCCGACAAGTGTCCAAGTGTGCATAATGATCAATACAACATACGAGAATTTTGGTGTTCAACTCATCAACGAAATAAAGCAATGACACGGAGTATAATGCGCGATATAGCCATTAGCATGATTATCTTCCTTCGCTAAGAATTCACATACTACCACCAACGATAAATTTAGCTACTCATAATGTGCATGCAATCAATAGCAATCATGGAAGAAAACATATTGAAAGAAATAAAATAAGTAAATAAAAGTTGTAAGATACAAAGTTACCGAAGGTTGTCAATCTCCGGATGATTGCGATCCTACACGCTCCAATCTGCTATGAAAAAGTATCCCCTAAGCTATGGAACTCCCAGGACAGGCCCCGGGAAGTTCCTACCTAAAACTATAGAGAGAGGTGAGAAAGTAGGCTTGGAAAGATATTATTTTCGGAGAGAAAACTCGCAACTATATAGAGGCCCGGAATTTGCCCGCGGCGGTTCGCCCGAGGCACGGGGCGGTTCGCCCCACATTGTAAACGCGGATTTTTCGCGTTTTCGACGCGGTTTTGGATTTCTTCACCTTTTCGGACTCGGTTTCAGACTTTTAATGGCCTTCTAACCTCCAGATTCGGCCCCTAGACTCCAAACCCTATCCGGAAACCTTCAGATACTCCAAATATGCTTCTGGAACACCAATTCCTTGTAGACTTCAATATAATTGCCCGTAAATCTCCGAATTTCAACCAAAACCTGTAAAAAATAAAATCTAAACGGAAACGTGACACTATTCTAATAAAATGTACTAAAATATAGCTAAATTATCATAGAGCATAGCTAAATTAGGTGAAAAAGATTCGAATGAAAGTGTAAAATACACATTCAGCAAACTCCCCAAAATAAAATGTACTAAAATATAGCTAAATTATCATAGAGCATAGCTAAATTAGGTGAAAAAGACTCGAATGAAAGTGTAAAATACACATTCATCAAACTCTCCAAACCGAACCTTTGCTTGTCCTCAAGCAACTAAGCTAGACTCTAATACAAAAAACATGCAAGACTCAAAAATGGAGTTTCATGCAAAATAAAATGAACTAATCTACTGAATCTACCAAATAACATATGAACAAAAACCATATAAATCAAAACATGAATTTAGGTTGAAGAATACCTCGCTTGACTTATACACATCCACATAAGCACTTATGTCAAGACAAGATAGTCTCTCGTAACATTCTCTACCTGGACCTAGTCAGTGACGACGTAATGATGCATGCTAAGATACGAATGGTTGCCCCGTGCCTATGAAACTGAGGACTTACTGCTGTTCCACCATGTTAAGACTTTTCCTCAAAAGAGGTCGAACCAGTACTGGCTCTCATCAAACGAAGGAGGGTTCCCTATAAAAGATAACACTCCCCTATTCTACCCATCTCTCAAGTAAAGTCTTAAGCTATTCACCACTTCCTGAATGGCAGGACGAGGGTGGTCTAGAACAGATGACACTTAAGACAAAAACGATAAAAAAATAGAAAAACACAATTACGAACAACACGAAAAATGGAAAAGACTCAAACTTTGCTAAACTGCTATTTGGCTTATTTTTTGGACCCTTCTTTGCTTTTTTGGGGTCTTCTTTTTTTCTTTTTTTCTTTCCAGATTCTTTTTCTTCTTTTCTTTTTCTCTTTTTTCTGGAATTTTCTCTTTTTTTTCGATTTTTTTTTCTAGCCAGCAGTAGCATAACAAAAAGAGAAATAAAATGACTCACACGACTTTCCCAAACCTATTCGAAAGAATAGGTTGGAGTACAAAATTCACGGAAAAGGAAAAATAAACTCACGATACGAAATGAAAAACAGAAACAAGTCTAACGACGGTGTAACCCCCTCCCCAAACCTATTCGGAAGAATAGGTTATAAACAAAGGATCACACAACCTCACACTACCTCCTTCCTAGGCATTTAGCAATCTCAAAGCATGGTGAAGACTTGGTTCCTCTTAGGTACATAATTACTTGGGAAAACAACCATAAGACCCTAACATGCATCATCCTGTTATAAAGGCCTTCGTGAACCGCAGTAGAGAAAACACCACTAAGTGATGTCGAGACTACCAAGCTCAACTAAGTGCAATACATAAATGAGACAAGCCAAGCGAGAAAAACCTCAAACAAATTCATAGAGATGAAGCATACGATTAATGGCATAGTTAGTTGATCTACCCAATAAAAAAGTTCAAAAAATTCGGCAATAAACTCCATATAAAACATGCAAGACTATCCTAGGAAAGCAGTAAACGTGCAAATGCAATTAAAAAAAATAAACAAGACTATCCTACTCAACATCACAAAGCCAAACAATACTTAGCATCATGGTTCACATCCCATCCCCCTCATGAAACTTAAGCTAGTCCCTAGCAAAAGAGAATGAGTAAATAAAAAGTGATACTAGATGTTACCGAACGGTTTGGCCTCGGTCGGTTGAGTATTCAAGAATGGACTCAAGAGTACCTCCCCACGGTGGCCGCCATTCTCTTGGTCCGATGTAGCAAAGAGACCTAGGAAGCTTCAAAGATCTTACCAAGGTGAATGGACTGGTTTGCTTTGCAGGCATATCCAATAAGGACTTCATCAATAGGAGGACATTCACTTTGGCTTCATCGAGGTGCTTGTTTAGTGGTGGCTCCTGTGTATCTTGCTTGTCAAGCTTTCCACCTCGGAGAAGTAGATTCACCTCTTTGTACTTAAGAACCTTATTAGTAACGGAAGGAAGTGGTTTTGGGTTAATGCGAATGTCTGGGAGTAAAGAAACAGGGGAGCTGGGGTCGTCCAGCTCACTGGTCATGGGAGGCGGTTCTCCCCCCATGCTGGGCGACTCGCCCCCCACCTCCAGGGGGGCGTCGCCTTCCAATCCTTTCTCCTCTTTAAGTTCTCGAACCTCTTCTACTTCAGCACAATTCAACAAGCTGAATTCTTCCGTAAGATGCTCAGTTACTTCAACTTCTTCAATAACTTTTGCTATACGAAGATCATCTTCAACTTGCTCGGCATGTGCATCTTCCTCACTGATTTCTTCGGTTTCAATATATTCCTCTGAGCTTCCTGCTTCACCTCGATCTTCTTCCTTTGCGGTGATGTGAATTGGTATGACCTCATCGGATTGTGTTGAACCTCTGGCGTACTTACGGAGGACTTCTTCTGCCTCGTCGACCGTACATTCTCCCAGACCGCCGCTCAACTGATCCACTCTAAGTCGTTCCTCTTCACGAAGTCCACCAACGAAGCACCAAACAACTCTCCATCTTCGAAACGGTGATGGGGGCACTCACGTTTATACGTCTCAAAACGTTCGTAGGCGTCACAAAACTACTCATACCCTCCTTGCTCGAAATATTGGATCCTATCACGTAAGGCAATCGTCTCATGATAAGGCATGAACCGCGCCAAGAACTCCTCTACTACTTGGCCCCAAGTTTTCAGCGATCCTGGTTCAAACCTTGCAATCCAACGCCTCGGCTCATACCCAAGAGCAAAAGAAAATAGTTTTCTGCACAATTGGTCCTTAGTAAACCCTTCTGCTGGAATTCTTTCTATTTCCTCCTCATAGGATCGAATGAAACTCCATGGGTCCATCCCTACTCCATCTTCGTACCTCGGTAAGTACCTCACCATGGACTCCGTCACCTCATACCTCCTTAACTCGTCTTCCAGGTATATGGATGATCCTCTCCTCACCTGCGAGAATTGGGGTGTCATGCGAGCGCGCATGGACATCATACTTGTATGTCTGTAGTAAGAGTAACTCAAAACTAAAAATTAGCCTCGTTAGAAATTTCGAAAATCGAGAATATTTCTAGATATCGAATACTACTAAGGCTAGGAAAGGAGAATTAGAAACAGACTAGGAAAGTAGTATCAGAGAGAGATTAAATAGGAAAACTAAAACTAATAGAATTAGGAATCTAAAGCTGTAAATATAAACAAATTAAACAGAAAAAAGGAGTATAGTCCCCGGCAACGGCGCCAATTTGATGAACGCGAGTTTGTCAGTCCCGGTTCAGTCAAGTAATATTTGTTATTTAGCCAAAGGCAATCCACAACTACAATGAAAACCGTAGTGTAGTAGCAGAATGACTCGAGTGTCGTTCTCTCAGGACTATAACTATATTTATCTATTTAACAAGAAAATATAAAACAACATATAGAAAGCAATAGGGGGTTTTCAAGCAGATAATGGAGGTTGGTGATAGTATGGTCCTTCTTAACATAATGGGTCGATAATCATGCATAAATTCCTCGGTCTTGCATAGAGATATTTGAATGAATCTTGGGTCCTGTTGTAAGTATTAAGCACTACGAAGATAATATGGGTCTGACCTGTCAACAAATAACGTCCTATTGTGTTCCGTAATCATTCAACACTACGAAAATAATTTGGTCTGATTGGCCGACAAGTGTCCAAGTGTGCATAATGATCAATACAACATACGAGAATTTTGGTGTTCAACTCATCAACGAAATAAAGCAATGACACGGAGTATAATGCGCGATATAGCCATTAGCATGATTATCTTCCCTCGCTAAGAATTCACGTACTACCACCAACGATAAATTTAGCTACTCATAATGTGCATGCAATCAATAGCAATCATAGAAGAAAACATATTGAAAGAAATAAAATAAGTAGATAAAAGTTGTAAGATACAAAGTTACCGAAGGTTGTCAATCTCCGGATGATTGCGATCCTACGCGCTCCAATCTGCTATGAAAAAGTATCCCCTAAGCTATGGAACTCCCAGGACAGGCCCCGGGAAGTTCCTACCTAAAACTATAGAGAGAGGTGAGAAAGTAGGCTTGGAAAGATATGATTTTCGGAGAGAAAACTCGCAACTATATATAGGCCCGGAATTTGCCCGCGGCGGTTCGCCCGAGGCACGGGGCGGTTCGCCCCACAGTGTAAACGCGGATTTTTCGCGTTTTCGACGCGGTTTTGGATTTCTTCACCTTTTCGGACTCGGTTTCAGACTTCTAATGGCCTTCTAACCTCCAAATTCGGCCCCTAGACTCCAAATCCTATCCGGAAACCTTCAGATACTCCAAATATGCTTCTGGAACACCAATTCCTTGTAGACTTCAATATAATTGCCCGTAAATCTCCGAATTTCAACCAAAACCTGTAAATAAAATCTAATGGGAAACGTGACACTATTCTAATAAAATGTACTAAAATATAGCTAAATTATCATAGAGGATAGCTAAATTAGGTGAAAAAGACTCGAATGAAAGTGTAAAATACACATTCATCACTCGCTGCGACACATAACCATGCTCTTGTGCCACCGGTTAATTACTCAGAGATGTATCGAGCACCCAAGCCTATTGCCATTAGTTCTTATGATGACAACTTCGATTATAAAGTGAAGACATGCTCGGGCGAAAATATTCCATATTACGTCTTTGAGGTGGAAGACTCGCAAGCTCAAGGTGAAGAGGAGTGCTTCAACAAAGAGGAAGAAAAGGTGTTATCCACTCTAATGGAGGTTTGGGGAAATGTGCTCAAAGTAGCAGGTAAATACCAAGAGGATTTTGATACTATAATGGAGTGTGTATATGGAGTTCTAGGAGAATATGAGGTCATGCTCGAGTTACTAGAAGAGAAAATGAGTGAAGAAAGGGGTTCCGAGTGTCACATGCATGAAGAAAATTCACTGGAAATCCAGGCTGAGCGCTTGGGACAGTCAAGCGAAGCGCTTGAAATTCCAGGAGAGGAGGAAAAAGAAGCTCCAGGAGACAGGCGAAGCGCTTGGCCTGAGCCAAGCGAAGCGCTTGGCAAGCGCTCCGCCTGCGCTCTGTCAAGCGGTCCGCCTGAGACCTGGGAGGAAAATTCTGATTTTTTCAAAAATGAGAGAAACCTTAATCGTCAAGAAGAGATCATTGAGGGACTTGAAGCTGATCTGGAAAGCGAAGAAGAACATTGTGAAAGCTTTGAGGAAGAACTTGAAGAGGCAAACATACTTTTGCGGAGTGGCAAGGAATCAAGACTACCATATCCTTTGATGTATCCTTCTAAAACTAAATCTTTGCCTAATAATACATGTTATACAGGTGATGATGAGCAGCTGGAGAAGGAGGTTGTAGAAGAAGCCGCACCAACCCCTGAACTTGTTACTGAGAAGGATAAGGAAGATGAGGAAGGGGGTGCACAACAAAAGGAGGGCGAACTCCATAAGTCGCCTAATCCTTATGTACCCCCTAAACCCCATCTTCCCTTTCCCGGAAGGATAAAGGAAGCTATGAAGGACATCCGAGACTCACCTATATATGGGATCCTATCAAAAGTAGAGGTGAACGTTCCCCTTCTGGAATTGATTCAAAATATTCCCGCTTACACGAAATTTTTCAAAGAAGTGAGGAGTAATAAGAAGATTTTCCAGAAAGGGGATGTGGCTGAACTTGAAATGGTTAACTCGGTGCATGAGTTACCTTTGAAGCAAAAGGATCCCGGGAGTTTCATAATTAGTATCACCATGAGAAATGGCCGATCCACAAAAGCAATGCTTGATTTGGGGGCTAGCATTAATCTAATGCCATACTCCATCTACAAGGCGTTGGGGTTGGGAAAAATCCAACCCACTAGCATGGTCGTTCAAATGGCTGATCGAAGTGTGAAACGCCCACTGGGGATAGTCGAGGATATTCTAGTAAAGGTGGATAGAATCATTGTGCCGACCGACTTTGTGGTGATGGAAACAGCAGACGAGGGTACAAGTTCGAGAAAGGAGCATATTGTGCTTTTGGGCAGACCCTTCATGGCTACCACCAACACATGTTTGGAGCTTCGAGGGAAAAAGATCACCATGGAGGTACTTGGAGAAAAAGTTCAGATCGAGCAATACAAACAGGTATGTGACCCAGACTCTGAGGAAGCTATGATTGAAGAACTTAAATTTGTTGATTGTTATGAATCTGTCTCCTGTGATACTTATTATGCTCATCAAGTTAGCGACCCTTTAGAAGCCGCTCTTACTATGAACCTTGAAGAGGGATTTGTCAACGAAGAAGTGTTAGCTATGACAGCCCTCCTAGGAATAGATGAGGAAGAAGGAGTGACCCCTCCACCTAGTGAACCAACCCTTGAGCTTAAACCATTACCAAGTCATTTGAAATATGTCTTCTTAGGAGAGAATGAGTCCAAACCTGTAATCATATCTTCTAAGCTTGGTAAGGAGAAAGAGGCTAAGTTAGTGGAGGTGTTGAAAAGAAACACCGGAGCCATAGGATGGAGCATAGGTGACATCAAGGGTATAAGCCCGGTGCAATGTACCCACAAAATATCCTTAGAAGAAGATGGGAAACCTGTTAGGCAACCACAACGTAGGCTAAACCCAGCTATGCAAGAAGTTGTGAAGAAAGAGGTGCTTAAACTCCTAGATGCTAAGATGATTTACCCAGCTCCCGATAGCAGATGGGTTAGCCCCGTCCATGTAGTCCCTAAGAAGTCGGGTATAACGGTCGAAGCAAATGATAAAGGGGAATTAGTACCCGTTAGGAAAACAACGGGGTGGCGTATGTGCATCGATTATAGGAAATTGAATTCTGCCACAAAGAAAGATCATTTTCCTTTACCATTTATTGATGACATGCTTAACCGCCTAGCTGGGCAAGAGTTCTATTGTTTCTTGGATGGTTTGTCAGGTTTCTACCAGATTCCTATAGCTCCCGAGGACCAAGAGAAGACCACCTTCACATGTCCCTTTGGCACTTTCGCGTACCGTAGGATGCCTTTCGGATTGTGCAATGCTCCGGCCACCTTCCAACGTTGCATGCTCTCCGTCTTCTCCGACATGGTGAATAAATTTTTTGAGGTATTTATGGATGATTTTTCTGTTTACGGTGATTCATTTGATGATTGTCTTGATAAACTTGATCGTGTCTTAAGGAGGTGTATTGAATGTAATCTTACCTTGAGTTGGGAAAAGAGTCACTATATGGTTAAAGAGGGAATTGTGTTGGGACATGCTATTTCTAAAAGAGGGATAGAGGTAGATAAAGGGAAACTTGAAATCATTGAAAAGTTACCTCCACCTACTTGTTTGCGTGAATTGCAATCCTTCCTTGGGCATGTAGGCTTCCATAGGAGATTTATCAAAGATTTATCTAAGATAGCTAAGTGCTTGAGTAACTTGCTTGCCAAAGATGTTCCCTTCGAATTCACACAAGAATGTCTTGATGCTTTCCACACACTTAAGGAGAAACTCTTAACAGCTCCTATTGTTGTCTCTCCGGATTGGGAAATACCCTTTGAAATTATGTGTGATGCTTCTGACTATGCTATGGGTGCTGTTCTTGGTCAAAAGGTTGATAACCGTTTCAGAGTGATTTACTATGCTAGTAAGACCTTAGATGCTGCTCAGATTAATTATACTACCACTGAGAAAGAATTCTTAGCGATTATTTTTGCTCTAAGTAAATTCAGGTCCTATATTACTGGGTACAAAATTTTTGTTCACACTGACCATGCAGCTCTCAAGCATTTGATTGCTAAGCGTGAAACCAAACCGCGCTTGATGCGGTGGGTACTTCTTCTCCAAGAGTTCAAGGTGGAATTAATCGATAAAAGTGGCAAGGAAAATCTAGTGGCGGACCACTTGTCCCGGTTGCCAAACATTCCACAAGATGACACACCCGTCCCAGATGATTTGCGTGATGATCAGTTGATGCGCATAGAGTTGGAACCATGGTACGCCGACATCGTTAACTTCTTAGCCACAAATGTGATGCCAACCCATCTCTCAGGACCTGAACGGCGTTCACTTGTGAAGAATTGTCACCATTACATATGGGATGACCCGTACTTGTTCTGCAAGGGAGGAGATGAAGTGTTGCGGAGGTGTGTACCCGAGAAAGAGCAATTGTCGATACTGAGATTCTGCCATGAGCTAGAATGTGGAGGGCATTATAGTGGCCAAAAAACTGCTCGCAAGGTGCTTCAATCCGGGTTCTTTGGGCCCAGCTTGTATGAAGATGCGCGCTCATTTGTGGCGCAATGTGACTCATGCCAACGGAGAGGCAACATTGGCAAGCAACAAGAGATTCCGCAGCAAGGTAACTTAGTTGTTGAGCCTTTTGATGTTTGGGGTATAGACTTTATGGGACCATTCCCTAAGAGTAATGGGTACGAATATATCTTGGTTGCGGTCGACTATGTCACCAAATGGGTAGAGGCTGTTCCCACCCGGACTAATGATGCCAAGGTTGTACTCTCTTTTCTTCGTGATGTGATCTTCAATAGGTTTGGGACCCCGAGGTCCATTATCAGCGATGAGGGAACTCACTTTGTGAACAAGGTCTTCGCTAATCTCATGACGAAGTACGGGGTCACACATTTCGTTGCTACTCCATATCATCCTCAAACATCTGGCCAAGTAGAAGTGAGCAATCGGCAAATCAAGAAAATCTTGGAGCGGGTAGTCAAACCCTCGAGAAAGGATTGATCCACCAAGTTGCAGGATGCACTATGGGCATATAGGACCTCGTTCAAAACGGTGATTGGTACCACTCCCTACCGGCTGGTGCACGGGAAAGCTTGCCATCTACCCGTTGAGTTGGAGCATAGAGCACTTTGGGCCATCAAGCGATTGAACCTTGATATGGAGAAAGCCGGTGAAGAAAGACTTTTGCAACTCACCGAGCTGGATGAGCTAAGATTGAAAGCCTTCGAGAGTGGTAAGATATACAAGGAACGGGCAAAGAGGTATCATGATAGAGGCATCATTCGCAAGGATTTAATCCCAGGACAAAAGGCACTCCTCTTCAACTCTCGGTTGCGACTTTTTCCCGGAAAACTCCGTTCTAGATGGGACGGACCATTTGAAATTGTCCGAGTGGCACCCCATGGTGCTGTGGAACTCTTGGACAACCAAACAGGAGCTACTTTCAAGGTCAATGGCCAGAGAGTTAAGCCGTACCTAGAGCCTCTCGATTCGACTCATGAAGTGGAGGTTGACTTGGTTGAGGTACCTTGTGTCTCTTAGTCCATTTCTTTAGTTTCTGGCATGCTCTTTATTTGATTTTGTAGTTGTGGCCTGTGTGCCTTTTGTCGTGATTAGTTTAGTTTAGTTTTTGTCTTGGTGCCTTAGATGATTAAGAGAGGAAAAACATCGAAAATCTGGAAACAGGGCCAAGCGAAGCGCCTGGAAGGGCCAAGCGGTCCGCTTCAAATTCCGGGAAGTTTTGCAACATCCTGGAAATTCAAGCGGAGCGCCTGGAGACTCCCAAGCGCTCCGCTTGGACCCTGAACCCGGATTTTCCTCGTTTTTCCATTCTTCTCACCTTTGCGCACCCGTTTTCACTTGTTTCTTGAGTCCTTTCAGGTACTACTCATATATAGGAGATTGGATACGAACCTTTATCTCAGGGAAGTCTACTTTCAATCCAATTGTTCCTTTTCTTTCAACTTTTCTTTGCTCGAGGACGAGCAAAAGTTTAGGTTTGGGGAGGGGGTATTGGATTTTCAGTACTATATGATTGTGTGGTTCGTACATGCCTGATTTTACTCAAGTTCATGTGATTTCTTGTGTTTTTTCAAATTTTTGCATGCATATCATCCCTAGATTAGTTGTTGCACGTTGTTGTGTGTGGAGTTTATTGCCAAGTCTTTTGAACTTTTTTATTGAGTAGACTAAGTGTTTATGACCATTGATCATATGTTGCATCACTTTGCAAGTAGTTTGAGGCTTGTTTCGCTTGGTTTGTCACATTTGCATGTGCACTAGTTAAGCTTAGTAGTCTCGACATCACCTTTAGTGGTGTTTCTTCTGCTGCGGTTCACGATGGCCTTATGAAATGATGCATGTTAGAGTCTATGGTTGTAACCCGTGTAATTATGTACGTAAGAGGCGACAAGTTCTTCACCTCGATTTGAGATTGCCAAATGCCTAGGAAGGAGGTAGTGTGAGGTGTGCGATTCCTTGTATTAAACCTATTCTATCGAATAGGTTTGGGGAGGGGGTTGCTTCGTTGATCTTGTCTTTCGTCTTTGAGTCGTTGTAAAGTTTCCTTTTTCTTTTTCTTTTTTGTTTTGTGTCCCAACCTATTCTTTCGAATAGGTTTGGGGAGGTGTCTTTGTAAAAGAGTCTTTCCTTTTTCTTTTTCGTCTTTGTGCTCAAACCTATTCTATCGAATAGGTTTGGGAGGCGTTTTTGACACTTCGTACTGCTGCTTGCCCCTATATAAAAAGAAAAAAAAAAGAGAAAAAGAAAAAGAAGAAAAAGAGAAAAAAAAAGAGAAAAGAAAATATAAAAAAAAAGAGAAGAAAGAAAATAAAGAATAAGACCCAAAAGCAAAAGAAGGGTCGTTACAAGCCAAAAGCAGTCTAATAAAGTGTCAAGTGTCATGTAAATATTTTTTCTTTTGAAGTTATCGAGTTGTAAATTCTATCTTTTGTTTCGTGTCGCCTTTGTCCAAGGCCTGTTCTTGACCACCCTCGTCTTGCTATTCAAGAAGTGGTTGAAAGAGACTCATTCTTGAGAGTCTGGGTAGAATAGGGGAGTGTTATCTTTCTAAGGGAACCCTCCTTCATTTGATGAGAGCCAGTATTGGTTCGCCCTCTCTTGAGGAAAAGTCTCACTTGGTGAACAGAAGTAAGTCCTCGGTTTCATAGGCACGGGGCAATTGTAGTATGATAACATGCATCATTGTGTCGTCACCGACCAGGTCCAGGTAGAAGATGTTACGAGAGACTCCTTTGTTTAACCAAGTGCACTTGAGAATGTGTATATTCGCAGTCGAGGCATACTTCAACCTACTTGCATGTCATGCACATATGGTCTTGTTCATAAGCATTTGGTAGATTCAATAGATTAGTTCATCTTACTTGGCATGAGACTCCTTTTGTGTTGCATTTAGGTTAGTTTGTTGCTTGAGGACAAGCAAAGGTTTGGTTTGGGGAGTTTGATGAACGTATTTTTGACGCGTTCATCTTGTCTTTTTCACCTTATTTTGCTATCTTTTAGCCTTGTTTTTTGGTTAGTTTTGTAGAATTGTGTCACGTTTTGTGTTTTCTGCATTTTCAGGCACTTAGGTACGAAACGGTGTTTTTGGAGCTAAAAACGAGCCTTTTTTATGGAAAAGATGGCCCCGTTGAAGTTCCCCAATCTCCGTGGCTTGTTCGTAAGTGTTTGAGTATCAACAAGCATCGAGAAGGATGAGTCCAAGGCACCCGAGGGCCATGCGAGGGCAAAAAGATTGAATTTGAAGACAAAAATCTACCCAGGAGCCAAGCTAAGCGCCTGGAATAGTGAAGCGCTCCGCTTCAATTTCCAGAAGCGCTTCGCCTGCCAAGCGCTCCGCTTGGCTTCTCCAAGCGGTCCGCTTGGCAGCGGTTACGTTTTCGGATTTTCCTTCTTAGATCTAATCTCTGATCATTTTTTGAATATCTTTTGAACTGTAACTTCGTTTTGGAGAGCACCTAAGCCCCAAAACTCAGAGAATATTCAGATTTCTTTGTATTTTAGCTTGGGATTCAAGGTTTTAATTGAGGATTCATCCTTTGTAATCATCTACGGAGAGGTTTTCCTTGCTTTCCACCGATTAGTGACAGCTTTGGTGGTAACTTGTATCACTCTCTTGTCTTGTAGCTTGATATGATGAATTCCAATTATTATTCATATGAACTGATGACTATGTTGATGAATATGAGTAGCTAAATCTTTTGTGTTGGTGGTAGAATGTAGAATATGCATGCCATGGGTTATGTTTATGCTTACATGAGATTGTGATTCAATCTTGCTGCAAATCCCTTCATATGATTCTTAGTTGCCTATAAAATATATTCGAATTGAGTATAGTGACAAACTCTTGGTCAATGCAAGCTATAGGGTTGTATGTTAGAGATTTGCAGCATGCTAGATAAATGGTGTTGGTGACAAGCACCTCTAAATTATTGATAGTGATCTTTCATGATGTGTGTCTTAAATTTGCCTAGACAAGTTGCTTAGCAGACTTGATCGAAGGTTCTACGCACTGAACTTGTGAGCATATACGTAACCCATGCATGTGTATTTGATTTCTACCACCAACCGTTTTCCAATCTTCTTTACATAAATCTGATTTCTTGTTGCTATTGTTCAAAGGAAACGATTCTATCAAACTTTGAATTCGTTGACTGAAATTGCTTACAAAAACCCCAAGCAAAGCCACGTTAGGTCCCGAGAGAACGACACTCGGGGACAACTTGCCATTGCACTCTAGTTTGTGTAGTGATAAGTGTTCTTAGGCTTTTAAAACAAATTTAATTGGTGAAAAACGACATCATCAATGAATTACCCTTCAACAGCCCCGTTAATCATAACTTCTCCAGATTGGGAGAATACCCATCCGAAGATAACAGGTGACAAGGATTTTGCTGGCTTCTTCAAGGTAATTTTTTATGTACAATGTGTAGGAAGAAACCTATAATTCTAATAATGATTCCCGTATTTAATTCGTGTTAGGTAACTAGTTGGGTATTTGGTTGCAGGACTGTGTGGGTGCAATCGATGGCACACATGTAAACGCATGTGTCCGATCGTGTTTGAAGGATAGATATCGAGATCGAAATGGTAATATAAGCCAGAACGTTCTTCTAGCATGTGACTTCGACGGACTTGTGACATACTCCCACCGTCCCAGAGCAGTTGAACCATTTGCTTTTGGACACAGAAAATAAGGAGAAGAGTTAAATATTGAGTTATATTGTTAGTGGGTGTTGCTTTTACTTTATGGAGGATTTGTGGCCACAAAGATGTGTTGATGTAATATAAAATTATTATAATCATGTCCAAATATGGCAAAGAAATGAAATGGCGCAACTCTAACGGACGCCCAAAATGGCAAAATGGTGCAACTGTTCTGGGGCGGAGGGAGTATGTCCTATCCGGATGGGAAGGTTCTGGCCATGACCAAGCAGTTCTAGATTATGCTATAAGCAAGGACGAGAACTTCCAAAACCCTGCTAATGCACCTGTGCCAGGAAAGTATTTCCTTGTTGACTCGGGATATGCAAATAAGTGATGAACGTATTTTTGACGCGTTCATCTTGTCTTTTTTACCTTCTTTTGCTACCTTTTAGCCTTGTTTTTTGGTTAGTTTGTAGAATAGTGTCACGTTTTGTGTTTTTTGCATTTTCAGGCACTTAGGTACGAAACAGCGTTTTTGGAGCTAAAAACGAGCCTTTTTGATGGAAAAGATGGCCCCGTTGAAGTTCCCCAATCTCCGTGGCTTGTTCGTGAGTGTCTGAGCCCCAATAAGTGCCGAGAAGGACGAGCCCAAGGCACCCGAGGGCCGTTCGTGAGCAAAAGATCGAGTTTCGAGGCCAAAATCTGCCCAGGAGGCAAGCCCTTCGCTTGGAATTGGAGAAGCGGGACGCTTGGAATTTCAGGAGATTCCAAAAGAGGAACAGGAAGCAAGCGCTTCGCTTGGCTCTGCCCAAGAGAAGCGCTTGGCAGCCGTTACAGATCCAGAGTTTGCCTTCATTACTTGATTTTGGAGTTACTTTTTGATATACATAACATTGGAGACGAGTTTTGGACAGCCCTAAGCCCCAAAAACTCAGAGAAACTCAGAGATTCATTGTAATTTAGGTTGGGATTCGAGATTTTGATTGGAATTCATCCTTTGTAATCATCTACGGAGAGGTTTTCTTTGCTTTCCACCGATTAGTGACAGCTTTGGTGGTAACTTGTATCACTCTCTTGTCTTGTAGTTTGATTTGATGTATTCTGATTATTATTCATATGAATTAATGTCTATGTTGATGAATATGAGTAGCTAAATCCTTTGTGTTGGTGGTAGAATGCAGAACTATGCATGTTATGGATTATGCTTATGCTTACATGAGGTTGTGTGTCAATCTTGCTGCAAATTACTTCATATGATTCGTAGTTTCCTATAAAATATATTCGAATAGAGTATGTGACAAACTCGTTGGTCAATGAAAGCTATAGGATTGTATGTTACTGATGTGCAACATGCTAGATAAATGGTGTTGGTGACAAACACCTCTAAATTATTGATAGTGGCCTTTCATGATGTGTGTCTTGAAAGTTACCTAGACAAGTTGCTTAGCAGACTTAGTTGAAGGTTTTACGCACTGAACTTGTGAGCATATTCGTAATCCATGCATGTGTATTTGGTTTCTACCACCGACCATTTTCCAAACTTGTTTACAAAAACTCTTGATTTCTCACTTCCTTTGTTCAAACATCATTCTCAAAAATCATCATCTAGTTGACTGAAATTAGCTAGCAAAAACCTTGATCAAAGCCACGTTAGGTCCCGAGAGAACGACACTCGGGGACAACTTGCCATTGCACTCTGTTTGTGTAGTGAAAGGTGTTCTTTGGCTTTTTAAACAAATTTAATTGGTGAAAAACGATATCATCAATTTGGCGCCGTTGCCGGGGACTTAACTCCTTTGGTTGGTGTTTTTGTTTGGTTTTTTCAGCCAACATCTCTTCTTTGTCTCATTTCTGGTTTTGTTTCTTTTTGCTTGAGATACTCACTATCTTGTATTTCAGGTGTGTGTATGCCTAGAACCCGAACGGGTGGGCCTAACGTTGAACCTTACATAGACGAAATCGATCGCTTGTATCGGAGGAGAAGAAGGAATCTCAATTCTCAGTTTGAAAGGGTAGCATCTAGAGCTTCCACATCTGGAAGTAGAGAAGAATCTTTCTCACATCTCTCTGAACCAATTCTTGAGTCGGTTTTCGTGGAAGGTGAAATGGCGGAGCAACCTATTCGTTCACTCACCAAGCCAACGGTTGGGGCTAGAGGACCAGCAATTGTCCTCAATGATGCCACTAGGAACCTGGAGATAAAGAACCACATGTTCCAACAACTTCCCAAGTTCTATGGGATGGTTAATGAGGACGTGATTGGGTTCTTGAATGAGCTCGAGAACTTTGTTCTCCATCTTGGGCGACCGGGTGCTGGAGTGACGGACGATGATCTTCGCATGAAGGTTTTCTCCATGGGTCTAGGTGATCGAGCAAAGGCTTGGCTCAATACTCTAGAGGCTGGGTCTTTGACTACATGGGCGCTTTGTTTCGACAAGTTCATGGATCGGTACTACCCCGCATCCAAGACGATGGCTATGAAGAGCCAAATTAGCACCTTTGATCAGCGATATGATGAAGCTTTTCACGAGGCTTATGATCATTTCATGGGGTTGCAACATAGATTCCCTCACCATGGGTATGATAAAGGTCAGCTTCTCCAATTCTTTTACAATGGCTTGCATCCTGAGATTCAATCTCAAGTGGATAGCATTTGCGGTGGAAGTATGGGAGAGTTGACTCCTACTCAAGCTCAAATGAAGCTAGACACGATGTACCGGAATTCTCAAAACCGGAATGTTAGAGCTCGTGTGCTTCAAAAGGAGCAAAGGGGAGAGGCAAAGGTAGTAGTGGAACAAGATGCCTTTGATGGGTTCGCCCATGAGGTCAAGCAAGCTTTGAGGCAAAGCGTTCCTATCCCTTCTACGGAGATTTGTGGTGTCTGCAAGAATTATGGGCACCCGGCCTATCTATGCCGTTCTGAGTTTGCTAGAGAGCAATTCATCAAGAACGAGGTCCGTCAAGAGGTCTATGCTGCTGCCGAAGGGGAGCAAGTGACCGAGGACGTGAACTATGGCCAAGGATATGGCAATGTTAGGCCACAAAACCGTGGGGGACAAGGACCACCAGGTGGGCACCAGAACCAAGGCAACCGTGGTTATGTCCACAACCCGGACCAATATGCCTATGGTCCACATCAAGATCGAAGCCGTCTCAGCTATGGGAACAACTGGTATGAAGAAGCACCACCTTCTAATCCCACACCCCCACCTCCGGTTGCTAGTTCAGGACCGCAAGGTGGAGGGGTGCTCCCTTCTCCTCTTGTTACTTCACTCAATGATCTGGTTATCAAGACGAACAAATTCATGGAGCATTACTATCGTAATGAGGCTACTAACAATCAACGCTTTGAGAAGCTTGAGGCTAGTAGTAGCAGTCTCCATAAGAAGCTACAAGAGCTTATAGATCGAGGGGCGAGTAGAGAGCAAGGGAAGTTTCCCGGAAACACGGAGAAAGCCATGGCTATAACCGTGGTGACTGATTTGCCCGTGGAGATCACGGTTGTGAGAGACAATGCACGAGTTGAGGTGCCAAGTTGCAAGATAACTGAAACTTGCAAAGTGAGTGAGGAGCTTGAGACTCCTAAGGTAGTTGTGGAAGAGAAAGTGGTCGCACAATCTGATGCGATAGTGGAAGAAGTGAATGAAAACTCATCGTCTGAGGATGAGTTGGTGGATATGGTGGAAGTTCCTATCCAAGAGAGCTTTGATGTGGAAATCGGCTTGGGTAAGAAGGATGGAATAGTGGCAACTCTAGACACGGGAGAGGGTGTGAATGTCATACCTTTGAACGTGTACGAAGAGTCGGGTTTGTCTGGCTTAAGACCAATGAAGTGCATGGTGCAATTGGCGGACGGGTCTATGAAGAAGCCATTGGGTGTGATCGAGAATCTAGTGGTAAGAGTCGCCGGTGTAGAGGTCAAGACGAACTTCATCGTCATGCCTACATCCTCCACAAAGCTCAAGGATGTGGTTCTTTTGGGTAGAGCCTTCATCAACAAAGTACATATGGTGATAGACATGTATCGTCGTACATGTAGCTTCGAGGTAAATGGCAAGCAACATATGTTGCGAGCCATAATTAATTCATGTGCTTATGTTGATACTAATGAACTTGTAGAATTCTTTGGTCCTCTTTATGTTCGTCAAGATGTCCAGGGACTTGATGCTTTGAAGAGCACTTGGACGGGGAAGTCTAGTACCCGATGCGAAATTGATCCCGCATGAGCTACTACGAGTCGAGCCAACGACTTCTAAACAAAGACGCTTCTCGGGAGGCAACCCGAGGTTGTAGGTAATTGCATATAGATTAGAAGCATGTTTAAATTTTGTTTTGTTGAGTAGACAAGGTTTTTGAGGTGAAAATTGAGAAAAAGTCGAAAACAAATGAAGTTAGGAGCTCCAGGTCCCAAGCGCTCCGCTTGGCTCAAGCCAAGCGGACCGCTTGGCCAAGCGCTCCGCTTGGTTCAAGCCAAGCGGACCGCTTGGATTTACAGTAGGAACTTCTCCTACTGTAAATCCAAGCGAAGCGCTTGGGGCGACCCAAGCGTCCCGCTTGAACCAAGCGCTTCGCTTGGGACGCTCAAGCGGCTCGCTTGGCTTCTTTAAAAGCCAAGCGAGCCACTTGAGTTTTGAAGCTCTCCTCTACATTCTTTTTCATCTTCTTCCCGATTTTTCACCCCAAAAACTTCAATCTCACTCAATTCTCCACCAATTTTTGCAATCTTGTGCATTCTAAAGAGCCCATCACCTCTTCTATCATCTAAACCGAACAAATTTCACGTTTGAAACATCATTCACAAGGAATCGAAGGTAACCCTCAAGAACCCTAACTTTCTTGAATTTGGGATTTTGATCTTATTGGCTTCAATTGTGTTATGTATTGGTAAATTAGAGTTTGATATTGATTGTTGAGCATGTTTCTTATTGGATGTGATGTCTAAATTCGAATTTTGCTTACTTTGATTTTGATGAACTCTATCGCTTGAATTCTTGCTAGATAATTGTTTGCATGATTGTTAGCTCGAAATTTGAGTATTGATATGATGTTGTTCTTGTTTAGATTGCATGAGAATGTGTAGGATTGGTTGGGTAGTTCTAATGGCGAGTTTGTTTGCTTGGTTTGATTCGAATTAGCTAATCGTAACGAAGTGTTAAAGCTTCTCGATTCGCTATGTTTGAATTTTAGCAAGCCTTCAAACTCGTTAAAAAGAACACTTGAGTGAGTTTTGTCGTCTAAGAGTCGACTTGTTGCGTTATGACTTGTTTTAAACGAAGAACGTATACTTGTCTTAGAGTAGAAGTAGATTGATTGGTAGTAGTGTAAGAGTCTAGTCATTTTGATCTATTGGAATGGTCTAATGGGATTTTTCTAGGTACCATGTCGACAAGAAGGAACGAGCAAAGAGGTATCATGATAGAGGCATCATCCGCAAGGATTTAGTCCCAGGTCAATGGCCAGAGAGTTAAGCCGTACCTAGAGCCTCTCGAGTCGACTCATGAAGTGGAAGTTGACTTGGTCGAGGTACCTATTGTATCTTAGTTCATTTCATTAGTCTCTTGTACTCTTACTTTGCTTTTGTAGTTGTGGCCTGTGTGCCTTTTGTCGTGTTTAGAGTAGCTTAGCCTTTTGTCTCGGTGCCTTAGTTGGTTAGGATTAAGAAAAATCGAAAAAATGGGGAAACAGGCCAAGCGCCCCGCTTGGGCATCACCAAGCGGACCGCTTGGATGATTCCAAGCGGAGCGCTTGGCCAAGCGCTTCGCTTGGCATAGTCCAAGCGGGCCGCTTGGGCCCTGTTCCCCCATATTTTCCCTTTTTCTCATTTCGCCACCTTTGTGCACCCGTTTTCACATGTTTCTTGAGTCCTTTCAGGTACTACTCATATATAGGAGATTGGACACAAACCTTTATCTCAGGGAAGTGTACTTTCAATCCAATTTTCCTTTTCATTCAACTTTTCTTTGCTCGAGGACGAGCAAAAGTTTAGGTTTGGGGAGGGGGTATTGGATTTTCAGTACTATATGCTTGTGTGGTTCGTACATGCCTGATTTTACTCAAGTTCATGTGATTTGTCGTGTTTTTTCAAATTTTTGCATGCATATCATCCATAGATTAGTTGTTGCACGTTGTTGTGTGGAGTCTATTGCCAAGTTTTTCAAACTTTTCTATTGTGTAGACTAAGTGTTTATGACCATTATCATATGTTGCATCACTTTGCAAGTAGTTTGAGGCTTGTCTCGCTTGGTTTGTCACATTCACTTGTGCACTAGTTAAGCTTAGTAGTCTCGACATCACCTCGAGTGGTGTTTCTTCTACTGCGGTTCACGATGACCATATAAAATTATGCATGTTAGAATCTATGGTTGTAACCCGTGTAATTATGTACGTAAGAGGCGACAAGTTTTTAACCTCGATTAGAGATTGCCAAATGTCTAGGAAGGAGGTAGTGTGAGGTGTGTGATTCCTTGTACTAAACCTATTCTATCGAATAGGTTTGGGGAGGGGGTTACGTTGTTATACTTGTCTTTCGTCTTGAGTCGTTGTAGATTTTTCTTAGCTTTATTTTTCTTTTGTTTTGGTCCCAACCTATTCTCTCGAATAGGTTTGGGGAGGTATTTGACACGTAGTACTGCTTCATCCTAGCTATATTTAAAAAAAAAAAAAGAGAGAAAAAAAAAAGAGAAAAAGAAAATAAAAAAAAAAGAGGAAAAAAAAGAGAAAAAAAAAAAAAAAAAAAAAAAGAAAGAAAATAAAGAATAAGACCCAAAAGCAAAAGAAGGGTCGTCGCAAGCCAAAAGCAGTCTCGTAGTGTCAAGTGTCATGTAAATATTTTGTCCTTGTGAAGTATCGAGTTGTAAATTCTATCTTTTGTTTTCTTGTCGCCTTTGTCCAAGGCCTGTTCTTGACCACCCTCGTCTTGCTATTCAAGAAGTGGTTGAATGAGATTCGTTCTTTGAGAGTCTGGGTAGAATAGGGGAGTGTCTTCTTTTTCTAGGGAACCCTCCTTCGTTTGATGAGAGCCAGTATTGGTTCGCCCTCTTTTGAGGAAAAGTCTCGCTTGGTGAACAGTAGTAAGCCCTCGGTTTCATAGGCACGGGCCAATTGTAGTATGATAATGTGAATCATTGTGTCGTCACTGACCAGGTCCAAGTAGAAGATGTTACGAGAGACTCCTTTGCTTAACCAAGTGCACATGAGAATGTGTATATTCGCAATCGAGGCATTCTTCAACCTACTTGCATGTCATGCTCATTTTGTTTTGTTCATAAGCATTTGGTAGATTCAATAGATTAGTTCACTTTACTTGGCATGAGACTCCTTTTGTGTTGCATTTAGGATAGTTTGTTGCTTGAGGACAAGCAAAGGTTTGGTTTGGAGAGTTTGATGAACGTATTTTTGACGCGTTCATCTTGTCTTTTTTGCCTTCTTTTGCTACCTTTTAGCCTTGTTTTTTGGTTAGTTTTGTAGAATAGTGTCACGTTTTGTGTTTTCTGCATTTTCAGGCACTTAGGTACGAAACGGCATTTTTGGAGCTAAAAACGAGCCTTTTTTATGGATACCTCTTTTCAGAAGGTCCGAGCAACGTCTGCTCGCACCCTATAAAAAGGGGGGGGAGAGATAGGAGGAGGGAAAGATACCAAGGTGCGAATACGGAAATCTTTTTTCGCCCACTACTAGTCGAGGCTCTGCTCGACCTCTACTTCAACATAGTTCCTCAACTATCTTCTACAAAGATACTTGGAAACTAGGGGGACATATGCTAGTGTTGAAATATGTCCAGTCCGCATGTATGAATTGGAGCGGTCTAAGAGCGCGACAAAGCATCATAGGCCGTCCCTCAAGGGGCACGACCACACCCAAGTATGTCACTAAGGTGTGGTTCGACCAACATAAGGTCCGACCATCACTAAGAGGTCAACCCTCAAAATAATCTCATCACAAGGACAAAGCAGCTATTGAGCTCGAGGAGCATCTCTAGGGCTCGAGGAGGCCTTACGTCAAGGTAACACTCTCTAAGAGAAACTAGACAGAGCACTACTCGGACCACCAACGTAAGAGGAAGGCACGAGGACACCTGGGCGACCACCATGGTCGCTCCCAGTGGGACCCCGTCTTCCAGATTACTAAGTGGGACCCGAAATGACCATCTTTCCCTCTCAACCCTAGCCAAGATGTTTGGGCCAAGGCCCATGGACCTCCTTAATGGGCTTGGGCCTAAGGAGGCTTCAATCGCGTCCGGACACTTGTCACGATCCTACAAGGGCTGACCTCAAAAGTCTTCGAGTATATAAAGGACTCATTCATTACCCAGCGGGTAAGCATTAACACCTCTCACCTACCACTCACCCACAACATTTACTACTCGTACTAGGGAAGCCTCACAACTCCCTACTCGTAAAGTCGTCACTCCGGTCTGATATCTTACAGACTGGGCAAGAGACACTAACCCCCCCTCCCCTCCAGTATATTTCAGGTACGAGGAAGCTACGAGAAGGTTCATTACCTATTCCAGAGGAACACTACATGAAGAAGAACTAGATTAGCTTAGATTGACGATCCATTGCGAACTTAGGAAGAAGTACGAATTACCCTTCAACAGCCCCGTTAATCATAACTTCTCCAGATTGGGAGAATACCCATCCGAAGATAACAGGTGAAAAGGATTTTGCTGGCTTCTTCAAGGTAATTTTTTATGTACAATGTGTAGGAAGAAACCTATAATTCTAATAATGATTCCCGTATGTAATTCGTGTTAGGTAACTAGTTGGGTATTTGGTTTGCAGGACTGTGTGGGTGCAATCGATGGCACACATGTAAACGCATGTGTCCGATCGTGTTTGAAGGATAGATATCGAGATCGAAATGGTAATATAAGCCAGAACGTTCTTCTAGCATGTGACTTCGACGGACTTGTGACATACTCCCACCGTCACAGAGCAGTTGAACCATTTGCTTTTGGACACAGAAAATAAGGAGAAGAGTTAAATATTGAGTTATATTGTTAGTGGGTGTTGCTTTTACTTTATGGAGGATTTGTGGCCACAAAGATGTGTTGATGTAATATAAAATTATTATAATCATGTCCAAATATGGCAAAGAAATGAAATGGCGCAACTCTAACGGACGTCCAAAATGGCAAAATGGTGCAACTGTTTTGGGACAGAGGGAGTATGTCCTATCCGGATGGGAAGGTTCTGGCCATGACCAAGCAGTTCTAGATTATGCTATAAGCAAGGACGAGAACTTCCCAAACCCTGCTAGTGCACCTGTGCCAGGAAAGTATTTCCTTGTTGACTCGGGATATGCAAATAAGTGATGAACGTATTTTTGACGCGTTCATCTTGTCTTTTTTACCTTCTTTTGCTACCTTTTAGCCTTGTTTTTTGGTTAGTTTTGTAGAATAGTGTCACGTTTTGTGTTTTATGCATTTTCAGGCACTTGGGTACGAAACGACATTTTTGGAGCTAACAACGAGCCTTTTTGATGGAAAAGATGGCCCCGATGAAGTTCCCCAATCTCCGTGGCTTGTTCGTGAGTGTCTGAGCCCCAATAAGTGCCGAGAAGGATGAGCCCAAGGCACCCGAGGGCCGGTCGTGGGCAAAAGATCGAGTTTCGAGGCCAAAATCTGCCCAGGAGGCAAGCCCTTCGCTTGGAATTGGAGAAGCGGGACGCCTGGAATTTCAGGAGATTCCAAAAGAGGAACAGGAAGCAAGCGCTTCGCTTGGCTCTGCCCAAGCGAAGCGCCTGGCAGCCGTTACAGATCCAGATTTTGCCTTCATTACTTGATTTTGGAGTTACTTTTTGATATACAGAACATTGGAGACGAGTTTTGGACAGCCCTAAGCCCCAAAAACTCATAGAAACTCAGAGATTCATTGTAATTTAGGTTGGGAATCGAGATTTTGATTGGAATTCATCCTTTGTAATCATCTACGGAGAGGTTTTCTTTGCTTTCCACCGATTAGTGACAGTTTTGGTGGTAACTTGTATCACTCTCTTGTCTTGTAGTTTGATTTGATGTATTCTGATTATTATTCATATGAATTGATGTCTATGTTGATGAATATGAGTAGATAAATCATTTGTGTTTGTGGTAGAATGTAGAATTATGCATGTTATGGATTATGCTTATGCTTACATGAGGTTGTGAGTCAATCTTGCTGCAAATTACTTCATATGATTCGTAGTTGCCTAAAAAATATATTCGAATAGAGTATGTGACAAACTCGTTGGTCAATGAAAGCTATAGGATTGTATGTTAGTGATTTGCAGCATGCTAGATAAATGGTGTTGGTGACAAACACCTCTAAATTATTGATAGTGGCCTTTCATGATGTGTGTCTTGAAAGTTACCTAGACAAGTTGCTTAGCAGACTTAGTTGAAGGTTTTACGCACTGAACTTGTGAGCATATTCGTAATCCATGCATGTGTATTCGATTTCTACCACCGACCGTTTTCCAAACTTGTTTACAAAAACTCTTGATTTCTCACTTCCTTTGTCCAAACATCTTTCTCAAAAATCATCATCTAGTTGACTGAAATTAGCTAGCAAAAACCTTGATCAAAGCCACGTTAGGTCCCGAGAGAACGACACTCGGGGACAACTTTCCATTGCACTCTGTTTGTGTAGTGAAAGGTGTTGTTTGGCTTTTTAAACAAATTTAATTGGTGAAAAACGACATCATCAATAAGCCTGGCTTTCTTGCACCCAATCGGAAGGTAGTGTACCACCTACCGGTTTGGGAGCGTCACATACCCGAAGGGAAGTATGAGTTCTTCAACAAAAAACATGTGCGACTACGCAATGTCATTGAACGGGTAATTGGGCAACTAAAGGCACGAGTGGCGATTTTGGACAGCAAAATGTACTACGGTTATTCCCGCAGGACCCAAGCGAGGTTGGTAATTGCTGCTTGCGTTATCCACAATTTCATTGATAGGCGAAGCTTCGCGTACCAATGGCGTGATGCCATTTTCGACCGGACGGATGAGCAATTGAATGTTAACTGGGAGAGGCATCGAGGGGAGGCATTTCGTGATGATTTACCAGAGGAAGAGTTGAACCAAGGCATGAGTAACGAGATGGATGTGTTTAGAAAAGACGTGACGAACCTCATGTGGCGACGTAGGAACTGGTGACGTGCTGCAATGCCAATGTTACTTTGAATATTAAGGAACAAACTGTTGTAATATGTGTATGGATTTGTTACTTTTCTTTGATTATGCAGTCTTGTTTGTCTTCTTAGTGGATGTCTTCTTTCGTTATCATGTTTGAGTTGTAACATTTACTTTTGCTTAACCTTACGAACTTTGTGTCATTAAACATTTTGTTGCGCTTGTGATGGATTTTTATTCTAATTTACTTTCATTCATTCAGAGTACTATAATTTATAATTTATATATGACTTTGTAATATAACTTTAACTAACTACAGACATCATGAACGGGAAAGGCAAACCAAAAAAGGACATGCCGAAATTGTCCACTGCGGAGGGGTTTGAGTACGTTGTTATGAGTTCTGATTTAATTCCTTTATATGTTTATGTGGGTATCCATTTTTTAATGAAACAAAATTTTCTCTTAGCTTTAACCCACCGATGTATACACGAAGGCTAATCCTAATTGTCCTCAACATGACTAATTTGAAGCTAACCAATATAATGCAGAAATACTACATCCCTCCGGACCAAAACGAGGAGTTCTGGAATGTTTTCCACTACCAAGCGGGTGTTAAGTACAGTCGTATGGTAAGCATAGCCAGGAAAAAGCGATTTCGGGAAGATGTATGGGTTCCCTACATAAATCCGGACCATCGGGCAATGTGGGAGGCGTAATGGCACGCTTGTCGTCCGGACCTAATGCAGCGTGCGATGAACGCTGAAGCTGCAGGTGGGGTCGAAAACTCCGATGATTGTAGTATGTTTCACGTATTTATCTCGGACATGGATATACATCTTTCGGATTTTATGCGTGTTATAATAAGTCTCCGGTGCATGAACGCCTCATATAATTCAAAACTTTGATTGTGCTTTTAGTGACGTAGTTTAGTGACATTAAAATGTTATTGTTATTAAATCAAGTACTTATGCTTTGTAATAATATTGTTGTACTACTTCGTTTTAGTAAATCCTTTTAATTATGAACTTATACTTATAATTATTTCCTTCCAAAACAATTTCTCCAAATCTCATAATTCAGATTTTTTGCCTTCTCTTCCCTTTTTTTTTTTTTTTTTCTCAGAAAAAAAACTTTTTTTGGGTGCTGGATTATATAAATCAGATTTGTAATTTATTATATACCAATTCAACTCAACAATAACTAATCCTCCCACTATTTAAACAACCCCACACAATCTCTCACCAATCCCAATACATGCCAGCACATCATTAAATAAATCAAACAAACATTCCCTTACACATTCTCTTACAACACTCATCATTATATCTATAAAAATCCTACTACTCTACCATTCAAACCCCTTAATTCAAACCAAAATACAACAACAAAAACTAAACTACCAAAACCTTAATTCCGTCACTATTCCGGCTTTTGTTAAATTTAACAAAATACCAAAGGCAAGTTTAAAGCCAAACACCCAGTTTATATTGTTAAATGGTTTTTTTTATTTATAAAAACTATCTCCTTGTTAATTATATATCCAATATATTTTTTATAATAACTTTTATTATTGTCTGTCTATTTTTATTTTATAAATAAACTGTTTTCCAGCAGGATACCTCCACACTAAAAATCTAACTATCCTATTTGTACTGCTACACTACTCCAACAACCTTACTACCAGAGTACCTTATGACTATCAACAATTTAACATGAACTAGGAACATTAAAAATGTAGACTATAACATAAATTCAGGCTCAAATTCAACTAAAAAAAACTTATTGAAGCGGAACCGAGTCGAGTATTTGATAATACTCTCACATAACATTAGCTATCATGCTCCATGCACTCTCCAATATTATTATGCCGCCTACTTACATCATCATATAAGAACACTGTTCCTTCGAATATTATTAGCTAATATGAAATGCATAATAATTGATTTAAAAAATTAAGATGAAGCTAGTATATATCTACTGTCAGCAGCAACTAGCGTGGTGTCTTTGTTGTTTACGTTGATATAAAAAATTAAAAAAAAAAAAAAAAAACTTAATGCATAATAATTGATTAATACGTGCTTTTGTTAGAAGAACAAATTGGCTTTTAACACTGAGTGTTGGAACTTTGGTGTTCACACAGGGAATATGAGAGTAAGAAGATGAAACAGGAGAGGGTAATAACAAATAAACATGTACATTAACATTGTTGAATGTTACAATAAAGGAATTTACAAAGTAAACTTCCCTGAATTTGGTTCAGCAGCATGCTCGTCCTTTGGTACGCCATAGGAACATAACGAGTCACCAACAGATTTGTATTTTCAGCCGTGGCCATCTCCAGATCTTCAAACAACTCCCAAATGAGTAACAAACGACAAGAGGTGGTGAGTAGAGTCGATGGTTGGACCATCTCTACTTAAGACAAATACTTGCCCCGCTCATGGTGCTTACGGAATAATGGCAATCTGTCTCCCAGGATAAAACTACTCTAAGACGACTAAGGAGCACTCCAATAGTCGAATCTGGTGAACTTACTTTGAGTATGATTGAGTGCAAAGAGAGGAAATGAGGGAGAAGAAGTATTTCTTGTGTTTTCTGGTATATTCATGAGACGAGGTTCATCATCTATTTATACTTCTTTCAAGTCCTTTCCCAAGTGTTACAATCCTTCCCAGAGTGTACAAACCTTCATTCAACAGTCACAATGTTGAATGGATAACAACCATACACTTTAGAGATGCAACCTTTCGTGAAACCACTTGAAAATCCGCCAAAAAACTGAACAGGTGCGTACCAGTTCGCAATGCTGCAGCATTGTTTTTCTGTCGCTGCTGCAAAACCTTTTGCGGAGAATTACCAGTGAGTTAGAAACCGTAATGCTGTAGCATTCATTTCATAATGCTGCAGCGACGTTTACTTGATATCAATGCTGCAGCGTTCTATACAACAATGCTGCAGCGAAGCTTTACAGTAACTTTCCAGTAAGCTTCTTCAATATCAATGCTGCCGCGAACATTTAACTTTGCTGCTTCAAGAGTTCCTGTTCTAAAAACTTGGATTTTCAAGTGATTTTCGATATAAGCTTGCTCTTTCATTCGAATTTTAGCACAATCCAACTGTATTTAAATGACTTAAATCATCCATGTATTGATCAAACACTATGTGCATTAATCACCTTTCACCACACGGGATTTTAGTGACTTAACGCTTTAGTGACATCCATTTCAACAAATGGAAATACACGAACATAGAAAGCTCGTTTCTAACATGTTGGGCCCAAACGACCAATACATCGAACAATTGAAAGCTCATTCGTTTCACTAAAATTCCCAACAATCCCCACATGAAAGGGAATTGATGCACATGCACTCTTTCGGTGAGAAGTGATAGCATCTGGGTAGATAGCTTCAGCTTTGAATCTCCCTAGTGAAATACCCTTCGGATATACTTGCCACGCGGTGGACCTGAGGCCTTGAACCAGTCGGCATTTTGTGTATACCAAGACAAAGGTAATTCACACTATCACAACCCTGTACTCGTTTCAGGTTCTTATGGTATGTCCGTTTTGGTCGTGGACAGCTCCTGGTTTCTCATAAGTTCTTTCATTTGAAGCGTCCCGTCTTCGCACTTAGATAGGTGAACCCCAACAAGGACATCCTGCCAATGTCCCACTTGACCCATGTTGAGCTCAAGTTTGGGATTCATTAAGAGTTCATAAACTCACCCTTTACCCTTTCTGCAGGATAACACTTAGTGTCTTACGCGGGAATGGGCTTTGGAGTTATAGTCACAAAGTGACATCATCCGAAGTGCTCTTACTTCTTAATGTGTCAAGCACACTCTCGAAGCGCTTAACTGAATTTGTATCGCTTAGTTTGCCACATTGAACCAAATTCTTGGGATCTCCAGTCAGTATGGTTGGGTTTCCACAGTACGATTCTTGATGAAGTAGGGTTTACCCCCATTCCCCTAGACAAGCAGTATCCCTTGATCTTCCATGTATTCTTTTATTAGCGGATCCGCAATGTTATCTTTTGATTTCAAAATCCAAAGAGATAACTCCCATGGAGATCAACTGTTTAATGGTATTATGTCTATGACAAGTGTGTCTAGACTTACCATTCTACTTCGTGCTCTTCCAAGTGTAGTTTGACCGCCACAGTAAACCGTTTTTGTTGAAGACACGTATTCCAAGACACATCAGAACTCCACCAATGGTAAAAGCATTCCTCATTGTGAAATTGTTCTTGCGTTCGAATATCCAACTAGCATCATTGTATTCCTCATATACAACTGGAAATCTCGAATCGAGAAGATCATATTTGAGTGTGTGTTATAGGTATCTCTATACCCTATCCAACGCAGTCCAATGATCTTGCCCGGATCACGCATAAATCTTGCCAACTTGTTGACCGGGTATGCCAAGTCCAGTCTTGTACAATTACTAATGTACATAAGTAGGTCAATGATTTATGTGTATGTCCTTTGCTATGGGCTTAAACATGATTCTTTGCAATACTATTTGTTCATACTCAACAACGCCTTCAGCGGTGACCGAACAAAACATTGAAGACATTAAATCTCTTCAAACAATCCTCGATGTAATGAGATTGCGAAAGTGCTAACCCATCAGCATTCTTAGAAATCTCAATTTCTGAGATCTCATATGTTGTGCTCATATCCTTCATGTCAACAACGTTTTCAACATGTTCATGATCTCCAAGATCTGTTCGGGACTACTCCCCCAATTATGAGCATATGACCGACGTAAAGACAAATCATTACGAAAGGTTTTGAATCTTTTTTCATGTATATGCATTTGTACTACTCGTTTGTAGAGAAATCTTGAGATATAATAACTTATCATCGAATTTCTCTTGCCATCGGTTTCAACTCGCACCACTATTTATCAAGATGACAAGTTTTGTCTTCTTATCTCAAAATAGAATACCACTCGGGTTGTACCATGTAAGTTTCTTCTTCCAAATCAACATTTGGGAAGGCTACCTTAACATCCATGTGAGGTATCTCAAAGTCATGCAAGGTTTCTATGACGATGAACGCTCTTATGGATGTTATATGTATCACGGATGTGCAAATAGTTCCATTCGTTTGCTACAACACTTGTGTTCAACAACTCACTTGCTTGCAACATAGTAATTTCATTCCGGTGGAAGATCAACTATTTGCCAAGCTTAATTTTGTATGATGGAACCCATTCACTTTCGATGACACCCTTCCAAGAAGGAGCATCGATAATAGACAATGCTTGCCTTTAAACATTTTCTACCAGGCAAGGTTAGAAATCTGGACAAATATTTGTCATTTGTTTCAAAGCCATGAGCCTTCGTATTCTCTTGCATTGAATTACTAGCATGTTTATCTCCACTGATTTCAATGTCATGAGCCTTGGTTATCTCTTGCATTGAATTTTCAGGAAAACCACTAGTTTCAAGATCATGAGCCTTGGTTATCTCTTGACTTGAACTAGATACGATGCTAGGAGTCCCCACATTTGATCCACCCGTTCATTTGATGCAGAATGTTCATTCTCACCAAGTTCACATTAACTTGAACCTTTAAGAAAGGTCAAGTCCTTCTTCCTTGTCTTAGCAAAGGAATATTCAAGGAATTCAAATTCCATCTTTCTGTTATGTTGTTGCAGCAATCTTTGCATCTCGCTGTAGAAAAACTTTCTAGAAAGCTGGCAGCTTTCTTCATTGTTCTCGCTACATCGAGGTAGGTACATTGCTGCTGCAAGAGTTCCATTTACATCTTACTGCAATGACACTTTCTAGAACGTCTTTTTGCAACAAGGAAAATCCCCACATGAATATCACTAGCCTCAAACCAATGGACTAGAAAGTGATATACACTAATGTTACATGAATATTCACTAGCCTCAAACCAATGGACTAGAAAGTGATATACACTAATGTTACATGAATATTCAATGAAAATGCAATCAAACTTTCTTCCCCACACTTTGATGTAATCATAGGTTGGGAAACAACCACTCCATTACTCATATGGAATCTTATTGTTATTCATGTGAGGAATTCTTGTTCAGAATTTCATTGGCCATCAAGATAGCCCCTCCCCACATTTCTGGGTAAACCACAATTTAACAACATCTCATTGCAAATAGAACTAGCAAGTACATTGCTTCCATCAACAAAGGTGTTGGTTAAACTTGAATCTCTCATCTTCTGTTCTTTACAAGCATGTTTGTAGAATAGAAGGCTTATTTGGACAAGTTAACTTTTCTCAATTATATGGTGGATTGAGTTGTGAGTCGAACTTCAAGGTTGAAGGCGCACCGTATTATAGTCCCCACATGAACTTAGTCGTGTCAACTCTTTTTCCATCATTAACTAGAACAAGCATTTTTCCAAATCAATACACCACTTTGAAAGTGGACTTTCATGCAAGTTATACAAGATCGAAGTATCCATTTACGCTACAAGTTTCTCTCGATGTTTGTAATTCACAAATTAGTTCCACATCGGTGCTTATGAAATATTCCAGAAATATTTCATGTTCTCAACAACACATCAATTTATCAAGGTACAAGTCAATCTTGATTTATTATGCGTAGACAAGGTGTGGAAAATGTTTGTCATAACTTTAATTATGAAAAAAGTCAGTACAGAATTTCAGGGCTTACACATTTAACATGGTCTCTTTGTATGTCGAGAAATTACATTTCCGCACTACAAGAACCATTTAAATGACAATACTTAAATTCTGCCGCATCTAAGATCATCATCTTAGGTAAACCATCTAAGATCAACGTCTTAGGCAATCCATCTAAGACCAACGTCTTAGGCAAAAACTCCACACCCAACATGAGAGAAAGAAAAGTGTATTTATAATAAATTGTAAATAATAACGTACCATTATTTTGGATTGCTCCATAAACTTCGCAATTGGAGTACCACTTCCATAACAAGACTTCACTTCTTTGGTCAATAGTTTCCATCAAACTAATGACTATTTTTCAAATCCAATTAATCGATATCATCCAACACGGATGATCTGGCATTTGCATTAACAAACAAACATATATGTCAATGGAATAAAGCAAGTAAGACAATCAAGAAAACTCCCCTGATTATTGTGCTTAACACCATACAACGATCCTGGACTGTCTCAACTTTTGATCCACTCCACGAATTCATGTTCCATTCAACATGACTACTTTCAGATTGTATCCACCATGGATCATCACCAGTCAACTTCCTCTAGTCATCCTTCGAACTCCTCACAAAGAGTATTTGTCTTAAGATTGTTGGAACTTTGGTGTTCAAACAGGGAATGTGAGAGTAAGAAGATGAAACAGGAGAGAGTGATAACAAATAAACATGTACATTAACATTGCTGAATGTTACAATAAAGGAATTTACAAATTAAACTTCCCTGAATTTGGTTCAGCAGCATGCTCGTCCTTTGGTACGCCATAGGAACATAACGAGTCACCAACAGATTGGTATTTTCAGCCGTGGCCATCTCCAGATCTTCAAGCAACTCCCAAATGAGTAAACGACAAGAGGTGGTGAGCTGGTTGGACCATCTCTCCTTAAGAAAAATACTTGCCCCGCTTATGGTGCTTACGGAATAAGGGCAATCTGTCTCCCAGGATAAAACTACTCTAAGACGACTAAGTAGCACTCCAATAGTCGAATCTGGTGAACTTACTTTGAGTATGATTGAGTGCAAAGAGAGCAAATGAGGGAGAAGAAGAAGTATTGCTTGTGTTTTCTGGTATATTCATGAGATGAGGTTCATCATTTATTTATACTTCTTTCAAGTCTTTTCCCAAGTGTTACATCCCTTCCAAGAGTGTACAAACCTTCATTCAACAATCACAATGTCGTATGGATAACAACCATACACTTTAGAGATGCAACCTTTCGTGAAACCACTTGAAAATCCGCCAAAAAATTGAACAGGTGCGTACCAGTTCGCAATGCTGCAGCATTGTTTTTCTGTCTCTGCTGCAAAACTTTTTGCAGAGAATTACAGTGAGTTAAGAAGCGTAATGTTGTAGCATTCATTTCATAATGCTGCAGCGACGTTTACTTGATATCAATGCTGCACCGTTCTATACAACAATGCTGCAACGAAGCTTTATAGTAACTTTCCAGTAAGCTTCTTCAATATGAATGCTGCAGCGAACATTTAACTTTGCTGCTTCAAGAGTTCCTTTTCTAAAAACTTGGATTTTCAAGTGATTTTCGATATAAGCTTGCTCTTTAATTCGAATTTTAGCACAGTGGATCCAATTGCATTTAAATGACTTAAATCATCCATGTATTGATCAAACACTATGTGCATTAATCACCTTTCACCACACGGGATTTTAGTGACTTAACGCTTTAGTGACATCCATTTCAACAAATGGAAATACACGAACATAGAAAGCTCATTTCTAACGTGTTGGGCCCAAACGACCAATACATCGAACAATTGAAAGCTCATTCGTTTCACTAAAATTTCCAACACTGAGGACTTGCTAGAGGTATTCTCGGCGTGCCATATTTCTAACCAAGAGAAGCTTTTTTTTTTCAACCGTAACCAAAAATCATCCACTGAAGTGCGGAATGACTTTAATGACTTCACCTTTTTTCGAGTTCGAGGGTGTAAAGCAGACCATTTTAAGAGGAGTGCGTTTTATAGAAAAACTTGTTTTACATTTATGAGTATAAATCTACGACGGTGCTTAATTGACCTAATTGGTATTTTATATATGACTTAGAAAAAACCATTTCACATTAAATTAGTAATAACACAGTTTTTCTCAAAAATTTACTATGTTTTAATATAGAACATCCTCAAATTAAATAGACCTGGTTGCAGGGTTCGACGGATTAAACTGTGCGTAACGGATACCAGAACTTTCTTTTCTTTTTCTTAAGAAGCCTGACTTTGTAATTAATATATACTCCCTCCAATGCTCCATCTCATCATAATTTACCTACTTTAATTTTTTCGATCAACGATGTTCGACTTTAAATACAAATTAATCTTAAACTATAACGATAAAATGTACGTATAATAAAATTATATCATAAAATTATATAATAAAATTATATCATGAAAGGAGTACTTGGTCGCTTCCAAAAGTTTTCTTGAGGATTAATAAATTGTTTCGTGGGCCCTTGTTTCTTTCTTATTAAACAATCTTTTATCTTTTGTAGACCAAAAGCTGGAATGGACTTGTTCAACAGCCTTCACATTAATAGCTATTTAAGGATTCTGTCTTTGTTATCTTCTCCATTCACATTATCACATATATACACAAGAACACACACGCCAACAGCTGCTTAATTATTGGATTGCATTACCAAACAGTAAAAATGGCTTGCTTGGTTCTCTCCCCTCATAATGTTTTCACAACTGTTACTCCATCAAAAATAAGAAAATTAAGATTTTCTCATCAAGTCAGAGCTCACAGTTACAAAGATCATGAAGGTATATATGTGTATGCTTATATTATCTTCATCTATATATGATGAGATGAGCTCATTCTTATACCAGCGAGTTAAGGTTTTCTACTTTTCTATTGATGGGTTGGGTAATTTATTTACTTTTGGCATAATTAAACATGCATTAGAAGTTAGAACTGCAAAGTTCATCTACTTAATTTTATATATGTTTTGTTCTCATGAGATCCTATTAAAGTGCCAATTTTTTTTAATTATATGTAACACGTTTACAGTTTCCGTGTCATATATGTAAGCTTTATGTACAATAAACAAAAGGTTCCTAACGTTGAAGTAAATTTTTCTTGCAGAGAGATCAAGCAAAAATACCGTGGATGCAAATTTATGTGTATTAAAAGCGAGAATTGGACAAATTAGGATGAGAGAACGACTGGAGCAGCGTCATGTAGCTGAATCTGCAGGGTGGGATTATGTGCGCGAATATGATTATGATCACAAAAGAGATGAACAAGTGATTCACTTCCTGCAAATTTTGGGCACGGTTTGTGGGACTCTTGGATTAACAATTTCAACTTGCACATTATTATTATTTCTTGTTTCTCTGATAATTCAGCGTCAATGATCTTGTTTCAATGGATTTGCAAAGTTTTCCGGAGGACCAATGTTTATAACTTTATACAGCAATTTTTTAGTTCGTTGTACTTTAATTGGAATGTAATAAACTCCATATTCGTCATCATGCAACATTCTTTACTGGGAATATGATGTCTCTGGTGGGTGGTGGGCGGAGGTTGACTCCGGGAGATTCGAACTCAGGTGGGCGTGAGCCAGAAGGCTCTTGATACCATGATAGAGTTCCAATTTTTTTTAAAAATTTAAACTGTTGGAAAGAAGCGGAATCTAGTCATTTATATTAGTTCTCCAACATACAACATATATATAGTATAGTAGAGGTGTGGCTGTCCAGGAAATGATTCAATTTAGTATAGATACCGTGTAGCATCGGCTTTTCTACGGTCAGGCAGGCTTTCGCCTTGCCTGACAACAGGCACCCAATGAAAAGGTGACACATCATTCGCCTTCGCCAACCCTTCGCCAAGAAGTTTAAATAATTATTTTTATTTATTTTTTCAGTTAAATATAAATTTACTTAAATAACCTTGAATTAAACTAATAAATAAAATTATTAAAATATTTACATATCTTATTATTATTTTAATTTTCATCGGGCCCATATGTGGGCTTATGCCGGATCGGGCCGGGCCCGATCATAGACCAGCGACCGTAATCCGACCTTTCCAGCCCGGATCCATATCCAATACTGGATTCTATTTAAAAAATTAGTAAATTTAAATGTTGCTGGTGGGACTCGAACCCAAGCCATAACAATGGAAATCAACTTACTTAACCAACAGGAGAAAATTCCAATTTGGTTTAATTGATGATGTTTTAAATATAAGTAATATATTTTGTATAATGATAACATTTTAATTATGAATTTGCATTTCAGTGTATATTATTAATCTTAAACTACAATAAACTTCTCGTTGTATTTGAATTGTTTTTTTTACTCTGATAGATCGACCAACGAAATTAATTCATTATTCTAACCTAGATAATGATCATCCTTACCGTACGACTCACATGATGACTAGTTTGTAAATGTGTTGTCTAGTTGAAATATTATTTATAAATTTTTGTAAATAATAAACAAATTGTTAGTAAGAACGGATAGAACAACATATATGGCTTGTTACAATGAGGCTAGCTATTAAGTTGCTTCTATATTTGTGATATTGTTGAGACAATGTAAGTTGATATCTATGAGTTTGAACATTATCTCGCATCTCAGTGATTGTCATAATTTGTTAGTTTGTTGTGGAGTATCCATTTGGAGGTCAAACTATGTCCTTTCTCGATCTCCGAAAGATACTTTGGAGTCGTAAGTCTATGAGATGAGCTTTTGTTTAATTTGTCTTTTAGAATTTGTTGTGAACTTATTAGAAGTGGACTTTATTAGGACTTGCTAAAGAGATATGAGATACCCATCGATTGTGTGGTCTTCAGTTGAATTAATTGGTTTTATTTGGACCGACTTAAGAGAGTTGATATACCCATCGTGTGTTGGGTTGAATCGACTCTGTTGGGTTGTAGCATGTGTAGATTTTAATATTCAGTTAGGTGTAGAGAGTTGAATAACTCCTCAAGCGCGTGGAAATAAAATTAATATTAATTTATGTTTTATTCGCATTTTGACATTTTCATGTTATTCTTGATTAATTCGATTCGGATAGGATCGTTACATATCGATGTCATAAATCATTTATCCGTCACATTAATTTATAAACGAATGTATTTCGATATATACTAATTCAGAACGTGAACTTTTATTACAAATGCAACATTATATTGTAGTTGTAGGTTTATAATCCATCACTTGCATTAAGTTTGTCCTTGTAGTCCTATGTGTTCTTAATGTTGATAATTATTTATCGGGTGAGTTAGAGTCAAATTTATATAGGATCACCTGAATCCAACTTAAACTCAATTCGTGTAGTTCCATGTATAATTTGGATCGAATGAATTTTTGTCAAAATAAATTTTGAATCAGTTTCTCTATTGGTGAATTTTATTCTTGTTCTATCGGGTTGGCTCTCGGATTAGTAACCTGTATATTTATGATGAGTCGTCATATTAAGATTAAACCTATATAAATGCAATTAAAATTAGTAGATATTTATTATTTATATTGTGAATAATATCCTAATCGGATAATAAATTAGGATAGATGTAGCCTATTTTATCAGTATATAATAACAGGCTGAAAAACGCGTGCAGCTCAACGCGCCTTCAATTTAGTCGCATTTTATTTATTTCCAATTTAGCCGGCCGCTTCTCTTTCTTCTTTCTCTGTCGATTCATTTCTTTCTTCTTTCATCTCTCTCCATTCATTCCTCTCAATTCTCTTTTTACTCAACCATGTCTCAACTCGATTTATTATCTATCTTCAGTTTCGCCCAAATCATCAATTCTACGGGGAACAGAATCGGCCGGCGGACTTCATCGGCTTCATCGGCTGCTTAATGACGATCAGGGAACAGAAAGCATCGGCTTCATCGGCTCCAATCTCTCTTCCGGAATTGTATGATGATGTTCGATTACAGAAAAACAATTCAATTCAGCTCCATCCTTCCGAATTCCCCCAAATCTCTAGATCCAAACCCTAAATCCGGCAATGGCTGCGGCGGCTACGATGACATCGGCCGGTGGACTTCTCGCAATGCTCAACGAAGATCAACCTGCCCTCAAACTACATCAGCTCACTTCGATGACCACGGACGATATTGTTCGAGCTTCTCGCCTCCTCGATAATGAAATCCGAATCCTCAAGGTTTATTTACTTTTTGAATTCAATTACTGATGAGTTTTCCGAATTAGGTTACTGTAGTTCATCGATTAGATTACTTGCTCGATTTGTTGTTATCTGAATGGGTTTGTTTGGTATAGGAAGAGTTGCAGAGAACGAGTTTGGAGTCAGATTCGTTCAAGGAGAAGATAAAGGAGAATCAAGAGAAAATTAAGCTCAATAAGCAGCTTCCTTACTTGGTCGGAAACATCGTCGAGGTACATGTTCAATTTATATATTTACCGTTTCTGGCTTCAGCTTTTAAGCTAAGTAGGCTGTATATTATGGATTATTGATTGGGTTATAGTTTGGAGTAAGTTAGGGAAGTTTCATTCATGTTTCTCCAAGTTATTATATGGCCTTAGTAGTCAATGCTTTTGGTGGTTGTGGTAGATTAAAAGGTCTTCCACTGGCAAATCAAATGTTGGTCTGTTGGTTTAATGAGCATCTATGTATTGTGCGCAGCTGAACATCTTTGACTCAAGTCTCTGATGCCAGTACATGACTAGATTAATCTTTTATTATTCAGTATAAGCTGACCTTTGGAAGATATATAAACAAATGTTTGTTCAGCTTATTTACCATTGGATTCTTTGTGTTGAATAGTCTTTTCAAGATCTGTTTCTTCAATAATAGTAAATGTAACTCCGTTTATGAGAAAATTGGGGACAGAACTTGACTGAGCAAGAAAAGGAGGGAAAACATTCTTTTTATTTTTCAACTTTTTGTGATTGGAACACCTTTAAAACAATGTATGGTAAATAGGGATTTTGATTTGGAGAGATTATATTGTTGGGGTCTTTGACATGCCTTGATTGTTATAAACTAATCAATTGTAAGAATAATGTACAATGTATCAACTGGCCTCAACCCCGGGCATGTTAAATGAAGGATTTTATGACAAGTGTCCATTGCAATGTGAAATTTGTCCCGAATATCAATCTAGGGATTTCTTTGTGAAATTCATCATGGGTTTACTTATATAGACTGGCAAATGTGTCTGAATTTGGTCTATTGGTCTGTTTCTGCCAGATTCTGGAAATGAACCCAGAGGAAGAGGCCGAGGAAGATGGTGCAAATATTGATCTTGACTCACAAAGGAAGGGTAAATGCGTAGTGCTAAAGACATCTACACGTCAGGTAATGTAATTTTTTTCATGTCAATCTGTTTGCCACGTAGTTGTCAGTAGCGAATAGTGGACCATAGCTATAAAGCCTTGCGGCAATAGTATTCACAACTTTAATCTATGGCCAAGTATGTAAAGAGCTCAAATATATATCGCTGTGATCACTACTTACAATGATGGCCTGCTGTGTTATACTCTCTTTAGCTTCAGTTGGCTACTACTCTACTTGTATTAAAATTTGTCATTTATGGTTCATACCACTGGGCCAAAAAGTATCAATTGCCTTTTGCTTTGAGACTTAATTGTTGCTCTTGAAATTTTAACATGACGGCCAAAGGATATAGTAATAGACGTGTATATTTAGGGGGCTATGAAACGTATTTTCTTTTCCTATTATGTTAGCAATGGCTGATACCTCCCTAAACACGCTGTAGTATTTTCTCATAACCAAGTTATTAAAAATGATAGATTTTATGGGTTTCTGTTAGTCAGGATATGCAAATTTTCAAATATACATATGTAAGATATGTTGAATTTTACCTCCGAATGATTATTATTATTATTATCATTATTTTTTAATCATAATTAATAACACTGGTTTATCTGAAGGCCCTTGATCGTGGTGCTGCACTGCTGAAAGTGGATAAGTTGGTTACAGGGCATAATGTTGATGACATTGCTGAAACAGTCCTCTTAAACATATTAAGAGGTGACATAGCTAGGTGATGAAATCTTATTTGAGGTTTTGAATAAAAAGTCGAGCATATAGGATACTGCAATATGTATCTATGTGCTCTTTCTTTTCTCATGTTTTCTCTACGTTCTTCCATGCCATGATCAGTTAGTAACTAAAATTGTTAACACAACAGGCTAGGTAGATGCACATCGATAACGACTGGTGAAGATGGACCTATACCAAGATGCAAGCCCTTCAAGTATACATACGAGAAGGAAATTGTTATATATCCTTTGTATTCAGATATTGGGGCACCCTATTTGTCCTGGTGTTTCCAGCAGTTTGTGTGTTTTTCTTTTATTCCATTTTCTTTTTGCTTGTGTGTGGCCCATCTATGTGTTGTGTGCTCACAGATAGGCGAATTCCTTAACCTACGCCATACGTATGCATATTTCAAAAAGCTGGATTATTTCTCTACAGAATGTAAGTTTTCATGCAAAGCATATGAGCTTCTGTTTACCCTATGTTAACAAGTAACTCGCTTTCTTTTTTTCTTTTTTTTTTTTTAAATCATCTCCTGTACAGCCAGTAAATTACTTCTTATTGGATATGCCTGTTCGGATTTTCCTTATTTTGTCTGCTTGACATTAGTTAGTCATTTGCTGTATCGTGACTTGTTTCTTCCTTGCATCATCATTGCATAATCGTGGTATTCTCCCAACAAGTACATCCAAAACCATCCAAAGGTAGCACAAGCTTTTATTGTAGTTGATTTTTACTGTCTGGTGAATGGCATTAAGGTGAATTGTAGTTCAGTTTGATAAACTATGCAAAAATATTTAGGTAGCTCGAAATTGGAAATAAGAAATTGTTGATTTTGATCATTATGATATCTTTATCTGTCATATATAAGTATTGCGCTTGTGCAAGGGATTTCTTTACTCTTGAGTTGATTTTGCTGTCTGGTGAGTGGAAGGGAGCTGGATTCTTGTTTAGTTTGATAGAAAATGTAATTGCTTAGTTATGGACATGACAAATATGGTGACTTGTATCATTAGGATATCTTGAGTTGTGATGTTAGTGTTGCATATATAGTGAAATTACATGTAGTGGTCGAACTGTTTTTTGTATTCAGAAAGATGATCAGTGGTTGATGATTCTTTTGTTTCCATACCTGCTCCGAAAACTAAAGCATTATTAGAGCTACTGTTGAGGTGATAATCATGGACTGTAGTTTTTTTCAATGGATTGCTTTTGCCTTTCTGTACTATGCTTAAAAAGAAAAAAAATTAAGTTAATAAATTTATTTATTCTCGTCAAGCACCTAGGTAGGCTATATTGAAAGCTTGAGCATTGGTTTATATAATGTAGAACTTGTATGTATTAATGAGTTAATTCTTTGATCCATTGAAAGTTGCCAATAGATATGTAGTACGAATTTGATTTCGTAGGATTTGAAAGGTGTTTGTCTGAACTTGTTTACCTGATTTCTGGTCTTGTTTGTTCATATGTCATGTTCCTTGTTCAGAAAAAATAGGAAGACACATAACACTACTTTGAAAAACCGAGTAAGTGCTTGACAAGGAAACTGGGGAAAACTGGTATTTGATTTTGATGGGTGACATTTCTGTATATAGGTATTTGCAGATTGGTAAAAAAAAGTTATTTCTAAGATATGATGGCATAGTTGGATGCTCGTCGTTCAGAGGTTATTAGGAAGATGAGCGGCCATTATCCAGAGGAAAATCTGTTCATATATGGCATTATGGCTAAGAAGAATTTCACTATATGGCGTCGCTCTGCAATACTTCTCTAATTAGTGTGTAGAGGCAATTGATTTTTATTGGATTGGTTCCTTAATGACCGTCTTCTATTGTGGTTCTGGAGAAGTAGAAGTTATTGGCTTTTGAGAATCAGTTTTATTTATCAAAATTCGACTTTTAAGCTTAATGTAGGATTTGGCAACCAAAGTGCATGCAAATATAAACTAAAAAGTGAAAGCTAAATTCCATCATTGTTTTTAGGTTGTTGACGTTTAATTTTTAATGGTATGACTTACGATAAAGTTCTGATACAAAAGTATGCCAAAACAAAACATAAACATTTTTATAAATTGACAAAAAAGGAATACGTAATTATTTTGAATTATATTACCATTTGGTCGAGCCTACTTTAATTATAGACTCTAAAGGGTATATTAAACTCTATTTATTTAGTTAATATATTTGAAGTTGATTGCACTAATAATAATAGTGACTCTTTAATAGTGAGACTCTTTGATACTCAAAAATATTAACTATTAAAAATGCCAACACACAATTATGATTTAAAAAAAAAACGTAGCACACGCGTAGCGTGTCTCGTTAAATTCTAGAGGAAGATTGAGGAGCAGTGTAATAACTTGAGAGACGCGGAGAGGATCAAGAGGGAATTGCCAGCTCTGGAGAGGGATATTGAGGCACTGGAGGATGCCACTACTGTTTGGGAGGAGAAGAAGTGGAAGCTTCATTCTGGCATTGGGCATAAGTTTAAGGACCTGGAGCAGCTAGCCATGGACTGTAACCAAGCTATAAAAGGTTTGTCTTCTGATACCTTTTAAGCTTTATGCATTAAGTTTTAAATTTAAGAGGATCAAATCAACTGACATCAACATCTTTCATGCTTACCATGTTTGGAAATTCTTTTTTGGTGTATGGGATAAGTAGAGGCCTATGGCGTATGTACGAACTGTGGTTTTGTTGAATGAATTTGGAATATCATTGAGTTATTACCATGTAGTGATTGAGCATTCTGCATGCACCCTTTTATGCATTCATGGTCAACTGACATCAACATCTTTAATGCTTACCATGTTTGGAAATTCTTTTTTGGTGTATGGGATAAGTAGAGGCCTATGGCGTATGTACGAACTGTGGTTTTGTTGAATGAATTTGGAATATCATTGAGTTATTACCATGTAGTGATTGAGCATTCTGCATGCACCCTTTTATGCATTCATGGCAGTGTCAACTATACAACTTTTTTGCGGAAAGATTTACAACAGAGCAAGTCAATGGATAGTATTACTAAGTTACTTTGACTAATGCGACGTTGAGAAATGGATGTCCCACTATATGCTTTTATTTTGGTTTGGTCTAGCTAGCTAGCTATCCTATTTTCTCCGGTTGGTGAAAATTATGCGTTACATCTACTTGGTCAAAATGAAAGATGAATAAGTATCCTTGAGGCTCATGTCCTTTTATTTTTATGTTTTGCATTACTAATAAAACAAGTCTTTAACAAATTGCAAACACCCAGCTATTATCTTAAATGATGTGTGCATAAATTGTTATATCATCGATGTCTATAAGAGAAAAAACAGTTTGTTTCAAGAATATCTCTTTCATCATTCAGCTGCCAAACCAGCTTATGTTCTGTTGTTACTTAAGAATTTTACTTTTATATCATTATTCTATCTATGATTGATGCATGACATTGAAAGATTAGCAGTCAAATGTTTGATGTTTCTGCTGCTGGACCAGAATGCAACCATTAGAGAAGTAGGGGTGCTGAATTCGTTGCTAAAGTTCTCGACAAATTCAATCCAAGATTGGGTGTTACCAAGCTCATGTCAAGGAGAACTTTGAAGGAGTTGTTGCTCGTGATCACACCGGTTATATGCTAGCTTGGATAAGGAAGAAACTGACTAATGGCGTTGAGGTGGAAAATGCCGAAGCATATGCTGCCCGTTTAGCAGCTTGGCTGGCTGCTCATCTCGGCTATGAAAGAGTCATCGTTGAAGGTGATGCTGCTCTGGTTATTGCTGGAATTAATAATGGCCATCAAGATCAATGTGCGAATGGAAATGTGTACAGTCTTATCCGCAGCCTACTCCAACACTTCACGGAGTATAAGGTTCAACATGTGCATCGTTCAGGAACAATTTGACGCATCAGTTATGTAGAGATTTCAGTATTGACACTATGAGTTATGGTATTTTACCATTCCAGTATATAGAGCCCCCATAAGTTAGTTCATTGTTTCAGGGCTATAAGTGTTGTATTGCTTGTAATATAGAGCTCTGCTCCTATCTTCCTTAAGAAATGTACATGCAATTTTGATTTTAAAAGACGAGATAAGCATTGATGGTGAGGGGGTGATGGAAAGCTAAATTTATAGCTTTTTTGTTTTCATATGGTTTGACACTGCTGTATGTGTTGCATATGCCTAATATAGTACAATCACATTCACCTTTCTTGCTCATATATGTAAGGCTGTACCTTTTTTATCTTCGTGATTTATGATACTGATCTCAGTTTTTTGCTTATGCAACTTGAGGGGAACCTGATGTGCTGCTTTTGGTTTATCAAGTATGCTTGAAGCTGTGATTGAATTTGTTTATGTGGTGTATTCGTTGATTTCTTGAGTTTAGCCAAGAGATATTTAGTTTTATTCCAACTCTTATGTGCGGTACATGTGATCAGTCAGTTTTCTGCACATATTACATCTACTTTTCATACTTTTAAGTTTAACTTGGTTGATCTTTGAATTATAACCCCAGATTTAGTTATTCTTAGAGCCATGGTTTAATAGTCTTGTAAAACAAATCATCGTAATATGGTTTTCTTTTACAGAGTGCAAGATTGAAACTTGAAATTGTAAAATATGCAACTGGAATATAACACAAGACAGTAAACTGAACCAGTCCTTAACTTGAAAATCTTTCCCTTTTAGCGGTTCACACTACTTATGTTTGGTTGAGTTATCTGTTACAATTGCATAAAGCAGGTTTATTTCTTTAATTTTAAGATTCTTGCAAGATTGCTGTCTAAATAATGTTTACAAATTGCTGAAGCTTTCTATGTTGTGTTTGTTTATTTTCTGCTTTACTCTAATAGTAAGTCGTAAAACTTTTCGACTATTTTAAATTTTGAGACTCAACTCCCCTCGACCATGCAACAAAATCATTGTTAATTTTCTTGTGGCATTAATCATATACAGCTCTTATCATTATCATTCTCAGCATGAACGCAAAACGTGTTTGTTAGTCTATTCTTGCTCATGTCACCTCTCTACATTTATATATATCAAAGGTCAAGTCAGATGATAAAGGAGTACTGGTGGGGAAGAAGTCGGTATTATGTTATGCAAATGAAAAGCTAAATGACATTGTCGGGAGTGCATATTACGTGGCACCTGAAAAGTCTTACATAGAGCTTATAGTACTGAGGCTGATGTTTGGACTGTTGGTGTACCTCTGTATATATGTCTGAATGTCCATGTTTGATCATGCAGATCTTTAGCTGTCAACTCCTGAGCTGGAGGTTGCATTGATAAATCCTAAAAAATAGTTATCTGGTAAGGAGAATTTAAAGATACTCATCTCGTCAATTTCTATAAACTAAATGGAACTATTATTCGTTTACCAGAGGTGGAAAGATCTTCAAAGCAGCTCTACTGGGAACAGAAAACACACCGTGAGTACTGGTATCACTTGCTGTAAGAGTTTTGCAGAAGAACTCAGTTGGTTGCCTGTGGCTCTTAAGTCCAATATCAGACACAAGTAAAGCCTCCTGGTCTGGAACTATGCAATTGCATGAAAGATGAAAGAAGAGTGTTTAGTTTTGCATTTTCTTAGTCAAACACAAAACAAATTGGGTCTCTGATTGGATTCAGTTTTCAAGTGCTATTACAGTTTCATATTTGTAATGTGTAAAATGTACATTTGAGAAATATCTGTATGCTAATTGACTACTACAGTATATGATAAGTTCACTTTTTTTCATACTAATGGTGTTTACTGTTTTTGAAAAATTCTTGGTGATTAATTACACAGTTATTATTAACCCAAGTATATATATAGTCAACCGTTGACTATGATTAATCTACACGTGTACACAGTTATGTACTTTCATGGTATATCACACTGATGAAAATGCAACACCTCAATAGCAAATTAAGAGACAACATGAGAAGACAATATTTCTTTAATTAAAACTGCAGCTGTAGTAGTGTAGTGTATATAATATAAAATCGGTGTTGTTGGGTGAGAAGAAAGTAAAATCGAAGGATAAAGCAGTTGCAAAAGGTATTCTCTCCTGCGACCCTTCCCTTGGTTAATTACTCATTTATTTAATTATTTTCAAATTTCATTTGCTTACGTTAAAAATAAATATGTGAACATTACATATCTATCCATTAAACGTAGCACACGCGTAGCGTGTGTCGATAAGTACTAGTAATATAATATAATCCTAATATAATCTATTAAATCGATAATAAATTTAAACTTAAAATATACTTCATATATATTGTGAATAACCTCAGTTTGAACTAGGGTTGTATGTTGAACTGAATGTTCGGTTAACGCTCGGTTCGTGTTTGGTTTGGTTTTGACCGAACATTTCGCGAACATGTTCGTTAATATAACAAACCGAACACGAACATGTTAGTTTCTGTTCGGTTGTTTGTGAACAATTTGTGAACATGGTATAATATAATATATTAAATAAATATAAAATATATACATATATAATTATTATACATACCACGTTTAACTTGTTTTGTGCTTTGTTTAATATTTGGTGTTAATTTTATATTTTTATTGTGACTTATATAATGTTCTTAGACACTTTTGGCAGGATATTTAAATTAATTTTGTAGTATCAATATTGTTGTATTTTAGGCCTTTTTGTGTTAATGAACGTTCGTGAACAAATGAACAACGAACTTTAACGAACGAACATGAACATTCTATTATTTTAACGAACCGAACATTGATCAGGCTATGAATTGTTCGGTGAACATGAACATGAACCGAACATACTATATGCGTAACGAACGAACATTCGATAAGCCTCTTGTTCGGTTCGTTCGGTTTGAAATACAACCCTATTTTGAACCAATTTCAATTTTTGAAATTTATTATACCTCCTTTAGTTTTATTTTAAATTTTTATAATACCGCGCTTTGTGCCCTATTCGTCGTCTTCTGTATGCTCGATTTCCTTTCTTCTAGACAAAGACTTCCTCCGTCCAAGAAAGACAAAGACTTCCTCCGTCCAAGATTTCCGACAAAGACGCTCTCTGCCCGATTCATTATTTCTGTAGTTTTTCTTGTTTCCTCCGTGAAAGATTCCCTTTCCTCTAGGCTCGCTGCCCTATTTATTATCTTCTGTAATTTCGCTCTCCAGTAACATTCCGATCGATCTCTGTTTGTTTCCCTGCAGTTCGGCAACAATATGTGGTTAGCGCTGTAAATTGGTATCACGTCTGCTGTGTTTCTTTTCCTGATCTTTGGGCTTTTTTTGCTGTATTAGATATATCATATACTATCTTGGATGTACAGGCCCCTTAATTGATGGGTTTTTCTTGCCTGTTTTCGCCTTACGGAGCTCGCCAAAATGCTCCAGGAGCGTGAGAACAGAGTGCTTGACGAGTTTGAGAGTGATACTGTGGAGAGGCTTCGTAGGGTTTTGATGATGACGAAGAGCAGAATGGTAAAGGGTCATGTTTTGTTGATTGCACGTTAACTGTTTGATAAATTGCTTCTGTGGGATGACTTGTTTGTTTTAGTTTAGGAGCAATTTTTTTAGCAATGCTGCATTTGTTTCGGAGTGATAGAGCTAGAATGTGTGCTTTCTTGATTGCACGCTAAGTGTTTCTTTATTTGATTTTATGGCATGCAGATTAGTTTTTATTGTCGAATTACTCTCGTTGAGTTATAGTGTTCGCAAGATTTCATGTGCAGTTTGTTAATACACTTACATATTACAGAATGAATCGTAATGTTTATTCGTTTGGTTTTGTCATATGACAAGAGTTGTGTGCGCGTGTAAAAGATCTAAGGTAGACGTAAAAGAGACTGTCCGTGACCAAGAATCTATGGCTATTTGTTGTTTATAGTGACTTGAGTCTAACTTTTAGACTTGTACATATACTGATGGTTTCACATGTTTTACAGTTGCCTTTGCAGTCATTACATCCGCTGAAGTGGGATTTGGGATTGCGACACGAACTCTCTTTGTTCTCGTACGTATACAAGTAGAAAAATTCGGTGATGTTGCTTTTGATCGAAATTCTTCATCTTGATTTTTCTCTTTCAATTATTGTAAATTTGTCATCATATCAGATAAATTGGGGATTATTTTCTCTATTTTTTTTGGATACTGTTAGATGGAGAAATTTTAGTTTTCATTGTTAGTAGATTGTGTTTTGATTGATGTGTTTGAGCGATGTCCATGTTTAGGTGAACTTACTGCTACTTTTGAGTGTATTGTTTTCTTTGTATATATGTATCTGTTTGGTAGTATTAAGAAGAATGAAAGATGCTTAATAAAGTAAATGCAAACTATTGATTGAGGCCGATAGGAAAGGAAAACATAAATCTGATTGGGATAGAGGCAGTATCTATGTAACCAGCATACTATTTGTTTGAGTTCCTTGGTTTGGGGGAGGGCACAGTTCACCAAAAAAGAAGTTAGGAGAAAGGCAAATTGCTAATTAATGCAACTTTGACAAAAGTTTTTGGCCTATGTGGGAAATTTGATCAGTTTTACTATCATATCTCTTGCTAAACCACTTTTGATGGAGTAGTGTACAACAATGTTCCAAATCAGAGTTACTTCAATTGTGATGTGAAATTTTGGTAGTACTTCCTCCGTGCCTTCCAGTAGTTTACGTTTGCTTTTTGTCCGGGATTTTTTGAGTGTATTTGTATTAATTTATATATGTGTTTGGTAGTATTGTAAGTATGTGGTGTTGGGTCCCATAATGATGTAGTTAGGATGAAGGATGGGGGACGGACGGAGAGGAAAGCATGAACTTGAAAGGGTTGGGAGGAAGTATCTATGTAACTAAGATAATATTTACTCGAGTCTTAGACTCTTGGTTTTTCGGAGTCAAAGTTAAACCAAAAAAGAAATCATGTAAAGACAATATTGCTAATTAATGCAGCTTTAGCAGCTTTGCAATTTTGAGTTGGCTTTGAGATGATGAGTTGATATTGTTTGCTTCTTCAGGATTTAAAGAATCTTAGGAAACAATTGTACTCAGCTGCAGAATACTTTGAGCTGTCTTATACTAATGACGACAAAAAGGAGATGTAAGTAACTGAGTGGTTATCAAAGAGGTCAATTTCATTGGTTTGGTTGTGGGTGTTAACTTTTCTCCTGAATGAACTTGACTATGTTCTTTTTTTACTCCCTCAATATGTAGAGTTGTAAATACATTGAAAGATTACACCATTAAAGCCCTTGTCAATACAGTTGATCATTTGGGTTCCGTGACATATAAAGTCAATGACTTGTTGGATGAAAAGGTTGATGAAGTTTTTGGAACAGAGCTCCGTGTTTCTTGCATCCAGCAGGTAAGCTTTATGCTAAATCCTGGATTCTTTCTAGAAAATAAAGAAACAGCAGAAAATAATTGATTTTGATATTATATTGCTCTCTTTTCTGTGTTCTGTTGTTTCATTCATATGTAGACATGTAGTATAGTGAGTTAGTATTGCCACTGTAAATTGTACAACACAGGAAAGGTGGTACCTCCTAGGATGCTTATTCTTATGTTAGCTGCATGAAATAAGATTAGCCAAATAAGTTAGATGGATGCTTGGTGCTTTTAAGAAGACTGACAGGACTGACAGGATCTCTTCTGATAGCTGATATTTTCTAACTAATCCCCTCCACTATGACATGAACCTCCAATCTAAAGTCAGCTTTCGGATTACTCAATCTAAAACAGAAAAATATAAGCTGAATGTAGAAGCCAGAGCCTGTTGTAGAGGCTTCACTGGATCTGATACTTCCAAGATGCATTGTGTTAATCTTTAAACATCATTGTTACTTAATGAAGAATATTGTAAGTGAAGGGATCTCGATTAAAGTCGTTAAACCCAGGACTGGTATAGAATACATACTGAACATTATTATTATTATTATTCAAATATTAATACTTAAAAGTTGGCTGTCACTAAGATTTTAAGTTAATCATCCTTTGCAGTAAAGGGCGATCTCCGTCACCTTCACCAAAACTTGCTCAGCAGCAACCTGGGAACTTTTCGTTCTCTGGCAACATGTCTAAGAAAGACTTAGGTTTGTTCATTCCTAATCTCAGCGATCAAACTCTTGTTTTCTGTCCCATTTCGGAAAGACATAAAATGCACAGTTTCTTATTCTATGATTATTTCTTCGTAGATTTGCCACCACAATTTCTGTTAACATCATTTATAAAATGGAAAATCAGAACAATAAAGAGAAACAATTACCATGCTTATGCTCTATGAACTAGATCTTATTTTGTACGCAGCGATATTTTATTATTTTAATCTTAACACAGTTGTATTGATGAATCAGACAGGAGAACAGTATCACCACACCGTTTCCCACTTCTGTGCTCACGCTCCCTCTCTTCTAAGCCGAATACTCCCAAAGGCTCACAAAACCCAAGATCTCAACAATGGAACGCGTAATAATGGCTCCTACTTGGATGCTGCTCACAATATTCTAGGTAAGAAGTTGGCTACAACTTGTTTGATCAGATGAAACTTTTGGAAAAGATGCTTACTTGCTTCATTTCTCTTGTTTGGATATCATTTGCCTTTCCTCCTACATGTTGATATCTATAGGTAGAGATCTTCCCCTCTAACAAATTTAGAGGGCATACATTATAGTAAAATTAGCAGTTTTGCATCGCAGGCAAGAAGAATGCCTGGGCGGCTAACGTTATTCTCTATATATACCCACCCAGCCCCTCAGCAAAACCTATTTATTCATTCCATCCGCAACATGCCCCTGCCAACATGCCGCAACATAATTTTATGTATTAAATTCCTTAAGCCTTCTAACATACGAGTGACGAGTCCTTTGTGAAAGCCAAGTTGCAAAAAGTTCCCTATTCATAACTTTGTAAATACCTGGTGCAAAAAGTCCCATCCTTAGTACTTATTCTCGGAGGAATATCTGCAAATCTGATCAGCTTTCTGCACAAACCAGAGCCAACTGTTTCTGGGACGGTAAGTTATCTATCTTGTTCATTTACCACAATCTCTTTTATGGTTTAGTGTAAACTTGATTTGATTATCCAGTTTAAGCTATTTAGTTGTTTCATAGATGTCAAATTGATACTTAAAGGTTAGATGCCTGAATATTTATGCATGAAGGAATTTTCTCCGTATTAATACATCGATAGGATCTGTCCAACCTTGAAAATATGACTCAATTGCAAAAAACCCAGAAGTTGAACAAAAAAAATTAGTTTACCTCTCAATATATATCTGTTTTCTTACAAGAACATGTACAACATTATAATTAATTGAGTTCCAATTTAGAAAGGAGCTGATGTATGTTTGCCAAAGTACTGATTAGATGATTTTTAATTATAATATATGATATCGATTTGATCATGATGGTCGCAGGTCGCATTTCGCTGCTACTTTTACTGGGATAGCTTACGGGTTTGTAACATGTCCGACGCTCCAAGTGAAAAATGCATCTTATGAAGCTCAACCAGAGAGAATGACACTGGTTAGGCGATATGCAGATCCTTGCAGATCACTTTTGTACTTCTCCATCTCCCTTGCACTGTTGAGTTCTTTACTTTTTGTAATCGAACCACCTCTAGATCTGATATAGTGAACATAGTTGAGTAAAACTCCTGCAGAACATGTACATATGTATGGATGTTGTTGTGAGGTTGTAGTACTGTTATATACACCGAGCTTGTTAAAACTGTTTTCTTGTGCTTCGAGAAATGACTTGCTTTTTAAGCTATATCTATTAGATTGAAAAAACATGCGATTGGGTCTCTTTCTGAAAGAGAAAGCAAAGTGATGAAAATTGAAAATCTTGAGGCCAATGTGAAACACTTTCACATTAGCACAGAAAATGAGAAATGGCTGATGCAATAATAATATACTGGTCTATTAAGTTTTGTTAAAACAAAATTGAGAAGATAAAAAGAGTATTTTAGCCATATTGGCTCTTCAGGCAGTGGATGGTTAAGTCTTGGAATTTGATAGCTGATAAGCTATGAAGCAAAGAATGCCTTATATTCCAACACTTGTTATATTTGTTACAGTTGCATCCAAGATAGCTCTGTGGTCCTAGGGAAGAGCACCGAATTCACTCCCTATATATTCATAGCAAATCTAGTTTCATTTGGTTGATCATCATTGCCACAAACACATTCATCAACAAGATCACACGCGACTAAACACTTGCAAGTGATTCAATGTAGTCGAATCCATGTTCATAAATAAAACTGCAAGTTTCTTTATGTAATGCTTTATCTTTCAGCAGAACATTGGTTCGGGAAGTTTCACTCCACATGTTCAACTCAGCATATAAAACAGAGAATATAACATAATGGAAATAATATGTTGCTTGACATTAAAAATTACAAATAAAAAGTTGACACTGAAGAGGTCACAGAAACTCCCTGGTTTAAACTTAACCCATACATGTCTACAAAAGTAAAAATAGGAAATAGTTCATGCTCTCGTTTATTGACTCTAAAGAGGTCACAAAAACTCCCCATAGGACATTTACGTAAATTATTCAGCTATACCAAGCCTTGGCAGCAGATTTGGTGGCAGGTACCTCCTACTAAACAGCAACAACGAGAAAAAGAAAGGTTGGTTAGTTGACAAAACACACATCATCAAGGGCATAACAATACAAACAGTTATTATTTCAATTCATTAAACACTAAATACCTCAATCGCGGAAAGGTTGGGTACTCTACTAGGAACCACCCTTCTCTTTATTCGGGCATTTCGTCCTCTTATGTCCAGCCTCCCTATTTTTTAAACATTGAGAATGAATCATAAAACACATAGAAAACGTGGATACGTTCAACAAAATAAAATATTTGGGATACTTATATTCAACAAATAATATGCATGAAGACATACCCACAATCTCCACATTTTTGCATTCTATTACGGGGTGCTCCTCTAGATTTGGCTTTAACAGGATTGGCTATGTTAGACTTCTTTGATGGCCTATCAGGGTCACGAATTTCATTAAAACCTTCAGGAGGTTCATTCGTATCATCAATCCCTGAGTTGCTGGCATGGCCTCCCACACGTTTTGCTCCACGTTGCATTTTTCTTAAAGCATCTCTGGTGTCTGTATCTGTCTGGGAAGCACCCAAAGACCATCGAAGACTCTCTTTGTATAGATTCATAAATCTCTGGCGTTGTGGGTCACTTGCCGAGAATAACTTTGGAATGTACGATTCAAGTTGTTTCCCAATTGATGATGTCCATCTCTCGTGGATGCAAGTCAAAGGGATCTCCTTAAGGCCCCTATGCTTAAAAGCTGAAAACAAATGGGAACATGGCAAGCTGGTGGACTCCAACATCTGACAATCACATGTAAATCTGTTATTTTGAACATCGACATCCACACACCAACGGGTCCCATCGAGATTCCAACATTTAGCAAAAGTTAACCTAAACCCGTCATTACTTAGAAGCACAAGCGCTTGTTCATCTGCAATTTGATCTTTCACCTTAACAAATATGTTCTTACTATAAACTTCAGCAGCATGATTCACTAGATGATACAACGCACAAGGCTTCCGTGGTTGTACAGGCAATTTGGACTCACATTGACTATCAAAAGCATCTACCCTTAGCTGATGGAGCTCGTTAAAATAATGCTTCAACAACTCAACAAGCTTGAATCCTCGTTTTACACGAAGCTTGAAACGAGAGTTAAGCGACTCTGCTCTCTGGGTGCTCCTCATCATTGCTACAAAATGTCCTACACAATGAGACTCACTCCACATTTCCCTTTTATCATACAAATTAGTAAGCCATGCAATTTCATCAGCATCAAGATCTTGAGCTATCAGATCCTCCCAACACCACTCAAATGAATCAGATACATTTTGCTTCATGAGTTCTCCAAGACGATTGTAGATTTCACGGTTTTTTATTTTTTACATACAATTTCTCATTATGTGCCAAGTACAGAGGCGGTGCTTTGTTTCGGGCAACACATGCCTAATTGCCTCAGCCATGGCAGCGTCCTGATCCGTCATGACCGATAATGGTTTCTTCCCTCCCATGGCCTTAATAAATTGTTCCAACAACCAAATATATGAATCAGAGTCCTCATGCTTCATCAGTGCAGCACCAAAAACACAAGTTTTGAAGTTGTTGTCCACTCCAGAAAGAATGATAAGTGGATAACAATAAGTATTAGTTTTATATGTGCTGTCAAACACCAATGCATCCCGAACAACCTGTATTGAGCCCTTGAGAACCCATCGGTCCAGAACAACTTTTTCAATGAATTATCTGCATCATAAACGGGTTCGTATATGAAATCGACAGCATTGAATTTCATCCCATCCAAGAAAGATAGAGCTGTAGCTGAATCTCCATGCCTCACAGATTCATTTCGCTTCTTGTTCAAAAAGTTGTAAGCATCTTTATCCTTAAATGATAAATTTGAAGGCCCTCCATGGGTGAGCTTCAAAAGATCTAAAATATTGCACATACTATGCCCAGCAGCATTCAAGATACTTATTACCACTTTGTCGCCAGGTGATATAAACCTGACAAACAATTAAGAATCTATTAAGCACGTAAGGTTGTCATGTAGCTTAAAATTTATGGTTTGAATAGAGATGGCCAAAGATAACATAACAATAAAAAAAAAAAAAAAAAAAGAAGCCATAGTATGGCAGTGAAAGTAAACTAGAACATAAAGTAAGAACTAAATACCTCTTTTCCTAACAAATTCCGCCAGGAATTTCCAGATTACAAAAAAAAAAAAAAAAACTATATATACTGTAAATTAAATCTACAGTGCTAATTATTTGTTTTATTTAACATCAAAAGATTTGACTAGTTTGTTCACATAGTAGTACCAATTAGTAGTTCCAAGAAAACAAAATTGCTACGGCTGTAATATTATGAAAAGTAAATACTATATATACTGTGAATTTAATTTTCCTTCGCAAAAAAGATAAATAAAAACCATATTAAGTACCTGTTACATTTTAGTTCAGCTGATTCTGGACTTAAGAGATCGTGGTTGTGTTTGGGTTCAAACAATTTAACGCGGTACATACCATCCTCTAGAGCAACTCGAAAACATGCTTTACAGTCAACCCTGTGATTTGCTTTTGGTGTTCTAATTTGTGGACCTGGACGTTCTCTACGATGACCAGCAGAAGAACATTCCCACACCTGGTTCATTACCCGCGTCTTGTCTTTATTGTAACCTTTATGGGCTTTCCGGACATTAAATCCTTTCCGTGCACCGTAGCTACGATAAAATATGTCAGCATCATCAATGGTTCTAAAAGCCAGTCCTCTTATTGTGTCCTCATCGAGAGGAAGAGCACCATCACCAAACATCTGAACATCATCATTTTCTGAATCTTCATCTGAATTCAGATGCTCGTCAACATGTACATCATCAGCTTCTGAGTTCTTCTCGCCCGTCATTCAGTCTGCAAGTAATCACATAAATTTAAGGGTTCAAAATACTTCACTTTCATAATAACCAGATAAAGAACGATAGTCTTTACACCCATATAGTTCTTTTCCTAACAAACATACGCTAATTTGATCGTCCTATTTGAACATATGAAAATCCATTAATAACAACCAAATTACATAAGAGAAGCTGGGAAGGCTGAATTTTGAAATTCTGGATAGCTGACGCTTTTAGATAGTTACTTTAGAATTGTAAGCATTCTGTATTCCAGTCGAAAATGGCAAGATAGGGATATAAGACTCACAAATCGACTTGAGGAATTTTGTATGGGGGAACTAGCGTAGTACTTGCTCTCTAAACGTCTTTCCAACATATATCAAAATATATTTATGTTTGCCTTCGCTGTCGAAATAATCAATAAGGAGGGATGTATTGCACCTACAATAACATCATCAAACTATAAGCTAGACACATGGGGTAGAGAACCAATAAAAGTTGTATGCAAGCAAGAAATCTAATGCAATCCCACCAAGAGATCCTGTCAGTCCTGCCAGTCTTCTTAAAAGCACCAAGCATCCATCTAACTTATTTGGCTAATCTTATTTCATGCAGCTAACATAAGAATAAGGATCCTAGGAGGTACCACCTTTCCTGTGTTGTACAATTTACAGTGGCAATACTAACTCACTGTACTACATGTCTACATATGAATGAAACAACAGAACACAGAAAAGAGTGCAATATAATATCAAAATCAATTATTTTCTGCTGTTTCTATATTTTCTAGAAAGAATCTAGGATTTAGCATAAAGCTTACCTGCTGGATGCAAGAAACACGGAGCTCTGTTCCAGAAACTTCATCAAGCATAGTACAAGAAATTACCCATTAATCAGAAACCGATTACACAACCTATGAACAATCAGAAACTACAAATAACTCACCTAAAACAAGTTGCTTTATCAATTCAGTACATAAAGATGAAGAACATCCCACTGGCAATTCAAAGTACCCATCATTGGCTATTTGTTAATTTATTGACTCACATAAGCAAGATAATTTTATTATATATGCGCACTGTGTTTTGGATAGATACACATACAGTAAATTACTATTGTATTGGCATTTACCTCCCAGCAATCGAATTACTGAGATGAAATAGTACCAAGAAGGAACGAGGAATATAGTTAAAGGGCGTTTTTGCTCCGTGTTTGGATAGGTGGATAAGCATAAAATAGCTTTTGCTGCAGCAAGCTCCAAATGAGCCTCATCAACTAAACTGGAACATGAAGAAAGTACCCATTAACACCAATATGACCAATATGCAGACAAATGAAAAGACGTCAAATTTGAAACTCCATTGTAATTATTGTAACAAAGACATCACAGGGAGAGTTCGAATCAAGTGTAAAAAATGAATGATTGCCCAGAAAGAAAAAAAATTCAGAAACGGATACACCAAACAATTGCAAGAAACCCTCATCAATCATCAACAAACAAACCTGAATCTGTAGTTATTTCTGAGACGGCGACCGATTCTGAAACGCGTCGCCGCGACGGATACTGAGACGGCGTGCCGGCGACGGAATCTGAGACGGCGTGGCGGCGCGGCGACTTATAAGGTAGGAGTGAGAGACGGCGCGGCGACGGTTTGTGTGAGAGTGAGAGAGACGGCCAAGCCTGTTTATGTGAGAGTGAGAGAGATACGTGAAATTGTTGAATTAATTTGCAAAAGTGAAATTGTTGAATTAATTTGCAAAAGGTTGAGTATTGATTTTTTATCTATATAAACAAACTAATTGCAATTGATAAATGAAGCAATCGGTAGCTCTGTGGTTTGGTATTGAGCTATTTAGCTAAAGGTCTCAGGTTCAAATCTCATCTATCAATTTTTGGGGTAACTATAATTAAATATTTTCAAATTTATTAATAGATAATTTAATATAAAAAAAATGCATCTAAAAAAAACGAAAATAAAAAAATTAACGAAAATATAAAAATTATTTATTAAAATTTTCATTTTTTTGAAGGGTAAAAATGACATTTTATAAAATATTAATATTCTTATTCTAATTTATTTATTAAAATATTAATAAGGCGACAAGGCGAAGGATAGGGCGAAAGGCGATCGCCAAATTTTTTTGGCGAATGGTTGTGAACCATTAGATCAAATATCTAATGGTTGAGATCAATTTGCCTGATATCAGGCAGGGCGAAACCTGCCTGACCCTAGAAGAGTCCGTGTAGCATACGGGTTGGATGTGGGAGAAAAAAAATTAGTAATACTAATATATGGTTTTGTTTTTATGGGACAGACGGACAGAGTGTATGAGTTCAATGTCAATAAGTTGTAAACATTTATTCCGAGTCTCCGACTTCTTATTACTTTTACATTTTTGAATTCAAAGACTAAGTATTCCTTTTACTTCTTCGGAAAAATTCGGCTTTTCTACGGTCAGGCAGGCTTTCGCCTTGCCTGACAACAGGCACCCAATGAAAAGGTGACACATCATTCGCCTTCGCCAACCCTTCGCCAAGAAGTTTAAATAATTATTTTTATTTATTTTTTCAGTTAAATATAAATTTACTTAAATAACCTTGAATTAAACTAATAAATAAAATTATTAAAATATTTACATATATTATTATTATTTTAATTTTCGTCGGGCCCATATGTGGGCTTATGCCGGATCGGGCCGGGCCCGATCATAGACCGGCGACCGTAATCCGACCTTTCCGGCCCGGCCCGGATCCATATCCAATACTAGATTCTATTTAAAAAATTAGTAAATTTAAATGTTGCTGGCGGTACTCGAACCCAAGCCATAACAATGGAAATCAGCTTACTTAACCAATAGGAGAAAGTTCTAATTTGGTTTAATTGATGATGTTTTAAATATAAGTAATATATTTTGTATAATGATAACATTTTAATTGTGAATTTGCATTTCAGTGTATATTATTAATCTTAAACTACAATAAACTTCTCGTTGTATTTGAATTGTTTTTTTTTACTCTGATAGATCGACCAACGAAATTAATTCATTATTCTAACCTAGATAATGATCATCCTTACCGTACGACTCACATGATGACTAGTTTGTAAATGTGTTGTCTAGTTGAAATATTATTTATAAATTTTTGTAAATAATAAACAAATTGTTAGTAAGAACGGATAGAACAACATATATGGCTTGTTACAATGAGGCTAGCTATTAAGTTGCTTCTATATTTGTGATATTGTTGAGACAATGAAAGTTGATATCTATGAGTTTGAACATTATCTTGCATCTCAGTGATTGTCATAATTTGTTAGTTTGTTGTGGAGTATCCATTTGGAGGTCAAACTATGTCCTTTCTCGATCTCCGAAAGATACTTTGGAGTCGTAAGTCTATGAGATGAGCTTTTGTTTAATTTGTCTTTTAGAATTTGTTGTGAACTTATTAGAAGTGGACTTTATTAGGACTTGCTAAAGAGATATGAGATACCCATCGATTGTGTGGTCTTCAGTTGAATTAATTGGTTTTATTTGGACCGACTTAAGAGAGTTGATATACCCATCGTGTGTTGGCTTGAATCGACTCTGTTGGGTTGTAGCGTGTGTAGATTTTAATATTCAGTTAGGTGTAGAGAGTTGAATAACTCCTCAAGCGCGTGGAAATAAAATTAATATTAATTTATGTTTTATTCGCATTTTGACATTTTCATGTTATTCTTGATTAATTCGATTCGGGTAGGGTCGTTACATATCAATGTCATAAATCATTTATCCGTCACATTAATTTATAAACGAATGTATTTCGATATATACTAATTCAGAACGTGAACTTTTATTACAAATGCAACGTTATATTGTAGTTGTAGGTTTATAATCCATCACTTGCATTAAGTTTGTCCTTGTAGTCCTATGTGTTCTTAATGTTGATAATTATTTATCGGGTGAGTTAGAGTCAAATTTATATAGGATCACCTGAATCCAACTTAAACTCAATTCGTGTAGTTCCATGTATAATTTGGATCGAATGAATTTTTGTCAAAATAAATTTTGAATCAGTTTCTCTATTGGTCAATTTTATTCTTGTTCTATCGGGTTGGCTCTCGGATTAGTAACTTGTATAGTTATGATAAGTCGTCATATTAAGATTAAACCTATATATATGCAATTAAAATTAGTAGATATTTATTATTTATATTGTGAATAATATCCTAATCGGATAATAAATTAGGATAGATGTAGCCTATTTAATATAATATAATCCGAATATAATCTATTAAATCGATAATAAATTTAAACTTAAAATATACTTCATATATATTGTGAATAACCTCAGTTTGAACTAGGGTTGTATGTTGAACTGTATGTTCGGTCAACGCTCGGTTCGTGTTTGGTTTGGTTTTGACCGAACATTTCGCGAACATGTTCGTTAATATAACAAACCGAACACGAACATGTTAGTTTCTGTTCGGTTGTTCGTGAACAATTTGTGAACATGGTATAATATAATATATTAAATAAATATAAAATATATACATATATAATTATTATACATACCACGTTTAACTTGTTTTGTGCTTTGTTTAATATTTGGTGTTAATTTTATATTTTTATTGTGACTTATATAATGTTCTTAGACACTTTTGGCAGGATATTTAAATTAATTTTGTAGTATCAATATTGTTGTATTTTAGGCCTTTTTTTGTTAATGAACGTTCGTGAACAAATGAACAACGAACTTTAACGAACGAACATGAACATTCTATTATTTTAACGAACCGAACATTGATCAGGCTATGAATTGTTCGGTGAACATGAACATGAACCGAACATACTATATGCGTAACGAACGAACATTCGATAAGCCTCTTGTTCGGTTCGTTCGGTTTGAAATACAGCCCTATTTTGAACCAATTTCAATTTTTGAAATTTATTATACCTCCTTTAGTTTTATTTTAAATTTTTATAATACCGCGCTTTGTGCCCTATTCATCGTCTTCTGTATGCTCGATTTCCTTTCTTCTAGACAAAGACTTCCTCCGTCCAAGAAAGACAAAGACTTCCTCCGTCCAAGATTTCCGACAAAGACGCTCTCTGCCCGATTCATTATTTCTGTAGTTTTTCTTGTTTCCTCCGTGAAAGATTCCCTTTCCTCTAGGCTCGCTGCCCTATTTATTATCTTCTGTAATTTCGCTCTCCAGTAACATTCCGATCGATCTCTGTTTGTTTCCCTGCAGTTCGGCAACAATATGTGGTTAGCGCTGTAAATTGGTATCACGTCTGCTGTGTTTCTTTTCCTGATCTTTGGGCTTTTTTTGCTGTATTAGATATATCATATACTATCTTGGATGTACAGGCCCCTTAATTGATGGGTTTTTCTTGCCTGTTTTCGCCTTACGGAGCTCGCCAAAATGCTCCAGGAGCGTGAGAACAGAGTGCTTGACGAGTTTGAGAGTGATACTGTGGAGAGGCTTTGTAGGGTTTTGATGATGACGAAGAGCAGAATGGTAAAGGGTCGTGTTTTGTTGATTGCACGTTAACTGTTTGATAAATTGCTTCTGTGGGATGACTTGTTTGTTTTAGTTTAGGAGCAATTTTTTTAGCAATGCTGCATTTGTTTCGGAGTGATAGAGCTAGAATGTGTGCTTTCTTGATTGCACGCTAAGTGTTTGTTTATTTGATTTTATGGCATGCAGATTAGTTTTTATTGTCGAATTACTCTCATTGAGTTATAGTGTTCGCAAGATTTCATGTGCAGTTTGTTAATACACTTACATATTACAGAATGAATCGTAATGTTTATTCGTTTGGTTTTGTCATATGACAAGAGTTGTGTGCGCGTGTAAAAGATCTAAGGTAGACGTAAAAGAGACTGTCCGTGACCAAGAATCTATGGCTATTTGTTGTTTATAGTGACTTGAGTCTAACTTTTAGACTTGTACATATACTGATGGTTTCACATGTTTTACAGTTGCCTTTGCAGTCATTACATCCGCTGAAGTGGGATTTGGGATTGCCACACGAACTCTCTTTGTTCTCGTACGTATACAAGTAGAAAAATTCGGTGATGTTGCTTTTGATCGAAATTCTTCATCTTGATTTTTCTCTTTCAATTATTGTAAATTTGTCATCATATCAGATAAATTGGGAATTATTTGCTCTATTTTTGTTGGAGATACTGTTAGATGGAGAAATTTTAGTTTTCATTGTTAGTAGATTGTGTTTTGATTGATGTGTTTGAGCGATGTCCATGTTTAGGTGAACTTACTGCTACTTTTGAGTGTATTGTTTTCTTTGTATATATGTATCTGTTTGGTAGTATTAAGCAGAATGAAAGATGCTTAATAAAGTAAATGCAAACTATTGATTGAAGCCGATAGGAAAGGAAAACATAAATCTGATTGGGATAGAGGCAGTATCCATGTAACCAACATACTATTTGTTTGAGTTCCTTGGTTTGGGGGAGGGCACAGTTCACCAAAAAAGAAGTTATGAGAAAGGCAAATTGCTAATTAATGCAACTTTGACAAAAGTTTTTGGCCTATGTGGGAAATTTGATCAGTTTTACTATCATATCTCTTGCTAAACCACTTTTGATGGAGTAGTGTAAAACAATGTTCCAAATCAGAGTTACTTCAATTGTGATGTGAAATTTTGGTAGTACTTCCTCCGTGCCTTCCAGTAGTTTACGTTTGCTTTTTGTCCGGGATTTTTTGAGTGTATTTGTATTAATTTATATATGTGTTTGGTAGTATTGTAAGTATGTGGTGTTGGGTCCCATAATGATGTAGTTAGGATGAAGGATGGGGGACGGACGGAGAGGAAAGCATGAACTTGAAAGGGTTGGGAGGAAGTATCTATGTAACTAAGATAATATTTACTCGAGTCTTGGACTCTTGGTTTTTCGGAGTCAAAGTTAAACCAAAAAAGAAATCATGTAAAGACAATATTGCTAATTAATGCAGCTTTAGCAGCTTTGCAATTTTTGAGTTGGCTTTGAGATTATGAGTTGATATTGTTTGCTTCTTCAGGATTTAAAGAATCTTAGGAAACAATTGTACTCAGCTGCAGAATACTTTGAGCTGTCTTATACTAATGACGACAAAAAGGAGATGTAAGTAACTGAGTGGTTATCAAAGAGGTCAATTTCATTGGTTTGGTTGTGGGTGTTAACTTTTCTCCTGAATGAACTTGACTATGTTCTTTTTTTACTCCCTCAATATGCAGAGTTGTAAATACATTGAAAGATTACACCATTAAAGCCCTTGTCAATACAGTTGATCATTTGGGTTCCGTGACATATAAAGTCAATGACTTGTTGGATGAAAAGGTTGATGAAGTTTTTGGAACAGAGCTCCGTGTTTCTTGCATCCAGCAGGTAAGCTTTATGCTAAATCCTGGATTCTTTCTAGAAAATATAGAAACAGCAAAAAATAATTGATTTTGATATTATATTGCACTCTTTTCTGTGTTCTGTTGTTTCATTCATATGTAGACATGTAGTACAGTGAGTTAGTATTGCCACTGTAAATTGTACAACACAGGAAAGGTGGTACCTCCTAGGATGCTTATTCTTATGTTAGCTGCATGAAATAAGATTAGCCAAATAAGTTAGATAGATGCTTGGTGCTTTTAAGAAGACTGACAGGACTGACAGGATCTCTTCTGATAGCTAATATTTTCTAACTAATCCCCTCCACTATGACATGAACCTCCAATCTAAAGTCAGCTTTCGGATTACTCAGTCTAAAACAGAAAAATATAAGCTGAATGTAGAAGCCAGAGCCTGTTGTAGAGGCTTCACTGGATCTGATACTTCCAAGATGCATTGTGTTAATCTTTAAACATCATTGTTACTTAATGAAGAATATTGTAAGTGAAGGGATCTCGATTAAAGTCGTTAAACCCAGGACTGGTATAGAATACATACTGAACATTATTATTATTATTATTCAAATATTAATACTTAAAAGTTGGCTGTCACTAAGATTTTAAGTTAATCATCCTTTGCAGTAAAGGGCGATCTCCGTCACCTTCACCAAAACTTGCTCAGCAGCAACCTGGGAACTTTTCATTCTCTGGCAACATGTCTAAGAAAGACTTAGGTTTGTTCATTCCTAATCTCAGCGATCAAACTCTTGTTTTCTGTCCCATTTCGGAAAGACATAAAATGCACAGTTTCTTATTCTATGATTATTTCTTCGTAGATTTGCCACCACAATTTCTGTTAACATCATTTATAAAATGGAAAATCAGAACAATAAAGAGAAACACTTACCATGCTTATGCTCTATGAACTAGATCTTATTTTGTACGCAGAGATATTTTATTATTTTAATCTTAACACAGTTGTATTGATGAATCAGACAGGAGAACAGTATCACCACACCGTTTCCCACTTCTGCGCTCAGGCTCCCTCTCTTCTAAGCCGAATACTCCCAAAGGCTCACAAAACCCAAGATCTCAACAATGGAACGCGTAATAATGGCTCCTACTTGGATGCTGCTCACAATATTCTAGGTAAGAAGTTGGCTACAACTTGTTTGATCAGATGAAACTTTTGGAAAAGATGCTTACTTGCTTCATTTCTCTTGTTTGGATATCATTTGCCTTTCCTCCTACATGTTGATATCTATAGGTAGAGATCTTCCCCTCTAACAAATTTAGAGGGCATACATTATAGTAAAATTAGCAGTTTTGCATCGCAGGCAAGAAGAATGCCTGGGCGGCTAACGTTATTCTCTATATATACCCACCCAGCCCCTCAGCAAAACCTATTTATTCATTCCATCCGCAACATGTCCCTGCCAACATGCCGCAACATAATTTTATGTATTAAATTCCTTAAGCCTTCTAACATACGAGTGACGAGTCCTTTGTGAAAGCCAAGTTGCAAAAAGTTCCCTATTCATAACTTTGTAAATACCTGGTGCAAAAAGTCCCATCCTTAGTACTTATTCTCGGAGGAATATCTGCAAATCTGATCAGCTTTCTGCACACACCAGAGCCAACTGTTTCTGGGACGGTAAGTTATCTATCTTGTTCATTTACCACAATCTCTTTTATGGTTTAGTGTAAACTTGATTTGATTATCCAGTTTAAGCTATTTAGTTGTTTCATAGATGTCAAATTGATACTTAAAGGTTAGATGCCTGAATATTTATGCATGAAGGAATTTTCTCCGTATTAATACATCGATAGGATCTGTCCAACCTTGAAAATATGACTCAATTGCAAAAAACCCAGAAGTTGAACAAAAAAAATTAGTTTACCTCTCAATATATATCTGTTTTCTTACAAGAACATGTACAACATTATAATTAATTGAGTTCCAATTTAGAAAGGAGCTGATGTATGTTTGCCAAAGTACTGATTAGATGATTTTTAATTATAATATATGATATCGATTTGATCATGATGGTCGCAGGTCGCATTTCGCTGCTACTTTTACTGGGATAGCCTACGGGTTTGTAACATGTCCGACGCTCCAAGTGAAAAATGCATCTTATGAAGCTCAACCAGAGAGAATGACACTGGTTAGGCGATATGCAGATCCTTGCAGATCACTTTTGTACTTCTCCATCTCCCTTGCACTGTTGAGTTCTTTACTTTTTGTAATCGAACCACCTCTAGATCTGATATAGTGAACATAGTTGCGTAAAACTCCTGCAGAACATGTACATATGTATGGATGTTGTTGTGAGGTTGTAGTACTGTTATATACACCGAGCTTGTTAAAACTGTTTTCTTGTGCTTCGAGAAATGACTTGCTTTTTAAGCTATATCAATTAGATTGAAAAAACATGCGATTGGGTCTCTTTCTGAAAGAGAAAGCAAAGTGATGAAAATTGAAAATCTTGAGGCCAATGTGAAACACTTTCACATTAGCACAGAAAATGAGAAATGGCTGATGCAATAATAATATACTGGTCTATTAAGTTTTGTTAAAACAAAATTGAGAAGATAAAAAGAGTATTTTAGCCATATTGGCTCTTCAGGCAGTGGATGGTTAAGTCTTGGAATTTGATAGCTGATAAGCTATGAAGCAAAGAATGCCTTATATTCCAACACCTGTTATATTTGTTACAGTTGCATCCAAGATAGCTCTGTGGTCCTAGGGAAGAGCACCGAATTCACTCCCTATATATTCATAGCAAATCTAGTTTCATTTGGTTGATCATCATTGCCACAAACACATTCATCAACAAGATCACACGCGACTAAACACTTGCAAGTGATTCAATGTAGTCGAATCCATGTTCATAAATAAAACTGCAAGTTTCTTTATGTAATGCTTTATCTTTCAGCAGAACATTGGTTCGGGAAGTTTCACTCCACATGTTCAACTCAGCATATAAAACAGAGAATATAACATAATGGAAATAATATGTTGCTTGACATTAAAAATTACAAATAAAAAGTTGACACTGAAGAGGTCACAGAAACTCCCTGGTTTAAACTTAACCCATACATGTCTACAAAAGTAAAAATAGGAAATAGTTCATGCTCTCGTTTATTGACTCTAAAGAGGTCACAAAAACTCCCCATAGGACATTTACGTAAATTATTCAGCTATACCAAGCCTTGGCAGCAGATTTGGTGGCAGGTGTTAGTAAAAGTGAGAAAATTTGCCTCTAAGGCTAAGCAGCGGAAGTTTTAAAAATTTTGTTCTCACTAAACTGATATGACTATATTACGTTATTAACTGGAAGAAATCACTTACGTGTCCTCCAGTAGACAAGCTAATTCACCCGAAAGTTGCTCCTCCATCTCCAAGCAGAGCCTTGCTATCTCCTCGTCAGTTAGCTATCTCCATCTTCATGAATGAATTCTTCGTCAATGTTATCTCCAAGATGGCTCATCAACAGGTTCTTTGCTTCCCTTGGACCTCGGTATCCACGGGTAATGTTTCCACAAGAACGCTAGGAGGTTCTTCTTGACTTGAGCCTTTTTGTGAGAAAACTTCTTTCTGACTATCAGATAGTTTTCACGTGAAATTGGAATAGACTGAAGACTCATTTCTTTCTTTCTGATTTAGTCAATTAGTTAGTTTAGAAAATCACGTATGCTTTTACCAAGCAAGTTGAATTTTATTAGGAGACTTCAAAAGTACTCAACTAACTAACAAAAAGATAAATCAAAATTACCTGTTAAAGAAAGAAAGGAAGAATGGAATAAAATAAAAGAAAGAAGAAGAAAAAAAACACAAGAAACGTGCAGCTGCAATTGCAACTGCCACGTTGCTGGGCCAGGCCCAGCATTAGTATGCTGGGCCAAATCGGCCCAGCCCAATTCTTTTATTCTTTTCTTCCTTTCTTTTATTTTCGGGCTTTAATTAAATCCCGTCCAAATGCACATGTCTTCAATTAATTAATTAAATCCAATTTAAATCAATTAATTATATTTCTAAAATATATTCCATATATAATAAATTAATATTAATCCAATTAACAATAATTCTATTATATTTATGTATAATGATTTAATATTAATCTAATTAATATTTAATCCAATATACATAGCTCGTTTGTAGAAACACCACCTTGAAGTGTGACCCATAGGGCCTTGCATATTAAGCAACAATCCAATTAAGGTCATAATAAATTCCTAGACAATTTATCAGACAATATTAATATGCAAGGAACGTTTGTGAGGAAAACAAACCACCTGTAGCGTAGGGTACTTTGATGATACGGTCCCTTCATTCACGAATACTCGAACGAGTCTAGAATATGGTTATGTGTCTATTCTAATAACTCATTCATGGTCTCTCAATCTTATTAGTCGATCTATGAATTATGTCCAAACACCATTTTGACATATTCACTTACGGTGGCCACCGATTTTATGATCGCACTAAATATGAGAAGTGAGTATTCTCTCCTTGTATCTATTACGGAGGAATGAATCCTTTCTTGGCCCAATCACTCACACAATATGCTTCCTAATGTACCCAACACATGCCGTATCTACCCTACTTTAAGAGTGCAAGCGTTGCGCATGGTCAAAGTACATTATTTCACATATGATGTAGTATTGGCCTCAAGTCTAAGGACTACTAACATCACCCTACACATCGATACTACCATAGACACTCAAATAGCTTTACCAAATGGTTTCTCGGTTGGGTATGCCAACACTCTCCAAAGTGTTCATATGTTCATTATGAATAACCAAGTTCATTCGTAGCAGTGAGACCTACTACATCCTCGAAGGATCTAATGCAACATATGCTAGCTTCAATCGCGTCATTGATATCCCTTATCTCAATGACCTTCAGCTAGTGGCTTATTTCAGGACTTAATTATTGACACACAAGCTCCCACTAACTTGGTGATTACCTTAAGTCCTTGGGAACATTTTATTGAATAATTCAAACAACCAAATATAATATTCATAAAATGCAATGCCAATTGTATTTAATAATGTATAAATAATTAAATACAATAACTGAATGTGATCAAGTACATATCGTCCCTATCGTAGGTTGTCTCTAGGACATATATACTTTCAATCTCCCACTTGGCCTAGAGCCAATCACCTACGTGTCTAACACTTGTGTTGAAATGTCTAACATGTTTATTCGAACTCAACATTTTGGTGAAAGGTTCAGCCATAATTTCCTCAGTGGGAACTCGTTCTATAGATACTTTTCTTCTAGCTATCATCTATCCAATCAGATGATACTACCTCTGTACATGCTTGTTCCAGTTTATGGATCTTGGTTCCTTTGTTTGTGCAACAGCACCTTGGCTGTCGCAGTAGACCTTGATGGGACTACTATTAGGAGCTACCCCTAGTACCTTCAGGAATTCTGGAATTCAGACAACCTCCTTGAGGCCTCTGCATCAGCTATGTACTCGGACTTAGCAATAGAATCATTTAAGGTGGGTTGCTTGGAACCTTTCCAAGTGACGACACCACCAATGAGTGTAATCACATACCTAGTTTGTGATTCAAAGTCGTCCAGGTCAATTTGCATACCAGTATTGACATAAACACTCATTTGCAACTCTCGGTTTCCACCATCTATTAGAAAGGAATCTTTAGTTCTTCTAAGACACTCAAGATTGCTTTCGTATCATTCTAGTGTTTCATAACTAGATTCTGGTGGTATTGACAAGTACAACCAAATGCATAAGCCACATCTGGCCTTGAGCATTTCATGGCATACATGATAGATCCAATTGCCAATGCATATAGGATCTTTCTTCATGATTTCTATATATACATATATATATATACTCTCACGTGGAAGGACTATCCTCTTGAGTGAGAGTTATGCCATGCCTAGTTGTTAAGAAACCTTTATTTGAACCATCAACATTAAAGCGTTTCATTACTTTGTCAATGTATGTGGAATGTGACAGCCTTAACAGTTCCTTCGGTCTATCCTTATGGATTTTGATGCCAAGGATGTAATAAGCTTCACCTAAGTCTTTCACCAAGGAAGCCTTAGATAACCAATGTCTTGTGGATCGTAACATTGAATATTATTTTCATAATTAGTATGTTATCAACATAAATAACCACGAAAACAATTCCAGTATCGCTGCGTTTGATATACACGCATGGATCTTTTACGCTTATGATGTAGTCAAACGATTTGATAAGTTCATCCAAGCGAACGTTCCAACTCCTCGAGGTTTGCTTGAGTCCACATAGGATCTCTTATAGTTTACAAACTTAGTTGGGATTTGCTTTGGATGTAGAATCTTCCAGGTTGTATCATATACACCTATTGCTCAAGATTCTTATTAAGGAGAACAATTTTCTCATCCATCTGCCAAATCTCATAATCATGTTGTGCAACTATAGCAAGTAAAATTCGAATAGACTTAAGCTTGTACACTGGTGCAAAGGGTTTCGTCATAAACGATACCATATCGTTGACTAAAGCCCTTTTTTTTTTTTTTTATTAATACCAGTCTAGCTTTGTATGTTTGTATGTTGCCAACGACATCGGTTTTCTTCTTGAAAACCCATTTGCATCCAATGGGTCTAACCCCTTATTGTGCATCAACCAAGTCCCATACTTGATTTTCATACATGAAGTCTATTTCGGATTTCATGGCTTCCTGCCACCTCTTTGAATCAATGTCTAACATTGCTTCTTTGTAAGTCTTAGGGCACCTTGTTGAGATAAGTCAATATCACAATTTTCAGCTCATCCAAGAGTGAACTTATCCTTTCGGGAGCTACCCATTAACCTCCTAGACTTACGGAGTGCGACATCTATTTCATTTGTACAGGCAATTTATTCTGATTGTGAGAATGTTGAACTGATTCAGTCCATCGAATAGTTGTAGAAGAATTAGGAGCAACCATTGCCGCTGAACTTCGAGTGGTTAGCCTCAAGTAGGTCGACCGATTGAACCATTACTGTTGGTTCGGTCATTTGAACCGCTCCCACTGACTCGACCATCTAAACCGTTCCCGTCGGTTTGACCGGTTGAACCGTTCCCGTCGGTTTGGCCAGTTGAACCGTTCCCGTCGGTTCAGTCAAAAGGATTGAGGTTTAATGAGACATCTTTAAAATTCTCAAAAATTTCTTAAAATGCTCCCACTGGCTGGCATACATCTACCTAGAGATGTGCCTTGAGCCATAAGACCTTTCTTGAGCTCCCACTTAAATGTTGTCACAACCATTTGACAACTTTTCTACGTAACTAAGTGTTATTTTGTGATTCTTGGATTTCCACAAGTTCTATATCATTGTCTCCACTTTGGTTGAAAGGCATAGTCATCTTCTAGAAGGACCATCTTCTAGATGTGATGATACTATGCATTTCTGGCATATAGAATCAGTAACCCCTGGTTTCATTTGGATATCCTACAAAATAACATTTCTCACTTTTAGGTTCCAATCATGTCAACGAGCATTCCTTTCACATATGTCTGACAACCCCAGGTTCTAATATGTGATAAGTTTGGCCTCATGCCATCCATAACTCATATGGTGCTTACTCGACTGACTTAGATGAAACTCTATTCAGAATATCGATTGAGTTTGATAATACGTATCCCATGAATAAGTTGGAAGAGTACTGAAATTCATCATTCATCTAACCATGTCTAACAAGGTTTGGTTTCTCCCTTTCGAAACATAGTGTTCTAGAAGGAGTAAATTTTGACTGAATTTCATGCAGTTTTAAATAATCCAGAATCTCACCACTTAAGTATTATGCTCTTTGATCTAATTGTAGAGTCTTAATACTTCTTTCAGGTTGTTTCTCTACTTCAGCTTTGTACTCAATGAATTTCTCCAATATTTTAGATTTGTTTTTCATAGGATACACATGTCCAAATATAGAGAAATCATCAGTAAAAGTTATAAAGTAAGAGAAATCATCTTTAGCCTGAGTTTCAAATGGTCCATACACATTGTATGAATTAACTCAAGTAGTCGTTGTGCACGTATGCCTTTTCCTTGAAAAGGATTTCTTGAACAATCTACCTTTGAGACAAAATTCATGATCCAATATGATTCTAAATCAAATGGTGCTAAGTAGTCTCACCTACTTAGCCTAGCAATTCTTGTCTCATTGATATATCAAGTCTACAGTGCAACAAGTAAGCGGTGTTTCTAGGATTATTGAGCCTAGCTCGTTTGTTTTGAAGATGTATTAAAGTATGTCTACAGTTTAGCAAATATAAACCATTCATATTTGCTACTAATATAATGAACGAAATAAAAATTATCAAGTTCCATATATATATCTGAGGATAAATCAAATTTATGATTTTTATACGCTAATAAGTAATAGACGATCCATTTCTTATGCGTAGGTCAACTCTTATTGGTCTAATCGATCTGCTGTCAAATAGCCCTTGCACATATTAAAATGTAAGAGCCACAAGTTGTATCCAACACTCAGCAGTTCGAGTTTTTGTAGACATATTTATCTTAGTGACAAACAAACATTGATTGGAGATAGATGCACAATGCATTACTCCATTAGCCCTTAGCCTTGGGCAATTTCTCTTCCAGTGTCTTTCTGCTTGCAGTAAAGACATGTCTCCTTCTCCACGTTACTACCTTCTCGTGATTTCCAATCTTATTCTGTTTAGCTTTACCTTTCGAGCCCTTGCTCTTTAAGGTGAGATTTCACAGATAGTCCAACCATTAAAACAGGTTACCTCTTAGGTTGAGCCTGTTCATAAGCCTTGCGTATGTTATGGAATTCAGGTAGTGTAGCATCCTTGGCATTCATATTGTAATTCATCATGAACGTTGAATATGAATGATGTAATGATTGAAGGATGATGATAACTGAAACACGGTTCTCAAATGTAATTCCAGCACTAGCTAGTTTCTCGATGAATCCAATCATCTTGAGCACGTGATCAGATACATTCCTCATTTGGAAAATCTCATTTTGAAGATCTCTCTAAGAAGATCAAATTCAACACTCTTGGAAACAGTTTCAAAGAGGCTTTTGAGATGTAGCAGCATTTTAAATGGTATTATGTTACCATGTTGCCTTTGCTGTTCCATAGTCATTACAGCTTGCATAATACACTATGCATTAGCAGCTTCATCCTTATTGATGAGCTTCTTTGTCAAACGCAACAAGCTCAATAGGATTAGTGAGAGGAGTAGGGATTGACTTGTCCAAGACATTCTCAATCTTCTCTTGCCTTAGTACCAAAACGATCGTTAAGGATCCAATCCACGAAGTTCGGACTAGTAAGAGTGCATTTCTCCAAGATAATTCTATAACGGATAAGTTGGTCATCTTAATTGACCAAAGAAGTAAATATTAAAACTGAAATTAAAACTCTAAGATTAATTTCTATGATCACAATCAGCGACTAAATAAACTAGGACTGTAGCTTTATTTAGTTCTCACTATTTTCACATACTCTTGACCCCTATAAAGAGTACGAACTAATATCTTATAATAGTCGTAGTGAGCCAAGATCCATGCTTGCACTATTATAGCCCCAGCTATGGCTGATCACTATAATAGTCAAACAGGTAGGTCTCCAAACCAATTGTACAATACAACTCTTGGTTTGATCAAAACTATTTTGATCGATGTCCTCAAATTATGCCTGACGCTATGGCGACTCAACATAATTCAAGTAAGTCATAACCATCACACGGCACCAACAATGGTTCTATGAAGGCAACTTTCTTACGGCAAACGAAGTAAGCACTATGGTGCATATTACCCACGAGATTAGTAAGTCCATTTATCCTTCAATTATGATGGGTGACATCATACGATTCAATCGAGACTTAAATTGGTTGGGGAACATTTAAATGGGGTATTTAATCGCTTGACCAAGATCCCTAACGTGCATCACATAATGGGTGCCGCATACCCAAGTCTCATGCAATGCGGTCCAACAAGTAACGAGTGCCGCCTACTCGTACATATCAATCGCGGACTAGCAAGTAATGGGCGCCGCCTACCCATGCATATGACAGATGCGGTCCGGAAACTAATGGGTGCCGCCTACCCATACAATAATAGCGGACTAACAATATTTAAATACAATATTTAAATAATTAAATTGCTCATGTAGACATTCAACACATGTGATACAACCAAGTTGGAGCAAATAAGTAGTTGTTGTGGATTATTATCATTATATGTAAGTCAAATATAATTTATAAATTCTCCAAGAATTTCGAAAATATTTTAAAACAAGTTTTAATAATAATATAATCTTCCAAAGCAATATATTATTATTGAAATGTAGTTTATAAACAATTTATAAACTAACAAACATGTTACTAAATATTATAAACTTATATTTATGTCTCTAAACATTTTAATCACTTTCTAAAAGTATTAATAGGGTTTTAAAATAATTTATAAACCATTTATAAATTAAATAATAAGTTTCTAAAACTCCAAGGACCTCTTTATAATTCTCAGAAAGTTGAAATTAAGTTTCTGGGTCAATTTGAAAATATTTAGCAAAGTCTGGGGTCAATTCAAAATAATCTGAAGTTCAAGGGCTTGAGCCCCAATAAGACAGAATTGTCAAATTGGGACACAAGTCCCTGAATTCTTCTTTCTTGACTATTAGTGACCACCAATGTTTCTGCAAAAGTTCAATTGAGTCCCTGTAACAATGAAAAGTTTCCAAAACCTTCAATCTTCATCTCAACTCGAATCTAAGGTCCACAAACATGTTCTAAACATCATACACCATTGAAGAACAAATCGCAAGGTCATAAAAACGTTCAGAACAGAGAACGAAATTTTTTTTTTTTTTAATAAACTTCCGATCGGGTTGAACGGAATCAACCCAATCGATTCCGTTCGACCCGGTTCTTGCTTGCTTCATCCTTCCCATGTTCCAATGACTCTTCTTCATATAGTTTTGGTTTGATTCAAGGTTTATGTTTACAAAGCTTGAAATCACCATTAATGGAGTTTCAAAGCTCCATAACCCATAAACCAAATCAACCTTGTTACTTGAGGGACAGAGAAGAAGAGATTGAAACGAGGAAGATGAAAAACGATGATAAGGAGCCAAGCTCCGGTGGAGTACCATCTCCACCTTGCCGGTTACTGTTCCGGCGTGTGAGGATGGAGTCGACTGACTCCATACTTCTTTTTTTTTTTTTTTGATTTTCTCTTTTCTATTTATCTAATAAATGAATCTGGAAAATAAAATATGAATGTAATTTATTTCCTTTCTTTAAATCTAATATGAAGAATCTGGAAATAAAATACATGCAATAATAAAATCCAATTTCATTTTCTTTAAATCCAATTAAAGAATCTGGAAATTTTATATTTTACATATATATAATAATCCACAACAACATTAAACATAAATCATAAACGAATATAGTCATGAATCAGCCTAGCTTTGATACCACTGTTAGTAAAAGTGAGAAAATTTGCCTCTAAGGCTAAGCAGCGGAAGTTTTAAAAATTTTGTTCTCACTAAACTGATATGACTATATTACGTTATTAACTGGAAGAAATCACTTACGTGTCCTCCAGTAGACAAGCTAATTCACCCGAAAGTTGCTCCTCCATCTCCAAGCAGAGCCTTGCTATCTCCTCGTCAGTTAGCTATCTCCATCTTCATGAATGAATTCTTCGTCAATGTTATCTCCAAGATGGCTCATCAACAGGTTCTTTGCTTCCCTTGGACCTCGGTATCCACGGGTAATGTTTCCACAAGAACGCTAGGAGGTTCTTCTTGACTTGAGCCTTTTTGTGAGAAAACTTCTTTCTGACTATCAGATAGTTTTCACGTGAAATTGGAATAGACTGAAGACTCATTTCTTTCTTTCTGATTTAGTCAATTAGTTAGTTTAGAAAATCACGTATGCTTTTACCAAGCAAGTTGAATTTTATTAGGAGACTTCAAAAGTACTCAACTAACTAACAAACAGATAAATCAAAATTACCTGTTAAAGAAAGAAAGGAAGAATGGAATAAAATAAAGAAAGAAGAAGAAAAAAAACACAAGAAACGTGCAGCTGCAATTGCAGCTGCCACGTTGCTGGGCCAGGCCCAGCATTAGTATGCTGGGCCAAATCGGCCCAGCCCAATTCTTTTATTCTTTTCTTCCTTTCTTTTATTTTCGGGCTTTAATTAAATCCCGTCCAAATGCACATGTCTTCAATTAATTAATTAAATCCAATTTAAATCAATTAATTATATTTCTAAAATATATTCCATATATAATAAATTAATATTAATCCAATTAACAATAATTCTATTATATTTATGTATAATGATTTAATATTAATCTAATTAATATTTAATCCAATATACATAGCTCGTTTGTAGAAACACCACCTTGAAGTGTGACCCATAGGGCCTTGCATATTAAGCAACAATCCAATTAAGGTCATAATAAATTCCTAGACAATTTATCAGACAATATTAATATGCAAGGAACGTTTGTGAGGAAAACAAACCACCTGTAGCGTAGGGTACTTTGATGATACGGTCCCTTCATTCACGAATACTCGAACGAGTCTAGAATATGGTTATGTGTCTATTCTAATAACTCATTCATGGTCTCTCAATCTTATTAGTCGATCTATGAATTATGTCCAAACACCATTTTGACATATTCACTTACGGTGGCCACCGATTTTATGATCGCACTAAATATGAGAAGTGAGTATTCTCTCCTTGTATCTATTACGGAGGAATGAATCCTTTCTTGGCCCAATCACTCACACAATATGCTTCCTAATGTACCCAACACATGCCGTATCTACCCTACTTTAAGAGTGCAAGCGTTGCGCATGGTCAAAGTACATTATTTCACATATGATGTAGTATTGGCCTCAAGTCTAAGGACTACTAACATCACCCTACACATCGATACTACCATAGACACTCAAATAGCTTTACCAAATGGTTTCTCGGTTGGGTATGCCAACACTCTCCAAAGTGTTCATATGTTCATTATGAATAACCAAGTTCATTCGTAGCAGTGAGACCTACTACATCCTCGAAGGATCTAATGCAACATATGCTAGCTTCAATCGCGTCATTGATATCCCTTATCTCAATGACCTTCAGCTAGTGGCTTATTTCAGGACTTAATTATTGACACACAAGCTCCCACTAACTTGGTGATTACCTTAAGTCCTTGGGAACATTTTATTGAATAATTCAAACAACCAAATATAATATTCATAAAATGCAATGCCAATTGTATTTAATAATGTATAAATAATTAAATACAATAACTGAATGTGATCAAGTACATATCGTCCCTATCGTAGGTTGTCTCTAGGACATATATACTTTCAGCAGGTACCTCCTACTAAACAGCAACAACGAGAAAAAGAAAGGTTGGTTAGTTGACAAAACACACATCATCAAGGGCATAACAATACAAACAATTATTATTTCAATTCATTAAACACTAAATACCTCAATCGCGGAAAGGTTGGGTACTCTACTAGGAACCACCCTTCTCTTTATTCGGGCATTTCGTCCTCTTATGTCCAGCCTCCCTATTTTTTAAACATTGAGAATGAATCATAAAACACATAGAAAACGTGGATACGTTCAACAAAATAAAATATTTGGGATACTTATATTCAACAAATAATATGCATGAAGATATACCCACAATCTCCACATTTTTGCATTCTATTACGGGGTGCTCCTCTAGATTTGGCTTTAACAGGATTGGCTATGTTAGACTTCTTTGATGGCCTATCAGGGTCACGAATTTCATTAAAACCTTCAGGAGGTTCATTCGTATCATCAATCCCTGAGTTGCTGGCATGGCCTCCCACACGTTTTGCTCCACGTTGCATTTTTCTTAAAGCATCTCTGGTGTCTGTATCTGTCTGGGAAGCACCCAAAGACCATCGAAGACTCTCTTTGTATAGATTCATAAATCTCTGGCGTTGTGGGTCACTTGCCGAGAATAATTGGAATGTACGATTCAAGTTGTTTCCCAATTGATGATGTCCATCTCTCGTGGATGCAAGTCAAAGGGATCTCCTTAAGGCCCCTATGCTTAAAAGCTGAAAACAAATGGGAACATGGCAAGCTGGTGGACTCCAACATCTGACAATCACATGTAAATCTGTTATTTTGAACATCGACATCCACACACCAACGGGTCCCATCGAGATTCCAACATTTAGCAAAAGTTAACCTAAACCCGTCATTACTTAGAAGCACAAGCGCTTGTTCATCTGCAATTTGATCTTTCACCTTAACAAATATGTTCTTACTATAAACTTCAGCAGCATGATTCACTAGATGATACAACGCACAAGGCTTCCGTGGTTGTACAGGCAATTTGGACTCACATTGACTATCAAAAGCATCTATCCTTAGCTGATGGAGCTCGTTAAAATAATGCTTCAACAACTCAACAAGCTTGAATCCTCGTTTTACACGAAGCTTGAAACGAGAGTTAAGCGACTCTGCTCTCTGGGTGCTCCTCATCATTGCTACAAAATGTCCTACACAATGAGACTCACTCCACATTTCCCTTTTATCATACAAATTAGTAAGCCATGCAATTTCATCAGCATCAAGATCTTGAGCTATCAGATCCTCCCAACACCACTCAAATGAATCAGATACATTTTGCTTCATGAGTTCTCCAAGACGAGATTAGATTTCACGGTTTTTTATTTTTTGCATACAATTTCTCATTATGTGCCAAGTACAGAGGCGGTGCTTTGTTTCGGGCAACACATGCCTAATTGCCTCAGCCATGGCAGCGTCCTGATCCGTCATGACCGATAATGGTTTCTTCCCTTCCATGGCCTTAATAAATTGTTCCAACAACCAAATATATGAATCAGAGTCCTCATGCTTCATCAGTGCAGCACCAAAAACACAAGTTTTGAAATTGTTGTCCACTCCAGAAAGAATGATAAGTGGATAACAATAAGTATTAGTTTTATATGTGCTGTCAAACACCAATGCATCCACGAACAACCTGTATTGAGCCCTTGAGAACCCATCGGTCCAGAACAACTTTTTCAATGAATTATCTGCATCATAAACAGGTTTGTATATGAAATCGACATCATTGAATTTCATCCCATCCAAGAAAGATAGAGCTGTAGCTGAATCTCCATGCCTCACAGATTCATTTCGCTTCTTGTTCAAAAAGTTGTAAGCATCTTTATCCTTAAATGATAAATTTGAAGGCCCTCCATGGGTGAGCTTCAAAAGATCTAAAATATTGCACGTACTATGCCCAGCGGCATTCAAGATACTTATTACCACTTTGTCGCCAGGTGATATAAACCTGACAAACAATTAAGAATCTATTAAGCACGTAAGGTTGTCATGTAGCTTAAAATTTATGGTTTGAATAGAGATGGCCAAAGATAACATAACAATAAAAAAAAAAAAGAAGAAGCCATAGTATGGCAGTGAAAGTAAACTAGAACATAAAGCAAGAACTAAATACCTCTTTTCCTAACAAATTCCGCCAGGAATTTCCAGATTACAAAAAAAAAAAAAAAAACTATATATACTGTAAATTAAATCTACAATGCTAATTATTTGTTTTATTTAACATCAAAAGATTTGACTAGTTTGTTCACATAGTAGTACCAATTAGTAGTTCCAAGAAAACAAAATTGCTACGGCTGTAATATTATGAAAAGTAAATACTATATATACTGTGAATTCAATTTTCCTTCGCAAAAAAGATAAATAAAAACCATATTAAGTACCTGTTACATTTTAGTTCAGCTGATTCTGGACTTAAGAGATCGTGGTTGTGTTTGGGTTCAAACAATTTAACGCGGTACATACCATCCCCTAGAGCAACTCGAAAACATGCTTTACAGTCAACCCTGTGATTTGCTTTTGGTGTTCTAATTTGTGGACCTGGACGTTCTCTACGATGACCAGCAGAAGAACATTCCCACACCTGGTTCATTACCCGCGTCTTGTCTTTATTGTAACCTTTATGGGCTTTCCGGACATTAAATCCTTTCCGTGCACCGTAGCTACGATAAAATATGTCAGCATCATCAATGGTTCTAAAAGCCAGTCCTCTTATTGTGTCCTCATCGAGAGGAAGAGCACCATCACCAAACATCTGAACATCATCATTTTCTGAATCTTCATCTGAATTCAGATGCTCGTCAACATGTACATCATCAGCTTCTGAGTTCTTCTCGCCCATCATTCAGTCTGCAAGTAATCACATAAATTTAAGGGTTCAAAATACTTCACTTTCATAATAACCAGATAAAGAACGATAGTCTTTACACCCATATAGTTCTTTTCCTAACAAACATACGCTAATTTGATCGTCCTATTTGAACATATGAGAATCCATTAATAACAACCAAATTACATAAGAGAAGCTGGGAAGGCTGAATTTTGAAATTCTGGATAGCTGACGCTTTTAGATAGTTACTTTAGAATTGTAAGCATTCTGTATTCCAGTCGAAAATGGCAAGATATAGGGATATAAGACTCACAAATCGACTTGAGGAATTTTGTATGGGGGAACCAGCGTAGTACTTGCTCTCTAAACGTCTTTCCAACATATATCAAAATATATTTATGTTTGCCTTCGCTGTCGAAATAATCAATAAGGAGGGATGTATTGCACCTACAATAACATCATCAAACTATAAGCTAGACACATGGGGTAGAGAACCAATAAAAGTTGTATGCAAGCAAGAAATCTAATGCAATCCCACCAAGAGATCCTGTCAGTCCTGCCAGTCTTCTTAAAAGCACCAAGCATCCATCTAACTTATTTGGCTAATCTTATTTCATGCAGCTAACATAAGAATAAGGATCCTAGGAGGTACCACCTTTCCTGTGTTGTACAATTTACAGTGGCAATACTAACTCACTGTACTACATGTCTACATATGAATGAAACAACAGAACACAGAAAAGAGTGCAATATAATATCAAAATCAATTATTTTCTGCTGTTTCTATATTTTCTAGAAAGAATCTAGGATTTAGCATAAAGCTTACCTGCTGGATGCAAGAAACACGGAGCTCTGTTCCAGAAACTTCATCAAGCATAGTACAAGAAATTACCCATTAATCAGAAACCGATTACACAACCTATGAACAATCAGAAACTACAAATAACTCACCTAAAACAAGTTGCTTTATCAATTCAGTACATAAAGATGAAGAACATCCCACTGGCAATTCAAAGTACCCATCATTGGCTATTTGTTAATTTATTGACTCACATAAGCAAGATAATTTTATTATATATGCGCACTGTGTTTTGGATAGATACACATACAGTAAATTACTATTGTATTGGCATTTACCTCCCAGCAATCGAATTACTGAGATGAAATAGTACCAAGAAGGAACGAGGAATATAGTTAAAGGGCGTTTTTGCTCCGTGTTTGGATAGGTGGATAAGCATAAAATAGCTTTTGCTGCAGCAAGCTCCAAATGAGCCTCATCAACTAAACTGGAACATGAAGAAAGTACCCATTAATACCAATATGACCAATATGCAGACAAATGAAAAGACGTCAAATTTGAAACTCCATTGTAATTATTGTAACAAAGACATCACAGGGAGAGTTCGAATCAAGTGTAAAAAATGAATGATTGCCCAGAAAGAAAAAAAATTCAGAAACGGATACACCAAACAATTGCAAGAAATCCTCATCAATCATCAACAAACAAACCTGAATCTGTAGTTATTTCTGAGACGGCGACGGATTCTCTGAGACGGCGACCGATTCTGAAACGCGTCGCCGCGACGGATACTGAGACGGCGTGCCGGCGACGGAATCTGAGACGGCGTGGCGGCGCGGCGACTTATAAGGTAGGAGTGAGAGACGGCACAGCGACGGTTTGTGTGAGAGTGAGAGAGACGGCCAAGCCTGTTTATGTGAGAGTGAGAGAGATACGTGAAATTGTTGAATTAATTTGCAAAAGGTTGAGTATTGATTTTTTATCTATATAAACAAACTAATTGCAATTGATAAATGAAGCAATCGGTAGCTCTGTGGTTTGGTATCGAGCTATTTAGCTAAAGGTCTCAGGTTCAAATCTCATCTATCAATTTTTGGGGTAACTATAATTAAATATTTTCAAATTTATTAATAGATAATTTAATATAAAAAAATGCATCTAAAAAAAACGAAAATAAAAAAATTAACGAAAATATAAAAATTATTTATTAAAATTTTCATTTTTTTGAAGGGTAAAAATGACATTTTATAAAATATTAATATTTTTATTCTAATTTATTTATTAAAATATTAATAAGGCGACAAGGCGAAGGATAGGGCGAAAGGCGATCGCCAAATTTTTTTTGGCGAATGGTTGTGAACCATTAGATCAAATATCTAATGGTTGAGATCAATTTGCCTGATATCAGGCAGGGCGAAACCTGCCTGACCCTAGAAGAGTCCTACAAAATTTGTCTATTTCATTTTTGTTAATCTTTATTCTTTAGTACATTTCACAATATCTATTCTTTTATTTTAAATTGTTTAGATTTTGTTTACACCGTTTGATCTCATCGCAAGATTTATCCTCATTCTGTAGATTAGTCTAAAGGCACTAGACATACACATATATCTATCTCGTATGATAATATTGGAGCACTTAGACATACATGCATATCTATTACGACTGATAATTGAATATAGTTTAATTAACCGGGGATACTATGTGTTCCAGTAAACCAGACATAACGTAGAAGCATACATCGACCATGGGTTTTGATAGTGCCCACATATGATTACATCTCGATGTATGCTTCTACGTTATGTCTGGTTTACTGGAACACATAGTATCCTCGGTTAATTAAACTATATTCAATTATCAGTCGTAATAGATATGCATGTATGTCTAAGTGCTCCAATATTATCATACGAGATAGATATATGTGTATGTCTAGTGCCTTTAGACTAATCTACGGAATGAGGATAAATCTTACTTGTCATAAGTGGTTACCTATCTACGTGCAACTCTAGGCACATAGAATAAATCCTACACCCGAAGATCCTATTAATACCACCAACATCTCTTTTAATCGATTGTTTACTAGTTTCCTAAGCCTACGTTTGTTAATTGCATTACTCTCAATTAGTTATTTGCACTCAAGCCATTGCTTACATTCAAGTCATTATTTACATTCAATTGCTAGCTAATCATCATTGTCATCACTCCGTTTAATTGCTTAGTTTGATTATTACATTGTCTTGCATTAGTTTCATCCTAATTGTATCCTTAGAGACCGACACTCGAGTTAGCTTACCATTATAGTAATCTTGGTGTATTATTGAGTTAGCTTGGCATAATATAAATATTATTTGGTTTTTGTTTGCACACGACACGAGCACGCATTAGTCATCAAAGTAGTGATTCTGTCAACCAACTAAGGATCAATGGACTCTTAGCTGATAAAGATGACATTGACCATAAAGCAGAAAAAAAGATGTTGCGATTCGATGGACGAGTCAACTTACAACCCAATTGACCACCGTCGATAACGGACTAATGCGGAACTACATAATTATATTTTTTTCTAGGTCATAGTCATTGGTAATGGTTCCTATTGAAGGGGAGTCATACATGATTGCAGAATTAGGTGGCCATCAGATGTGGACAACCTATCGTTGGGAAGATCTTACAGTTTTCTTTCAGGGAGTTGTTTTAAATGCAACTTTTGTTGTCATACAGGAATGAGAGATGTTGGATGATGTGGTGCTCGGAATGCCTTGGCTTTAATTTCTTGGTTATGTACGTGATATGATTGAACTACAAAATGAAGATGAATTGTGGGAAGCAGGCTTAGTCCTAGCCTAAGATTCCATTGCTTGTTATCTAATTAGTTGGAATAGGAATAAGAGCAAAGGCATGCAATGAAGCGCAAGAGAAAGATCACCATATGTGGAGATGATGCAGATAACTAGAGCTGCATGAAGAGGCACATTGAAGAGGAATATCAGGGAGGAGAACTTGAAGTTGGAACATGCATGTGCACTGATCACCGATGGTGGGAGGAGACGATGGGACCAGGCGAAGCTCGGAAGCACCTTTGGGACAAGCTTAACTTAAATAAAGAAGCACTGTAGATCTCGCAGGATCATGGCTGTTGAAGGGTATTTCGTACTTCTTCTTAAGTTCGTAATGGATCGTCACAAGAAACTATTTAAGTCTTCTTCATGTAGTCTTCCTCTGAAGATTATAGGAATCCTTCATGTAGCTTCCTCGTACCTAAAAGAGACTGGAGGGGGGATTAGTACCTCGTGACCGGTCTGTCGAGGATCAGACCGGAGGGACGACTTTACGTGTAGGGAGTTGAAGGACTTCCCTAGTAAGAGTAGTAAATGTGGTAGGTGAGTGGTAGGTGAGATCTATGAATGGTTACCCACCGGATAATGAATGAGTTCCCTTATATACTCGTAGTATTTTATTGTCCCTTTATGTAGGATCGTGACAAGTGTCCGACTGAGATTGAAGCCTCCTTTGGCCCAAGCACATTAAGGAGGTTCATGGGCTTTGACCCAAACATCTTGACTAGGGTTTGGAGGGCATTATTGACTTTTCGGGTCCCATGGAGTATTCTGGAAGACGGGTCCCACAGGGAGCGACCATGGGTGGTCGGCCTTGGTCCTCGTGCCTTCCTCTTATATCCATGGTCCGAGTAATGCTCTTCCTAGTCTCTTTTGGAGGGTGTCACCTTGACGTAAGGTCCTCCTCGAGCCCTAGAGATGCTCCTCGAGCCCAACAGCTGCTTGTCCTTGTAGTGAGTTTATCTTGAGGGTTGGCCTCTCAGTGATGGTCAGACCAGATGTTGGTCGAGCCACACCTAAGTGACATACTTGGGTGTGGTCCCGCCCCTTGAGGGACGGCCCTTGATGCTTTGTCGCGCTCTTAGACCGCTCCAGTTTGTACATGCGGACTGGACATATTTTAACACCAACATATGTCCCCCTAGTTTCCAAGTATCTTTGTAGAAGATAGTTCAGGAACTATGTTGAAGTAGAGGTCGCCAGAGCCTCAACTAGTAGTGGGCGAAAAAAGATTTCCGTATTCGCGCCTTGGTGCCTTTCCCTCCTCCTATCTCTTCCCCCCCCCCCTTTTATAGGGTGCGAGCAGACGTTGCTCGGACCTTATAAAAGGGGTATATTTACTGGATAGAGATCGGATCCGGGTAAGTGTTCCTTGGTGGAAATAGGTTATTCGATTTTTTTGCCTCTTCGGTATTCTCCTTGTGAATTGTTTTGAGGGTGACAATTGTAAGATAATGGAATGGAATGACTTCCTTTCGCTTTTTTTTTTTTTTTTTGTTGACAATTTCTCGAGAAGTTTTATGAGAAAGGGGCTCCTCGGTACCATACAAAAGGAATCCTTTGAATTTTCTTCTCGGATGAAGGGTCGCTCGTCGCTCTTCATCTTATCCACGTAACATGGTCCTCGCTCCGCGGATTACCTTGGGTGGTTAGGTAATTCGCGTTCTTCCGAGAAAGTGTGTCGGTGAGGGAGCGTGGAGGGTAGATCGGTAAATTCGTCAGGCGGCCGTGATCTGGACCGTTGATAGTGGTCACGTGTTCGGTCCGGATGGAGCGAGGGTAGGCAACGGTTCGTATTCCCGAGATACCCTTCTATAAATAGGCCAAGACCGAATCATTCTACACTTTTCGCTACTTAAACACTCAGAGCGTAGAGCGAGAGAGAGGACCTTTTTCAGACGATCGACAAGCAAACTTTTCGACATAAAGGCAGAGCGAGGACCTTTTTCAGGCGAATTCCAATGCAATTTTCGGCGGAGTTCGAATTTCCAGAGAGATTTCCGTCCCTAAACCTTCATTCTGTCTTTGCCAAGTAAGTTCTCGTCCATCATACCTCGATTACGTGCTTTAATCGCTTACTTTCTTTGGACTTCTTGTTTCTGATTCGCTTTAACATGCCTGAATCTGCTTTCGGTGGCCTGAATTCTTGGCCGATAATTAGGGGACTTAAAAAATGACTTAAACGGACTAACCGGAATACATGCTTCCCCTTTTATTTTTTCCGCAGTTCCCCCTTGCCTCCTTAGGGTAGAATTGTAACTGTAGAAGTATGTAGATTGGGCTTGTAGGAGTGCTTGCCTCGTCGAATTTTGGCAAGGTTGGTCGCTCTTATGCTCCTCGATTTTTGTATGCTCATAATATTCTCGTACTTGTTTCTCTTCGGTTTCCTTGCATGCTTATCGCCTTGTAGAATAACTTCTTGCTATGATGTTACTCCCTTCTTTTGAGATTTTTCTCCATTTGGGAGGTCGAACATAACAAAATACATAAACGGACCTCTCGGAATATCACAAACCATCCTAACTCTTCTTGGTCTACCTTTTAGGATGCCCGAGAGAAGCGACGACAGTCAAAACCACCGCGAGGTCGAGGAGTGCGGGAGCGACCACACTACGTCAGCCGATACGTCAGAGATATCGGCGACGTTTCTAGATAACACGCTCGAGCACGCCGCCTTGGGCGAGGAGCCCAATCACGAATCCGGGGAGGAAGAAGGATCTGAAGGATCTGAGGAAGACGAACAACTCAAGGAGGGTGGAGAAGGCGAAGATGCCCAAGATGATGATGATGAGTCTGAGGAGGAAGAAGAAGCGGCCGAGTATCGTCTAGTTACTCGCAAGAGGCGTAGGAGCGATGACGACTTTATGGATGATAGGACCGAGGAGGAGGGTGGTCCCGCCAATCCTAGAGTGTCCTCCGAGCTTATCACTTTAGCCGCTCAAGTCCATGGTCGAAACTATGGTGCTTTCGACGCGGTTCCTCCTATGGACATCCAGGTAGAAGACATGGATGACACGGATCGACCAGATCCGGCTTTGTCTTGGTTCGAAGAGGGCGACCATTCCATCCAGCGTGGTAGGGGAAATATTATAGTGGATAGCGACGACGATGATGCGACTTCTCCTCGGACAACTCCTCCGCAGAAGAAGGTTAAGTTCCCTCCTCAAACCACTCGTCGGACCGTGGTTACTGATGACGAGGAGGAGTCTCCTCGTGCAATAATGAATGTGCACGTGAATGAAGCTGGTCTGAGCACCGCCAGACCGTTATCTCCCTCCATCTCCGAGATGAATAGGCAAGCTCAAAGAGACTTGCTTATCGGCCAGAAATACGCCCCCGAGGAGGAGACCAGTTACCATTCAGTGGATGCTCGGGCCTTTGATTTCATGTTCCATAGCGACAACATGCGTCCGCCAAATCCCTTGGAGGAGATTGAATTCCTTCGGCATAGCGAGGCAAGAGACGCGGAGCGGGCAAGGGCTGCTGCCGAGGAGGCTCAAAAACATGCCCCGGGTAAAGAGCCCAAGAGAGCGAAGAAACGTTCTTGTTCCAAGAAGAGTGAAAAGGCTAAGGTTGTCGAGGAGCCTAAATCGACCAAGGCTAGTCAGAACAAGTTCACTCAAAGTGCGCTTAAAGTGAACCTCCCCGATCTAGAGGGTGAGAAGAACGAGGATGGTATCATTCCGACCACTGCCTCAACTGTAAAAGAGGATGAGATCGCTACTCTTCAAGGGAAGTATACTCTTCCTGTAAGCAAGTTTGATATCCTCGTTCCCAAAGAGGATCAAACTTTCTACAATGCGCCTCTCAGTTACATGGCGGTCCACTGCTTAAGCTTAGACCGAGGATGGATCTTGCCGTTCTGTGATGCTTTTCGCGACATCTTCAACACTTTAGGGATCGCTCCTTGGCAGCTCGTGCCCAGTGATTTTGGGACCCTTGTGTGATTTGGAGTTTTTTGCAAGAAGCACGGGGTCGAGCTTAACTTTCACAACTTAATCAAATGTTCCGGGTGTCGATGAGCTCGGGCAACAAGTATTTCTATTACTTCAACGCGCGACCAGGTTTGAGTTTCATCATGGAAGCTCCTTCCTCTTCGGGTTACAAGTGGTTCCATCGGTACTTCTACATAAGGAAAAAGAAGTTACCCAATATGAGCGACGAGGAAGTCGAGTGGGGTGTCCCCAAACTTATGTATTGAGGAAGCATTGCCGAGAAGCATCCTCTGCCCGCTAAATTAGACCCGTGGGTCTTATAGCTCGATGAGAAGAACAAAGGGCCCAATCCCGAGAAGTATTTTACTGGGGTATCGTACTGCAACCCCTTCCATACTTAGCCGGTCTTTCTCCTTACGCCTATACCGGGCACACTGGCAATAGGTTCTCGAACGACGTGCTCTTCGGTATGCTTAGATAGACTTTCATACTTTCGTACTTGTCATTTTCATACTTTCTCTTTTCTTTGTTGTTTGCTTGTAATGTTCTCGCGCTTTTGTTCTTCTCGCTTTTTTACCCTTCTCGCTTCCTTTTCTAACTTGTGTTTTTCTCTGCAGCTTATTGGTTTCATTGGTTAATGTCGAGGACACTTAAAGCGAAGGAAGAGCAGAGGAGGAAGCAACGCATGACAAATAAGGACACGAAGATCCTTGGCTCGCTCAATCTCTCTCCACCAAGAAGTGCCTCGCACCATCGAGATGCCCTGGTGCAGGAACAGCTCGAGACACGGGAGAATCCTCTTGAGGTTCTCAAGAAAGCTGAAGAAGATGCGGCTGCTAAGCAGGTCGAGGAGGCCGCGGCCGGGGAGCAAGAGAAGCGACCGGAAAAACCGGTATCGAAGAAGGCGGCCGGCTCAAAGAAGCTGATCCTCGGAGGAAATACTAAGCCTCCTCGTAAGAAGAGCAAGATAGCTGCTCTAAGTCAGGAGGCTGAAGTAAAGAGGCTAATCCATATGTCAAAACTGGATCGTGCCCATGAGCTCAGCATGTGCTCGCTTCAGGTAATTTTGCTTCTTCATTTTCTCAGATAAGTTTCTAAGTTTGAAAATCATCTCCTCGATTATTGGGCTAACTCTGAATTCTTCTTTAATATAGCTCGAGAATTTGAAGGAGGCTTATGGACAAATCGCTGCTGATCGCGCGAATATTGGCATAGTGATCGAGGACCTGGAAAAGAAGTTGGCGGTCGAGCAGAATAAGAACAAGGTCGCGGAGATTGAGGCTGGCAAGCTGTATGCTAAGGTCGACCATCTCGAGAAGGAGCTCGCCAAGGAGAGAGCGAGGACTAAGGGCTACAAGGGGGCTTATGCCACCTTGTCGATTTTCATGGAAAAGTTCAAGAATAGTGTCCTCTCTTTCCTGAAAGGCAGCCACTTGGAGATTCCTCGCGCCTTCATGGCCTCTGATACTTACAAGATGGCTCAACAAGATGTGAAGCACGCATCGCGCGAGGAGGGCTTCTTCTCTTGCATCGGACAGCTTAAGCGAGTGGACTTGCTTCCTCAAGACTTCGATCCGGATGCTCGCGAGGATATGCATGTTGGGCGGCGCGAGGATCTGTTCCGCTACCCCAACGAGGAGATCACCGACGCGATGCACCAAGCGTGCGAGTTCGGGGAGCTTGTGACTGATCTGGAAGTTCCTTATCCAAGTAAGCCGGCATATCTTCCAGCTTGGGTCCCCGAGTGCTTGAAGACCGGAATCCTCTATCCTTTTGAGAAGGCGGCTCTCCGCAATGATGCTTGGATAAAGGTGAACGACCCAGTTCTCGGTCGCCCTCAAGACTTTGTCGAGCCTGAGCTTGTGGTGTACGAGAAGTCTATAAGGGAATCTCAGGAAAAGGAGCGAGATCCGCTCGAGATCCAGGAACTCCTTAGCCCAGCCCGAGGCGGAACTACTGCAACAACCCCTATAACTGATCTCTCAGGTAGCCGCACCCGATGAAGCGAAGACCTTTGAAGGCCGAGTATGCTCGGTAGAAAATGTTGGTGTATTTCCTTAGAGAAAATTCTGAACAATTTTTCCTTTGTCTCGTGCTTTCTATTCGACCCTTTGTGGCATATGTTAGAACACCATCTATCTTTGTAATATGAGTTATAACTTTCTGTATCTGCTCGATCTTTCCTTAATGCCATGTTGTTGCTCTTCGTTCTGTACTTCTTATACTTGTGTGATTTACTAACTCTTTTTCCGTTATGACGTATAACATTTTTAGAGTAGTTAATCCCGTATGAATTAGAATCGAAGAGGTAAGCTATCCGCGCCTCCTTATGTAAACTTGTGTTAATAATACTACTTTGATTAGTGCTCCTCGACCCGTCAAAGTAGTCGATTTTCTTATCGAGATTTTTCTCCTTCTCGATATGGGGCGAGCTTCCTCGAATCCCCAACTAATTCCTTGAGAATTTTCGAAAAATTCTAAGTGTTGAGTTCTTCTTGTTCGATTTATTAGCTTTCTTCGTTCCTATTCCTTTGAAAAGTATCTCGATGAGGCTTCTTAAAAGATAGGAAATCGGAGAGTTGTGGTTCGATAGGCAGATCGAGGAGCTCTCTTTTTGGTCGAGCAACTTCTCTTGATCGAGCAACTCTCTTTTTTCGTTTTGAGTATAGCAGCTCTTTACTTGAACACTTTTTTGTTGAAAGATATGCATTGCATTGATTTGTCGGAATTCAATTACAATGGTGGGCTTCACGGCCAGCTTTCTTACAACTTTTTCCGAACCTTTTCCATACTGCCTAACAACTTAAACCATAAAAAAGGAGGGTACCTCTCACACAAGCTTGTGAGGAATCCCTCTCGATCCGAGAGTTGGGGGCCTTTCATAGGAGCTCTTCAAAAAGCTTGTTTCTCAAACAACTTAGGCGTAGAACCTCTGGAGGTTGGAGGTTTGGAGGTATTCCACGGGTTCTTCAACACTCTTCCTTCCATGTCTTGGAGACGGTAGCTTCCATTTGACCTTGCTTCAACTATCTTGTAGGGGCCTTCCCAGTTGGGTTGAATCTTCCCAACTTTGTCCAGGATGTCCGCTCTTTGGAGTACTAGGTCTCCTACTTGGAAGTCTCTCTCTTTCACGCCTCTGTTGTAGGTTCTCGCGATCAACGCTTGGTACCTCAGGATGTTTCCCAAAGCAGTGCTCCTCGCTTCATGTAGCGTCTCTAGGTCGAACAACCTCTCGGTACGATTGTCCTCGGGTTGATACCCTTGGATCCTGAGGGTTTCTACAACCACTTCTGCTGGTATGACCGCTTCGGAACCATAAACTAGAGAGAAGGGAGTTTCTCTTGTAGCTGTCTTTGAAGTTGTGCGGTATGCCCATACCACTCCGTCAAGCTCGTCGACCCAATCCTTGTTGGTAGCAAATTGCTTTTGCAAGTTCTTGACGAGGATTTTGTTGACTGGGACTGCTTCGGTCTGCCCATTGGATTGACGATGTCCTACTCAGGTGTACCACCTCTCAATTTTCATTTCCTTGTACCATTCTTTGAACCTATGGCCGCAAAATTGAGAACCATTATCTGAGATGAGGACTCTAGGTAAGCCAAATCGACATACGATGTTTCTCCATAAAAAGTTCATCACTCTGTGTTTGGCACTGCCTCAACCTCCGCCCATTTGCTAAAGTATTCAACCGCGACAATGATGCATTTCTTTTGCCTCGTGCCTCTTGGGAAAGGACCGACTATGTCGATGCCCCATATGTCAAAAGGGCAAGTGATGAAAATGGGCATGAGGGGCTTCGTCGGGACATTGATTAGATTGGCGTGCAATTGACACTCCTCGCACTTCCTCACAAATCGAGCAGCATCTTCATGAACGGTTGGCAAGTGGTAGCCCTGGCGGATGACTTTTTGCGCGAGGGTTCTTCCTCCGACATGGTCTCCGAAACTCCCTTGGTGCATTTCTCCCAAAACGTAGGGCAATGAGAACCTAAAGAGCTCCAAGTGGATTTAGCAATTTCTAGTCTTCACCTATCGGGGGTTTCATCCATTTTAGGTTTTGCACTTCTTGCTCAGCGACACATATGAAGTAGACTCCCTCGAAGGATCTCGTGTACAAGTGATCTCCTTGCATGATGTAGGGACCCACTTTTCCTTTGACTCTTCGTGCTTCAGCTTTATCACGAGGAAGGCTACCATGCATGAGATAGGTAGCGATCCCCTGCATCCAACTTGGTTGAGTGTTAATGGCCAAGACATTTGGCTTTGATGACCATAGAGATGATGCATTGATTCTCATAAGTATCACGTTCCGGGTATCCACTCCTCCGGAAGCTGAAGCGTACTTTGATAGAGCATCTGCTCTTTGATTGAGATCTCTCGAGAACTTCTCAATCTCACAACTTTCAAACATTTGGATTTCCTCCGTGATGGCGCTTTTGTACTCGGCCAGTGAGTCCTTCTTGGTTTTGAACTTCCCCGAGATTTGCTTCTCGGCCAATTGAGAACCAGTGATAGGGTGGAGCTTCTTCACTTCAAGTGCTTTTGCCATACGTAGAGCGATGAGGATAGCTTAGTACTCAGCTTCATTGTTGGAGACTGGAAAGCTTAGAGTAACAGTGTACTCGAGCTCTGCTCCTCCCGGACTTTTGAAGTATATTCCTATCCCGCAATTTTTTCCCGAGGAAGATCTTTCAATGTGAAGAATCCAGACATCCCCGTGGTCGGTAAGCTCTTTGGGTTTTGAAGAGACGTTCTCCATACCCTTAGGCTCCTCGATTTTTTCTTCTAAGAACACTTCATGCCTTTTTCTTTTTGTCTGTGACATCTCTTTGAGTTCTTTCAGAGCATCTTCTAGAGCTTGCATTGCCTCATTCTGTCGTGGTCGCTCCTCGACCATCATCATGACATTTTGGCTTTCTGGAGGGTTTTCCTATGACACTTCCTTAGAGGGATACTCTACGAGGAAGTCGGCAATGACTTGGGCTTTTTTGGCTAGAGGTGCTTGATAGTCAATGTCGTACTCGCTCAACTCGATCGCCATCTTGCTAGCCTTCCCGAGTTTTCAGGCTTTCCGAGGACTTTCTTGAGAGGTTGCTTCGTCAGCACCACAACCTTATGAGCTCCAAAGTAAGGCTTCAGTCTCCTCGCCGTATAGACGAGAGCGAAGGATAACCTCTCGATATCCATGTAGCGCATTTCGACTCCAGCAAGTACCTTGCTTAAGTAGTAGATGGGCAAGTGGTCGTTTCCTTGGATTCGCACCAAGACCGAGCTAATGGCTTCCCCCGTTGCTGCCAAATACAAGTGAAGTACTTCTCCTTCCATGGGTTTTGACAAAAGTGGAGGGAAGAGTAGATACTCTTTGAGCTTCTCGAAGGCTTCCTCGCATTCTTTTGTCCACTCGAAGTGATTGCTCTTTCTCAAAACTTTGAAGAATGGAAGATTTTTCTCGGCGGATCTTGAGATGAATCTACTCAGCGCGATCGACTTCCCTACCAACTGTTGTACCTCATTGATGGTTTGGGGTTGAGGCAGATCGAGGATGGCCTTAATTTTCTCGGGGTTTGCTTCTATTCCTCTTTCCATTACCATGTAACCGAGGAACTTCCCACCTTTAACTCCGAAGGTACATTTCGCAGGATTGGGCTTCATGCCATACTTCCTCAAAATCGAGAAGCATTTTTCCAGGTATCCTACGTGTTGCTCCTCGATCTTACTCTTGACTAGCATATCATCGACATATACTTCCATCGTTTTACCGAGTTCATTCTTGAACATTTTGTTAACCAACCTTTGGTAGGTTGCTCCGGCGTTTTTGAGACCGAAAGGCATCACGTTGAAGCAATACACATTTCCGTTTGCGAAGAAGGCGGTCTTCGGCACATCATCCTTGGCCATTTTGACTTGGTATAATCCTTGGTATGCATCCATGAAACTCAAGAGAGCACATCCTGCTATGGAATCGACCAGCTGGTCGATCCGGGGAAGCGGGTAGGGATCCTTCGGGCAAAATTTGTTGAGTCTTGTGAAGTTGTTGCACATTCTCCGCTTGCCGGGTCCCTTCTCCATGAGGACTACATTGCAAACCCAGTTGGAGTATCTCACTTCTTGGATGTGACCAGCCTTAAGCGATCTTTGCACTTCTGCTTCAATGATGGCATTGTCTTCCGCACTGAAGTCTCTTCGCTTTTCTCGAATATGGATGATTGACGGATTGACGTTCAGACGGTGAACCGTGACTCTTGGGTCAATCCCCTTGAGGTCCTTGGTACTCCATGATGAATGTGTATTTTACACTTTCATTTGAGTCTTTTTCACCTATTTTAGCTATCCTCTATGTTAATTTAGCTATATTTTAGTGAATTTTATTAGAATAGTGTCACAATTCCCTTTAGATTTTATTTTACAGGTTTTGGTTGAAAAACGAGGATTTCTGGGCAATTATATTGAAGTTGACAAGGAATTGGTGTTCCAGAGGCCTATTTGGAGTATCTGAAGGTTTCCGGATAGGATTTGGAGTCTAGGGGTCGAATCTGGAGGTTAGAAGGCCACTAGAAGTCAGAAATCGAGTCCGAAAAGGGGAAGAAATCCAAAAACGCGTCGAAAACGCAGAATTCCGTGAAATTTACTCCTGGGCGAATCGCCCGGGACGTGGGGCGAATCGCCCCACACCGGGCGAATCGCCCAGTGTGTGGGCCCTTTGCCTCACACTATTTCGAAGCCTATATATAGTTGCTCAGTGTTTCTCCGAAATTCATACTTTTCCAGACCTATTCTCTCACCTTTCTCTGTAGTTTTAGGTAGGAACTTCCCAGAGCCTGTTCTGGGGGTTCGTAGCTTAGGAGATACTTTTTCATAGCAGTTTGGAGCTTGTAAGATCGCGATTCTTCGGAGACTGACAACCTTCGGTAACATTATATCTTACGGTTTATTCTACTTATTTTTATATATCTTTCAACATGTTTTCTTCTATGATTTCTGTTGATTGCATGATAACTATGAGTAGCTAAACTTATCGTTGGTGGTAGTATGTGAATTCTTAGCGAAGGGTAGATAATCATGCTAATGGCTATATCGCGCATTATACTCCGTGTTATTGCTTTATTTCGTTGATCAGGCTCATCCTATATCCTCGTATGTTGATTAATTATTATGCACAATTGGACCCTCGTCGACCTATGCATATCTATATCATCGTAGTGTTGAATAATTACGGAACACAATTGGACAATAGAGTTTGAGTTGTCAGTATATTTATCTTCGTAGTGTTTAATAATTACAACAGGACAATTGATTGATGAAAGATCTCCATGCAAGACCGAGGAATTTACGCATGATTGTTAACCCGTTATGCTTTGCAGGATCATACTATCACCAATCTCCATTATCTGTTAGAAAAACCTTTGCTATACCGTTTGCTGTTTTTATATTCTAAATTATATTTGATAAAGCTAGTTATAGTCCTTAGAGAACGACACTCGAGGTCATTCTACTGCTACACTACGGTTTTCGTTGTAGTTTTGAATTGCCTTTGGCTAAATAACAAATTTATTTGATTCGTTCGCGTTGGAACACGACACCAGCGCGTTCATCAAATTGGCGCCGTTGCCGGGGACTATACTCCTTTTTTCTATTTAATTTGTTTATATTTTCAGCATACAATTCCTAATTCTATTAGTTTTAGTTTTCCTTTTTAATCTCTCTCTGATACTGCTTTCCTAGTCTGTTACAGATAGTGTATGCCACATACACGATCTAGGGGAACACCGCTTGCTGATTCAATTGCTGAGATCGACAGAGTCTACCACCAAAGAAGGCGACTACTTCAAAGGCGTGCCCTAGAGGAAATAGAGGATACCGATTCTCTAAATCTCTACACAGTCTTTTCAAGGAAATCGACGGAATGGCAGAAGCTAGACCACTGAAAGCATGGGTTCAACCCACCAAGGATCGTATGAGGGGACCAGCGATTGTTCTTTCGTCTGCAACTCGAGATCTGGAAATCAAGAACCATGCATTCCAACAACTTCTGAGGTTCTATGGCTTATCAAGGGAAGATGTGATGGGGTACTTGCACGATATCGATGATTTCGTCAACCAACTCCCACGACCCGGAGCTGAAATAACAACGGATGAGTTGAGGATGAAGGTTTTTGCTATGGGACTTGGCGACAGAGCCAAGTCATGGTTGAGTTCTCTACCAGCAGGCTCGCTGGACACTTGGGAGAAGGTTTTTTCAGCTTTCATGGAGAAATACTTCCCTCACACCTTGACTACCGCGCTAAAGGCGCAAATCACTGGATTCAAGCAGGACTATGATGAGACCATCTACACCGCGTTTGAGAGGTTCCAAGATCTCACGAACAAGTGCCCTCACCATGGTTTTGAACTTTCTGACCTAGTCCAACACTTCTACAATGGACTAACCTTCGAGAACCAACAAGTGGTGGATTTCCAATGCCGAGGCAATATTTGGGAGGAAACCGCAGAAGCCGTCTGGGCAGTTTTCGAAAGGCTTGCTAAGGGTTCGCAATTTAAGGACCCAAGAGCGATGGTTAGGAGACGTGGACCTGAAGCTCCACCGACTCAAGAAGCCCCTATGTATAGGGGAAATGGGGATCAATTCGAGTGCTTTACCAACGAATTGAAGCAAGTCCTCAAGAGCGCCACTAGAACAACTGTTTCGAACGAAGTATGCCGAATATGCAAGAACTATGGGCATGGGGCTCATATGTGTAGATCGGAGCTTGCGTATGATGATGGCAACTGGGCTCGAGGAGGCGAAGAGGAAGCCTTTGCTACGGAGTTTGGTACTCAAGAAGCTAGCTACGGACCAGACGGTAGGAATCCTCGAGGTGGATTTTGGAGAAGAGGATTCATAAACAATCAAGGATATGCACCGGCTAACCAAACTTATGGCCCTAACCAAGACCGTAGTAGGCTAAACTATGGTAATGATCATTTCTCAAACGTTGTGAAGAAGATTCTGAGAAGACTAGAGCGAGACTTGATAGGTTGGAAGAGAGCACTAGGCTTGCCCATCAAAAGATGCAAGAGTTGATCGACCGAGGAGCAAGTAGGGAACAAGGCAAACTGCCTAGCAACACTGAGAAGTCGAATTCCATTACATTGGCTGGAGATCTACCTGACGAAATCACCATCAAGAAGGTTGCTAAGTGCGAGTGTTGCAAGAAGGAAGAACTTACACAGGCTAAGGAAGAAGAGAAGAACCTTGGTTCTGACGAAAGTGATGAGGAGCAAGAGGATCCCGAGCCACTCCCTAAAAGTTTCGATGTTAAGGTCGGGATTGGTGATCTTGAAGATGTCCGTGCCACACTAGACACGGGATCCTACTCTAACATACACCCTTTGAATGTGTTTGAAAAGAGTAGCCTTGGAAAACTATCTGAGCATAGGGCTATTGTGCAACTGGCGGATGGATCCTTTATGAGACCCGAAGGCGTTGTGAAAAATGTGTTGGTCAAGATTGGTGAAGCTTCTGTATACACCAATTTTGTAGTTATGCCGGCTTCTGCACCTAGGACGGGGGATGTCATACTCTTAGGGCGAACGTTCTTGACTAAGCTACGCTCCGTGATGGACATCTACCAAAAAACTTGCACTATTGAAGTGTATGGCAAGCAACACGTGTTGCAAGCCATATCTGATCCACCTGATCCGCCTGATATTTCTTACACTACTCACTACTGTGGTCTTGCAGCCTATGTTCTTTCTTATTCACAGGTTCGTGGCATGGAGAGGAGATCAATGAAGGGGAAGTCTAGTACCCGCAGAAAGAAGAGCTAGGCACAGACAGGAGTCGAGTCAAAGACTTTAAACAATGGCGCTATCCGGGAGGCAACCTGGAGTTTTTATTGCTTTCTTTATCGCTTTCTTTACCGCTTTATTGCATGCATTCATTCTTGAACAATTTGCTTCTCATATGTGAATTTGTTCATCTCTGTGTCGTATGTGCTTATGTTATGTTTGAGTGAGATTTTTCGAGTGGTTTATGAAAAAATTAGTTTCGGGGAATAAAAACCGCGTTTTCTGTCGAAAAGACCGTCTCCCCACATCGGGGAGCGGGGGGCGAATCGCTCCATGTGGGGCGACTCGCCCCACGGCCTCTGGAGATAAAAAACGCGGATCTTCCCTTCTTTACCTCATTTCTTCATCACCTAACCAATCTTTCTCCCCAAGAACCCGAAAATTGCGAAAATACATTCAAAACTTCATAACTTCTTCATTTCTTCACCAAATTTAGTGTTCTTTAGCTTCAATCGAAGCCTATTACGTGATCTATGTTTTCATCAGAACAGATTTCTCCCTAGTGCATTAGATTTTCAGATCTGAGGTATCTTCTTATGAACCCTAATTTTTGAATTTGGGGGTTTTCTAATTTGAGCTTCAATTATGCTTATTTGATGCATGGGTAGGTTGTTTGTGTGATTAGAAGCGTTATTTACTATCAATTGCATGCTCAATTATGCTTGGATTGTTGATTTGGGAATTTTGCTACTAGATGATATATCTTGTTATGCAATATGTCTTTATCTTTGATTTGTTGCATATGATTGTGTTTATTGGTGTGATGATGGTGGATTTGATGATAGAATGCTTAATTGTTGAGTATGAGGATTTATGATGCTAGAATTTTTCGCTACTATGGTATGAATTGAGCCTTGTTATCTAGGTTATTGGTTGTCTAGCAAGAGAATAATGTGATGTATTGCATGTAGTAGTTACATTGGTATGTTGCATGATTGATGAATGTGTATTCTACACTTTCATTCGAGTCTTTTTCACCTATTTTAGCTATCCTCTATGTTAATTTAGCTATATTTTAGTACATTTTTTTAGAATAGTGTCACGTTTCCCTTTAGATTTTATTTTACAGGTTTTGGTTGAAATTCGAGGATTTCCGGGCAATTATATTGAAGTTGACAAGGAATTGGTGTTCCAGAAGCCTATTTGGAGTATCTGAAGGTTTCCGGATAGGATTTGAAGTCTAGGCGCCGGATCTGGAGGTTAGAAAGCTACTAGAAGTCAGAAACCGAGTCCGAAAAGGGGAAGAAATTCAAAAACGCGTCGAAAACGCGGAATTCCGCGAGAAAAAGTCTGGGGCGAACCGCCGCACCCTGGGGCGAACCACCCCGTAGTTTTTCGGGGCCTATATATAGTGCTCAGTTTTTCTCCGAAAATCATATCTTTCCAGACCTACTTTCTCACCTCTCTCTATAGTTTTAGGTAGAACTTCCCGGGGCCTGTCCTGGTAGTTCTGTAGCTTAGGGGATACTTTTTCATAGCGGATTGGAGCTCGTAGGATCGCAATTCTTCGGAGATTGACAACCTTCGGTAACTTGTATCTTACAGTTTAATCTACTTATTTTATTTATCTTTCAATATGTTTTCTTCTATGATTTCTGTTGATTGCATGCCTATTATGAGTAGCTAAACTTATCGTTGGTGGTAGTATGTGAATTCTTAGCGAAGGGAAGATAATCATGCTAATGGCTATATCGCGCATTATACTCCGTGTCATTGCTTTATTTCGTTGATCAGTTGCAACCGAAATTCTCGTATGTTGTATTAATTATTATGCACAATTGGACACTTGTCGACCATCAGACCAATTATCTTCGTAGTGTTGAATAATTACGGAACACATTAGGACAATCGTGATTGACTTGTCAGACCAATTATCTTCGTAGTGCTTAATATTTGCAACAGGACACTAGATTGATTCAAAGATCTCTATGCAAGACCGAGGAATTTATCCATGATTATCGACCAGTTATGTTAAGAAGGACCATACTATCACCAATCTCCATTATCTGCTAGAAACCCCCTATTGCTATCTGTCTGTTGTTTTATATTCTCTTGTTAAATAGATAAAGCAAGTTATAGTCCTGAGAGAACGACACTCGAGTCATTCTACTGCTACACTACGGTTTTCGTTGTAGTTGTGGATTGCCTTTGGCTAATAAAAAATTTATTTGCTTGAATTCGGAGCACGACATCCGCGGTTCATCAAATTGGCGCCGTTTAATTTGTTTATATTTACAGCTTTAGATTCCTAATTCTATTAGTTTTTCTTTTTAATCTCTCTCTGATACTGCTTTCCTAGTCTGTTTCTAATCACCTTTCCTAGTCTGTTATAGATAGTGTATGCCGCATACACGTTCTGCAAGAACACCGCTTGCTAATTCAATTACTGAGATCGACAGAGTCTACCACCAAAGAAGGCGACTACTTGAAAGGCGCGCACTAGAGGAAATAGAGGAAACCGATTTCTCTGAATCTCTACTTAGTCTCTTCAAGGAAATCGACGGAATGGCAGAAGCTAGACCACTGAAGGCATGGGTACAACCCACCAAGGATCGTATGAGGGGATCGACGATTGTTCATTCGTCTGCAACCCGAGATCTGGAGATCAAGAACCACGCATTCCAACAACTTCCGAGGTTCTATGGCTTATCAAGGGAAGATGTGATGGGGTACTTGCACGATATCGATGATTTCGTCAACCAACTCCCACGACCCGGAGCTGACATAACAACGGATGAGTTAAGGATGAAGGTTTTTGCTATGGGACTTGGCGACAGAGCCAAGTCATGGCTGAGTTCTCTTCCAGCATGCTCGCTGGACACTTGGGAAAAGGTTTTTTCAGCTTTCATGGAGAAATACTTCCCTCACACCTTGACTACCGCGCTAAAGGCGCAAATCACTGGATTCAAGCAGGACTATGATGAGACCATCTACACCGCGTTCGAGAGGTTCCAAGATCTCACGAACAAGTGCCCTCACCATGGTTTTGAACTTTCCGACCTAGTCCAACATTTCTACAATGGACTAACCTTCGAGAACCAACAAGTGGTGGATTTCCAATGCCGAGGCAATATTTGGGAGGAAACCGTAGAAGCCGTCTGGGCGGTTTTCGAAAGGCTTGCTAAGGGTTCGCAGTTCAAGGACCCAAGAGCAATGGTTAGGAGACGTGGACCTGAAGCTCCACCAACTCAAGAAGCCCCTATGTACAGGGGGAATGGGGATCAATTCGAGTGCTTTACCAACGAATTGAAGCAAGTCCTCAAGAGCGCCACCGGAACAACTGTTTCGAACAAAGTATGCCGAATATGCAAGAACTATGGGCATGGGGCTCATATGTGTAGATCGGAACTGGCATACGATGATGGCAACTGGACTCGAGGAGGTGAAGAAGAAGCCTTTGCTGCTGAGTTTGGTACTCAAGAAGTTAGCTACGGACAAGACGGTAGGAATCGTCGAGGTGGATTTTGGAGAAGAGGATACCGTAACAATCAAGGATATGCACCGGCTAACCAAACTTATGGACCTAACCAAGACCGTAGTAGGCTGAACTATGGTAATGATCACTGCGAAAACCCCGCTCCGAAAGAGCCACCGAAGTCGAAGTCGGCTCAACTGATGGAGAACATGCAAAAGATGGTTGATCACACACAAAGTTTTCTCAAACGTTATGAAGAAGATTCTGAGAAGACTAGGGCAAGGCTTGATAAGTTGGAAGAAAGCACTAGGCTTTCCCATCAAAAGATGCAAGAGTTGATCGACCGAGGAGCAAGTAGGGAACAAGGCAAACTGCCTAGCAGCAATGTGAAGTCGAATGCCATCACATTGGCTGGTGATGTACCTGACGAAATCACCATCAGAAAGGTTGTTAGGTGCGAGTGTTGCATGAAGGAAGAACTGCTACAGGCTGAGGAAGAAAAGAAGGACCTTGGTTCTAACGCGAGTGATGATGAGCAAGAGGATCCCGAACCACTCCCTAAAAGTTTCGATGTTAAGGTAGGGTTGGTGAGCTTGAAGATGTCCGTGCCACACTAGAGACGGGATCCTACTCAAACATAATTCCTTTGAATGTGTTTGAAAAGAGCAACATCGGAAAACTATATGAGCAAAGGGCTATTGTGCAACTGGCGGATGGATCCTTTATGAGACCCGAGGGCGTTGTGAAAAATGCGTTGGTCAAGATTGGTGAAGCATCTATATACACCAATTTTGTAGTTATGCCGGCGTCTGCACCTGGAACGGGGGATGTCATACTCTTAGGGCAAAAATTCTTGACTAAACTACGCTCCGTGATGGACATCTACCAAAGAACTTGCACTATTGAAGTAGATTGCAAGCAACACGTGTTGAAAGCCATATCTGATCCACCTGATCCGCCTGATATTACTACTCACTACTGTGGTCTTGCAGCCTATATTCTTTCTTATTCACAGGTTCGTGGCATGGAAAGGAGATCAATGAAGGGGAAGCCTAGTACCCGCAAAAAGAAGAGATAGGCGCAGACAGGAGTCGAGTCAAAGACTTTAAACGATGACGCTATCCGGGAGGCAACCCGGAGATTTTATCGCTTTCTTTACCGCTTTAGATTCTATCTCACGAGTTTGATTGAGTATTATAGGTCACTTATACAAGCATTAGCTCTCACCTTGGATCCACTTTCGACGTTCGGGACGAGCGACGACGTTCAGGTTTGGGGAGGAGGTTATCGCTGGTTATCTCTATACTTGTCTTGCTTATGATAAACTCGTGAAATTTTTTGCATTTGCACGTTTACTGCTTTCCTAGGATAGTCTTGCATGTTTTAGATGGAGTTTATTGCCGAATTTTTTGAACTTTTTTATTGGGTAGACCAACTAACTATGCCATTAATCGAATGCTTCATCTCTATGAATTTGTTTGAGGTTTTTCTCGCTTGGCTTGTCACATTTATGTATTGCACTTAGTTAAGCATGGTAGTCTCGACATCACTTAGTGGTGTTTTCTCTACTGCGGTTCACGAAGGCCTTTATAATAGGATGATGCATGTTAGGGTCTTATGGTTGTTTTCCCGAGTAATTATGTACCTAAGAGGCAACAAGTCTTCACCATGCTTTGAGATTGCTAAATGCCTAGGAAGGAGGTAGTGTGAGGTTGTGTGATCCTTTGTTTATAACCTATTCTTCCGAATAGGTTTGGGGAGGGGGTTACACCATCATAGACTTGTTTCTGTTTTCGTATCGTGAGTTTATTTTTCCTTTTCCGTAAATTTTGTACTCCAACCTATTCTTTCGAATAGGTTTGGGGAAGTCGTGTGAGTCATTTTGTTTCTCTTTTGTTGTGCTACTGCTGGCTAAACAAAAATCGAAAAGAAAAAAGAAAAATTCCAGAAAAAAGAGAGAAAAAGAAAAAAGAAAAAAAAGAATCTGGAAAGAAAAAAGAAAAAAAAGAAAAGAGCCCAAAAAAGCAAAGAAGGGTCCAAAAAAAGAAAGCCAAATAGCAGTTTAGCAAACTGTTGAGTCTTTTCCATTTTTGTAATGATCGTCATCGTGTTTTTATCTTTTATCTTTTTTATCTTAAGTGTCATCTGTTCTAAACCACCCTCGTCCTGCCATTCAGGAAGTGGTGAATAGCTTAAGACTTTACTTGAGAGATGGGTAGAATAGGGGAGTGTTATCTTTTATAGGGAACCCTCCTTCGTTTGATGAGAGCCAGTACTGGTTCGACCTCTTTTGAGGAAAAGTCTTAACATGGTGGAACAACAGTAAGTCCTCAGTTTCATAGGCACGGGGCAACCATTCGTATCTTAGCATGCTTCATTACGTCGTCACTGACTAGGTCCAGGTAGAGAATGTTACGAGAGGCTATCTTGTCTTGACATAAGTGCTTATGTAGATGTGTATAAGTCAATCGAGGTATTCTTCAACCTGTATTCATGCTTTGATTTATATGGTTTTTGTTCATATGTTATTTGATAGATTCAGTAGAATAGTTCATTTTATTTGGCATCAAACTCCATTTTGTGTCTTGCATGTTTTTTGTATTAGAGTCTAGCTTAGTTGCTTGAGGACAAGCAAAGGTTCGGTTTGGGGAGTTTGATGAATGTGTATTTTACACTTTCATTCGAGTCTTTTTCACCTATTTTAGCTATCCTCTATGTTAATTTAGCTATATTTTAGTACATTTTATTAGAATAGTGTCACGTTTCCCTTTAGATTTTATTTTACAGGTTTTGGTTGAAATTCGAGAATTTCCGGGCAATTATATTGAAGTTGACAAGGAATTGGTGTTCCAGAAGCCTATTTGGAGTATCTGAAGGTTTCCGGATAGGATTTGAAGTCTAGGGGCCGAATCTGGAGGTTAGAAGGCTACTAGAAGTCAGAAATCGAGTCCGAAAAGGGGAAGAAATCCATAAACGCGTCGAAAACGCGGAATTCCGCGAGAAAAAGTCTGGGGCGACCGCCGCACCCTGGGGCGAACCGCCCCGTAGTTTTTCGGGGCCTATATATAGTGCTCAGTTTTTTCTCCGAAAATCATATCTTTCCAGACCTACTTTCTCACCTCTCTCTATAGTTTTAGGTAGGAACTTCCCGGGGCCTGTCCTGGGAGTTCTGTAGCTTAGGGGATACTTTTTCATAGCGGATTGGAGCTCGTAGGATCGCAATTCTTCGGAGATTGACAACCTTCGGTAACTTGTATCTTACAGTTTAATCTACTTATTTTATTTATCTTTCAATATGTTTTCTTCTATGATTTCTGTTGATTGCATGCCTATTATGAGTAGCTATACTTATCGTTGGTGGTAGTATGTGAATTCTTAGCGAAGGGAAGATAATCATGCTAATGGCTATATCACGCATTATACTCCGTGTCATTGCTTTATTTCGTTGATCAGTTGCAACCGAAATTCTCGTATGTTGTATTAATTATTATGCACAATTGGACACTTGTCGACCATCAGACCAATTATCTTCGTAGTGTTGAATAATTACGGAACACATTAGGACAATCGTGATTGACTTGTCAGACCAATTATCTTCGTAGTGCTTAATATTTGCAACAGGACACTAGATTGATTCAAAGATCTCTATGCAAGACCGAGGAATTTATGCATGATTATCGACCCGTTATGTTAAGAAGGACCATACTATCACCAATCTCCATTATCTGCTAGAAACCCCCTATTGCTATCTGTCTGCTGTTTTATATTCTCTTGTTAAATAGATAAAGCAAGTTATAGTCCTGAGAGAACGACACTCGAGTCATTCTACTGCTACACTACGGTTTTCGTTGTAGTTGTGGATTGCCTTTGGCTAATAACAAATTTATTTGCTTGAATTCGGAGCACGACATCCGCGGTTCATCAATGATGAAGAAGCTAGGCTAGACATAAAGGTTTGGGGAGCTTGATTGTTGATTTTATCACTTGTGTGTTTCATTCTTACATTAGCATATGCATGAGTCAGTTTTGTGTCATACGAGGTACTAACTGTTGTTTGTAGGAACCATGCCAAGGGAGAGGAGCATTCCCGTATGATTACTATGAAGTATTGGAGGGGGATCGATTACAACCATGTCAAGAAGAGTGACCTCACTAGATGTGCGTTCCAGCCACGGGATCTTGCAACAACGTCGCGGATTATCCAAGAGGAGGAGCTAGAGTACACCTGGAGTAAGGACTCCTATGCCTATTCATGCACCACCGAAGGGACAGAAACCATTATTACGTCAGCAATCCATCACAAGGACTGCAAAGTTCGAGTGAACTGGAAGGCACCGGGACAATCTAGCCGCGACGGATTCAATCTCGAGTTCGCAGTTGCTAGAAGGTTCCGAAGCGCTAGCTTGGTTCCAAAACATAATGACATGGGTGCCCAGCCCCTCGTTGGGGTGCCCCTTGACTGCCTCTAAAGGGAGCATCATATAGACATCGGGAGCATCAACTGTAGAGAATGTGGTCGACATAGGAAAAAATGGAAGACAACCTCTGAATATCCGAGCAGCTTGCTGTAACCTCCGGGGTGTAAAACATTGGAGAGGGAGGCTCTGATACCACTCCCCTTTCCCCTTCAATAGTTCACAACCTATTGGAGAGATACCGGGTGGAAGATTCCATAACAGAGGTGGCCAATCTTGAAGATTCTCTTCGACACTGCAACTCTACTTGTGAGGATGTGCGTGACAGTAGTGACAATGAAGACAATAGGGACAATGATGATACAAATGGTTGAATTCGTCCTATCCGATCTATTAATGGAACTACCGCCACTACCAGAAGCCCCGATGATCATATATAAGGCTCCCAGAGCAGCCCCAATAACTCACAAGCAGCATACTCAGCCGACCGAGGCCAAACCATGGGGGTAACATCTAGTATCCCATCTTATTTCCTCATTTTCTTAATGCTAGGGACTAGCGTTAATTTCATGAGGGGGGATGGGATTTAAGTGATCTAGTATTGTTAGTTTGGAGCTTGACATTGGTAGGCTGAGTATAGTACCTCGCATGTTTTATCCGTCTGCATTTGCATTTGCACGTTTACCACTTTTTTAGATTTTTTAGGTTGCATTCACTGCATTCATCCTAGGATAGTCTTGCATGTTTTATATGGAGTTTATTGCCGAATTTTTTGAACTTTTTTATTGGGTAGATCAACTAACTGTGCCATTAATCGTATGCTTCATCTCTATGAATTTGTTTGAGGTTTTTCTCGCTTAGCTTGTCACATTTATGTATTGCACTTAGTTAAGCTTGGTAGTCTCGACATCACTTAGTGGTGTTTTCTCTACTACGGTTAACGAAGGCCTTTATAATAGGATGATGCATGTTAGGGTCTTATGGTTGTTTTCCCGAGTAATTATGTACCTAAGAGGCAACAAGTCTTCACCATGCTTTGAGATTGCTAAATGCCTAGGAAGGAGGTAGTGTGAGGTTGTGTGATCCTTTGTTTATAACCTATTCTTCCGAATAGGTTTGGGGAGGGGGTTACACCATCATTAGACTTGTTTTCGTTTTTCATTTCCGTATCGTGAGTTTATTTTTCCTTTTCCGTAAATTTGTACTCCAACCTATTCTTTCGAATAGGTTTGGGGAAGTCGTGTGAGGCATTTTCTCTATTTTTGTTATGCTACTGCTGGCTAAAAAAAAAATCGAAAAAAAAAGAAAGAAAAATTCGAGGAAAAAAGAAAAAAAGAAAAAAGAAACTGGAAAGAAAAAAAAAGAAAAAAAAAAGACCCCAAAAAAGCAAAGAAGGGTCCAAAAAAAAAAGAAAGCCAAATAGCAGTTTAGCAAAGTGTTGTGTCTGATTTTCCAATTCTTGTAATGTTCGTAATCGTGTTGTAATTTTCTATTTTTTATCTTTTTGTTTGAGTGTCATCTCTTCTAGACCACCCTCGTCCTGCCATTCAGGAAGTGGTGAATAGCTTAAGACTTTACTTGAGAGATGGGTAGAATAGGGGAGTGTTATCTTTTATAGGGAACCCTCCTTCGTTTGATGAGAGCCAGTACTAGTTCGACCTCTTTGAGGGAAAGTCTTAAACTTGGTGAACAGCAGTAAGTCCTCAGTTTCATAGGCACGGGACAACAATTCGTATCTTAGCATGCTTCATTACGTCGTCACTGACTAGGTCCAGGTAGAGAATGTTACGAGAGACTATCTTGTCTTGACATAAGTGCTTATGTGGATGTGTATAAGTCAATCGAGGTATTCTTCAACCTATATTCATGCTTTGATTTATATGGTTTTTGTTCATATTTTTTTGATAGATTCAGTAGATTGGTTCATTTTATTTGGCATGAGACTCCATTTTGTGTCTTGCATTGTTTTTTGCATTAGAGTCTAGCTTAGTTGCTTGAGGACAAGCAAAGGTTCGGTTTGGGGAGTTTGATGAATGTGTATTTTACACTTTCATTTGAGTCTTTTTCACCTATTTTAGCTATATTTTAGTGCATTTTATTAGAATATTGTCACGTTTCCCTTTAGATTTTATTTTACAGGTTTTGGTTGAAAAACGAGGATTTCCGGGAAATTATATTGAAGTTGACAAGGAATTGGTGTTCCATAGGCCTATTTGGAGTATCTGAAGGTTTCCGGATAGGATTTGGAGTCTAGGGGTCAAATCTGGAGGTTAGAAGGCCACTAGAAGTCAGAAACCGAGTCCGAAAAGGGGAAGAAATCCAAAAACGCGTCGAAAACGCAGAATTCCGCGAAATTTACTCCCGGGCGAATCGCCCGGGACGTGGGGCGAATCGCCCCACACCGGGCGAATCGCCTGGTGTGTGGGGCCCTTCGCCCCATACTATTTCGAAGCATATATATAGTTGCTCAGTATTTCTCCGAAATTCATACTTTTCCAGACCTATTCTCTCACCTTTCTCTGTAGTTCTAGGTAGGAACTTCCCAGAGCCTGTTCTGGGGGTTCGTAGCTTAGGAGATACTTTTTCATAGCAGTTTGGAGCTTGTAAGATCGCGATTCTTCGGAGACTGACAACCTTCGGTAACATTGTATCTTACGGTTTATTCTACTTATTTTTATATATCTTTCAACATGTTTTCTTCTATGATTTCTGTTGATTGCATGACAACTATGAGTAGCTAAACTTATCGTTGGTGGTAGTATGTGAATTCTTAGCGAAGGGTAGATAATCATTGTAATGGCTATATCGCGCATTATACTCCGTGTTATTGCTTTATTTTGTTGATCAGGCTCAGCCTATATCCTCGTATGTTGATTAATTATAATGCACAATTGGACCCTCGTCGACCTATGCATATCTATATCTTCGTAGTGTTGAATAATTACGGAACACAATTGGACAATAGAGTTTGACTTGTCAGTATCTTTATCTTCGTAGTGTTTAATAATTACAACAGGACAATTGATTGATCAAAGATCTCCATGCAAGACCGAGGAATTTACGCATGATTATTAACCCGTTATGCTTTGAAGGATCATACTATCACCAATCTCCATTATCTGTTAGAAAAACCTTTGCTATACCGTTTGCTGTTTTTATATTCTAAATTAGATTTGATAAAGCTAGTTATAGTCCTTAGAGAACGACACTCGAGGTCATTCTACTGCTACACTACGGTTTTCGTCGTAGTTGTGAATTGCCTTTCGCTAAATAACAAATTTATTTGATTCGTTCGCGTTGGAACACGACACCAGCGCGTTCATCACTCCACGCGAAGATGTCGTTGTTATCTTTCAAACATTGAATGAGCTTCATTCTTACTTCTGTAGTCATCTCGGTACCAATCTTGGTAACCTTATCGGCACTTCCTTCGACAATTTGAGTTTCTTCGAGCGTTTCTCTTGCTTCTATCTTGTTTTCCTCGAAGAATTTCTTCTTCTTGGTACTGGAGTTATAACTTGATACTCCTCGAGCTCCTTGACAGCTCCTACTAGGGTATCTCTCTCTTTCTTTTGGATTGCTTTCCTTCGCCTAAGTGACGGACTCGGCTTTTTTGACTTTTTCTTCACTCGTCGAACCGTATAAAAATGGTAAGGAGCGTTGTGAATTAAGGGTAGTTCTTCTGTCTTCTCTTCAATCTTCTGGACCAAGGAAAGGATGGGCTTCTACTGTCGATACCTCTGCAAGAGTTGGGGTAAAGGGTCTCTCGTCTTCTCTCGGTTGAGAGAACGAGAAGAGAAAAGGGCGTACAAGTGGTGTAAGTCGTGGAAGACATAGTGACTGCAGTGTAAGGTTTGATCCCCAAGTATAGTAGGAATCGGTAAGAAGGTTCATATGAAGAATAGGCTGCTCCTCGAGCGATTGGCCTAGATTCGGCTCTCCGATGGTAACCTTGGAAGTGAATTTTGCTGACATACTGTAGCATTCCCATGCCTCTCTTATGTTTCCCTCTTCTTGTCCAATTCCCAATGGAGTGGGGAACTTCAAATTGTTGTAGACCGTAGACACTACGGCTCGGAACTGAGAGAGGCCGGGTCTACCCAAGACTGCGAAGTAGTCAAAGGGCATGTCTACGACCACGAAGGGAACGTGTTGAGTTACTCTTCGTGGAGCACTTCCCATTGAGACCGTCAAGTTGATCATTCCGAGGGGCATGATGGGTTGTCCTCCTAAACCTACCAGGGCGCTCCTCACTTCTCTAAGACCTTCCCTTGGATTCATATGCATCCTCTTCAAAGTACCCGTGAAGATTAAGTTAGCCGAACACCTGGTGTCGACGAGGATCCTTCCTAAGTTTTAGGATTGAACATCAAGGGATACCACTAGCGGAACACATGGGTCGTAGATGTTTCCTCCTCTATCGTGTCTCAGAGGTAGTTCACTATCATCAAACGAGATCATGTTAGTTCCTCGTTGTGCAACTTGGGCATACTTCACATCTCTAATTTTGAGATTATCGATTGTGATCTCCCTCTGATTTCGAGTGTCGCCTCCCGCGGGTCCTCCAGCAATCGTAAGAGTGTGGATGCTTCCGTTCATGGGACGGTTCTCATAATTATTGTAATTATGAATATCATCGTAACGAGGGTTCCCTTGGGGATGGTGCTCGATCCCCACTTGTGGTGGCGGAGGGAGGATTGCTAGAGGTTCTTTCTTCCGAATATAGTTGACCAATTGTCCATTGCGTATCATCCTCTCAATTTCGTTCTTGAGCTCGACGCACTCATCAGAAGTATGCCCCTTTCCTTTGTGAAATTGGCAAAATTTCTCCGAACTTTTGTTCTTTCAGTTTTCTTGGATTGGAGATGGCCATGAGACATCTAGCTTCCTGGAGACTATATAGTTCAAGATGTCGGATCTTGGTCTATTTAAGTCCGTGTAGTTGCTATATCTCTTTGGAGGAGACCTCCTCGGAGGAGTCCTCTTGTCTTGAAACTCGTTCCTCGAGGGACCCTCTCTGATCAAACCATGCTTTTGATCCCTTCTTTATTTTCCGGGATTTTGTGGCCGAGGAGTATATTCCTTCTCCTTTTCTTTTTCCTTCCCTTTCTCCTTGGGAGGATTGGTTCTTACTGTGACTGTTTTTCGGAATTCCTCTGCCTCGAGGAAATCCTTGCAAACTTTCGCTAGTTGAGCTTCATTCTCGACACATGATGCTGAGAGCACCTCTTGGAACTTGACATTGGTAGTGTTACCATACAAGTATTCTTTCCTCTCATTGATCGAGTGATCTTCAACTTGGAGGGCTACTTCATGAAAACGGTTGATGAAGTCCCTCAAATCTTCATTATTGTTTTGAACAATTTCGTCCAAGTATCTCACTCTTCTCTTGGTGTTCATGACCTTCTCGAACCGCTTAGAGAATTCTTTGCAGAGATCTCTATAGGACTTGATTGAGCGCTGAGGAAGGCGCGACCACCATTTCATGGCTTCTCCTGAGAGGTTAGCCAGGAAGAGTAGTGCTTTGGTCTTTGAATCGTGACCATACGCATCCATTTTGGTATCAAATCTCACCAAATAGTCCTTTGGACAACTTGTTCCATCATAACTTTCGAAAGTAGGGAAGCCTCTCTCGATTTTTGCTTGATGGCTCCTTATCTCGTCGCACAACGGACTTGGATCTTGGTCTTGCTCTTTTTCTTGCACGTTTCCTCGTAGGGTTCTATCTGAGCATCAAGTGTGGTTTTCCTTGCATTGAGTTCTTCCAGAGTGAGCCTCCTCCCCGTGATCGGGTCGATTAAGGGGGTTACCTCAGCTACGGTTCTCAAGGCATTGTTTTCTCCCACTGCCTTCGGTTGATTCTGAGGAGTCACTTGGTTGGGCATGACTTGGTTTGGGAGAGTGGGTGGCGTAGCGACGACCTGATCTTGGTTCTCTTGCAGGGCCACATTCTGTAGTGATGCCCGTATTCTCCTATCAATTAGATCTCTCAAATCATCTGGGGAACCTTGTGGTCCTAACCTATATTGGACTCTTGAAGGTCCAAGTCGAGATTGGATCGGCGTTGTGTTGGCTCTTGAATGTGCTTCATCTTGTACTATAGGTGCTGTTGGTTGGGATTGACGAGGCGCTACCAAAGTATCACGAGGTTTCTCCTGTACTTGGACTTGTGGTACTCCTCGAGCCTGGAGTTATGCATTGACTCTAGCAGCCTCATTGTCTCCTACGTATCCTTGCAAAGTAAGAAGGAATAAGCCGTATTGAGCTTCGCCCATCCCAAAGTCTGATGGTCGGACTACACGTCCGTTAGGAAGGGTGAAGTTCAATGCGGCTGGCTGAGGAGGATTCACTGCTACGTGAGGAGGATGTCCTCTTGGTGCGACATTGTTGTGGCTCTTAACGCTCCATAAGCACTTCCAGCTGGGAAGCCTTGGGGATTATTTTCTCCGGATCTCTTTTCTTGGGAGTTCGTGACATTGGTGAATGCCCCCTCTATCAAATCTTGATTCCTCTCAACATTATTATTTCTAGGTGCCCTTGGAGTAGCTAACCTTCCTCCTCCTCGACCATTTAAAGGGGGACGGCCCATGGGGCGAGGAGGGTTCCTGGGTGCTGCATTGGCAATTCGATTGCTTCTTCTGGGAGGCATCTTCGTGAAGTGTCACGAGGAGAGTTTCTCGGCTTGACCAGTAGGGCTAGGAATGACCTTTCGATCAGTTTCCCACAGACTGCGCCAAATGTTGAAGGGTAATTCGTACTTCTTCTTAAGTTCGTAATGGATCGTCACAAGAAACTATTTAAGTCTTCTTCATGTAGTCTTCCTCTGAAGATTATAGGAATCCTTCATGTATCTTCCTCGTACCTGAAAGAGACTGGAGGGGAGGACTAGTACCTCGTGACCGGTCTGTCGAGGATCAGACCGGAGGGACGAATTTACGTGTAGGGAGTTGAAGGGCTTCCCTAGTAAGAGTAGTAAATGTGGTAGGTGAGTGGTAGGTGAGAGCTATGAATGCTTACCCAGCGGATAATGAATGAGTTCCCTTATATACTCGTAGTATTTTATTGTTACTTTATGTAGGATCGTGACAAGTGTCCGGCTGAGATTGAAGCCTCTTTTGGCCCAAGCCCATTAAGGAGGTCCATGGGCTTTGACCCAAATATCTTGACTAGGGTTTGGAGGGCATTATTGACTAAGGCTAAGTTTTTCTAAATGCAATTCTTGACTTAAATTGAACTACGGTCACTCACAAACATATCCACGGAGATCGAGAAACTTCAACAACATCACTTTGCATTTAAAATGCGGCGTTTTAAGCTCAAAATCACAAAACTAAAAGAAAAAAACATCAAAACATGAAAACGTGACACTATTTTATAAAACTAAAAGAAAAAAACACTTAAGAAATAAGGAGTGCACAAAGAATATAAAATAACACCAAAACTGAAGTTCGTAACTAAGTAACCCCAACCGTTCAAAAATAAACTATTAGTCTCTAAGTAACTCAACCATTAAGAAATAAATAAAAAACAAATTAAAATTTAGTGACCTATTGCTTAGATAGTCCACTTAGTAATATAGATATCTCAAACTGTATAAAGATGTAACCGGTGTATAAATATAAACATATAGAAGTGATTGTGAAGAGCAATAACTATATATTATCTAAAACTTAAACTAGAATTATCACAACTATTGGTAGCCGAGTGGTAAGGGTGTTGGGTTAGTAAGGTGTTGGGTAAGGTTGTCATAGGTTCGAAACCCAAGAAACACAAGGTGGTGGAGGAGGAGAGGAGAATTTGTTTTAATAAAATCTCCATCAATTTAGTGACGCATAGAATGGGTCGCTAATTTAGCGACCCATAGCTCATGGGTCGCTAATTTAGCGACGCATAACCATGCGTCGCTAATTTAGCGATCCATGGCCCATGCGTCGCCTTGCTATTTAGCGACCAGCCGTTTAGCGACGCAATTTCTATGCGTCGCAAATGGGTTTAGCGACCCATGGGGAGCTATTTAGTGACGCATGGGAGCGTCACTAAACTCAGTTTTTCTTGTAGTGGTCCTCGTGCCTTCCTCTTATATCCATGGTCCGAGTAGTGCTCTGCCTAGTCTCTTTTGGAGGGTGTCACCTTGACGTAAGGTCCTCCGCGAGCTCTAGAGATGCTCCTCGAGCCCAACAGCTGCCTTGTCCTTGTAGTGAGCTTATCTTGAGGGTTGGCCTCTCAGTGATGGTCGGACCATATGTTGGTCGAGCCACACCTAAGTGACATACTTGGGTGTGGTCGCGCCCCTTGAGGTACGACCCTTGATGCTTTGTCGCGCTCTTAGACCGCTCCAGTTCGTACATGCGGACTGGACATATTTTAACACCAACAATGGCTATTTTGTGGCCCACTAGGATTCGTATCAGGAGGTATGTACATGTTATGTTTATTTCAGTTTGGGGCAAAGATAGGATTGTTCATCCTTATCAACATATATAGATTATAACAAGGAACCTTATCCGCATAGATAAAGGTGAGTAGATTTTTAAACTTCTACTCTACCTAGAATTTTAATGCTCCAAGAAACTATTTGGTTCATTAAGTATACGAGCACTGTAGGGCGATGCCTATTATTTACGATTCATTGGTGATTAAAGATATTTTACGAAACCCCAAATGTTTTCTTATTCTCGCTAATGACATTTTTCTCTATCATCGCAGATGATCGAACCTTCTTTTTTTAGCTGGAAATGTCTGGAGCACCCTTAAGATCCCTGCATAATACTTGTTAGGTTATAATGATGGAAATGATGATGTTACTAGTTGGTGGTGATACCAATGTAATATTTATATTCCCGTATTGGAAAAAGGAAATAAAAAAATAAAAAAAAGGAAGAAGAAGAAGAAAGAAACTTTTTAGACCAGATATACACAAGTGTCACAATTTCACTTATGTGGCAAAAGTTCTATAACGCAAGCCAACACGTTTAATCAACTCTACTTCACTTCCATCTCACCAAAGCGTCACTAGTGACATCAATCTATTTCACACCATCGCTATTTAAGGGTTCTTCATTCTCATGTTTTTCTTCATACACAACACTCTTCTTCTCCATTACAAAACAACAAACTACTTATCAGAATGGCTTCTTCTCCGGCAAAATCCTCTTCTTATGTGTTAACAACAATTTCTCCTACAAAGATAAAGAAATCACTAATCAACCACCACCGTTCCCTTCAAGTCAGAGCTCACATCCACAAAGATCATGATGGTATGTACAAAATTACTAATAATTATGTTTGAAAAATTCTTCATATACTTTGTGTATATAATTTCTTCTATTCAAAGGCTTGCAGACATAAATTTCTTCTTATGTTGTGCATTTTAGGTGTCTGTTGTTAGATCGGGATACTTAGGTATGATTAAATGTGAATGTAATCTATGTAGATTTTGTAGAAATATATTGTGTTTCTAAATTATAACTTATCAAATTCAACAATGTTTATCAGAAATTTTTCCTCTCCACTTTGTTTTGGATCTTGTCCTTCCGACATTAACTCGAAAATACTTGTTCCACTTTGAGTTCTTGAATTTGAGATATTTATATATTGGGACACTTAAGGAATGGTCACTTTAAGCAAAATGAGAAACTTTGAGCAAATACAAGAGTTGGGCAGCAGGATATGTCACATTGTGCCATGCATATAACACATGTAGGTTAGTAAAATAAGAATGCAACACGCGGATGTAGAAACTGAACGTTTCATGGAACACATGTAAGTAAATAAAAGACGTGTGCAAACATGTGGTCCACAAATTTAATGAAACGTTGCATGTTACACATGTAGGGTTGTAAAAGATTCGTGCAACACCGGTTATATATTAAGGATGTCTAAATATAACATGAACCTACAAATGATATAAGATGCTATATTTAGAATTATTCTAGGCTTGGTGGTGGAATATGTCATGCTTCTATACCTACATGTGAACGGGTATTGAATAGTACAACACAAACTCTACATGTTGATGCATAATCACTCTTAAATCTAATGAAACCACTGCTATATTAGAAATATGTTGCATACTTTAGGGTGAAGCTGGCGCATTTCAAAATACAAATGTACATATCTCAGGTAGTAATGGCATGAAATGTTTTATAAAAAAATGCATGGGTTAGTGATAACCATGCCCTATATGTAGATACATGAATCATCTCCAAATGTAATTGAAGAAACCCACTATCTTGGTTGCAACTTCAAAGTGAAATACATAATACATGTGCTTAGTATAAAAAATGCCCTCCTAGGTAGATACATTGGGTTATATTTTTATAATATGAGTGAATAAGTTAAACATTAAATAGATGGATTTAGACGGTCTTAATTATATGGTGGGGTGGGGGAGGAGGAAATTTAGATTGAGAAAAAAAAAAAAAAGGAATCAAATAAAGTTTTGTGGGGACAGGAATGATCAAATTTTGCTTATGATAACATCTATCTAGTTTTGGTCCTTGGTCTTAGACTAATCAACTAAAATGCCTAATACATGGTACATGTTAGTGAATACTGTTATATCTTTTCAAGATATATGTGTTTTCATACTTCACCAATGAATGAATGTCTTTGCATCCTAAAACCATTGCCCATATATCGTTGATTTTTTTACTAATTTCTTTGGCACGGGTAGTGCACATATATGGTGCAAACAATTTAGAAACATATGTTGAATGAGAAGTATAAAAACTTTGCTAAAAAGACTCAACATACTTTCAATTTTGGGTCTTTGTCTGACAAGTGAACTAGAAGACTCAACTGAAGAAATACATGGTGTTTGATTTACCATTTATATATGGAGAACATGTGCAGTAAAGTTATGTGACTCATCATACTTCACTAATAAATATGGTTACATTATTAAAAACTTTCACATAGTTAGCGGCCTTTGATTTCATTTTATAAAATTCAACACCACCTATGAAAATAGAATATGAAAACTTCGATTAATTGATATGTGAAACAATATATATTCATCAATTTGTTTTCTTGCGACTTCATGAAATCTTATTGTTATTAATTGCAAAGTTTTCATTCTATCTCTTTTATAGTACCGATATCCTTTTTAGATTTAAAGATCTATTTAATTAATAGGCAATTCATTCAACCAAAATTTGTCAAATGTTGACTTACAATTTTTTTGCAGGCGAATCGAACGGAGATATTGTAGATGAAAACTTACATATTCTGATAGAGAGGATAGAAAAACTTAAGATGAGACAAACACCCCGAAAAAGTCGTGTACGTCGATTACCAGGGTGGAATTATTTGCTCGATCATGACTATGAGGAAAACATAAGAGATCAACAAGTGTCTGAATTACTACAAACACTAGGCACATGTTGTGGTACTTTTGGTCTAACAATTACAACGTGCACTATGTTACTAGTTCTTTTTTCTTTCATAGTTCACCACTGAGTAATGTTGGGGTGCTTGGAGTTTAATAGCAGACTTTGCAAAGTTTTTAATTAGAGAAATGTCTATGATTTGTTGTACTTTGTAGTTTGTACAAGTTTGGATTATATATTTTGTTTCCTTGTTGTCATTAGTCTCGTTCTTCAACATTTATTGTTGGCATCGGTTTGGTGAGCTCTTTTTTATAAAACTATTCTATAAACGCAAACATTGTGACATTATGTGCTCTTAAAGAGTATTGAAAATGAGTTCTGGAAAATTAAAGATAAGTTGTGTGAGGTAAGACATATCTAATTTTATATATATGAAAAATAAGTAAAGCGCGCAGGGGCGAAGCCTTGGACTAGCCTGTGCTGTAGCACATGTTCAAGTCTAAAAAACTAATATTATCTATGTATCAAATTGTGATGTTTTCTATTTAGCATAATATAGTTTTAGACCGAATCTTCTATTTTAATTCAAATATCTTCTACACACCACCAATCCACCACCCATCTTCTCTCCTCCTCTCTTTTCCACAACCCCAGCGCACCCACACCGTACCACCAGCACCACAACACCCCACCGATGGCTACCGTACCACGCACCCCCAAACACCAGTCCACCACCATCGCGCCTCCACACCGCCTCCCCAAACACCATTCCACCAGCTCCACTTCATCCACCACTGATGAATGTGTATTTTACACTTTCATTCGAGTCTTTTTCACCTAATTTAGCTATCCTCTATGATAATTTAGCTATATTTTAGTACATTTTATTAGAATAGTGTCACGTTTCCCTTTAGATTTTATTTTACAGGTTTTGGTTGAAATTCGGAGACTTACGGGCAATTATATTGAAGTCTACAAGGAATTGGTGTTCCAGAAGCCTGTTTGGAGTATCTGAAGGTTTCCGGATAGGATTTGGAGTCTAGAGGTCGAATCTGGAGGTTAGAAGGCCATTAGAAGTGTAAAACCGAGTCCGAAAAGGTGAAGAAATCCAAATCCGCGTCGAAAAACGCGGAAATTCCGCGAAATACTGGGGGGCGAACCGCCCCAGAAGTTTTTCGGGCATATATATGGTTGCGTGTTTTCTCTCCGAAAATTATATCTTTCCAAGCCTACTTTCTCACCTCTCTCTATAGTTTTAGGGAGGAACTTCCCGGGGCCTGTCCTGGGAGTTCCATAGCTTAGGGGATACTTTTTCATAGCAGATTGGAGCGCGTAGGATCGCAATCATCCGGAGATTGACAACCTTCGGTAACTTTGTATCTTACAACTTTTATCTACTTATTTTATTTCTTTCAATATGTTTTCTTCTATGATTGCTATTGATTGCATGCACATTATGAGTAGCTAAATTTATCGTCGGTGGTAGTATGTGAATTCTTAGCGAGGGAAGATAATCATGCTAATGGCTATATCGCGCATTATACTCCGTGTCATTGCTTTATTTCGTTGATGAGTTGAACACCAAAATTCTCGTATGTTGTATTGATCATTATGCAAACTTGGACACTTGTCGGCCAATCAGACCAAATTATCTTCGTAGTGTTGAATGATTACGGAACACAATAGGACGTTAGTTGTTGACAGGTCAGACCCATATTATCTTCGTAGTGCTTAATACTTACAACAGGACCCAAGATTCATTCAAAGATCTCTATGCAAGACCGAGGAATTTATGCATGATTATCGACCCATTATGTTAAGAAGGCCCATACTATCACCAACCTCCATTATCTGCTTGAAAACCCCCTATTGCTTTCTATCTGTTGTTTTATATTTTCTTGTTAAATAGATAAAGCAAGTTATAGTCCTGAGAGAACGACACTCGAGTCATTCTGCTACTACACTACGGTTTTCGTTGTAGTTGTGGATTGCCTTTGGCTAAATAACAAATTTTATTTGCTTGAATCGGAACCCGACAAATTCCAGTTCATCAAATTGGCGCCGTTGCCGGGGACTATACTCCTTTTTCTGTTTAATTTGTTTATATTTTCAGCATTCAATTCCTAATTCTATTAGTTTTAGTTTTCCTATTTAATCTCTCTCTGATACTACTTTCCTAGTCTGTTTCTAATTCTCCTTTCCTAGCCTTAGTAGTATTCGATATCTAGAAATATTCTCGATTTTCGAAATTTCTAACGAGGCTAATTTTTAGTTCTGAGTTACTCTTACTACAGACATACAGGTATGATGTCCATGCGCGCTCGCATGACACCCCAATTCTCGCAGGTGAGGAGAGGATCATCCATATACCTGGAAGACGAGTTAAGGAGGTATGAGGTGACGGAGTCCATGGTGAGGTACTTACCGAGGTACGAAGATGGAGTAGGGATGGACCCATGGAGTTTCATTCGATCCTATGAGGAGGAAATAGAAAGAATTCCAGCAGAAGGGTTTACTAAGGAACAATTGTGCAGAAAACTATTTTCTTTTGCTCTTGGGTATGAGACGAGGCGTTGGATTGCAAGGTTTGAACCAGGATCGCTGAAAACTTGGGGCCAAGTAGTAGAGGAGTTCTTGGCGCGGTTCATGCCTTATCATGAGACGATTGCCTTACGTGATAGGATCCAATATTTCGAGCAAGGAGGGTATGAGAAGTTTTGTGACGCCTACGAACGTTTTGAGATGTATAAACGTGAGTGCCCCCATCACCGTTTCGAAGATGGGGAGTTGATTTGGTGCTTCGTTGGTGGACTTCGTGAAGAGGAACGACTTAGAGTGGATCAGTTGAGCGGCGGTCTGGGAGAATGTACGGTTGACGAGGCAGAAGAAGTCCTCCGTAAGTACGCCAGAGGTTCAACACAATTCGATGAGGTCATACCAATTCACATCACCGCAAAGGAAGTAGATCGAGGTGAAGCAGAAAGCTCATCCGAGGAATATTTTGAAACCGAAGAAATCAGTGAGGAAGATGCACATGCCGAGCAAGTTGAAGATGATCTTCGTATAGCAAAAGTTGTTGAAGAAGTTGAAGTAACTGAGCATCTTACGGAAGAATTCAGCTTGTTGGATTGTGCTGAAGTAGAAGAGGTTCGAGAACTTGAACAGGAGAAAGGATTGGAAGGCGACGCCCCCCTGGAGGTGGGGGGCGAGTCGCCCAGCATGGGGGGAGAACCGCCTCCCATGACTAGTGAGCTGGACGACCCCAGCTCCCCTGTTGCTTTACTCCCAGACATTCGCATCAACCCAAAACCACTTCCTTCCGTTACTACTAAGGTTCTTAAGTACAAAGAGGTGAATCTACTTCTCCGAGGTGGAAAGCTTGACAAGCAAGATACACAGGAGCCACCACTAAACAAGCACCTCGATGAAGTCAAAGTGAATGTCATCCTATTGATGAAGTCCTTATTGGATATGCCTGCAAAGAAAATCAGTCCATTCACCATGATGAGATCTTTGAAGCTTCCTAGGTCTCTTTGCTACATCGGACCAAGAGAATGGCGGCTACCGTGGGGAGGTACTCTTGAGTCCATTCATGAATACTCAGCCGACCGAGGCCAAACCGTTCGGTAACATCTAGTATCACTTTTTATTTACTCATTCTCTTTTGCTAGGGACTAGCTTAAGTTTCATGAGGGGGATGGGATGTGAACCATGATGCTAAGTATTGTTTGGCTTTGTGATGTTGAGTAGGATAGTCTTGTTTATTTTTTTTAATTGCATCTGCACGTTTACTGCTTTCCTAGGATAGTCTTGCATGTTTTATATGGAGTTTATTGCCGAATTTTTTGAACGTTTTTATTGGGTAGATCAACCAACTATGCCATTAATCGTATGCTTCATCTCTAAGAATTTGTTTGAGGTTTTTCTCGCTCGGCTTGTCACATTTATGTATTGCACTTAGTTAAGCTTGGTAGTCTCGACATCACTTAGTGGTGTTTTCTCTACTGCGGTTCACGAAGGCCTTTATAATAGGATGATGCATGTTAGGGTCTGATGGTTGTTTTCCCGAGTAATTATGTACCTAAGAGGCAACAAGTCTTCACCATGCTTTGAGATTGCTAAATGCCTAGGAAGGAGGTAGTGTGAGGTTGTGTGATCCTTTGTTTATAACCTATTCTTCCGAATAGGTTTGGGGAGGGGGTTACACCATCATTAGACTTGTTTCTGTTTTTCATTTTCGTACCGTGAGTTTATTTTTCCTTTTCCATAAATTTTGTACTCCAACCTATTCTTTCGAATAGCTCCAACCTATTCTTTCGAATAGGTTTGGAGAAATCGTGTGAGTCTTTTCATTTTTCTTTTTGTTATGCTTCTGCTGGCTAAAAAATCTCAAAAAAAAAAAAAGAGAAAGAAAAAAATTCCAGGAAAAAAAAGAGAAAAAGAAAAAAGAATCTGGAAAAGAAAAAAAGAAAAAAAAAGAAAAGACCCCAAAAAAGCAAAGAAGGGTCCAAAAAAGAAAGCCAAATAGCAGTTTAGCAAAGTGTTGAGTCTTTTCTATTTTTGTAATATTCGTAATCGTGTTTTTCTATTTTTTATCTTTTTTTTTTGTCTTGAGTGTCATCTGTTCTAGACCACCCTCGTCCTGGCATTCAGGAAGTGGTGAATAGCTTAAGTCTTTACTTGAGAGATGGATAGAATAGGGGAGTGTTATCTTTTATAGGGAACCCTCCTTCGTTTGATGAGAGCCAGTACTGGTTCGACCTCTTTTGAGGAAAAGTCTTAACATGGTGGAATAGCAGTAAGTCCTCAGTTTCATAGGCACGGGGCAACCATTCGTATCTTAGCATGCATCATTACGTCGTCACTGACTAGGTCCAGGTAGAGAATGTTACGAGAGACTATCTTGTCTTGACATAAGTGTTTATGTGGATGTGTATAAGTCAATCGAGGTATTCTTCAACCTATATTCATGCTTTGATTTATATGGTTTCTGTTCATATGTTATTTGGTAGATTCAGTAATTTAGTTCATTTTATTTGGCATGAAACTCTATTTTTGAGTCTTGCATGTTTTTTGTATTAGAGTCTAGCTTAGTTGCTTGAGGACAAGCAAAGGTTCGGTTTGGGGAGTTTGATGAATGTGTATTACACTTTCATTCGGGTCTTTTTCACCTAATTTAGCTATCCTCTATGATAATTTAGCTATATTTTAGTACATTTTATTAGAATATTGTCACGTTTCCCTTTAGATTTTATTTTACAGGTTTTCGTTGAAATTCGGAGATTTACGGGCAATTATATTGAAGTCTACAAGGAATTGGTGTTCCAGAAGCCTATTTGGAGTATCTGAAGGTTTCCGGATAGGATTTGGAGTCTAGGGGTCGAATCTGGAGGTTAGAAGGCCATTAGAAGTCTAAAACCGAGTCCGAAAAGGTGAAGAAATCCAAATCCGCATCGAAAAACGCGGAAATTCCGCGAAATACTGGGGGGCGAACCGCCCCAGAAGTTTTTCGGGCCTATATATAGTTGCGAGTTTTCTCTCCGAAAATCATATCTTTCCAAGCCTACTTTCTCACCTCTCTCTATAGTTTTAGGGAGGAACTTCCCGGGGGCCTATCCTGGGAGTTCCATAGCTTAGGGGATACTTTTTCATAGCAGATTGGAGCGCGTAGGATCGCAATCATCCAGAGATTGACAACCTTCGGTAACTTTGTATCTTACAACTTTTATCTACTTATTTTATTTCTTTCAATATGTTTTCTTCTATGATTGCTATTGATTGCATGCACATTATGAGTAGCTAAATTTATCGTTGGTGGTAGTATGTGAATTCTTAGCGAGGGAAGATAATCATGCTAATGGCTATATCGCGCATTATACTCCGTGTCATTGCTTTATTTCGTTGATGTGTTGAACACCAAAATTCTCGTATGTTGTATTGATCATTATGCACACTTGGACACTTGTCGGCCAATCAGACCAAATTATCTTCATAGTGTTGAATGATTACGGAACACAATAGGACGTTAGTTGTTGACAGGTCAGACCCATATTATCTTCGTAGTGCTTAATACTTACAACAGGACCCAAGATTCATTCAAAGATCTCTATGCAAGACCGAGGAATTTATGCATGATTATCGACCCATTATGTTAAGAAGGACCATACTATCACGAACCTCCATTATCTGCTTGAAAACCCCCTATTTCTTTCTATCTGCTATTTTATATTTTCTTGTTAAATAGATAAAGCAAGTTATAGTCCTGAGAGAACGACACTCGAGTCATTCTGCTACTACACTACGGTTTTCGTTCTAGTTGTGGATTGCCTTTGGCTAAATAACAAATTTTATTTGCTTGAATCGGAATCCGACAAATTCCAGTTCATCAACCACCCACCTTCGTTGTTGTCCACCCACCGCCATCTAGCCACCATGACACCACAACTTCGCCCACCACAACTTCGTCCACCACACACCTTCGCTGCTTCCCACTCACCACCATCTAGCCACCACGGCACCACCACTTCGTTCACCACCCTCCCTCCCTCCCTCTTTCTATTTTTCTTCTCTTATTCTCCTCTCCTATGCATCCTAGATCTAGATTTAAAATTTTAGATCTAGATCTAGTAATAGGAAATGGAAGAGTGGTTGCCCTAAAATCGCCGGTTCTCGGTTCATAAACTGACAGTTTATGGAACCGACTGAAACCGCTCGGTTCATTCTCAGTTTATCAGTTTCAGTCATGTGTGAACCGTAATCAAAACAGAAATTGACGGTTACGGTTTAAAATTTTGAACCGTCAGTTTCGGTTCAGAAACCATAACTGTCAATTCGGTTCGCTTTCGATTTGGTTCACGATTTACGGTTCGTTTTGGTCGGGTCTATATATGGAACTTTTACCTTCAACTTCTCCAATACCCAAGATTCTAGTTTCTTAGCACTTGAGTTAGGATTCACTTTCAACTTGTGACTCAACCAGTTTGAGTCTGCATGCCTCTGGTCTCCTAACCTGTGTTTTAAAACCCGTTGGGTCAACTCGGGTTGACCCGGGTTAACCCGGTCTCGGAAGCTTTTCGAGAAAATATTCGGGAAAATCTTGGAATCTTTTCGGGAAAATATCAGAATTTCGGATTTTTTTCGAGATTTTGCCGGGTTGACCCGGGTAACCCGGGTCAATCCAAAAAAGAAAAGAATAAACAATTATTGTTTAAATTTTGTTTGAATTTTTGTTATTTGTCTAGACTATTAGACTATTAAAGATTGTTTATTTGAATTGTTGTGATCTTATGCATTCTAGTTTATTGTTTATGACTTTTTTTAATGCATTATAAATATTTTTTGAAGATAAATATGTGTGATAATTTTTTAAAGAATATATTGCAATTATTTTTAATTTAAAAATGATTATATATAATTTTATATATTTAATTATTTATGATGTCATTCGGATCAACTTTCCGAGCTGACCCGGGTTAACATGTTCGAGATTTTTTTCCGGTTAAACGCCGGATCCGGATTTTGGAACATCGTCCTAACACATCTGTGTTCCCCCTCACGCTGCTTAATCATCAGTGAAACTTCATCATCCATTACACTTGCATGGATCCTCCGAGGGCAGCCCTTCTTTCTTGCAGCACAATGAGCAGTATACCTAGTTTTTTCATTTTTAACCTTTGTCAACACAAAGCCAACCTTCAGTGAATACTCTTTCACCCTAATATGTTAGTGGGATTTTTCAATTAGATTTTGAGCTGATTCATGTACCCACATATAAAATATGATTTTTTTTATTTTTTATTTTTTTTTGTTAGACATGAAATCTAATACTCTACTTCGACTCTTACACTAATTTTTAACCACCTTATAACTTCAAATACGCCTATACCGACCTTATGCCTCGTGAGGGTTCGAACCTCCGACCACATATAGGGCATGGTGATCACTAAATCATACTCCTTCCATTCTGAAATATAAGGCATTTTAGGTTTTTTGCACTGTTCTTAAATATAAGTCATTCTAGACTTTAATCAATATAAAATTATATTTCCAAGAATAAACAATTAAAGTTTTAGCTATTTTAGGCATGTTATTCCGTGTTTTTTCCTATTTGTCTCCTTTTTATTATACATTATTTCAACTTTTTTAGTTTCTTTCAAGGATTCAGTCATATTTTTCTGTGTTTATCCATATGGGGGTTGTTAAACGTCGTAGTGATATTACTAAACGATGGAAATTTATTTGTAATTTGCACATTTTATCTTATTTTTCAAATATTACAAATAAGTCTCAAACCTATTAAAGTCACTGTTAGGAAACTTGTAATTTTGATGAGCAATTAACCATGCTAAATTAAGTAAAGTCCAGTAACTAGTACTCTTAAGGTCCATAGGAATTTAGAATTAGAATTTTGAAGGACATTGTAAAAGAGGAACGCTTGCTGATGACTTAGTGTAGGTACTAGTTAGGTTCTTATGTTTGCTGATGATGTACGTTGTTTTTGCAAACAATCTATTGAAGACCAAGAACCGCTCAGAAAGTTGGAGATTCGAAGACTGGAGACTTAGAAGAATTCTGAGAAGGTATCTACAAAGGCACATGTTATCTCAGAAAGTGAGAAACTCAGCAAATCAGTTTGCATAAGTGAAAATCTATATGACAGAGTAGGTTGTGTTTGCTGAAACTGAGACTGACCACTTGCTGATAACATTTGTGACCTACTTGCTGAAGTACTTTGCATTTTGGCTCCAACGTTCACATTTGAAGACATTAAATGCTATAGCACGCTGAAGACATGAAGACAAAAGAAGCACGCTGCTGATAGTACTATTCTGGCAAGTGATAGTGACATCTTAAGGTACAAGCCTTAGAATTTGAAATTCAAACGACTACCTTTAGATACTATAAATAGAGGTCCTTAGGCTGAGTAGAAGGGTGTGTCAACAACGTGATCAAACTCTCACTTGTGTTTTAAACACTCAAATCCTTCTCTACTCTCAATCTTCCCTATTGATACGTTTCAAGACTTAAATTTGAAACAAAAGCTACTTGTGAAGAAGTAGAATACTAAAAGCTAAGAAATTAGTTAAGTGTTCTTTCTTCTAAACAAGAACAAGTCTTGACACCAGAAACAATGAACTTGCTTACTGTGAAGTATTACAAGTTGAGTTTCTTTAGATTACTTGTTATAACTGAAAAGTTATTTTCAAGTCATCTCATCCCAAACCTCTCTAACTGATAAAAACCACCTTTCAGGCGTGTTTGTCAAGGGAACTAATCAAGCATAGTTTTGTTGATAAAGTGTCCCAAGTTTGGTGGAGAACAAGGTTACAGTTCTCTAGTATAGGTTGGAAACAAGGAAGGTGTGCTTTGATTTCTGAGAACCTTTAGTGATAGGATTTGTAAGGAATCTCATATCTTATCTTAGTGGATTCAATCGTAAAAAGGACAAAGTGGATTAGTTGACGGATTACGCCACCCTCAGATACCACTATAAAAGTGTTTGTGTGATTTACATTCCTGCAGTTATCTTTCAGCAAGTTACTTTATTTTTTATCTATTTATCTCTTACTTGCTGAAATTGGTTTTCTGATAAAAGCACTTATTGTACAAGACTTCCGCACTTTTTATTAAGTATCAGTAACCTTGTCACTGAAAGACAAGTACTTGCTGAGAAAGTTAAGTACCAGCAAACCCATTACTGAAAAGTAATAAGGCAGTTGCTGAGAAAGTTGTTAGACGACGAAAACGTTTTTAAAGATTATTCACCCTCTCCCCCCCCTCCCTCTAGTCTTTACTTGTTGTCTAAAGGGACCACCAGTCACATAAACTACAACAAACAATTTCCTATATAATAAATTCATTACTTCCTACTTATAACAAATTCTCTAGAAAACAATAACTCTTTCGGATACAAATTTTCATCATAGATGACCACCTTTGAGTAATGATCAAATTATGATGATTATATGGTAAAGTTTTTTAATCTAAATCTATTAGATAAAATATTTGTGTTTTGTTTTCATCAATTGAGACAAGAGGGATTGCGCAAGATGTACGGGGAGGGGCTCTGCAGCAAGCTGCTGGCGTGCGGGTCACAAAAAGCAGCAGGGCAGCGGCCTGCTGCGACCTCAGCAGGCCGCTAGCCTGCTGTAAGCGACTAGCAGCATGCTGCTCGGCTTCTAGAACATAACGTCTTTTTCGTTATTTTTTTTAACTTTTTTTATATGAGTATATATGTACGTGCTTTATATTCAGTTTATTATCGATTAATTTGTTGACTATATGTTCTTATTTTCAAATTTCAAAGTAATGACTATGGTGATGGGGATGAGGTATGTTGAAATTATAGGTATTTTACGGTTGCGGTTGTCTTACGAGAATAGTCGTTCATATTTAATTTGATGGTGGCAGTTGCTAAAAATAAAATGAATGAAATGAATATTATGAAAATTACAATTAGGTTATTAAGTTATTTAAGGCGGAGGAGTATTGTGTGGATTTTAAAAGTTTTGGTTTAATTTTAGAAATTATAAACTTATAAGTTTTTTTTGTAATTTACAAATAATTTCCAACATTTAGTAAATTGATGTTCCGGCATTTAACATTCTCCTATCCATATTTATTCCTTTGCCTTAACATGTGTGTAAACACCTTAAATGTCTTATATTTCATAATGGAGGGAGTACATTTTTATTTTATGTGCAATCACTTACCCAAATATGTAAATCTGTATTTTGTAAAATAACAAATTTCACACAAATATATATAACGTATATATATATTTTTTGAAACTATAAATATTACAAATACTGTCTCTGCTAGGGATCATAGAGTACTGCACCCATCCTTCACAATCTCAACTACCTTCCACCTTACAACTCCCAACCTTACAACTCCCAAAATGTAACTTATTTGTAATATAGCATAGTATATCACACCAATTTAACTAGTGGTTTCCATTACACTTTAGCATGGTTTACGTGTCAACGTGATGGATTTGTTTGGTACTACCCAACACATGTTCACATTTAGACATACATGGATTACATATTTGTCTCTCGGGCGAAGCAAGAATGTTTTTTCATCCCGTGCTTGATAGTTAAGTAAAGCTTGCAATAAATAATATGTATTTACTGTAGGGGATATTATTTTTATCTTCATACGTTTAATTCATTATTAGTAAGAAACATCATATGCATAGAGAAAACATTATATCACTAGAGATAAAAGAATATTCATCTAACCAAGTTAAGATAAAAATTTATGATGTAATTAGGGCTGAGCATAAAGTGGACCGGACCGGAACTGGATCGAATATTCGGGTTTGGTCCAGCTCGGACCGCATATGGTCCGGTCTTCAGTCCTAAGAATACTATAAGTTCGGGTTCGGTCCGGTTCCGGTCCAACCAAAAAATTTTCGAGTTGGACCGAACAGACCCGATTTTTTTTTATTATTTTTTTTCTATTTTCATGTATGTATTATATATATAATTTGCCTCCTCTCCTCTCTTTTCCATTAATTTCCTAAAACCAAAATTGATTACCTCCGCCTTCCCACCACATTTGTTGTCTCTATCCCAGTGACTCCACCCCCACATGTCTCGATCTGCTATCTCCGCCCGGCAGCCGCCCCATCCCGTTTGATGTCTCCGCCCGGCCGCCCCACATCGGTCGATCTATAGCCGCCTATAGCTATTAGGTTGATAATAAATAGATGTCGTTCAGTACTATAGCTCCGTTTTACATGTTTTATATTCAATTGTGTATGTACTAACACGTATATTTTTTTTTCAGATGCCACTACCCAGGCGACCACGGTACCACGTCCCGAGCGATGATACCGACAGAGAGGACACCGAGCATGGTTCCCAGCAGGGCTCCCCTGCTGCTTTTGGGACTCCACCTGAGTCGAGTAGGGGCTCGTCTGATCGGTCCATGATCCATGGGCCCACATTCCAAACGACGATTGTCCCTTTCAGAGTCATGAAGATGGCCTGCTGTGGAATGGTCGCCCTGTCCTTTACCCAAATGGAGAGAAGTAAGTATTATGCATCAACTTTTAAGATATATATAACTAAGGTTTGCTTATTGATGTCGTCTATTATTCTTCACAGGTTTTATGGGGACCACGCTGCCAACGAACTCAGCAAGATAATAAGGAACAAGATGATCCCACCGCAAGAGGGTGGTAGCAAGTGGCATTGCATCCCGGACCAGCTGAAGGGAGAGCTATTCGAGGAGCTGAGGGTGAGTTAATAATCGTACATTAGTTACCTAATTGTTTATGTGTCGTGAGTGGTATGTTAGCCACTTTGTGTGAGTGGTATGTTAGCCACTGTACTTGGGTGATATGTTAGTCACCATTGTTATAGTGAAATATAGGACAATGAGAGTGGTATGTTAGCCACTATATGTGATTGGTATGTTAGCCACTGAACTTGGGTGATATGTTAGTCACCGATATAATTGTTGTGTTGTTCCTCCCCTTGTTATACTTGAATGTTATTAAGTATTCACACATTGTATGTTTTTGGATGTTTATTTGTAATTGTGTAGAAAGAATTTTTCCTTCTGAAAAAGATGATGTGGGATCTCTAGTGGACCTTCAATTCTCATGGTAGTGCCATTTACAAGAACACGATTCATAATCTGAAGGAGAAGTGGTAGAAGAAGCAGCCAAAACCCGACTGGGTGGGAGATGGCATTTGGAGGGGGTGGACGTTATACTGGCCTGACCCGAAAGTCCAGGCGCAGGCTGATCAGAACAGTGAGAATAGGAGGGCGCAGCCGACTGATGGGACCAGGACCCTGGTGACACACCATTTTGGATCTGAGTCGATCGCTACAGCACATATGAGGCAGAAGGTAAGTGTATTAACTTTTTCATTTTATCATCATTCTTATACTTGTTATTTACTTCGAACTTTGAAACTAAGTATATGATGTTTTCATGTGTCATTCAGTTGAAGGAGAAGGATAGTCTCCTCTTCACCTTGTTCTCGAGATCTCAGAAGGGCAAGGACGGAGATTGGTTGTGTGATGAAGCCAGAACAGTTTCCGTGAGTTCAACAATACATGTGTTTATTAAATATTGATGATTTTGTAACTAATTAACAACATAACTAATACCTTGCACTCTTGATTTATCATTTCAGACAAACTACGAGCACAAGATTCGTGATCAGGATCTCACTGTTGAGGAAATGAATGCCATTTTTCTCGAGGTGAATCCTCCAAACGAGAAGGGTCGTTGCTTGGGACTAGGGAGTGCAGCATCCCTCCCTGATGTGGGCTCCAGGACGGATCGTGCCCGTGGTAGCTCTTCATCACGTACCACGTCATCTTCATCAGCTGCCGCTAGAGATCATGCCTTCCAACTTCAGTTGCAGGCGAAGGATGAGAAGATAAGGAAGGTACTGGAGGTGCAGGCTCAGCAAAAAGCTATGCTCGCTGACGTGTATGCGAGGCTGGGGATGGTACCGCCACAACCACCACCACCACCACCACCCTCTCCATGATCCCATAGCCTTTTCATTAGCTCTATTACTATTTTCTGCATGAATACTGTGTACGATATGATATTACTTTGGATTAGTATTGTACGTATGATTATTATTATTATATGTATGGAGGGTTTCGTTACATTTATTATGATTTTTTTAATTATTTTCGGTATATTTGGTCTATAATAATTTGTGTAGCAGGTTGGTTAATTGAACAGGTTTGAATTTGATTTTGGTACTCATTATTATAATAAAAAGTTTATTTTTTAAAAAAAATTTGTGACGGATCGACCATCCGTCGCTAAATGTCTATTACATTTAGCGACGGATGGTTGATCCGTCGTAGTGCGACGGATTGTCATCCGTCGCCGTATCTCGGACCAGACCAACACGTGTCAATGGTCGTAGTGACGGATGGTCATCCGTCGCTAAAAAGTCAACATTTCATTCGTCGCTAGTCCGTCGCTAATTCGTGACGGATGATTGATTCGTGGCTAATTCGCTAGCGAAGCACGATTTAGCGACGGAACCCTCATCCGTCGCTAAATCGGCCGATCCGTCGCTAGTGTTTTCTAGTGACGGATCGGCAGTATCCAGCGACGGATGGATTCGTCGCTGGATCTGGGGATCCTTGTTGTGCCATGTCTCGATCTTCAATCATGATGGACTCTATTTTGGGGCAATGTTAAGTCTTTGCGTAATCATCAATCATCATCACTTCATCAGTTTCCTATTTCAATTCTCTGTTTGGGTTTTTCTTTCTTTGACCCTATTTGTTCAGAATATGAGATTATGATGACTCTAGTTTGGGGCAATGTTAAGTCTATTTGTTAATTTTGTTTTTTCTTCACTTCGTCTTTATAATGATTTGAATATGAGATGACGATGATGATGATTATTGTTTGGTAATCTGAACTGAAGTTTGGAATTTTTTTTAATATTATTAATAAAAAATTCGATCTTAATCGGGTTTAATCCGGACTGGACCGAAATATTCGGTTCGGTCTGGGTCTGACTCGGTTATTATTCGGTCCGATCTTCGGGTTCATTAAAGTACACCCATTATAATTCGGTCCATTTCGGTCATGTCCGGTCCGGGTCTGGAGCGATGCTCAGCCCCTAGATGTATAGATAAAATTATAATGAGATGAGAGAAGATGGGTGGTGGTGTGTGTGGGGAGATAGTTGGAGAAGATGAGATAAGGTTGGGCAGCTTCCAGCCTCCTCTTCGCGGACTCCCTCCCCGTGGCCACCCTGCTAGGTGCGGGACCACCGGACTCTTAGACCCTCTTCGGCTCAGACCCCTGTACAGGGTTCGCCGAAGCAGTAACGGCGGTAGTAGGAGTCGCGGGAACTTCGCCGGCGGGGGTCGGCACAATGTCTTCGGCGAAGATTTGGGGGATGATGGTCGACACGTTGTGAGGTCGAGGCTCAGTGTACTTGCTCACCTCAGTCACCTGAGACTTATTAAGTTCCAATTCGAGGGCACGTTTGGTGAGGAAACGATTCGACATCTTGATCCAGTAACCTGAAAACACACAAACAACAGAGGTTAGATCCGTATATCGAAGGGAGCTTTCGAGTTCATAAAAGTTTGAAGAAAATAAACACAAGGAACACTTACTCAAGTATCTGATGCCCCACATCTCCGGTACGGAGTCCGACGAAATTCAAGCAAGGAAGAGGATCGGCTCAACCAGGAGACTGTAAGGGTTGATCAGATTCTTAAGAGGAGTGTTTCTGTATCGATTGGGCCACTTTTACCTATCCTTCTCTTTGACTTCGGGCACATTCGACCCACGACGCCATATTCGAGGGGTGGGAACAACCCCAGGCGTTCCATCGGTGTTCGGGGGAAGTCGTACGTAAACATATCGGCGCTTGTATCTGATCCCGTGAGAGGACTGAAACTTCCCAAATAACTCATAACCTTTAATAGGGGAGAAGTAATAGAAACCACCCCCGTCGGGACTCTCCAGAATTTTGAAGAAGTGAAGAAAGTTAGAGGTCGTCAGCCTACGACCCACCGACTGACTCCAAACACAATATTCTATCAAACTACCCATAGCATTGGGTAATAGTTGAGTTGGACACATGCCAATATCCGTCAGGATTCGAGCCACTCCAGAGGAAGTTTGGAATCGAAACCCATACTCAAAGTGGAGAAAATTCAAACAGAGACAGTCACTCGGAGGATTGTACATCTTATCCTCGGAACCAGGAATGAGGATCTCGTATGAAATCAGAATATCAAATTTCTCGTACAGAGATTCCGCCTCTCGAATCTTCACAATGCTAGACTCGATCGAAAGCCTCCCATCGGTGTTCGTTTCGGTGGGAATGGGATCAGGATTAGGACCTTCCCCATCAGCTTCCAATTCTCCAAGACGGGTCGAGGGTCCCGCTAAATCACGGTTCACAACCGGTTCAACAACAGAAACAGTAGAGTCACTTGGCGTCCTAATACGTACACGAGCCATTTGCCGAAGAAAGGTCGAGACTTGTGAAACCGACCTACCGTGAAAAACCTGATTCGAAGTTAAAAACTCCCACGAATCAGAGGTGGTATGGGGATCGGGGTAGCTACATAAGGAAGGTTTATCTACACTAAAAGAATTAGACCTAGCTTCCCTCGAGGGTCCACCGGCACTGGGTTGGTCATCGATTCGTTTCGACATCTCCAAAATTCTACACGGAGGAAACAATCAGAAGAAACCCCAACTCGGAACCTATTGCATACATGAAGGCCCCGCTTCCTAAGAAAATTGAAAAGACCCTAGGAGGTCGAAAGGGGGCCGAAGTAAATTCAAAGAAGAAGCAGGCATTACTCAAATATAAATGATGGTCCGAGAAAAACAAGCCGGCATGCTGATGAACGTGTATTTTACACTTTCATTCGAGTCTTTTTCACCAATTTAGTTATCCTCTAGGTTAATTTAGCTTATATTTTAGTGCATTTTATTAGAATAGTGTCACGTTTCCCTTTTCTTTGCCTTTTTCAGGTTTTAGGTAAAAAAACGTATGTTTATGGGCAATATTGATGAAGAGGACGAAGTTTTGGTGTTTTGAGGACATTCGTGGTGTATTTAGAAGGTTCCGGATGAGATTTGAGGCCTAGGGGACGAGTTTCAAGGCTTAAAGGTCACTAGAAGGCAAAATCCGAGTCCGAAAAGGAAAAGAAGACCAAAAATCTCGCTCTTGCCAGTCTGTATGTCCCAGGCGAACCGCCTGGGACGTGGGACGATTCACCCCACACCAGACGAATCGCCCGGCACCTGGGGCGGTTCGCCTGGGAGGTTTCCGAACATTATATATAGTTTGCCTATTTTTCTACGTTTTTCAGACCTTTTCACCTTATTTTCAGAGACAAATTCTCCAGAGCCTGTTATGGGAATTATTAGCATAGAAGACACTTTTTCTTATTGATTTGGAAGCTTTAGCATAGAGATTGGACATCTTTGATTTTCGATTCTTGCTTGTGAGTTAGCAATTCATCGGAGATTGACAACCTTCGTTGGTAACTTGTATCTCACGATTTTTCTGCTTTTATTTACTTCATTCAACATGTTTTCATTCAATCTTGCTTTGATTCTTGTTGATTGCAATATGAGTAGCTAAATCTATCGTTGGTGATAGTATGTGATTTCTTAGCTAGGGGTCTTGATTATGCATGAGTGGCTTCGCGCGTTTAAGATTTGATTTATTGTTTTATTTCTTTGATCTATCTAAGCCATCTATCTTCGTAGTGTTGAATTGAAAGGAACACGTAGGACAATTCATGATCATAGATCTCTATACAAACTTCAAGTACTTCATGCATGATTATTACCCGTTGCTTTGAATAACCATACTATCACTGACTTCCATCATATTGATAAGAAAAATCAGTGCTTTGCTTGATTTCTGATTTATAGTTTAAGTTAAATTTGATAAAGCTAGTTATAGTCCTTAGAGATCGACACTCGAGGTTATTTTACTTCTACACTACGTGCCTTGGTTTTCGTTGTAGTTGTGAATTGCCTTTGGCTAAAAACAAATTTATTTGATTAATTGAGTCTGACAATCTCGTTCATCACATGCAACGTAAATTGAAGGATAATTCAAGTGTAGAAAATCATAAAGCAACCGGCAAAAAGAAAAACGAAAGCAAAGACAATTATTATTTAACGAGCAATTGACGAAAAGAAAGAGGGAAAAGATCAGATTGGCATACCTGTAAAGAGTGAACGATTTCGAATTTTCCGGGGAAGCATCCGGCGGCGAGTTTCACGGCGAGATAGAAAGAAAAATATTTTTATCAGTAAGGGAAATGGTGAAGTGAGAGAATAAAAGAGTTTCTACCCCTTTTACTACTCCCATCTACTCTCCCTCATTATGACGCACAAAAACCAAGGCGTGGGTACCCCACGCGCCACCCTGCGTCGAACACGTGTCTAGCTTTATGAATCGTCACCAACTGAAATGACGGTATTGCCCTTAGGTCTGTTCAAATTTAACAAGGGCACCTTTACCGCCAAGTCACCCAAGAAAGGTCATAATAAATTTCGACAGACATCCGCACCTCGTCTCTCGAAATTTAGCGGACTTATGATGAGGAGATTATGTGATCTTTACTGTCGAACAAAAGGAACGACCCTCAAAGCAAAAGGAGCTCCGGTCTGCTCCCTTGGTCGACCCCATTTCTTCTCTCGAACAAGCACGTCGAAAATACCGTATGTCGCAGGGGACCATAGTACATCCTAGTACTGACAAGATGTCCTTTTGTCCGGTTCCTAGACAGCACCTTTGGCAGAGCTCGGGACCCACTTTCGTATCCTATATATATATACCTGTGCATTTATTACCACAACACACATTATTCCATATTTACTACACTTATGATGCCCGTTTATTCCCATGCAAGATACGTTAAATCATACCCGATCTAACTGAGGTAGATCGGGTCTTATCCCCTAACACTACTACCCTTCTCTCTTCGACAGGTTCCAAGTTCGTGTTCTCTCCCAAGACAAACTCATCTTCCCATCCTTATGGGACGAGAGATGATGTATTAATATTGACCATATTTTATCCGCATCATCTTGGCGCCGTCTGTGGGAACACAGGACGAAAAGCCATAGCAGAAGAGCAAGAAGGAAGGTAAGTGTTAGTTTCATCGTGCAACAGCCATGACGAAGAAGAAGAAAACTCCAGCAGCCCCTACCAAATAGCATAAGACATTAGAGAGTTTAAACCATGTGCCCATGAATCCAGAACCGTCACATGCCGAGTCTGATCGAGAAGAAGATGAAGAATCAATGGAGTCTAGCCGGCAAGACAATCCCCACTCGGGAGATTCAGCAGAGCCTCTCGCCCCTCCGACGGGCCCACAGATGTTGATAACGGAAGGAAAACTCACACAGTTTGTTAGAACGGTGTGTGAAATCATCGTCGACAACAGACTCTCTCAGAAAAAGCCCCAACTAGCTTCTGTAGTTGTGAAGGAGAAATCAAGGCCAAGTGTTTCCACTCGAAGCAACCAACAAAGTCGCAGTGTACAGTCCGCTAGGACGGAGGGCACTCACAGTCGAACTCAGGTTCCCTCGAAGCGGAAGGCCACCGAGAGTTTGGCAGAAAGCTCGGTAGTGACCCCTAGAGACAAGCACCAATCGCACAAAGGGAAGGAGCATGTGAAGGATCGACCACGCACCCAATCGGTGTACACGATCCCAGAAGACTCAGGCACCTCTGACGAAGATCATTTCGATAGAGATTTGAAGACACTCGAAAGGAAGATGGAAAAATATGAAGAACTCCTCCGAGCCCATGATCGGAGAAAGAAGGAGAAGATTAAGAGACCCCGTTCTGACCACGATGACCTAAGAAGGAGGGATGAGAGGGAAGCTAGGAAGTATGATGAAAAGAAGGATCGCCCGGTCAGAGAAACGGGCTTCGCACCTAACCCCTTGTCCCAAAGACTTATGAGCCACTCTGTCCCCTCGGACCAAAGAGTGCCCAAGAACTTACCTAAATACTCTGGGACCACTTGTCCCCACGAGCACAGAGTCAAGTTTGAAAATATGATGCAGACCTACGGGCATAGTGAGAAGGACATGGTGATCGTCTTCCCCGGTACCCTTGAAGGTGTAGCCACGGAGTGGTACTATAACATGCCGACGGGATATATTCGATCCTATGCCGACTTCGTGCATGCTTTATTGGGCCACATCGCGGATTATAAGAAATCGAGACACAGGCGAGTAGTTGCCTCCAAGATATCATTCAGAAGGAGGATGAACCTCTTTGTAAGTGGTGGCAACGACTCAACGCCGTAGCACTACAAGTAGATGACCATCCCATGCATTTTCGGAGACATGCCCTATTCTCTAACACTCGGAATAGGAGACTGGCGTAGGAAGTTTCAAGGGAAAAGCCCGAGACTCCAGAGGAATTGTCCAACATTGTGAACAAGTATATTGAAGAGGAGAGGATGAACAAAGAAGCCAAACTGGCCTTCGACATCCCGGTCCGGAGAGATAGATCTCCCAGGAAGGAGCGAGCTGAACCAGCCAAGGAGCAACCCAGAGACAGAGGCTACCCTGAAAAACGCCCCCCCCCCCCCAGAAAGAACCCCAGAACAATCAAGTACCCTCAGCGATAAGTTTTCTCCATTGTAGAAGGCCTGCCCGGTACGAGATGGCCAAGAAAATACAAAGAAACCAACACAACCAGAAACTCACAAGAGTATTGTAAGTTTCATAAGCAACGAGGCCATGATACGGACAGATGCATCGAGCTAACAGCCGAACTGGAACGCATTGTGACAGAAGGGTATGTCGAAGAGTACAGGGATTCGAATGGGGCACTATCTGTGCGACTCCTCAAAAACCCCGAAGCCTCTCGGCCGACAAGACCTCCGCTCCCCCAGCAATCAACCGTCTTTAGGGAATCTGGGGAGACTCGATCCGAAGAGGATTTCGAGAATTCACCAATACACAGCGAGATCAAGTACATTGCGGAAGGACCAACAGGAGGAGACTCTCGAAAGGAAAGGGATCGAACGGCACGGAGGATGCGAAATGCTTATACAGCCGGAAATACAACGTTCAATGTCGGGAGCCTCGAAGCTCACCATATCGCGATAAGTTTCAATAGTTCAGATGTCCCCGATCCTCAGGTCACCCGAAATCAAGATCCCAACTTCCGCTTGGTCATTTCTATGGTCATATCGGGGTTTGGGGTGAGCAAGGTCCTCGTAGACACCGGAAGCTCTGTAAATGTGATCACGGTGGTGACTTTGAGAAAAATGCAAATCGAGGGAACTGGATTTGCTGATGTCTCGACCAACCTGTCGGGATTCGGAGGAGCCGTGGTCAAACCACTAGGAACCATTTGGTTGCTAACGTCCCTCGGCACTAAGCCAACAAAGTAACCCACCATTGCCAGTATGTGGTAGTAGACAGTGAATTGGGCTATAACATCCTCTTCGGCAGACCAGGGATTAATCAATTCCAAGCCGTAGTGTCCACCTACCATCTGAAAATGAAGTTCCTGATAGTGTATATGTCCTAGAGACAGTCCTTACTAAGGGCATAGAGCCCTTATAGAGGGCATATATGTACCATTACACAGGTCAACGTAATATAATATATGTTTGTTTCTTTTACTATTGAGTATCACTTTCATATTTATATTACACCAGGCATGCAGCATGTCATATCTCTATTACTGTCTGTATTGATATTAAACATGCCCCCTCGGATAGATGACCGATCACACAGATAGTGGGAGCTATGTGAGTTATCATCTATCCCAAACTCTCCCTAGTCGAGGTTCATCTCGGATGTAGGGGTCTGAATGAACCAGACGAGACTAGTATGCGTGGAGGTTATACTTGTTGGAGCAAGTGTGAGCCGATCCCACGGCCACGGAACGGATTGTTGGACAATCGAGAAACGTTTCCATAACTGCGCATAGTTGTTCGAAGAAGGATTATCAAACAATGGAAGTACCTGATAGTGTATATGTCCTAGAGACAGTCATTACTAAGGGCATAGTGCCCTTATAGAGGGCATATATGTACTATTACACGGGTCAACATAATATAATATATGTTTGTTGCTTTTACTATTGAGTATCGCTTTCATATTTATATTACACCAGGCATGCAACATGTCATATCTCTATTACTGTCTGTATTGATATTAAACATGCCCCCTCGGATAGATGACCGATCACAAAGATAGTGGGAGCTATGTGAGTTATCATCTATCCCAAACTCTCCCTAGTCGAGGTTCATCTCGGATGTAGGGGTCTGAATGAACCAGACGAGACTAGTATGCGTGGAGGTTATACTTGTTGGAGCAAGTGTGAGCCGATCCCACGGTCACGGAATGGATTGTTGGACAATCGAGAAACGTTCCCATAACTGCGCATAGTTGTTCGAAGAAGGATTATCGAACAATGGAAGTACCCACCGGACAGTCCCATCGATGTATACTCTACACCGAAGTGTCTATGGGAACCGGTAAGTTGTCAAAGTGATGCCACTCGTCCTTTGTACTTACATGACTTTATCATCACATTTGTTGCCCCATATCCTTGGTGGACCCGTCGATCTCAGCTCTGAATAAGCAGCTGACCTAAGACACGATCCAGGATTATGGCTACATACAAATGGGGATGATAAGTGATTTTGTGAAGGATTCATCTCTCAAGTGTAGCACAAGAGAGTACTGCTCATAGTCTGCATAGTTGTGTTGGTAAAGTCACTGGCCAATGCAAATGATATATTATGATGGTCATAAGTATATCTTAACCAAGCAACTCCCTGAGACGCCCGTGGATGTATTATTGGGATAGACACTTCATCGATCCTAGATACATTCGAGCAAGTCAGATGAAGGGACGTTACCATCGCCGCGTTGAGCGCAACAGACTTCACAACGAAAGGGTCTGCTTTGAGAAGCCTCTCAAACGTCCTCACGTATTAACATTGCAAATGGAACCGTCTAGGAATTCCATGTTAGCTAGTCTAGGACTTGCTTAATACGATGAGGCCCTATGGGTCACACTATATGGTGATTCAGCCTATCAGAATATCTTTGAAGATGGAATCGCAATTAATTTGGAATTACTTGTGATTGATGGATTATAATTGATTTGGAATTAATTACAATATTTGGTGGCTCAATTAATGATTTGGAATTATTAATTGAATTGGCTAATTAATTGTATTTTATGTAAATACAATTAAAGATTATATTTTTGAAATATAATAGAGGTTTGATTTGAAAGGATATGTTAATTTAGAATTAACATATGCACTTGGGCAAAATCTACTTGGAGTTTGAATTGCCTCAGAACTATAAGTGGGTCCCAAAATCGGTACCCACCTAGTGTCCATGGGAGAGCGCGCGCGCGCGAGCTAGAGTAGGGGAAGGAGTTCGACTCCTTCCTCTATTAGAAGTCCAAGGGATAAGTTTGATTTTCCTGATTAAGTTTTAATTTGATTGGGAATGAATCTAGACTTGATATTGGTTTACTAGTGCGATAAGAATTAGATTCTTATTCCTTTACGAAGTCTAATTGCTTATGCTTTAGGCTTCTATTGACTACTATATATAGTAGACTATTAGAGAGCTTTTGACATAGACTTTCACAGTTATTCTACCCAATTTTCTTAGAGAAAATAAAAAGCTCTCCCCTCCTCTATACAGCCTACACGCGCGCGCCACCCCTGCTGGAGGAATCGCCGCCCCGTCTTCTTGGTCACACAAAGAATATCCTAGCATTCTTCCGATAGGCTGTTCATCCGTGGATACCAAGGTTGAGGTTCTAGGAGCTGGAAACTAACTCTTATTGTCTTGCAGATAATCAGAGTATTGCAGATATCTTCGACTTCGGCGAAGGAGAAGATACACCGGATTATTACGAAAACTTGGAAGCTGCTTTGGAAGTAAGGTTAGTCTTCTAATTGACGTGTTTATATATATACGACATATGCATAATCAATTAACCTGTATGTTAAAAAAATTTTGAAATTCCCCTGCGTACCCTAGGGGTAACTCTGACCATATTTTCTTACAGTACCCACCGGACACTCCCATCGATGTGTACTCTACACCGAAGTGTCTATGGGAACCGGTAAATTGTTGAAGTGATGCCAGTCGTCCTTTGTACTTACAGGACTTTATCATCACATTTGTTGCCCCATATCCTTGGTGGACCGTCGATGTCAGCTCTGATTAAGCAACTGACCTAAGACACGATCCAGGATTATGGCTACATACAAATGGGGATGATAAGTGATTCTGTGAAGGATTCATCTCTCAAGTGTAGCACAGGAGAGTACTGCTCATAGTCTGCATAGTTGTGTTGGTAAAGTCACTGGCCAGTGCAAATGATATATTATGATGGTCATAAGTATATCTTAACCAAGCAACTCCCTGAGACGCCCGTGGATGTATTATTGGGATAGACACTTCATCGATCCTAGATGCATTCGAGCAAGTCAGATGAAGGGACGTTACCATCGCCGCGTTGAGTGCAACAGACTTCGCAACGAAAGGGTTAGCTTTGAGAAACCTCTCAAACGTCCTCATGTATTAATATTGCAAATGGAACCGTCTAGGAATTCCATGTTGCCTAGTCTAGGACTTGCTTAATACGATGAGGCCCTATGGGTCACACTATGTGGTGATTCAGCCTATCAGAATATCCTTGAAGATGGAATCGCAATTAATTTGGAATTAATTGTGATTGATGGATTATAATTGATTTGGAATTAATTATAATATTTGGTGGCTCAATTAATGATTTGGAATTATTAATTGAATTGGCTAATGAATTGTATTTTATGTAAATACAATTAAAGATTATATTTTGGAAATATAATAGAGGTTTGATTTGAAAGGATATGCTAATTTAGAATTAACATATGCACTTGGGCAACATCTACTTGGAGTTTGAATTGCCTTAGAACTATAAGTGAGTCCCAAAATTGGGACCCACCTATCTCCCGTAGGACTGGGTGCGCGCGCGCGCATAGATGAGATAGGGGAAGGAGTTCGACTCCTTCCTCTATTAGATGTCCAAGGGATACGTTAGATTTTCCTGATTGAGTTTTAATTTGATTGGGAAATGAATCTAGACTTGATATTGGTTTACTAGTGCGATAAGAATTAGATTCATATTCCTTTACGAAGTCTAATTTCTTATGCTTTAGGCTTCTATTGACTACTATATATAGTAGACTATTAGAGAGCTTTGCATATAGTTTTACACACAGTTTACTACCCAGTTTTCTTAGAGAAAATAAAAGCTCTCCCCTCCTCTATATAGCCTCCACGCGCGCGCGCCACCTCTGCCGGAGGAATCGCCGCCCCGTCTTCTTGGTCACACAAAGAATATCCTAGCATTCTTCCGATAGGCTGTTCATCCGTGGATACCAAGGTTGAGGTTCTAGGAGCTGAAAACTAACTCTTATTGTCTTGCAGATAATCAGAGTATTGCAGATATCTTCGACTTCGGCGAAGGAGAAGATACACCGGATTATTACGAAGACTTGGAAGCTGCTTTGGAAGTAAGGTTAGTCTTCTAATTGACGTGTTTATATATATACGACATATACATAATCAATTAACCTGTATGTTAAGAAAATTTTTGAAATTCCGCTGCGTACCCTAGGGGTAACTCTGACCGTATTTTCTTACAGTGGTATCAGAGCGAGGTTAATTGATTATGTATATACGTATATATATTGTATGATTTTGTATATATGTGGATGCAATTGATTCTATGATTAATTCGATTTTCAAAAGTTCTGTTTTTATATAAACTTAGAATTTATATTTTTCAAAAAAAAAAAAATTATATATATATATTTATTTTGACCGGGGCGCCTGATGAACGGCGGATGTCGTGCTCCGAATTCTAGCAAATAAATTTGTTATTAAGCCAAAGGCAATCCACAACTACAACCAAAACCGTAGTGTAGCAGTAGAATGACTAGAGTGTCGTTCTCTCAGGACTATAACTAGCTTTATCTATTTAACAAGAGAATATAAACAGCAGACAGATAGCAATAGGGGGTTTCTAGCAGATAATGGAGATTGGTGATAGTATGGTCCTTCTTAACATAACGGGTCGATAATCATGCATAAATTCCTCGGTCTTGCATAGAGATCTTTGAATCAATCTAGTGTCCTGTTGCAAATATTAAGCACTACGAAGATAATTGGTCTGACAAGTCAATCACGATTGTCCTATGTGTTCCGTAATTATTCAACACTACGAAGATAATTTGTCTGATGGTCGACAAGTGTCCAATTGTGCATAATAATTAATACAACATACGAGAATTTTGGTTGCAACTGATCAACGAAATAAAGCAATGACACGGAGTATCATGCGCGATATAGCCATTAGCATGATTATCTTCCCTTCGCTAAGAACTCACATACTACCACCAACGATAAGTTTAGCTACTCATAATAGGCATGCAATCAACAGAAATCATAGAAGAAAACATGTTGAAAGAATATAATAAAATAAGTAGAATAAAACTGTAAGATACAAGTTACCGAAGGTTGTCAGTCTCCGGATGATTGCGATCCTACGAGCTCCAAACTGCTATGAAAAAGTATCCCCTAAGCTACAGAACTCCCAGGAGAAGCCCTGGGAAGTTCCTACCTAAAACTATAGAGAGAGGTGAGAAAGTAGGTCTGGAAAGATATGATTTTCGGAGAAAAACTGAGCACTATATATAGGCCCCGAAAAACTACGGGGTGGTTCGCCCCAGCACGCGGCGGTTCGCCCCAAAGTTTTTCTCGCGGAATTCCGCGTTTTTGGATTTCTTCCCCTTTTCGAACTCGGTTTCTGACTTCTAGTAGCCTTCTAACCTCCAGATTTGGCCCCTAGACTTCAAATCCTATCCGGAAACCTTCAGATACTCCAAATAGGCTTCTGGAACACCAATTCCTTGTCAACTTCAATATAATTGCCCGGAAATCCTCGAATTTCAACCAAAACCTGTAAAATAAAATCTAAAGGGAAACGTGACACTATTCTAATAAAATGTACTAAAATATAGATAAATTAACATAGAGGATAGCTAAAATAGGTGAAAAAGACTCGAATGAAAGTGTAAAATACACATTCATCAAACTCCCAAAACCGAACCTTTGCTTGTCCTCAAGCAACTAAGCTAGACTCTAATACAAAAAACATGCAAGACACAAAATGGAGTTTCATGCCAAATAAAATGAACTAATCTACTGAATCTATCAAATAATATATGAACAAAAACCATATGAATCAAAGCATGAATATAGGTTGAAGAATACCTCGATTGACTTATACACATTCACATAAGCACTTATGTCAAGACAAGATAGTCTCTCGTAACATTCTCTACTTGGACCTAGTCAGTGACGACGTAATGAAGCATGCTAAGATACGAATGGTTGCCCCGTGCCTATGAAACTGAGGACTTACTGCTGTTCCACCATGTTAAGACTTTTCCTCAAAAGAGGTCGAACCAGTACTAGCTCTCATCAAATGAAGGAGGGTTCCCTATAAAAGATAACTCTCCCCTATTCTACCCATCTCTCAAGTAAAGTCTTAATCTATTCACCACTTCCTGAATGGCAGGACGAGGGTGGTCTAGAACAGATGACACTCAAGACAAAAAAGATAAAAATACAAAAACACGATTACGAACATTACAAAAATGGAAAAGACTCAACACTTTGCTAAACTGCTATTTGGCTTTCTTTTTGGGCCCTACTTTGCTTTTTTGGGGTCTTTTCTTTTTTTCTTTTTTCTTCCGAGATTCTTTCTTTTTTTTTTTTTTTCTTTTTCTCTTTTTTCTGGAAATTGTTTCTTTCTTTTTTTTCGATTTTTTTTCTAGCCAGCAGTAGCATAACAAAGAGAGAAACAAAATGACTCACACGACTTCCCCAAACCTATTCGAAAGAATAGGTTGGAGTACAAAATTTACGAAAAAGGAAAAATAAACTCACGATACGAAAATGAAAAACAGAAACAAGTCTATGATGGTGTAACCCCCTCCCCAAACCTATTCGGAAGAATAGGTTATAAACAAAGGATCACACAACCTCACACTACCTCCTTCCTAGGCATTTAGCAATCTCAAAGCATGGTGAAGACTTGTTGCCTCTTAGGTACATAATTACTCGGGAAACAACCATAAGACCCTAACATGCATCATCCTATTATAAAGGCCTTCGTGAACCGCAGTAGAGAAAACACCACTAAGTGATGTCGAGACTACCATGCTTAACTAAGTGCAATACATAAATGTGACAAGCCAAGCGAGAAAAACCTCAAACAAATTCATAGAGATGAAGCATACGATTAATGGCATAGTTAGTTGATCTACACAATAAAAAAGTTCAAAAAATTCGGCAATAAACTCCATATAAAACATGAAGAACTATCCTAGGATGAATGCAGTGAAATGCAACCTAAAAAATCTAAGAAAGCAGTAAAGAAAGCGGTAAAAATTCCGTGTTGCCTCCCGGATAGCGTCATTGTTTAAAGTCTTTGACTCGACTCCTGTCTGCGCCTATCTCTTCTTTTTGCGGGTACTAGGCTTCCCCTTCATTGATCTCCTTTCTATGCCACGAACCTGTGAATAAGAAAGAATATAGGCTGCAAGACCACAGTAGTGAGTAGTAATATCAGGCGGTTCAGGTGGATTAGGTATGGCTTGCAACACGTGTTGCTTGCCATTCACTTCGATGGTGCAAGTTCTTTTGTAGATATCCATCACTGAGCGTAGTTTAGTCAAGAATGTTTGCCCTAAGAGTATGACATCCCCCGTCCCAAGTGCAGATGCCGGCATAACTACGAAATTGGTGTATATGGATGCTTCACCAATCTTGACCAACACATTTTTCACAACGCCCTCGGGTCTCATAAAGGATCCATCCGCCAGTTGCACAATAGCCCTTTGCTCAAATAGTTGTCCGATGTTGCTCTTTTCAAACACATTCAAAGGAATTATGTTCGAGTAGGATCCCGTGTCTAGTGTGGCACGGACATCTTCAAGCTCACCAATCCCTACCTTAACATCGAAACTTTTAGGGAGTGGTTCGGGATCCTCTTGCTCCTCATCACTTGTGTCAGAACCAAGGTCTTTCTCTTCTTCCTCAGCCTGTAGAAGTTCTTCCTTCATGCAACACTCGCACCTAACAACCTTCCTGATGGTGATTTCGTCAGGTACATCACCAGCCAAAGTAATGGCATTCGACTTCACAGTGCTGCTAGGCAGTTTGCCTTGTTCCCTACTTGCCCCTCGGTCGATCAACTCTTGCATCTTTTGATGGGCAAGCCTAGTGCTCTCTTCCAACCTATCAAGCCTTGCCCTAGTCTTCTCGGAATCTTCTTCATACCTTTTGAGAAAACTTTGTGTGTGATCGACCATCTTTTGAAAGTTCTCCATCAGTTGAGCCGACTTCGACTTCGGTGGCTCTTTCGGAGCGGGGTTTTCGCAGTGATCATTACCATAGTTCAGCCTACTACGGTCTTGGTTAGGTCCGTAAGTTTGGTTAGCCGGTGCTTATCCTTGATTGTTACGGTATCCTCTTCTCCAAAATCCACCTCGAGGATTCCTACCGTCTTGTCCGTAGCTAACTTCTTGAGTGCCAAACTCCGTAGCAAAGGCTTCTTCTTCGCCTCCTCGAGCCCATTTGCCATCATCGTATGCCAGCTCCGATCTACACATATGAGCCCCATGCCCATAGTTCTTGCATATTCGGCATACTTCGTTCGAAACAGTTGTTCCTGTGGCGCTCTTCAGGACTTGCTTCAATTCGTTGGTAAAGCACTCGAATTGATTCCCATTCCCCCTATACATCGGGGCTTCTTGAGTCGGTGGAGCTTCAGGTCCACGTCTCCTAACCATTGCTCTTGGGTCCTTGAACTGCGAACCCTTAGCAAGCCTTTCGAAAACTGCCCAGACGGCTTCCGCGGTTTCCTATTGCCTCGGCATTGGAAATCCACCACTTGTTGGTTCTCGAAGGTTAGTCCATTGTAGAAGTGTTGGACTAGGTCGGAAAGTTCAAAACCATGATGAGGGCACTTGTTCGTGAGATCTTGGAACCTCTCGAACGTGGTGTAGATGGTCTCATCATAGTCCTGTTTGAATCCAGTGATCTGCGCCTTTAGCGCGGTAGTCAAGGTGTGAGGGAAGTATTTTTCCATGAAAGCTGAAAAAACCTTTTCCCAAGTGTCCAGCGAGCCTGCTGGAAGAGAACACAGCCATGACTTGGCTCTGTCGCCAAGTCCCATAGTAAAAACCTTCATCCTTAACTCATCCGTTGTTATGTCAGCTCCGGGTCGTGGGAGTTGGTTGACGAAATCATCGATATCGTGCAAGTACCCCATCACATCTTCTCTTGATAAGCCATAGAACCTCGGAAGTTGTTGGAATGCGTGGTTCTTGATCTCCAGATCTCGGGTTGCAGACGAAAGAACAATCGCCGGTCCCCTCATACGATCCTTAGTGGGTTGAACCCATGCCTTCAGTGGTCTAGCTTCTGCCATTCCATCGATTTCCTTGAAGAGACTAAGTAGAGATTCAGAGAAATCGGTTTCCTCTATTACCTCTAGTGCGCGCCTTTCAAGTAGTCGCCTTCTTTGGTGGTAGACTCTGTCGATCTCAGCAATTGAATCAGCAAGCGGTGTTCCTGCAGAACGTGTATGCGGAATACACTATCTATAACAGACTAGGAAAGGTGATTAGAAACAGACTAGGAAAGCAGTATCAGAGAGAGATTAAAAAGGAAAACTAAAACTAATAGAATTAGGAATCTAAAGCTGTAAATATAAACAAATTAAACAGAAAAAAGGAGTATAGTCCCCGGCAACGGCGCCAATTTGATTAACGCGGATTTGTCGGTTCCGGTTAAGTCAAATAATATTTGTTATTAAGCCAAAGGCAATCCACAACTACAACGAAAACCGTAGTGTAGCAGTAGAATGACTCGAGTGTCGTTCTCTCAGGACTATAACTAGCTTTATCTATTTAACAAGAGAATATAAACAGCAGACAGATAGCAATAGGGGGTTTCTAGCAGATAATGGAGATTGGTGATAGTATGGTCCTTCTTAACATAACGGGTCGATAATCATGCATAAATTCCTCGGTCTTGCATAGAGATCTTTGAATCAATCTAGTGTCCTGTTGCAAATATTAAGCACTACGAAGATAATTGGTCTGACAAGTCAATCACGATTGTCCTATGTGTTCCGTAATTATTCAACACTACGAAGATAATTGGTCTGATGGTCGACAAGTGTCCAATTGTGCATAATAATTAATACAACATACGAGAATTTTGGTTGCAACTGATCAACGAAATAAAGCAATGACACGGAGTATAATGCGCGATATAGCCATTAGCATGATTATCTTCCCTTCGATAAGTTTAGCTACTCATAATAGGCATGCAATCAACAGAAATCATAGAAGAAAACATGTTGAAAGAATATGATAAAATAAGTAGAATAAAACTGTAAGATACAAAGTTACCGAAGGTTGTCAGTCTCCGGATGATTGCGGTCCTACGAGCTCCAAACTGCTATGAAAAAGTATCCCCTAAGCTACAGAACTCCCAGGACAGGCCCCGAGAAGTTCCTACCTAAAACTATAGAGAGAGGTGAGAAAGTAGGTCTGGAAAGATATGATTTTCGGAGAAAAACTGAGCACTATATATAGGCCCCGAAAAACTACGGGGCGGTTCGCCCCAGCACGCAGCGGATCGCCCCAGAGTTTTTCTCGCAGAATTCGGCGTTTTCAACGCGTTTTTGGATTTCTTCCCCTTTTCGGACTCGGTTTCTGACTTCTAGTAGCAGAAACCTCCAGATTCGGCCCCTAGACTTCAAATCCTATCCGGAAACCTTCAGATACTCCAAATAGGCTTCTGGAACAACAATTCCTTGTCAACTTCAATATAATTGCCCGGAAATCCTCGAATATCAACCAAAACCTGTAAAATAAAATCTAAAGGGAAACGTGACACTGTTCTAATAAAATGTACTAAAATATAGCTAAATTAACATAGAGGATAGCTAAAATAGGTGAAAAAGACTCGAATGAAAGTGTAAAATACACATTCATCAGCGCCTGCGTGCCGCAGGCCGTGCCCGCGGCGCGGGCGCTAGGCGCCCACCCGGGTGCCTGCGGACGCAGGCGCCCGTGCGCCTGGGCCCGTGCCTGTGTGCCGCGGGCGCCGGGCGCCCGGGGCCGCAGGCAACGTGGGGACGGGACTAGGTCCCGTCCCATGTTTTAATAAATATATATATTTTTCGGGGTTGGACCCAAAATTGAATTTTGAAAATTTTGAGGATTGAATTTTATATTTGGAATATAAATATGATTTAATTGTAATTGTTTTTAACTAGAGGGGTTAAATTTTATTAGTATAAAGTTAAAGGGCTTATTTGTAATTTATCAATTTATTGTTTATTGCAAATTAGTCCTCTACTTTTGAATTTTAGATTTAACACCTCCAAGGTTTAAAAATTACAATTAAGTCCTTCGGGTTTTCGAAAATTGCTACTTGGTCAATAGAATTTTCGATTTTTTCAATCTAGTCCGAATTTTCAATTATTTCATAGAGATTATAAGTATGGGATTATAATTTTCATAATGAAATTATGAAGTCATTTGTCATCCACATAGGCTACTACTTGTTTCATATGCTCGATATGCTATTGCTTGACAATGCATGTTTAAATACCAAGTATTTTACTTTCCGTTCGACTGTTATGCATGCGAGGGTAGGCGGCGCCCTCTTATATGTCGGACCGCATATTTATGTATGGGTAGGCGGCACCCATTATGTGCTTGACCGCGTTTAGAACTAGAATGGATAGGCAGCATCCATTACGTGTAGACCGCTCATGCATGATGGTTAGGCGGCGCCCTTATTTGTTTGTAGATGACTGATAACAACCCTCAAGCGACAAGCCCCAACCAATATAAGTACAAATATATATATATATATATATATATATATATATATATATATATATATATATATATATATATATGTGTGTGTGTGTGTGTATATCTCTATATATATATATATATATATATATATATATATATATATATATATATATATATATATATATATATATATATATATATATATATATATATATATATATATATATATATATATATATATATATGTATTTCTGAGATGCTTTCCATAGGGTGCTTTAATCCTGAACTTTCATTGCGTTTTCTTGTATTGGCGACCTCGTCTTACAGACTCGCAGTTATCGTCAGATTAAAGTAAGCCTATGGTTATGACTTACGGCATATTGTATCTAGCGACCTCGATAGGTACAGTATGTAGGGCATCGGGTTAAATTAGATTTAACAACCAAGAGTTGCGTGACGCAATTGGATAGTCCTACCGGTCATATTATGCTATGCGACCAGCCCCCGTTGGAGTATAGCATAGTATGGATTTGGATCTTGGCCACTACGGTAACTTGTTGGACATTACCCGTATGTTTGTTGTGGGCGCTGGCGCAAGCATATGTGAATATAGTGGGAGCTAAACATCTAAAGGACCTTGTTGTTTAGTTATGTTGACTGTGTATTTAGAAATAATATTTCAATAGTTGATTTATTATTTTCGTTCTATATTATTTCTCCTTAGAATATTAGAAATGGCGAGTATCTCGCTCCGTGCTGTCTTAGAGAAGCAAATTTTGACCGGACCAAACTTCCTAGATTGGATCAGGAATATACGTTTGGTGCTGAGGTACGAAAAGATTGAGTACGTCTTGGACGAGGTCATTCTCGTGTGCCCCGAAAATCAGACTGCCGATCAGGTTGCTGCTTGGAATCAAGCCAACAAGGCAAAGTTTGATAAGCATCTTGAGGATGCTAGATCCGCGCAGTGTATTATGCTGGCGGCAATGAGCAATGAGCTGCAGAGGCAACATGAAAGCATGTTGCCGTATGAGATGCTGAAGCATCTTGAGTCGCTCTTTAAGACGACAGCTAGAAGTGTTGAATTTGATTTGGTCAAAGAGATACACAGATGCAAGCTCATTGAAGGAGGGAACATGTCTGAGCATGTTCTCAAAATGATTGGTCTCTTTGAAAGCTTGCCGATGCCGGCGTTAAGCTAGAGAACAAGATCATGGTGATCTTTGTCCTTCAATCATTGTCGAGTTCGTATTCGCAGTTCATCATTAATTACACGATGAATGCGAAGGACGTAACACTGCCTGAACTTCATAATCTGCTGAAGACATATGATCAAACTCTTCCTAAGAAGGAAAAGTCGATCATGCTTGTTGGGCAACCGTCTAACCCAAACCCGAGAAACAAAGGTGCTAAGGGTAAGGGAAAGTCGGGAGCCAAGGATAACACTTGGAGTGATAAGCCTAAGCGTCCGAACCAGAAAAGGAAGTTCAAGAGAAGCGGAACGGTACACACAAATGAATGTCTTTTATGTAATTAGAAAGGACATCGGAAGAAAGATTGCCCTAAGCTTAGGGCAGATCAAGCTAAGAAGCCACCGGCTTCTAGCTCAGGTATGTTTGTTATTGAAATGAACATGACTACTTTTGACTCCAATTGTTGGGTATTAGATACAGCCTGTGGCTCACATATTTGTAATAATGTGCAGGGGCTAATTGATCACAGGCTAGTCAAGCAAGGTGAAATCGACTTGCATGTTGGGAATGGCAATCCTGTTGAAGCCAAACGCATTGGACGCAGCAAGATAGATTTACCTTCGGGATAATATTTAGAACTTGATAATGTTTATTTTGTTCCATCCATTGTCAGAAATATTATTTCCATTCCATTGTTAGATGTACAATATGGATTTTTCCTTTCGATTTGCGAATAATACTTGTTATTTTTCATTAAATGATCAGTATTATGGAAAAGCTCGCTTGGTGAATGGTTTATATATTTTGCAAAGTAGTCTACCTTTATTTCAAATACATAACAAACAACCGTCTTCAAGTAGGAAGAATAATCCATCTTATCTATGGCATTGTCGGCTAGGCCATATCAATGAAACACGGATTCAAAGACTAAGGAAGTTGGACTACTTAGAACCATTTGATTTTGAATCATATGGTACATGCGAATCATGTGTTAAGGGTAAGATGACGAACAAACCTTTTGTTGGACAAGGTGTTCGTGCCACTCGCTGCTTAGAGCTCATACATACCGATGTATGTGGACCTTTTAAAGTCCATGCGCGTGGGGGTTATCCTTACTTCGGTATGGATATATTTATCTTATGAAGAATAAATCCGAGACCTTTGGGAAATTCAAGGAGTTTAGGAATGAGGTCGAGAATGAATTGATCCTAAGGATAGTCACTCTTCGATCAGATCGAGGAGGTGAATACCTTAGTGACGAATTTATCGACTACTTGAAGGAAAATGGAATTCAATCGCAATGGACTCCTCCTGGAACACCACAGTTAAATGGTGTGTCTGAGAGAAGGAATCGAACCCTGTTAGACATGGTAAGATCAATGATTGGATTCTCGACTCTTCCAAAGTATCTGTGAGGATATGCACTACAAACTGCAATCTACATTCTGAACCGTGTACCATCTAAATCAGTGGAGAAAACTCCTTATGAGTTATGGAAGTGAAAGAAGCCCTCACTAGGCTATCTTAGACCTTGGGGCTGTCCTGCGATAGTCAAACTGATGCTCACTGATAAGTTAGATGCCAAGGGTGTCAAAGTGTATTTCATAGGCTATCCTCGTCAGACGGGAGGCTATGAATTCTATCATGCTGAAGATCACAAGGTGATCGTATCTAGAAACGTCAAGTTTTTAGAAGCTGAATACCTCGAAGAAGAGAGGTTAGATGACATGATAGAACTTGAAGAAATTCAAGACTTTGACACGCGCGAACATGAGGTCACTAAATCTTCCGATTTGGACTCAAGTTCAGTGGGAGCTTTCGAAGCAGACAAGGGTAATGATATGACACTTGCTAGGCATGTCATAGTCAGTGGGAGTCCTGTGATTAGATCAACAGTTGAAACCACACCAATAGAACCCGTTGTCAACCAACCTGTGCAACAAGTTGCACAAGAGCAGCCTCCCGCAAGGAAACAGGGTCGCGGGGCGCAACTGACGAACGTGTCAGATTCAGTCAAATAAATTTGTATTAGCCAAAGGCAATCCACAACTACAACGAAAACCGTAGTGTAGTAGTAGAATGACTCGAGTGTCGTTCTCTCAGGACTATACTAGCTTTATCAAATGTAATCAAGAATATAAAACAGCAGATAGAAAGCAATTGGGGGTTTTCAAGCAGATAATGGAGATTGGTGATAGTATGGTCCTTCTTAACATAATGGGTCGATAATCATGCATAAATTCCTCGGTCTTTCATAGAGATCTTTGAATCAATCTTGTGTCCTTGTTGCAAGTATTAAGCACTACGAAGATAATATGGGTCTGACTCATCAACAACTAACGTCCTAATGTGTTCCGTAATTATTCAACACTACGAAGATAATTTGGTCTGATTGGTCGACAAGTGTCCAAGTGTGCATAATTATCAATACAACATACGAGAATTTTGGTGTTCAACTGATCAACGGAATAAAGCAATGACACGGAGTATAATGCGCGATATAGCCATTAGCATGATTATCTTCCCTCGCTAAGAATTCACATACTACCACCAACGATAAATTTAGCTACTCATAGGCATGCAATCAATAGCAATCATAGAAGAAAACATATTGAAAGAATATAAAATAAGTAGATAAAAGTTGTAAGATACAAAGTTACCAAAGGTTGTCAATCTCCGGATGATTGCGATCCTACGCGCTCCAATCTGCTATGAAAAAGTATCCCCTAAGCTATAGAACTCCCAGGACAGGCCCCGGGAAGTTCCTACCTAAAACTATAGAGGGAGGTGAGAAAGTAGGCTTGGAAAGATATGATTTTCGGAGAAAAACTTGAGCTCTAAATATAGGCCCCGAATTTACTCTGGGGCGGTTCGCCCGGTGATGGGGCGGTTCGCCCCCCAATATTTCGCGGAATTTCCGCATTTTTCGACGCGGATTTGGATTTCTTCACCTTTTCCGACTCGGTTTATGACTTCTAGTCGCCTTCTAACCTTCAGATTCGGCCCCTAGACTCCAAATCCTATCCGAAAACCTTCAGATACTCCAAATATGCTTCTGGAACACCAATTCCTTGTAGACTTCAATATAATTGCCCCGAAATCTCCGAATTTCAACCAAAACCTGTAAAATAAAATCTAAAGGGAAACGTGACACTATTCTAATAAAATGTACTAAAATATAGCTAAATTATCATAGAGGATAGCTAAATTAGGTGAAAAAGACTCGAATGAAAGTGTAAAATACACATTCATCAAACTCCCCAAACCGAACCTTTGCTTGTCCTCAAGCAACTAAGCTAGACTCTAATACAAAAAACATGCAAGACTCAAAATGGAGTTTTATGCCAAATAAAATGAACTAATCTACTAAATCTCTCAAATAACATATGAACAAAAAACATATAAATCAAAGCATGAATATAGGTTGAAGAATACATTGATTGACTTATACACATCCACATAAGCACTTATGTCAAGACAAGATAGTCTCTCGTAACATTCTCTACCTGGACCTAGTCAGTGACGACGTAATGATGCATGCTAAGATACGAATGGTTGCCCCGTGCCTATGAAACTGAGGACTTAATGTTGTTCCACCATGTTAAGACTTTTCCTCAAAAGAGGTCGAACCAGTACTGGCTCTCATCAAACGAAGGAGGGTTCCCTATAAAAGATAACACTCCCCTATTCTATCCATCTCTCAAGTAAAGTCTTAAGCTATTCACCACTTCCTGAATGGCAGGACGAGGGTGGTCTAGAACAGATGACACTTAAGACAAAAATGATAAAAAATAGAAAAACACGATTACGAACAATACGAAAAATGGAAAAGACTCAAACTTTGCTAAAATGCTATTTGGCTTTATTATTTTTTGGACCCTTCTTTGCTTTTTTGGGGTCTTCTTTTTTTTTTTTTTTCTTTCCAGATTCTTTTTTCTTTTTCTCTTTTTTTTTTGTAATTTTTTCTTTCTTTTTTTTTCGATTTTTTTTTAGCCAGCAGTAGCATAACAAAAGAGAAACAAAATGACTCACACGACCTCCCCAAACCTATTCGAAAGAATAGGTTGGAGTACAAAATTCACGGAAAAGAAAAATAAACTCACGATACGAAAATGAAAAACAGAAACAAGTCTAATGATGGTGTAACCCCCTCCCCAAACCTATTCGGAAGAATAGGTTATAAACAAAGGATCACACAACCTCACACTACCTCCTTCCTAGGCATTTAGCAATCTCAAAGCATGGTGAAGACCTGTTGCCTCTTAGGTACATAATTACTCGGGAAACAACCATAAGACCCTAACATGCATCATCCTATTATAAAGGCCTTCGTGAACCGCAGTAGAGAAAACACCACTAAGTGATGTCGAGACTACCATGCTTAACTAAGTGCAATACATAAATGCGACAAGCCAAGCGAGAAAAACCGCAAACAAATTCATAGAGATGAAGCATACGATTAATGGCATAGCTAGTTGATCTACCCAATAAAAAGTTCAAAAAATTCGGCAATAAACTCCATATAAAACATGCAAAACTATCCTAGGAAAGCAGTAAACGTGCAAATGCAAAAACTTTCACGAGTTTATCATAAGCAAGATAAGTATAGAGATAACCAGCGATAACCTCCTCCCCAAACCTGAACGTCGTCGCTCGTCCCGAACGTCGAAAGTGGATCCAAGGTGAGAGCTAATGCTTGTATAAGTCACCTATAATACTCAATCAAACTCGTGAGATAAAATCTAAAGCGGTAAAGAAAGCGATAAAATCTCCAGGTTGCCTCCCGGATAGCGCCATTGTTTAAAGTCTTTGACTCGACTCCTGTCCGCGCCTATCTCTTCTTCCTGCGGGTACTAGACTTCCCCTTCATCGATCTCCTCTCAATGCCACGAACCTGTGAATAAGAAAGAATATAGGCTGCAAGACCACAGTAGTGAGTAATAATATCAGGCGGTTCAGGTGGATCAGGTAAGGCTTTCAACACGTGTTGCTTGCCATTTACTTCAATAGTGCAAGTTCTTTGGTAGATGTCCATCACGGAGCATAGTTTAGTCAAGAATGTTTGTCCTAAGAGTATGACATCCCCCGTCCCAGGTGCAGATGCCGGCATAACTACGAAATTGGTGTATATAGATGCTTCACCAATCTTGACCAACACGTTTTTCACAACGCCCTCGGGTCTCATAAATGATCCATCCGCCAGTTGTACAATAACCCTTTGCTCCGATAGTTTTCCGATGTTGCTTTTTTCAAACACATTCAAAGGAATTATGTTTGAGTAGGATCCCGTATCTAGTGTGGCACGGACATCTTCAAGCTCACCAATCCCTACCTTAACATCGAAACTTTTAGGGAGTGGTTCGGGATCCTCTTGCTCCTTATCACTTGTGTCGGAACCAAGGTCCTTCTCTTCTTCCTCAGCCAGCAGAAGTTCTTCCTTCATGCAGCACTCACACCTAACAACGTTCCTGATGGTGATTTCGTCAGGTACATCACTAGCTAATGTAATGGCATTTGACTTCACAGTGCTGCTGGGTAGTTTTCGGTCGATCAACTCCTGCATCTCTTGATGGGCAAGCCTAGTGCTCTCTTCCAACTTATCAAGCCTTGCCCTAGTCTTCTCAGAATCTTCTTCATAACGTTTGAGAAAACTTTGTGTGTGATCAACCATCTTCTGCAAGTTCTCCATCAGTAGAGCCGTCTTCGACTTCGGTGGCTCTTTCGGAGCGGGGTTTTCGCAGTGATCATTACCATAGTTCAGCCTACTACGGTGTAACGCCCCAGATTTCAGAAGCTTAAGAGGGTTGAGAACGCTACTCATACCAACAAGGTGCACCTTTCTTTTCGGGAATCCACCTAGAAGAACTTCAGAGTTAAGCGTGCTTGCTCTGGAGCAATTCTTGGATGGGTGACCCACTGGGATGTTCCCGGTGCGCACACGAGTGAGGACAAAGTGCGCGGATTAGAACCCGTGTTGGTCTGTGGGGCCAGCATATCACCCCGGAGAGCGCCCATGAGTAACCATGCCGGCCGGATTGGTCGGGTCGTTACAAATGGTATCAGAGCCTAGATCAACCCAAAGTCCGCATCGGGTGGACGGTTGGTAAAGGTTATTGTCAGTTTGTCACCCCCACCACTTAAGTCGCTCGACGAGGACGTCGAGGCTTTAAGGGGGGTAGATTGTAACGCCCCATATTTCAGAAGCTTAAGAGGGTTGAGAACGCTACTCATACCAACAAGGTGCACCTTTCTTTTCGGGAATCCACCTAGAAGAACTTCAGAGTTAAGCGTGCTTGCTCTGGAGCAATTCTAGGATGGGTGACCCACTGGGAAGTTCCCGGTGCGCACACGAGTGAGGACAAAGTGCGTGGATTAGAACCCGTGTTGGTCTGTGGGGCCAGCATATCACCCTGGAGAGCGCCCATGAGTAACCACGCCGGCCGGATTGGTCGGGTCGTTACATACGGTCTTGGTTAGATCCATAAGTTTGGTTAGCCGGTGCATATCCTTGATTGTTACGGTATCCTCTTCTCCAAAATCCACCTCGAGGATTCCTACCGTCTTGTCCGTAGATAACTTCTTGAGTGCCAAATTCCGTAGCAAAGGCTTCTTCTTCGCCTCCTCGAGCCCAGTTACCATCATCGTATGGCAGCTCTGATCTACACATATGAGCCCCATGCCCATAGTTCTTGCATATTCGGCATACTTCGTTCGAAACAGTTGTTCCGGTGGCGCTCTTGAGGACTTGCTTCAATTCGTTGGTAAAGCACTCGAATTGATCCCCAGTCCCCCTGTACATAGGGGCTTCTTGAGTCGGTGGAGCTTCAGGTCCACGCCTCCTAACCATTTCTCTTGGGTCCTTGAACTCCGAACCCTTAGCAAGCCTTTCGAAAACTGCCCAGACAGCTTCTGCGGTTTCCTCCCAAATATTGCCTCGGCATTGGAAATCCACCACTTATTGGTTCTCGAAGGTTAGTCCATTGTAGAAGTGTTGGACTAGGTCGGAAAGTTCAAAACCATGGTGAGGGCACTTGTTCGTGAGATCTTGGAACCTCTCGAACGCGGTGTAGATGGTCTCATCATAGTCTTGCTTGAATCCAGTGATCTGCGCCTTAAGCGCGGTAGTCAGAGTGTGTGGGAAGTATTTCTCCATGAAAGCTGAAAAAACCTTTTCCCAAGTGTCCAGCGAGCCTGCTGGAAGAGAGCTTAGCCATGACTTGGCTCTGTCGCCAAGTCCCATAGCAAAAACCTTCATCCTCAACTCATCCGTTGTTATATCAGCTCCGGGTCGTGGGAGTTGGTTGACGAAATCATCGATATCGTGCAAGTACCCCATCACATCTTCCCTTGATAAGCCATAGAACCTCGGAAGTTGTTGGAATGCGTGGTTCTTGATCTCCAGATCTCAGGTTGCAGACGAAAGAACTATCGCCGGTCCCCTCATACGATCTTTGGTGGGTTGTACCCATGCCTTCAGTGGTCTAGCTTCTGCCATTCCGTCGATTTCCTTGAATAGACTAATTAGAGATTCAGAGAAATCGGTTTCCTCTATTTCCTCTAGTGCGCGCCTTTCAAGTAGTCGCCTTCTTTGGCGGTAGACTCTATCGATCTCAGCAATTGAATTAGCAAGCGGTGTTCCTGCAGAAAATGTATGCGGCATACACTATCTGTGACAGACTAGGAAAGGTGATTAGAAACAAATAGGAAAGCAGAGAGAGACTAAAAAGGAAAACTAAAACTATAAGAATTAGGAATCTAAAGCTGTAAATATAAACAAATCAAACAGAAAAAGGAGTATAGTCCCCGGCAACGGCGCCAATTTGACGAACGTGTCAGATTCAGTCAAATAAATTTGTATTAGCCAAAGGCAATCCACAACTACAACGAAAACTGTAGTGTAGTAGTAGAATGACTCGAGTGTCGTTCTCTCAGGACTATACTAGCTTTATCAAATCTAATCAAGAATATAAAACAGCAGATAGAAAACAATAGGGGGTTTTCAAGCAGATAATGGAGATTGGTGATAGTATGGTCCTTCTTAACATAATGGGTCGATAATCATGCATAAATTCCTCGGTCTTGCATAGAGATCTTTGAATCAATCTTGTGTCCTTGTTGCAAGTATTAAGCACTACGAAGATAATATGGGTCTGACTCATCAACAACTAACGTCCTAATGTGTTCCGTAATTATTCAACACTACGAAGATAATTTGGTCTGATTGGTCGACAAGTGTCCAAGTGTGCATAATTATCAATACAACATACGAGAATTTTGGTGTTCAACTGATCAACGAAATAAAGCAATGACACGGAGTATAATGCGCGATATAGCCATTAGCATGATTATCTTCCCTCGCTAAGAATTCACATACTACCACCAACGATAAATTTAGCTACTCATAGGCATGCAATCAATAGCAATCATAGAAGAAAACATAATGAAAGAATATAAAATAAGTAGATAAAAGTTGTAAGATACAAAGTTACCGAAGGTTGTCAATCTCCGGATGATTGCGATCCTACGCGCTCCAATCTGCTATGAAAAAGTATCCCCTAAGCTATGGAACTCCCAGGACAGGCCCCGGGAAGTTCCTACCTAAAACTATAGAGAGAGGTGAGAAAGTAGGCTTGGAAAGATATGATTTTCGTAGAAAAACTTGAGCTCTATATATAGGCCCCGAATTTACTCTGGGACGGTTCGCCCCCCAATATTTCGCGGAATTTCCACGTTTTTCGACGCGGATTTGGATTTCTTCACCTTTTCGGACTCGGTTTATGACTTCTAGTAGCCTTCTAACCTCCAGATTCGGCCCCTAGACTCCAAATCCTATCCGGAATCCTTCAGATACTCCAAATATGCTTCTGGAACACCAATTCCTTGTAGACTTCAATATAAATCTCCGAATTTCAACCAAAACGTGTAAAATAAAATCTAAAGGGAAACGTGACACTATTCTACTAAAATATAGCTAAATTATCATAGAGGATAGCTAAATTAGGTGAAAAAGACTCGAATGAAAGTGTAAAATACACATTCATCAGCGACCAGCTGCATCAGTACCCACTGATAATGTTCGTGTTACACGAAGCCAGAAAGAAAAGCACCAGAACCAGTCGAGTTCCGTAGGTCGAAGAGGATCCTAAAAGGACCTCAGAAGCAAAGCCTTATGATAGAAGACATCAGTGAACTTGATGTCGGCTTATCAGATCGGGAAGATCCCGAGACCTACAAAGAGGCAATAATTGATATTGACTCAGACAAATGGCAAGAGGCCATGGAATTAGAAATGGACTCAATGTACCAGAACCAAGTTTGGAACTTGGTAGACTTGCCCCAAGGGGTTAGACCTATTGGGTGCAAATGGGTCTTTAAACGAAAGACAGATGTCGATGGCAAGGTACAAACGCACAAAGCTAGGCTTGTGGCGAAAGGCTACACGCAAAGATTTGGCATCGATTACGATGAAACCTTTTCACCGGTAGCAAAATTGAAGTCCATTCAAATTCTACTTGCGATAGCTGCCTACTATGATTATGAGATCTGGCATATGGATGTAAAGACTGCCTTCCTCAATGGCAACCTTGAGGAAGAGGTCTATATGGTACAGCGGGAAGGTTTTATTAGTAAAACCAGGCCAACTGCTGTATGCAAATTACGAAGATCCATTTATGGGCTAAAGCAAGCGTCAAGGAGCTGGAATATCCACTTTGATGAAGCTGTCAAATCGTTTGACTTCATCAGGAGCAAGGAAGATCCCTGTGTCTACGCTAGGCACAGCGACAAGGGAGTCGTTTTCATGATCATTTATGTTGATGACATTTTGATCATGGGAAACAATGTCTCTATGCTAGAAGAGACTAAAGTTTGGTTATCAAGTACCTTCTCGATGAAAGACTTGGGTGAAGCGAACGACATCCTAGGGATCAAGATCTTTAGAGATAGATCCAAGAGGATGTTAGGAATGACACTGATGAACGTATTTTTGACGCGTTCATCTTGTCTTTTTTACCTTCTTTTGCTTACTTTTAGCCTTGTTTTTTGGTTAGTTTTGTAGAATAGTGTCACGTTTATTGTTTTCTGCATTTTCAGGCACTTAGGTACGAAATGGCATTTTTGGAGCTAAAAACGAGCTTTTTTATAGAAAATGGCCCCGTTGAAGTTCCTTGATCTCCACGGCTTGTTCGTGAGTGTTTGAGCATCAATAAGCATTGAGAAGGATGAGTCCAAGGCACCCGAGGGCCGTACGAGGGCAAAAAGATTGAGTTTGAAGACAAAAATCTGCCCAGGAGCCAAGCTAAGCGCCTGGAATAGTGAAGCGCTCCGCTTCATTTTCCAGGAGCTTTGGCACAGCAGCCAAGCGAAGCGCTTGGAGGGCCAAAGCGCTTCGCTTGCCAAGCGCTCCGCTTGGCCTCTCCAAGCGGTTACGTTTTCGGATTTTCCTTCTTAGATCTGATCTTCTGTTACTTTTTCGATACTTTTGAACACTAGCTTCGTTTTGGAGAGCTCCTAAGCCCCAAAACTCAGAGAAAACTCAGATTACATTGTATTTTAGATTGGATTAAAGGTTTTGGCATAGGATTTCATCCATTGTTTCATCTACGGAGAGGTTTTCATCAATACCCACCGATTAGTGACAGCTTGGTGGTAACATTGTATCATTATCTCTTGTCTAGTAGTTTGATTTGATGTATTCTATTTACAATTCATATGATTTGATGTCTATGTTGATGAATATGAGTAGCTAAATCCTTTGTGTTGGTGGTAGAATGTAGAATATGCATGCTATGGGTTATGTTTATGCTTACATGAGATTGTGATTCAATCTTGCTGCAAATTCCTTCATATGATTCTTAGTTGCCTATAAAATATATTCGAATTGAGTATAGTGACAAACTCTTGGTCAATGAAAGCTATAGGATTGTATGTTAGAGATTTGCAGCATGCTAGATAAATGGTGTTAGTGACAAGCACCTCTAAAGTATTGATAGTGGTCTTTTATGATGTGTGTCTTGAAAGTTACCTAGACGAGTTGCTTAGCAGACTTGATCGAAGGTTTTACGCACTGAACTTGTGAGCATATTCGTAACCCATGCATGTGTATTTGATTTCTACCACCAACCGTTTTCCAACTTGATTACAACAATCTGATTTCTCGTTGCTTTGTTCTAAGAAAACAATTCCTAAACACTTGAACTCGTTGTCTGAAATAACTAGCAAAAACCACAAACAAAGCCACGTTAGGTCCCGAGAGAACGACACTCGGGGAAAACTTGCCATTGCACTCTAGTTTGTGTAGTGATAAGTGTTCTTTGGCTTTTAAACAAATTTAATTGGTGAAAAACGACATCATCAATTTGGCGCCGTTGCCGGGGACTAACTCCTTTGGTTGGTGTTTTTGTTTTTTTTTTTTCAGCCAACATCTCTTTCCCACCCCTTATTTCTTTCTTGATTGAATTGTGTGAAAGTTTTGCGTAACTAACAGAAACTTACAGTTAGTTGACGGCTTTGTTGTTGGACAGGTATGAAGAAGTTTGCTTGAACGAAGCTTTCAAAGTCCGGTATGAGGCGATAAGGAAAGAGCCGGCGATTTATCTTGAACCGGAGGCTAGGTTATATGAGGTCACTGATGAAATTCTCTATAGCATAGCTACCTTCCAAGATTCACCTTGCGAGAATGCATTACGATTCGTGGTAGAATACCGGCGTGATGTTGGGTTGTTACCACCACGTGATTTGAATGATGATCAGCTCTTGCGTCGGTTGTTTCCATGTGCTCTTACTGGAAAACCCAAGGAATGGTTGAGATCTTTGCCTGGGGGATCACTGAGGAGTTGGCAAGACGTGGTAGATGCCTTTCTTGATCGGTTCCTTTCGCCTAGGGAAAATGAAGAGCTCAAGAGGCGGATAATTGAATTCACTCAGCGGAAGGGAGGAAGGTTCTGCGATGCTCTAGAGAGATTTGAGCTCTACAAGAGCGAATGCCCACATCATCGGTTGAGTGAATATGAACTGATTACTTGTTTTTATCGGGGATTGGATGAAGACTTGCAGTTGGTGATAGATGGTGCATGTGACGGTATGGAGAATTGTACCGTATCCCAAATCAAAGAGGTTTTTGGGAGATTGCTCGTTGCGACACATAACCGTACTCTTGTGCCACCGGTTGACTACTCAGAGATGTATCGAGCACCAAGCCTATTGCCATTAGTTCTTATGATGACAACTTCGATTATAAAGTGAAGACATGCTCGGGCGAAAATATTCCATATTACGTCTTTGAGGCTGAAGACTCGCAAGCTCAAGGTGAAGAGGAGTGCTTCTCCGAAGAGGAAGAGGAGGTGTTATCCACTCTAATGAAGGTTTGGGGAAATGTGCTCGAAGTAGCGGGTAAATACCAAGAGGATTTTGATACTAGAATGGAGTGTGTGTATGAAGTTCTAGGAGAATCTGAGGTCATGCTCGAGTTACTAGAAGAGAAAATGAGTGAAGAATGGGCATCCGAATGCCATGAGCAAGAGAAAAATTCACTGAAATCTCAAGCTGAGCGCTTGGGACAGCCAAGTGGGGGGCTTGAATTTCCAGTAGCTGAAAAAGAAGAAAAAAATTGGGAGTCAGGTGCCAAGCGAAGCGCTTGGCCAGAGCCAAGCGAAGCGCTTGATAAGCGCTCCGCTTGCGATCTCCCAAGCGGCTCGCTTGGGACCTGGGAGCAGAATCTGAATTTTCTCCAACCGAGGGAATTTTGAATCTTGAAGGCGAGATAATTGAGGAGCTCAGGACTGATTTGGGAAGTGAAGAAGAGCATGGAGAGAGCTCAAGAGTAGAGGAAGAACTTGAAGAGGCAAACATACTTTTGCGGAGTGGCAAGGAATCAAGACCACCATATCCTTTGATGTATCCTTCTAAAGCTAAATCTTTGCCTAATAATACATGTGATACAGGTGATGATGAGCAGCTGGAAAAGGAGGAGAAAGAAGAAGGGACACCAACTCCCAAGCTCGTTCCCGGAAAGGGAAAGGAAGGTGAGCAAGGGGTGCACACCAAAAGGAAGGCGAACTTCATAAGTCAGCCAACCCTTACGTGCCTCCTAAGCCACATCTTCCATTTCCAGGGAGAGTTAAGGAGGCCAAGAGATATTCGAGACTCACCAATATATGGGATCTTGTCAAAAGTAGAGGTGAACGTTCCCCTTTTGGAATTGATTCAAAATATTCCCGCCTACACGAAATTTTTCAAGGAGGTGCGGAGTAATAAGAAAATCTTTCAAAAGGGGGAGGTAGCTGAACTCGAGATGGTTAATTCCGTGAACGAGTTACCCTTGAAACAAAAAGATCCCGGGAGTTTCATCATTAGTATCACCATGGGAAACGGCCGATCTGCAAAAGCAATGCTTGATTTGGGGGCTAGCATTAATCTAATGCCATACTCCATCTACAAGGCGTTGGGGTTAGGAGAAATCCAACCCACGAGCATGGTCGTTCAAATGGCTGATCGGAGTGTGAAACGCCCACTTGGGGTGGTTGAGGATATCCTAGTAAAGGTGGATCGACTCATCGTGCCAACCGACTTCGTGGTAATGGAAACGGCGGATGAGGGAACTAGTGCGAGAAAAGAGCACATAGTGCTTTTGGGCAGACCCTTTATGGCTACCACCAACACTTGCTTGGAGCTTCGAGGGAAGAAGATCACTATGGAAGTGCTCGGAGATAAGGTACAGATTGAACAATACAAACAGGTATACGCTCCTGACTCTGAAGAAGCTATAATTGAAGAGCTTAAATTTGTTGATTGCTATGAACCCGTTTCTTGCGATTCTTACTTTGCTCATCATATTAGTGACCCTTTAGAAGCCGCCCTCACTATGAACCTTGAAAAAGATTATGTAACTGAAGAAGTCCTAGCTATGACAGCCCTCCTAGATAATGCACCCGAAATTCCTCTAGGAGAAGAAGTAGAAGAGTCTCTAGGAATAGATGAGGAAGAAGGAGTGACCCCTCCACCTAGTGAACCAACCCTTGAGCTTAAACCATTACCAAGCCATTTGAAATATGTCTTCCTAGGAGAGAATGAGTCTAAACCTGTAATCATATCTTCTAAGCTTGGTAAGGAGGAAGAGGCTAAGTTAGTGGAGGTGTTGAAAAGAAACACCGGAGCCATAGGATGGAGCATAGGTGACATCAAGGGTATAAGCCCGGTGCAATGTACCCACAAAATAGCCTTAGAGGAAGATGCGAAACCTGTTAGGCAACCACAACGTAGGCTAAACCCAGCTATGCAAGAAGTTGTGAAGAAAGAGGTGCTTAAACTCCTAGATGCTAAGATGATTTACCCAGCTCCCGATAGCAAATGGGTTAGTCCCGTCCATGTAGTCCCTAAGAAGTCGGGTATCACGGTCGAAGCAAATGATAAAGGGGAATTAGTACCCGTTAGGAAAACAACGGGGTGGCGTATGTGCATCGATTATAGGAAATTGAATTCTGCCACAAAGAAAGATCATTTTCCTTTACCATTTATTGATGATATGCTTAACCGCCTAGCTGGGCAAGAGTTCTATTGTTTCTTGGATGGTTTGTCAGGTTTCTACCAGATTCCTATAGCTCCCGAGGACCAAGAGAAGACCACCTTCACATGTCCTTTCGGCACTTTCGCATACCGTAGGATGCCCTTCGGATTGTGCAATGCTCCGGCCACTTTCCAACGTTGCATGCTCTCCGTCTTCTCCGACATGGTGAATAAATTTGTTGAGGTATTTATGGATGATTTTTCCGTTTACGGTGATTCATTTGATGATTGTCTTGATAAACTTGATCGTGTCTTAAGGAGGTGTATTGAATGTAATCTTACCTTGAGTTGGGAAAAGAGTCACTATATGGTTAAAGAGGGAATTGTGTTAGGACATGCTATTTCTAAAAGAGGGATAGAGGTAGACAAAGGGAAACTTGAAATCATTGAAAAGTTACCACCACCTACTTGTGTGCGTGAATTGCAATCCTTCCTTGGGCATGTAGGCTTCCATAGGAGATTTATCAAAGATTTCTCTAAGATAGCTAAGTGCTTGAGTAACTTGCTTGCTAAAGATGTTCCCTTCGAATTCACACAAGAATGTCTTGACGCTTTCCACACACTTAAGGAGAAACTCTTAACAGCCCCTATTGTAGTCTCTCCGGATTGGAAAATTCCTTTTGAAATTATGTGTGATGCTTCTGACTATGCTATGGGTGCTGTTCTTGGTCAAAAGGTTGATAACCGTTTCAGAGTGATTTACTATGCTAGTAAGACCTTAGATGCTGCTCAGATTAATTATACTACCACTGAGAAAGAATTCTTAGCGGTTATTTTTGCTCTAAGTAAATTCAGGTCCTATATTACTGGGTACAAAGTTTTTGTTCACACTGACCATGCAGCTCTCAAGCATTTGATTGCTAAGCGTGAAACCAAGCCCCGCTTGATGCGTTGGGTACTTCTTCTCCAAGAGTTCAAAGTGGAGATAATTGATAAAAGTGGCAAGGAAAATCTAGTGGCGGACCACTTGTCCCGGTTGCCAAACATTCCACAAGATGACACACCCGTCCCAGATGATTTGCGCGATGATCAGTTGATGCGCATAGAGTTGGAACCATGGTACGCCGATATCGTTAACTTCTTAGCCACAAATGTGATGCCAACCCATCTCTCTGGACCTGAACGGCGTTCACTTGTGAGGAATTGTCGCCATTACATATGGGATGACCCGTACTTGTTCCGCAAGGGAGGAGATGAAGTCTTGCGGAGGTGTGTACCCGAGAAAGAGCAATTGTCGATACTGAGATTCTGCCATGAGTTAGAATGTGGAGGGCATTATAGTGGCCAAAAAACCGCTCGCAAGGTGCTTCAATCCGGGTTCTTTTGGCCCAGCTTGTTTGAAGATGCGCGCTCATTTGTGGCGCAATGTGACTCATGCCAACGGAGTGGCAACATTGGCAAGCAACAAGAGATGCCCCAGCAAGGTAACTTAGTTGTTGAGCCTTTTGATGTTTGGGGTATAGACTTTATGGGACCATTCCCTAAGAGTAATGGGTACGAATATATCTTGGTTGCGGTCGACTATGTCACCAAATGGGTAGAGGCTGTTCCCACCCGGACTAATGATGCCAAGGTTGTACTCTCTTTTCTTCGTGATGTGATCTTCAATAGGTTTGGGACCCCGAGGTCCATTATCAGCGATGGGGGAGCTCACTTTGTGAACAAGGTCTTCGCTAATCTCATGAAGAAGTACGGGGTGACACATTTCGTTGCTACTCCATATCATCCTCAAACATCTGGCCAAGTGGAAGTGAGCAATCGGCAAATCAAGAAAATCTTGGAGCGGGTGGTCAAACCCTCGAGGAAGGATTGGTCCACACAAGTTGCCAGATGCACTATGGGCATATAGGACTTCGTTCAAAACGGTGATTGGTACCACTCCCTACCGGCTTGTGTACGGGAAAGCTTGCCATCTACCCGTGGAGTTGGAGCATAGAGCACTTTGGGCTATCAAGCAATTGAACCTTGATATGGAGAAAGCCGGTGAAGAAAGACTTTTGCAACTCACCGAGCTAGATGAGCTAAGATTGAAAGCCTTCGAAAGTGGTAAGATATACAAGGAACGAGCAAAGAGGTATCATGATAGAGGCATCATCCGCAAGGATTTAGTCCCAGGTCAAAAGGCACTCCTCTTCAACTCTCGGTTGCGACTTTTCCTGGAAAACTCCGTTCTAGATGGGACGGACCATTTGAAATTGTCCGAGTAGCACCCCATGGTGCTGTGGAACTCTTGGACAACAAAACCGGAGCTACCTTCAAGGTCAATGGCCAGAGAGTTAAGCCGTACCTAGAGCCTCTCGAGTCGACTCATGAAGTGGAAGTTGACTTGGTCGAGGTACCTATTGTATCTTAGTTCATTTCATTAGTTTCTTGCACTTTATTTGCTTTTGTAGTTGTGGCCTGTGTGCCTTTTGTCGTGATTCGTTTAGTCTAGTGTTTGTCTTGGTGCCTTAGGTGATTAAGATAGGAAAAAAAAAAAAAACATCGAAATCTGGAAACAGAGCCAAGCGAAGCGCTTGGCAAGCCCAAGCGGTCCGCTTGGAATTCCATTCTTACTGGAATTTCAAGCGGAGCGCCTGGAGCCTCCCAAGCGCTCCGCTTGACAAGCGGACCGCTTGGCAAGCGGTCCGCCTGGACCCTGTACCCAGATTTTCCTCGTTTTTTCCATTCTTCTCACCTTTGCGCACCGTTTTCACTTGTTTCTTGAGTCTTTTCAGGTACTACTCTATATAGGAGATTGGACACGAACCTTATCTCAGGGAAGTGTACTTTCAATCCAATTTTTCCTTTCTCATTCAACTTTTCTTTGCTCGAGGACGAGCAAAAGTTTAGGTTGGGGAGGGGGTATTGGATTTTCAGTACTATATGCTTGTGTGGTTCGTACATGCCTGATTTTACTCAAGTTCATGTGATTTGTCGTGTTTTTTCAAATTTTTGCATGCATATCATCCCTAGATTAGTTGTTGCACGTTGTTGTGTGTGGAGTTTATTGCCAAGTCTTTTGAACTTTTTTATTGAGTAGACTAAGTGTTTATGACCATTGATCATATGTTGCATCACTTTGCAAGTAGTTTGAGGCTTGTCTCGCTTGGTTTGTCACATTCGCATGTGCACTAGTTAAGCTTAGTAGTCTCGACATCACCTTGAGTGGTGTTTCTTCTGCTGCGGTTCACGATGGCCTTATAAAATGATGCATGTTAGAGTCTATGGTTGTAACCCGTGTAATTATGTACGTAAGAGGCGACAAGTTTCACCTCGATTAGAGATTGCCAAATGCCTAGGAAGGAGGTAGTGTGAGGTGTGCGATTCCTTGTATTAAACCTATTCTATCGAATAGGTTTGGGGACGGGGTTGCCTTATTTGATCTTGTCTTCGTCTTTGAGTCGTTGTAAAGTTTCTCTTTTCTTTTCTTTTTGTTTTGTGTCCCAACCTATTCTTTCGAATAGGTTTGGGGAGGTGTTTTGACACTTAGTACTGCTGCTTGCCCCTATATAAAAAAAAAAGAGAAAGAGAAAAAGAAAAAGAAGAAAAAAGAGAAAAGAAAAAGAGAAAAAAAAAAAAAAAAAAGAAGAAGAAAGAAAATAAAGATACCCAAAAGCAAAAGAAGGGTCGTTGCAAGCCAAAAGCAGTCTAGTAAAGTGTCAAGTGTCATGTAAATATTTGTTATTGTGAAGTATCGAGTTGTAAATTCTATCTTTCGTTTCGTGTCGCCTTTGTCCAAGGCCTGTTCTTGACCACCCTCGTCTTGCTATTCAAGAAGTGGTTGAAGGAGACTCATTCGTTGAGTCTGGGTAGAATAGGGGAGTGTCTTCTCTTTCTAGGGAACCCTCCTCGTTTGATGAGAGCCAGTATTGGTTCGCCCTCTCTTGAGGAAAGTCTCGCTTGGTGAACAGTAGTAAGCCCTCGGTTTCATAGGCACGGGGCAATTGTAGTATGATACATGCATCATTGTGTCGTCACTGACCAGGTCCAGGTAGAAGATGTTACGAGAGACTCCTTTGTTTAACCAAGTGCACATGAGAATGTGTATATTCGCAATCGAGGCATTCTTCAACCTACTTGCATGTCATGCTCATTTGGTTTTGTTCATAAGCATTTGGTAGATTCAATAGATTAGTTCACTTTACTTGGCATGAGACTCCTTTTGTGTTGCATTTAGGATAGTTTGTTGCTTGAGGACAAGCAAAGGTTTGGTTTGGGGAGTTTGATGAACGTATTTTTGACGCGTTCATCTTGTCTTTTTTACCTTCTTTTGCTATCTTTTAGCCTTGTTTTTGGTTATTTTGTAGAATAGTGTCACGTTATTGTTTTCTGCATTTTCAGGCACTTAGGTACGAAATGGCGTTTTGGAGCTAAAAACGAGCTTTTTTGATAGAAAATGGCCCCGTTGAAGTTCCTTGATCTCCACGGCTTGTTCGTGAGTGTTTGAGCATCAATAAGCATTGAGAAGGATGAGTCCAAGGCACCCGAGGGCCGTACGAGGGCAAAAAGATTGAGTTTGAAGACAAAAATCTGCCCAGGAGCCAAGCTAAGCGCCTGGAATAGTGAAGCGCTCCGCTTCATTTTCCAGGAGCTTTGGCACAGCAGCCAAGCGAAGCGCTTGGAGGGCCAAAGCGCTTCGCTTGCCAAGCGCTCCGCTGGCCTCTCCAAGCGGTCCGCTTGGCAGCGGTTACGTTTTCGGATTTTCCTTCTTAGATCTGATCTTCTGTACTTTTTCGATACTTTGAACACTAGCTTCGTTTGGAGAGCTCCTAAGCCCCAAAACTCAGAGAAACTCAGATTACATTGTATTTTAGATTGGATTAAGGTTTTGGCATAGGATTGCATCATTGTTTCATCTACGGAGAGGTTTCATCAATACCCACCGATAGTAC
>CM051457.1:44899611-44947225 GCA_028274465.1 Plantago ovata | reverse complement strand
GTGAAAAACGACATCATCAGACACAGTCCACCTACATCGACAAAATACTGAAGCGTTATAAGATGGACGACTCAAAGAGAGGCTTTCTCCCAGCTAGGCATGGGATTGTCTTATCAGTTAAGGATGGTCCTAAAACTGATGAAGAAAGAAATGCAATGAGTCGTGTGCCCTATGCTTCGGCAGTAGGGTCTATAATGTATGCGATGAATTGCACAAGGCCCGATGTGGCATATGCGCTTAGTGTCACTTGTCGACACCAACAGAATCCAGGAGTACCTCACTAGACTGCTGTAAAAAACATTCTTAAGTACCTTCGACGGACTAAAGAGATGTTCTTGGTGTTTGGTGGAGAACCAGAATTAAAGATGTCTAGGTATGTCGACGATGGATTTGAATCAGATCCTGATGACTTTAAGTCACAGATAGGATACGTATTCAAATTGAACGGGGGAGTTGTCTGTTGGAAGAGTTCTAAGCAAGCCACGGTTGCTGAGTCATCCACAGAAGCCGAGTACATTGCTGCATCAGAAGCATCGAAAGAAGTTGTCTGGATTTCAGAGTTCTTGAAGGAATTGAGGGTTGTTCCTGCTCCCAGTCCAATAACGATTATTGTGACAATACGGGCGTCGTCGCTCAAGCTAGGGAGCCTAGATCTACAAACAAGAACAAACATGTACTTAGAAAATATCACATTATACGTGAGATTATAGATAGAGGAGAAGTTAGTATAGAACGTGTCTCTACCACGGACAACGTGGCAGATCCTTTCACCAAGGTCTTATCAGTGGAAGTCCACTTAAGACATTATGCTAATCTGGGTATCAGGCATAAAGGTGACTGGCTCTAGTCCAAGTGGGAGATTGATAGTGTATATGTCCTAGAGACAGTCCTTACTAAGGGCATAGAGCCCTTATAGAGGGCATATATGTACCATTACACAATTCAACGTAATATAATATATGTTTGTTTCTTTTACTATTGAGTATCGATTTCATATTTATATTACACCAGGCATGCAGCATGTCATATCTCTATTACTGTCTGTATTGATATTAAACATGTCCCCTCGGATAGATGACCGATCACACAGATAGTGGGAGCTATGTGAGTTATCATCTATCCCAAACTCTCCCTAGTCGAGGTTCATCTCGGATGTAGGGGTCTGAATGAACCAGACGAGACTAGTATGCGTGGAGGTTATACTTGTTGGAGCAAGTATGAGCCGATCCCACGGCCACGAACGGATTGTTGGACAATCAAGAAACGTTCCCATAACTGCGCATAGTTGTTCGAAGAAGGATTATCGAACAATGGAAGTACCCACCGGACACTCCCATCGATCTGTACTCTACACCGAAGTGTCTATGGGAACCGGTAAGTTGTTGAAGTGATGCCAGTCGTCCTTTGTACTTACAGGAATTTATTATCACATTTGTTGCCCCATATCCTTGGTGGACCCATCGATGTCAGCTCTGAATAAGCAGTTGACCCAAGACACGATCCAGGATTATGGCTACATACAAATGGGGATGATAAGTGATTCTGTGAAGGATTCATCTCTCAAGTGTAGCACAGGAGAGTACTGCTCATAGTCTGCATAGTTGTGTTGGTAAAGTCACTGGCCAGTGCAAATGATATATTATGATGGTCATAAGTATATCTTAACCAAGAAACTCCCTGAGACGCCCGTGGATGTATTATTGGGATAGACACTTCATCGATCCTAGATGCATTCGAGCAAGTCAGATGAAGGGACGTTACCATCGCCCCGTTGAGCGCAACTGACTTCGCAACGAAAGGGTTAGCTTTGAGAAACCTCTCAAACGACCTCATGTATTAATATTGCAAATGGAACCGTCTAGGAATTCCATGTTGCCTAGTCTAGGACTTGCTTAATACGATGAGGCCCTATGGATCACACTATGCCTATCAGAATATCCTTGAAGATGAAATCGCAATTAATTTGGAATTGATTGTGATTGATGGATTATAAATGATTTGGAATTAATTTTAATATTTGGTGGCTCAATTAATTATTTGGAATTATTAATTGAATTGGCTAATTAATTGTATTTTATGTAAATACAATTAAAGATTATGTTTTGGAAATATAATAGAGGTTTGATTTGAAATGATATGTTAATTTAGAATTAACATATGCACTTGGGCAAAATCTACTTGGAGTTTGAATTGCCTTAGAACTATAAGTGGGTCCCAAAATTGGGACCCACCTATCTCCCGTAGGACTGGGTGCGCGCGCGCATAGATGAGATAGAGGAAGGAGTTCGACTCCTTCCTCTATTAGAAGTCCAAGGGATAAGTTAGATTTTCCTGATTGAGTTTTAATTTGATTGGGAATGAATCTAGACTTGATATTGGTTTACTAGTGCGATAAGAATTAGATTCTTATTCCTTTACGAAGTCTAATTGCTTATGCTTTAGGCTTCTATTGACTACTATATATAGTAGACTAATAGAGAACTTTGAATATAGTTTTACACACAGTTTACTACCCAGTTTTCTTAGAGAAAATAAAAGCTCTCCCCTCCTCTACGCGCGCGCACCACCTCTGCCGGAGGAATCGCCGCCCCGTCTTCTTGGTCACACAAAGAATATCCTAGCATTCTTCTGATAGGCTGTTCGTCCGTGGATACCAAGGTTGAGGTTCTAGGAGCTGGAAACTAACTCTTATTGTCTTGCAGATAATCAGAGTATTGCAGATATCTTCGACTTCGGCGAAGGAGAAGATACACCGGATTATTACGAAGACTTGGAAGCTGCTTGGAAGTAAGGTTAGTCTTCTAATTGACGTGTTTATATATATACGACATATACATAATCAATTAACCCGTATGTTAAGAAATTTTTTGAAATTCCGCTGCGTACCCTAGGGGTAACTCTGTATTTTCTTACAGTTCCCCACCAAAGCGGGAGTAGGTGAAGTCAAGGGCGATCCGAAAGAGGCGTGGGAATGTTATTGTACCTCAACAATAACAAATTCGACGAAACCGATACGGGTACTTCCATTCGAGGTGGAGAAGCTAACGCCGTTAGGAAAAAGACATTGTATGATCGTCGAGGGGGACTCCTTAGATTTCCCCTCGGATCATTCGGGGGAAAAGGAACGGTTAGAACCATGTTCAGAGGTCAAGGATCTTTTCTTCTTCGAAGGGTACCCAGAGAGGACCACCAAGATAGAGGCCGATCTTCCGGAAGAGCTCGAGTTATCATTGTCGCTTTTCTTGCGAAAAACACGGATATCTTCGCTTGGGGATCGATTGATCTGCGAGGCATCGACCAGCGGATCATAGTACATCGATTGAATGTAGATCCCTGGCAAAGCCGGTAAGTCAGAAGCAAAGAAACTTTAGTCGAGAAAAGAACCTGATAATCGATGAAGAAGTGGCCAAGCTTTTAAAAACAGGGCACATCAAGCCTACCCAATTTTTCGATTGGTTGTGCAACGTGGTGCTCGTCAACAAAGGAAAAAGGAAGTGGAGGATATGCAATGATTTACGGACCTCAACAAACGATGTCCTCGAGACCCGTACCCTAGTTGGTCGATTCGACCGCGGGGGCAGAGAGATTAAGCTTCATGGATGCATTTCAAGGATACCATCAGGTTCCGATGGCCAGAGAAGACATGGACAAGACGGATTTCGTCACTCATTCGGGGGTTTACTCATTTCGAGTCATGCCTTTCGGACTACGAAATGCAGGAGCTACTTATCAACACCCGGTTAACATGATGTTCGAGAAGGAAATCGGCCGAACCATGGAAGTTTACGTCGATGATATGCTTGTAAAAAGCATGAAGGCACATGAGCATGTTGACAATTTGGGGAGGTGCTTTGACATATTGAGGAAGTTCGATATGAAACTCAACCCCGCCAAGTGCGCGTTTGGAGTAAAGGGGGGAACATTCTTGGGGTACATGGTCACACAGAGAGGGATCGAAGCTAACCCGGAAAATCAAGCCAATCCGAGAATTTCCCAGCCCTCGAAACATAAACGAGGTCCAGAAATTGGTAGGCGGGTCATTGCATTGAGTCGGTTCATCTCAAGGTCAGGAGAGAAGAGTCTGCCCTTCTTCAAAGTGCTAAGGAACGCAAAATGTTTCGAGTGGGGGGAAGAGAGTAAAAAGGCCTTAGCCGACCTCAAAAACCATTTGTCCAAGCCGCCGCTCCTCTCGAAGCCTAGGACCGGAGAGGTTCTGTACTTGCATGTGGCCATTTCTCAGGAGGTAGTCAGCTCTGTTTTGGTACGCATTGAAGATAACCAACAGTACCCCATCTACTATTTAAGCAAGGTTCTCACTAAGGCTGAAGTCAACTATCTCGACATCGAGAAGTTCGCTTACAGCGTCGTACTAGCTTCGAGGCGCCTCCGACCCTATTTCCAAGCACATGAAATAGTGGTCCTCACCTCACAACCGTTGAAGAGGATGTTGGGCAAACCAGACCTATCGGGGAGGTTAGTACGATGGTCAGTAGAACTTATGGAGTATGCCCTTGAGTTCCAAAGTCCTAGCTCAAAAAAAGCCCAAGTCTTGGCTAATTTCTTCTTAGGGGGTAACAAAGACATCAACTTAGTGCTATCTCTCGAACTGGCCGAGAAGGGGGAGAACCTCGAAGCTCGATGGGAAGTGTACGTGGATGGATCCTCAAGAAGAGGACAAGGTGGGGTCGGCGTGCATATGTCAGACCCCGATGGTCTAGAACTAGATTTTGCGGTCCGATTGGCTTTTCCCGCAACAACCAATGAAGCAGAATACGAGGTTGTGCTCATCGACCTCAGACTATCCCTTGAAGGAGGAGCCAGGCATGTCCACGTGTACACGGATTCACAGCTAGTAGCCCAACAGCATGCGGGTGCTTTCGAGGCAAAGGAAGAGCCAATGAAGTTGTACTTAGCCGAACTTCAAGCCATGACCACTAAATTCCAAAGCGTTGATATTTCTCAGATATCTTGAAACTTAAAAAAAGTGGCCGATGGTTTAGAAAGATTTGGAAGCTCGGCGCAGATGATAACCACTCGTTAAATAACTCTCATGACGGTCCAACAACCAACAATCGGAGCTAACAACCTCAAAAGGAAGAGAGAGGCCGAAGTCAACACCCTCGACACAAATCACAAATGGTTGACAGATATCAAGGTATACATGAAAATCTCCACACAAAAACCATCGAAAGGTGACAAAAAAAATCGAAACATATTCCCCAAAAGGGATTGCCACTCACTAAAAAATGCTCTTTGCAGATGTTCAAACAAGGAGTCATCCCAACGGACCGAAACGAAGCAAGGAGATTGCAACGAAGGGCACAAAAATTTTTATGGGACGGGTCGAACCTCTACAAGAGATCCTTCGATCGTCCCCATCTGAAATGCGTCGAAAAAGAAGAAGCTCAATCCATTTTGGAGGAAATACATACGGGAAGTTGCGGTAACCACTCGGGGGGTAGGACTTTAGCCCAGAAGGTTCGACGGCAAGGGTTTTACTGGCCAACACTCATTCCAGATTCGAGGAATAGATCAAAAACGTCCGACGAATGCCAACGATTTGCTCGAAATAGCTCAGCTCCCGGGGAACCAATGATAGCGACCCCGATTTCATGCCCTTTCGACAGATGGGGCATAGACATCGTAGGGAAGCTCCCCACCACAACCAACCAGAAAAAGTTCCTAATCGTGGCCGTCGAGTACTTTTCCAAGTGGGTCGAAGCGGAGGCAGTTGGAAAGATCACCGAAGGAGTCGTCCAAAGCTTCATTTGGAGGAATATCATTTGTCGTTTTGGTCTCCCAAGGATAATCGTCTCAGATAACGGAACCGAATTCACAGGGAGGAAGATAAAAGCATGGTGCACAGAGTTGGGTATCAAGCAAAGTTTCACTTCCGTTGGCCATCCACAAGCCAACGGGCAAACAGAGGTCACTAACCGGACCATCATTGAGAACCTCGAAAAGCGATTGGGATCGTCGAAAGCAGATTGGACCGACGAGCTACATGGAGTCTTATGGGCTTATCGAACCACTCAAAGAACAGCAACTCAAGAAACACCTTTATGTATGGTGTACGGGTCCGAAGCAGTGGTACCGTGCAAAATCGCGGTAGAGACTCTCCAAGTGAAGGAATATGAACCCAGAAAAAATAATGAGTTACAAGCTTTCGAGTTAGACATGATCGACGCCAAAAGGGAGAAAGCAAGAGGTCGAATCTTAAGATATCTAGCCTTGATGACGAAGGCGTACAACAAGAACCTTATCGGAAGAGATCTCAATGTTGGAGACTTGGTATTGAGAAAGACTAGCATCCTCGAAAATGTTGGCAAGTTCGAAGAACCATGGAAGGGTCCCTACAAAGTAACAACCGTTTTGTCAAATGGAAGCTATCGACTCGCAGACCTCGAAGGAATTGAGGTACAAAGGTCTTGGAACATCAAGAACCTGAGGAAGTATTACTCATAATCAAGCATCGAGATTGGAGACTTACTTTTGATCAAGACATGTCAAGTGCCCGAGCTCCTCTAGCAAACCACCCTCACCGAAGGGTCGTCACTGATGAAGAGCGCTATTCACTTAAGGGTCAAAGTTTATATTACTTTTGGTCTATGTACACCGAAAACCCGAGCTCCTAACCACCCCCACCAAAGGGTCGTCACTGATGAGGAGCATCTTACACTTAAGGGTCAAAATCGGTTAAGCTTTTGTAGTGAGCCAAAAAGCTCGATCCCCTCTAGCAAACCACCATCCATCAGTCGTCACTGATGAGGGACGTGAATGAATGAATGAACTTTGGCAAACCATGATTCAGACACAAAAAATTCGAATAATCTAATCTCGATTTATGGGAAGATAGCCGACAGGCAAATCTCTTATAAATACGACCATTAATTATCGGAATAGTCCAAAAGACTTAAAGAAGATCGACAGAGGATGTTATTTCGACGGAAACAACAATCCCCTCGACGATTATTCACCTCGAAACACAATTTCAGGGTTAAGATAACATTTGACAAAGACAGCCGACGAGTTTTGTACTTATATCTAACGATTATCCTCAGACCCCTCGACCTTTTTAGTAAAGGTCGACACCAGGGACTTTTATTTGTATCTTGTTATTTCGACAGACATAACAAAGAACAAACACAAAGGATGAAACGAGTACTCGACACATAAAGCATGATCGAAACAGAAGCAAGACTTGAGCAATAAAAAGGGACTTACATTGACAAAAGACCTCGAATGGGAAGGTTACAACAAAAGGAGGATTCGACTAGGCCAATCAATACTTACTAACAAGGGAAGGCCTTAGATCGAATCCCTCCCAAAACAAGCATTCGAGTTACACAAAAAGACATTTAAAAAACCCTCGAATAAGCTTCCCCAGTTAAGCATTCATATTACATACAAAATAAAAATTGTTTGAAGGTAATTTAAAGTAGCTACAAAAGTCACTCGGCATACCGAGTCTTCAAAGGATCATTCGATTTCTTACTTAGCCTGATCACCACTGTGAGTTGTGTCCTCTAAAACTTCCCTCTCTCGGTTGGAGAAGAAGATGCCAGCCGAGAGAACCACCTCAGACAAGTTTCGATGGGAGTAGCTACCCACGTCAATCCCAGCAGATTGGAGGAGATCATTCCCGACCTCGCACATCGAGCCAATGAAGGAAGGAATGGGAGGAGAAGTAGGAATCTCCACTCCTCGCTAGCCAACGCAGTGAAGTACTCTTCTGCCGTAATACCCACTTCAGTCTCGGGCTCAGGGTTAGGAGGGTCCTCGAAATTCTGATCTTTGGAAAGGTCGATGTCGACACTCTCCTCGAAATCCGCCGTCAACTTGTGCTTTTTCCTCAGCTGGCCCACTACCTTGTCCTTCGTATCGACCACTTTCCCAACATCCTTCTTAGAGAGAAAGTATTTGAAAGATTGAGACTTCAAGAAGTCTCGGGCAGCGTTGACCCGGGCAAACTTGCCACTCCTCACAACTTCCTCCCTCGTCTTTCGAAGGGCAGCTTCGAAACCATCCCGCTCCTTGCTTAATTGGGCAGCTTTGGCCTCAAGAGTCAAACTCTTCTCTTCGACAGAGGACAGGCTGAGGGTCACCTTCGCATTGTGAGCTTGAAGAGCTCCTATATGCGTGAGTATATATGTCCTAGAGACAACCTACGATAGGGACGATATGTACTTGATCACATTCAGTTTTTGTTATTTATTTATGTTCATTTATTTATACATTATTAAATACAATTGGCATTACATTTTTATGAATATATTATTTGGTTGTTTGAATTATTCGATAAAATGTTTCCAAGGACTTAAGGTAATCACCAAGTTAGTGGGAGCTTGTGTGTCAATAATTAAGTCCTAAAATAAGTCACTAACTGAAGGTCATTGAGATACGGGATATCAATGATGCGATTGAAGCTAGCATATGTTGCATTAGATCCTTCGAGGATGTAGTAGGTCTCACTGCTACGAATGAACTTGATTATTCATAATGAACATATGGACACTTTGGAGAGTGTTGGCATACCCAACCGAGAAACCATTTGGTAAAGCTATTTAAGTGTCTATGGTAGTATCGGTGTGTAGGGTGATGTTAGTAGTCCTTAGACTTGAGGCCAATACTACATCATATGTGGAATAATGTACTTTGACCATGCGCAACGCTTCCACTCTTAAAGTAGGGTAGATACGGCATGTGTTGGGTATATTAGGAAGCATATGGTGTGAGTGATTGGGCCAAGATAGGATTCATTCCTCCGTAATAGATACTGGGAGAGAATACTCACTTCTCATATTTAGTGCGATCACAAAACCGGTGGCCACCGTATGTGAATATGTCAAAATGGTATTTGGACATAATTCATAGATCGACTAATAAGATTGAGAGATAATGAATGAAGTTATTAGAATGGACACATAACCATATTCTAGACTCATTCGAGTATTCGTGAATTAAGGGACCGTATCATCAAAGTACCTTACGCTACAGGTGGTTTGTTTTCCTCACAAACGTTCCTTGCATATTAATATTGTCTGATAAATTATCTAGGAATTTATTATGGCCTTAATTGGATTGTTGTTTAATATGCAAGGCCCTATGGGTCACACTTCAAGGTGGTGTTTCTACAAACGAGCTATGTATATTGGATTAAATATTAATTATATTAATATTAAATTATTATACAAAATATATAATGGAATTATTATTAATTAGATTAATATTAATTTATTATATGTGGAATATATTTTAAATATATAATTAATTTATTTAAATTGGATTTAATTAATTAATTGAAGACTTGTGCATTTGGGCGGAATTTAGAATGAGGTCCAAATAAAGAAGAAAAGAAAGGGAATGGAAATAATAATAAATAAAACAGAACCAGGCAGCTGGGCCGAAACCCAGCTGCTGGCCGATGGTGGGGGCAGCGTTTGCTGCCCCATGTATTTTGTTTTATTTTTTATTTTATTTTCTTCTTTTCTTTAATTCTTTCTTTTAGTAATTTGATTTATCTGTTTGTTAGATAGTTGATGACTTTTGAGGTCTCCTAGTCAATTAGATTTGCTGGGATAAAAATATTACGTGATATTCTAAACAAACTAACAGACTAAATCAGAAAGAAAGAAAGAAGTATTCCATTCTATTCCAACATACGTGAAAAACACTTTTCTCTCTGATAGTCAGAAAGAAAATATTCTCTCTCTCTATTAGCTCAAAAATAAATAGAAGAACCTCCTAGCGTTCTTGATAGAAATCACTGCCCGTGGATACTAAGGTCGAAGGAAGTAATCAACCTGTTGATGAGCCATCTTGGAGATTCTGTTGACGAAGATTTCATCTCTGCAGAAGAAGAAATCAACCAGTTACCGAACGAGGAGATTGCAAGGCTCTGTCCGGAGATTGAGGAACAACTACCCCGTGAATTTGCTTATCTGCTGGAGGACACGTAAGATATCTTCTAGTGTAATAAACGAATATAGTCATATCAGTTTAGTGAGATTAAAAAAAATTTAAACTTCGCTGCTTAGCCTTAGAGGCAATTTTTCTCACTTTTATAATACGCCGAAAGCTGGGCCACTTCATCATTTTTACGCTTAAGAGTGTTCTCGAGCCTCAGCCTGGCTTTCTTCTCATCGTCGATCCTTTGTTGGAAGGAGCCGGTCAGGGAGGTCTTCCGTTCCAGCCGGCTGGAAAGATTCTTCGACATAGTAATCAGCTGTACAAGAAACGAAAAGGTTAGCAAAAAAAAAAAAAAATGATTTCGAAAAAGATTACAATAGCCAGTACCTGCATCTGAAGCAAGGCTTCCTTTGCCCTAACCTCGGCATCCAACAAGCGGTCCAGTTCGGCTTGATCAACCCTCGAAGTCATCATCTCGGTCCAGCCGAGAGCAGTGTGACCCTCCCCTCGAAGGAAAGAGAATACCGTTCTTCTACCCCCTAGAGCTTGCCCTAGCTCATCGGCAGTGGGTACCCGCATCCTTCTCGAGCCAGTGGGGGACTCCGGCATGTCAATCACCGTCCTGTCCTCTTTTGATTTCTTGCTCCGATTGTCGGAGGTCGAAGGTTGGGCAGCTTCCAGCCTCCTCTTCGCAGACTCCCTCCCCGTGGCCACCCGACTAGGTGCGGGACCACTGTACTCTTCGACCCTCTTCGGCTCCGACCCTTGTACAGGGTTCGCCGAAGCAGTACTGGCGGCAGTAGGAGTCGCGGGAACTTTGCCGGTGGGGGTCGGCACAATGTCTTCGGTGAAGTTTTGGGGGATGATGGTCGACACGTTGTGGGGTCGAGGCTCAGTGTACTTGCTCACCTCAGTCACCTGAGACTTCTTAAGTTCCAATTCGAGGGCACGTTTGGCGAGGAAACGATTCGACATCTTGATCCAGTAACTTGAAAACACACAAACAACAGAGGTTAGATCCGTATATCGAAGGGAGCTTTCGAGTTCATAAAAAGTTTGAAGAAAATAAACACAAGGAACACTTAATCAAGTCTCGGATGCCCCACATCTCCGATACGGAGTCCGACGAAATTCCAGCAGGGAAGAGGATCGGCTCAACCAGGAGACTGTAAGGGTTGATTCGATTCTCAAGAGGAGTGTTCCTGTATCGATTGGACCACTTTGCCCTATCCTTCTCTTTGACTTCGGGCACATTCGACCCACGATGCCATATTCGAGGGGTTGGAACAACCCCAGGCGTTCCATCGATGTTCGGGGGAAGTCGTACATAAACATACCGACGCTTGTATCCGATCCCGTGAGAGGACTGAAACTTCCCAAATAACTCATAACCTTTAATAGGGGAGAAGTAATAGAAACCACCCCCATCGGGACTCTCCAGAATTTTGAAGAAGTGAAGAAAGTTAGAGGCCGTCAGCCTACGACCCACCGACTGACTCCAAACACAATATGCTATCAAACTACCCATAGCATTGGGTAATAGTTGAGTTGGACACATGCCAATATCCGTCAGGATTCGAGCCAATCCAGAGGAAATTGGGAATCGAAACCCATACTCAAAGTGGAGAAAATTCAAACAGAGACAGTCACTCGGAGGATTGTACATCTTATCCTCGGAACCAGGAATGAGGATCTCGTATGAATTCGGAATATCAAATTTCTTGTACAGAGATTCCGCCTCTCGAATCTTCACTGTGCTAGACTCGATCGAAAGCTTCCCATCGGCATTCATTTCGGTGGGAATGGGATCGGGATTAGGACCTTCCCCATCAGCTTCTAATTCGCCAAGATGGGTCGAGGGTCCCGCTAAATCAAGGTTCGCAACCGATTCAGCAGCAGAAATAGTAGAGTCACTTGGAGTCCTAATACGTTCACGAGCCATTTGCAGAAGAAAGTTCGAGACTTGTGAAACCGACCTACCGTGAAAAACCTGATTCGAAGTTAAAAACTCCCACAAATCAGAGGTGGTATGGGGTTCGGGGTCTCTACATAAGGAAGGTTTATCTACACTAAAAGAATTAGACCTAGCTTCCCTAGAGGGTCCACAGGCACCGGGTTGGTCATCGATTCGTTTCGACATCTCCGAAATTCTACACGGAGGAAACAATCATAAGAAACCCCAACCCGGAACCTATTGCATACATGAAGGCCCTGCTTCCTAAGAAAATTGAAAAGACACTAGGAGGTCGAAAGGGGGCCGAAGTAAATTCAAAAAGAAGAAGCAGGCATTACTCAAATATAAATGATGGTCCGAGAAAAACAAGTCGGCATGCAAAGTAAATTGAAGAATAATTCAAGTGTAGAAGATCATAAAGCAACCGGCAAAAAGGAAAACGAAAGCAAAGACAATTATTATTTAACGAGCAATTGACGAAAAGAAAGAGGGAAAAGATCAGATTGGCGTACCTGTAAAGAGTGAACGATTTCGAATTTTCCGGGGAAGCAGCCGACGACGAGTTTCACGGCGAGATAGAAAGAAAAATATTTTTATCAGTAAGGGAAATGGTGAAGTGAGAGAAGAAAAGAGTTTCTACCCCTTTTACTACTCCCATCTACTCTCCGTCATTATGACGCACGAAAACCAAGGCGTGTGTACCCCACGCGCCCACCCTGCGTCGAACACGTGTCTAGCTTTATGAATCGTCACCAACTGCAATGACGGTATTGCCCTTAGATCTGTTCAAATTTAACAAGGACACCTTTACCGCCAAGTCACCCACGAAAGGTCATAATAAATTTCGACAGACATCCCCACCTCGTCTCTCGAAATTTGGGGGACTTATGATGAGGAGATTATGTGATCTTTACTGTCGAACGAAAGGAACGACCCTCGAAGCAAAAGGAGCTCCGGTTTGCTCCCTTGGTCGACCCCATTTCTTCCCTCGAACAGGCACGTCGAAAATAACGTACGTCGGAGGGGACCATAGTACATTCTAGTACTGACAAGACGTCATTTTGTCCGGTTCCTAGACAACACCTTTGGCAGAGCTCGGAACCCACTTTCGTATCCTATATATATATATACATGTGCATTTATTACCACAACACACACTATTCCATATTTACTACACTTATGCTGCCCATTTATTCCCATGCAAGATATGTTAAATCATACCCGATCTAACTGAGGTAGATCGGGTCTTATACCCTAACACTACTACCTTCTCTCTTCGACAGGTTCCAAGTTCGTGTTCTCTCCCAAGACAAACTCATCCATCCATCCTTATGGGACCAGAGATGATGTATTAATCTTGACCATATTTTACCCGCATCAGGCCAGTTCCACCTTGTATGTTCTCCACACATCTTTCATTCTTGACAGGTAATACTTGGTAGCTGTCGTGCCATATGAGTTCAGGAAACTCCACATCACTCCTTTCTGTACCAACAATACACTGAATTAGTTTCTTTCTTGAGAACACCACCAGTTGATCATCTGCTACAGTTTAATCTGGAACCCAAAGGCCAAAACGGATGCTTACAGTTTTGAGCCTATGTAGTAGCTTTGTTGATTGTTTTCTCCCAAGAATTGAAAAATTCAAACACTTCAATCATTTATCAAGTGTTTCTTTTGCTGTTCTAGTTAGAATTCCTTCACCCCAGTTTAATAACGACAGATAATAGTGCAAATTCGCAAAAGAATAATAATCTTCAACTAAATATTTATACAATGAGTAATTTTCTCCAAGATGGAAAAAACAAAAAAAAAAAAAGTAAATCTAAAAGCAAAAATGTACAAGCCTCTCCTATTCCCAAAACTTAGAACGAGCAAACTTGAAACCTAATTAAACGGTCAACGAATGGTCAAAATCAATCTTCAAGTTCAAGGCCTATCTAACATCATAACCTCACGCAGAGTATTCCTCTCTTCAACAATAGTCTCCAGCAACGGCTTCTTAGACCTGCACATAGACAATCTATGCCTAAACTCCGGCGTCAACAGCTCCTCAATCTCCTCCAAATTCAACTTCGGCACCACGTCCTCCTGCTCCGGCGAGACCCTCACGCATCCAATCGAGCTTCTCTTCCCTCCGGAATTCGCCGTCACGAACAGCGCCGCCACGTCACCGGCCGAAACGACAGCGTTCAGCCGCTTCATGGAGAAAACCGCGTACACATTGCCGATTTCCAGATCTTCATCCGCGTTCAGGGGATTGAACCGCTTCCCGATCTGGAGAGACTGCGTGTTCACGAGGAAGGAGTTCGGACACTCGAGCATTAGCTCGGCGGCTTTGGTCGGCTCCGTGATGCGGCGGATCTCGCCGGTGGGGAAAATGACTCTTGTGCCCTTGCTAGAGGACTTGCACGGCGGTCCGTTCAATGTGCAGGAGGCGTAGTTTCCCATTGGTTTGGTGTTTATTGAGAGTTGAGAGAGAAATGGGAGTTGCAGAGAATTAGGGGGTATGGTTGGGGAAGAAAGTGGAGTGAGGGTGTGTATATAAACTGTTTGGGAAAGAAAGAAGGAAAAATGGATATGATTATTTTATTCCATTATTATATTAGGGAAATATTATTCGCTGGCCAGTTGTAGAAATGAAAACACGGAGAATTCCAGCTGGTAACTTAACTAATTTCCTTATTTATATTTTATTGTATTATTATGAGACTCACTCTATTATGCTGTTAGTATATTTTAATAATTTGTTATTGGCCAGGTATTTTGGTGTTAATACGTGTGGACCCCATATAATTTGTTGGTTTGCGTGTAACAGAATGATGAAATATGAATAAATGTTTTCCTTTTGAGTTGGTCTATACGGAACATTAGGATTTGCGCGCAATTTAATAAAAATAATAAATTAGTATAAAAATAGTGGGATGTGTTAATTTTACGGATAATTTTTTAATTGAATTGGAGTTGTTAAAGTATAAAATAGTGGCAAAGTTATAATAGTGTGTTAATTTTTCGGTTAATTTTTTAATTGAAGTGGAGTTGTTAAATTATAAAATAGTGACAAAATTATAATATAGTGTACAAAATAATATTTTTAATGTGTGGAACTACTTCCATTTTAGAAAATGGGTAATGTTTTATGAGACGGAGGGAATAAATATGTAAGGAGAAGTGGGTAAAATTTTGTGAGACGGAGGGAATAAATATGTAAGGAGAAAATAATAATTTTCTAGTTACCCATATATAAAAATTTGGACAGTACATTAAATGAAAATTTACCAAAAACTGTATTTTTCAAAAAGTTTGTATAATAATTTAGTAATATATGAATACCTTTTTTACATGAAAATAAACTCACCTTTCATAATAATTTAAGAGCACTCTTTATGGAGGATTATTTTAGTTTAATTGGGACTTAAATTCCCAAATAAGTACAGAAAGGACTCCAATGGGGACTTTTTCTGGGACTACTAAATACTAGACCATAGAAAAGGCTTCTAAATAGTAACCCCATTTAAGCCCCCAAATTATATAAAAAATAATTATTTAATTAAAAAATCGAATAATGAAGTAGTATGTGTATCATGGGTCCTACATAAAAGTCGCAAACCGTAGGAGACTTCAATTTGGAAAGATTTTTTTGGGATTTATATGTTTAAATCCCCAATTAACTATAAGGAGTGTTCTAGAATGTGTTCAACCTTATAAATTGAAAGATTTTCACATAAATGTTTTCATCGCGGTATTTAACTGTCTTATTAATTAATCTCTTGTGAATTAGAAAATGCAGAAGTCTTTGATTAAGGTGGCATGGTGATGCTCCATGTATTTAGAGTACATTTGTGGAATTATCAAAAGACAATTTTACATTCCAAACAAAGACTATCAGAACTCAGAAGTTTATTTCATTCTCATAGTAATTTTATTACGGAATTTTAAATGATACATATCATATATACTGCAATATATGAAATTTTTGTTGAGCCACAATCGATCGCTCAAATTCCACAAGAACAAAACCCATGATAACATACCGGCATATCAGACCCTATGATTTCACACATTTTTGCACAATCCAAATCGATTATGCACCGTTTACGCAAACTTGATTCATGAACCAATCTTGCATTTGAGCCCAAAATACCTACAATTTTTGTAAAATCATTAAAAAAAAATCAAATGATTATCATACTCACTAGCTTCAATTATTAAATTGAACAAGAATACTAAAATGTTTTCCTTCCTTTCAATATTGACTACTAAAATAATTTACTATAGACAAGACGTATGTATGAGGAGACGGTGCGCTAACACATCGACCACTAACCCTGATAGACGTTCCAATTTATCTCTCTTGCATTCTAAGGACATTTTGTTTACAACAACAACAACAACAACAATATTAATAGATAAATAAATATATAAAATACAACGTCAAATACATTTGATAATTACCAAATTCATTGAGCATGAGCGCTACTAAGACCATGATAATAGCCACCTTAAACAAAGACTTCTGCATTTTACAACTTACTTACAAAAGAAAGACAAATGGAATAGGGTGAAAACATTTTGTGGAAACATTCCATTTATAATGCATGGACACATCTTTAATTATGAAAGTTGAGATTATTAGCATGTAAAGTTATTCATATATTGCAAGAATATTATACAAACTTTTGTAAAAGACTATCTTTGGTAAATTTTCATATATGTATTGACTAATTTTTTTTATATTGGTAAATGTACTTTTTAAATTGGATGACCAGGAGTTGGGCCTAATTTGTTCTCACAAATTATTTAAATTTTTCAAAGAAATAGCATTAAATATTTTGTAAACCTAAACACGTAGTATAATACCATTCTAAATATATAGCCTTTTGGTAAATTTTCATTTAGTATCTGTTTAGTATTTAAAATGATTAATTAAATAGTAGGGAGAAGTTTTTTTTTTTTTTTTTTGGATTAATAATTGTGTACTTATAAACATTTGCTTAGTGGGAAGCCCCAAAATAAAAATTTGACACGTTCGGACGTGTACCATGAGATAGGCTCACGCCAAGATGAAACCTATCATTTTGTCCTCAAATATAATAAAATAATATCGAATAGTAATACAGGGCATCTAAACCCCATACAATGGTTTACATGTTGCATATACGGATCGGTGAAGGGTAAGGTTTTTAAATTTTTGCACAAGATCATCGGTATAAGAAGATCATAAACATGAAATATCGCCACAACTAGTTACAAAACTTATGATTATTAACTATTAACTATCCATAACATATATAACATGAATTATAAACATAAATACAACCCTTTGTTTCTATAATAATGTAATTATCAACAAACAAATTTGCAATTCATACAGAATAGCAAAACTTCATGTTCATATAATCATTAAAACCTTGTATGTGATAATTGGTATGAGATTCACCCTCAACAGTCAACAATACAAAACAAAAACAAATAGTAACAGTTGCCGAGAGGTTCCGAGTAAAAGTGCAAGAATGTTTTTACTATGCAGGAGGCTTGTGACTACGAACACATTAATGAAGATGGGTGCACAAATTTCCCTGTCGTGTGTGTTTTTTGATGATTTTTTAGTTTATTTTAAACTTTTTATTTGACTTAATTACATCTGGCACTCCCACTAAACACACACTTTAAAAAAAAAAACCAGCTTGCCCAGAGAATTAAATCCTAGTCCATTCCGGGCTCCGGCATTGACTCAGGCGAGTCCCCTTTCTCCGTTTAGCAACAAACAAACACGCCCTTACTAGTTTTTTATTTCTGTTTTTGTTTTTATGTATTAAATTCACAAAATTTAATATACACACCAAAATTAAATTCCCAAACCTATTTCCCCCTTTTGCTTACCTGCCTTGCGTTCGTCCCACTTTATAAACGTCTTCTCTGCAACTCCAAATTCCGCCATAATCGATCAAAATTCCGGTAAAAAATCGTCTCCTCTTGCTCTATTTTGTTCCGTCGCACAGTTACAATTACCGTGGGAGCACGAAAACTCCAAAACGGCGACTTTCGAGCAGGTTAGTGAGGTGTTTCTAATTTTTTTTTATTTTTTTTGGCTTATTGATGTTGTTTTGTGTCGTATTGTATCATACTTGCATTGTGGTTTGGTTGGAACTGTTACATTCACTTTCAAATTGAACTAGGGTTTACGTTTGCAATTCTGTTAATTTTATTTTTTTTTGGTCAGTTGGGATTGAGCTTTTGTTGTTAGGAATCATGCAACGTCCAAGGTTTCATATCCGGATTCACTTTGGTGACCTGAATTACACATTGACGAACATCCATCCCGACAGGTACTCACACAACCAATTACTTGAATTTGTGAATGATTATGTGCTAGATAGGGTTGAGTCTGAGGGCACCATGTTTTTCACCATGTTGGCTCAATGTGATGATGGAACTATAATAGGTGTGCTTAGTGATGGTAGTGCTAAGATGATGTTTGACAGAAACATGAACATAAGGGAAATTGAATTGTGCTTGGTTGGTGATGATGTTATACCTCTTGCTAAACATACTCCTAAGGACAAGAATAAGAAGGGAAAGAGAAAGATTTCTGATGCTTATGATGCTGATTTTGAAGTTCCTTTGACTGAACCACCTGCTAGGAGGAGATTGTTTAGGGCTAGGAGTTGCAAACCTAAACCTCCTAAAAGTCCAAAGCAATACCCAAAAAGTCCTGCTGATGTTATTGACTTGACAGAGGAGGATGAAATCCCACCTCAAACACAAGCTACTCAACTAGAGCCTGATTCATCGATTCCCTCACCAATCCAGTCCCCTATACATATGGCTTCTACCCCCAAATCTCCTGAAATTCAGACTATGAATGAGACTAATAATACAACTCCTTACATTCCTCACTATACTATTCCAACTCCAGTCAAGCCTAACATACCACAGCCTGAGGTGGAGAAAATTGACTTTGATCAACTCTTGAGGACTATAATGAGCATGAATGATCCAGTGACTAAGACTGGACAATGGGTTGAGAATGAGAAATTGAATGTGAATGATAGTGAGCCTGTTAATGATGCAATGAATGAGACTGACAATGTTGGGGATGACACTGGTGGTGTAGATGAGACACTTGTTGATGAATCTGGATTGAATATGAATGGCAGAGCCACTCTTTGAGATTGAAGAATACAGTTTTACATTCCTAGTGAACATGGAAACTAGATCTTGCACTGCAACAGGTGGGATATAAGTGGAATCCCCTGTAGAGCTGCTTGGGTTGAAATCACACACAACAGGGAAGAGGCAGAGAACTATGTGAGTGACAATCACACAAAGGCTGCCTACTTGAGATCATATGGATTTGCTTTGTTTCCAGTCCCAGATCATAGGTTCTGGCCAGACAACCTAACCCCAGAGATTTTCTCCCCACCTGTTATTGAGAAGAAGCCTGGGAGGCCAAAGAAGATTAGAATAAGACACCCATCAGAGGGTACAAAAGCTAAGACTCCAATTCATCTCTTAAGAAAACAGAAGAAATGCAGTTTGTGTGGACAAAAGGGTCATACAAAGCCCAAGTGTCCTACCAAGGTATGATTTCTGTATGCTCAGTTCAGTTTTTATATTGCATTCACTTTACTAATAGTATGTATTGTTGTCTCAGGATAAGAGCAAGGGAGATGGCAAGGGAAAAGGCAAGGCCAAGGCTAGTTCCTCTTCTCAACAAGTTCCAGTAACTCAGGAGGTTGTAAATACTTTTATAAGTGTTATTCTTGGATTTTGAGTGAATATATTGTTAGTTGATGTGTCTGCTGAATCTATGTTAGTTTACGGTTTGCTGAATCTGTTGGTAAAGTTGTGTCCGTCGAGCAATAGTTTGCCTTAGTGCGTTGTAATAAAACCGTTTCGGTTATCTGAATTAATAAGAATTAAGTCATTAAAAATTCCTTGCTTGCCGTGTTTACATTCTTCAGTGTTACAAGTACTTAAAAAATTATCTATAAATCCGGACATACTTCTTGGTAACCATAAGTCTGGTATACATGTCTGATTGTATACAATAGGATAAGACTTTACATGGTAGTTGTATGTGAAATAGGTCAGCAACGTTCATGTATTTAGGATTGGGACATGAGGATCTAAAGTTGATTTGTTGGGATTCTATACCTCGGTGATGGCTATCACCTATGAGGGGTTGGCTTATCGAGGTTGACTAATCGAATGAGATCATATAGGAACTACTTCATTTGGTTCGGGGAATCATATCGGACCTAGACAAGACGAGAAGCGAACAACTGATGAATGTGTATTTTACACTTTCATTTGAGTCTTTTTCACCTATTTTAGCTATCCTCTATGTTAATTTAGCTATATTTTAGTGAATTTTATTAGAATAGTGTCACGTTTCCCATTAGTTTTTATTTTACAGGTTTTGGTTGAAAAACGAGGTTTTTCGGGCAATTATATTGAAGTAGACAAGGAATTGGTGTTCCAGAAGCCTAATTGGAGTATCTGAAAGATTCCAGATAGGATTTGAAGTCTAGGGGTCGAATCTGGAGCCTAGAAGGTCACTAGAATTTGGAAACCGAGTTCGAAAAGGGGAAGAAATCCAAAAACGCGTCGAAAACGCATATCTGGCCGAAATTTACTCCCGGGCGAGTCGCCCGGGATGTGGGGCGAATCGCCCCACACCAGGCGAATCGCCCGGTGTGTGGGGCCCTTCGCCCCACACTATTCGAAAGCCTATATATAGTTGCTCAGTTTTCTCCGTTTTTCATACTTTTTCAGACCTTTTCTCTCACCTTTCTCTGTAGTTTTAGGTAGGAATTTCCCAGAGCCTGTTCTGGGGGTTCTTAGCTTAGGAGATACTTGTTCTTAGCAGTTTGGAGCTTGTAAGATCGCGATTCTTCGGAGATTGACAACCTTCGGTAACATTGTATCTTACAGTTTTTCTATTTATATTTATATATCTTTCATCACGTTTTCATTCATTCGTGGTATGATTTCTGTTGATTGCATGACAACTATGAGTAGCTAAACTTCTCGTTGGTGATAGTATGTGATTTCTTAGCGAAGGGTTGATAATTATGCTAATGGCTATATCGCGCATTATACTCTGAGTTATTGCTTTATTTCTTTGATCTATCTAAATCTATATCTTCGTAGTGTTGAATAATTACGGAACACAATTGGACAATTCATTGATCAAAGATCTCCATGCAAGACCGAGGAATTTACGCATGATTATTAACCTGTTATGCTTTGAATGATCATACTATCACCAATCTCCATTATCTGTTAAGAAAACCTTTGCTAAGTCGTCTGCTGTTTTATATTCTTAAGTTAAATTAGATAAAACTAGTTATAGTCCTTATAGATCGACACTCGAGGTTATTCTACTACTACACTACGGTTTTCGTTGTAGTTGTGAATTGCCTTTGGCTAAATACAAATTTATTTGATTAATTGGAACCCGACATTCCACGTTCATCAAATTGGCGCCGTTGCCGGGGACTATACTCCTTTTTTCTGTTTAATTTGTTTATATTTTCAGCATTCAATTCCTAGTTCTAGTTGTTTTTAGTTTTCCTATTTAATCTCTCTCTGATACCCCTTTCCTAGTCTTAGTAGTATTCGATTTTTAGAATTTTTCTTGATCTTCGAAATTTCTAACGAGACTAATTTTCAGTTTTGAGTTACTCCTATTCCAAATTTCCAGGTATGACGACCTTAAAAGCTCGCTTGACACCTACGTTCTCGCAAGTCAGGAAAGGGTCAGCTATATACTTGGAAGAAGAGTTATCAGGGTATGAGGTAACGAGTTCTGTAGTGAGAAGGATTCCGAGGTTCGAAGATGGAGTGGGGATGAATCCGTTAAGCTTCATCAGGTCCTATGAGGAAGAAATAGCAAAAGTTCCAGCAAAGGGGTTCACTGAGGACCAATTATGCAGGAAATTATTTTCTTTTGCTCTAGGATATGAACCAAGGATTTGGATAGCAAGGTTAGCACCAGGATCACTGAGGACCTGGAGCCAAGTAGTAGAGGAGTTCTTGGCACGTTTCATGCCTTACCATGAGACGATTGCACTGCGGAATCGGATCGAACACTTCAAGCAAGGAGAATATGAGCGGTTCTGTGACACCTATGAACGTTTTGTGATGTATAAACGTGAGTGCCCCCACCACCGTTTCGACGACGGGGAGCTGATTTGGTTTTTTGTTGGTGGACTACGTGATGAAGTTAGGCTTCAAGTGGATGGGATGTGTGGAGGTTTAGAAGAATGTACAGTTGAAGAGGCAGAGAAGGTCTTTCAAAAGTACGCCAATGGATCCGCACAATCCGAGAAAATAATGTCGAATGAAGTCACCAACATATATTCAAATCAAGGCGAAACTGACGGGTTATACGAAGGATATTCTGAAGACGAAGACATCAGTGAGGAGGAGGAACTTGCGTTTTACGCAGGGATTAAAGCCATTGAGAGTGTTTTCGAGATAGCACACAGGGGCAAGCTGAGAACAATCTTCGCATCGAAAAGGCTTTTGAAGCGGTCGAAGTAACCGAGCAACTTATCAAGGAGCTTAGCCTGTTGAAGTGCGAAAGGTGCGGGAAAGCAGTCGAAGACATGATGAATGTGTATTTTACACTTTTCATTCGAGTCTTTTTCACCTATTTTAGCTATCCTCTATGTTAATTTAGCTATATTTTAGTACATTTTATTAGAATAGTGTCACGTTTCCCTTTAGATTTTATTTTACAGGTTTTGGTTGAAATTCGGGGATTTCCGGGCAATTATATTGAAGTTGACAAGGAATTGGTGTTCCAGAAGCCTATTTGGAGTATCTGAAGGTTTCCGGATAGGATTTGGAGTCTAGGGGTCGAATCTGGAGGTTAGAAGGCCACTAGAAGTCAGAAACCGAGTCCGAAAGGGTGAAGAAATCCAAAACCGCGTCGAAAAACGCGGAATTCCGCGAATAAGTCGGGGGGCGAACCGCCCCAACCTGCGGCGAACCGCCCCGTGTTTTATTCGGGGCCTATATATAGTGCTCAGTTTTCTCTCCGAAAATCATATCTTTCCAGACCTTCTCTCTCACCTCTCTCCATAGTTTTAGGTAGGAACTTCCTGGGGCCTGTCCTGGGAGTTCTGTAGCTTAGGGGATACTTTTTCATAGCAGTTTGGAGCTCGTAGGACCGCAATCATCCGGAGATTGACAACCTTCGGTAACTTTGTATCTTACAGTTTTATTCTACTTATTTTATATTCTTTCAACATGTTTTCTTCTATGATTTCTGTTGATTGCATGCTTATTATGAGTAGCTAAACTTATCGTTGGTGGTAGTATGTGAATTCTTAGCGAAGGGAAGATAATCATGCTAATGGCTATATCGCGCATTATACTCTGTGTCATTGCTTTATTTCGTTGATCAGTTGTAACCAAAATTCTCGTATGTTGTATTGATTATTATGCACAATTGGACACTAGTCGACCATCAGACCAATTATCTTCGTAGTGTTGAATAATTACGGAACACATTAGGACAATCGTGATTGACTAGTCAGACCAAATTATCTTCGTAGTGCTTAATACTTGCAACAGGACACTAGATTGATTCAAAGATCTCTATGCAAGACCGAGGAATTTATGCATGATTATCGACCCGTTATGTTAAGAAGGACCATACTATCACCAATCTCCATTATCTGCTAGAAACCCCTCTGCTATCTGTTTGCTGTTTTTATATTCTAAATTAGATTTGATAAAGCTAGTTATAGTCCTGAGAGAACGACACTCGAGTCATTCTGCTGCTACACTACGGTTTTCGTTGTAGTTGTGGATTGCCTTTGGCTAAATAACAAATTTATTTGACTGAATCCGGAGCACGACATCCACGTTCATTAAGACACCCCCCTGGTAGTAGAGGGCGAATCACCCGAGGTAGGGGGCGAATTGCCCCCCAACTCCAGGGAATTGGACGACCCCGATGTGACACCTGAAACTGATCCCGAGCCACTTCCATCTTTTACTACCAAGGAGAATGAGTGCGAAGAGGTGAATCTATTACTCCGTGGAGGCAAGATGACCAAAATTCCTAACTTCGTGCGTCCTAAACAGGTCGAATCTACTGGGACCAAAAATACAGGACCAAGCGCAGAACAAGAGGTTAGCGAAAGTTCCAAAGAACCTCAAGAAGTTCCAGGAAGGAATGATGAACCAAGACCATCTGTGGAAGACATAGGTGATGACGAAGTCGAGGTAGGAACTCGTGCGCCAGGGGAACTTCACAAATCTTCTAATCCATATGTGCCTCCAAAGCCACATGTACCATTCCCAAGTCGGATCAAGCCAGCCAAGAAGGATATTCAAGAGTCACCCCTATTCCAACGCCTCTCAAAAGTGGAAGTCAATGTGCCTCTCTTGGAGTTAATCCAAAACATTCCAGATTATACGAAATTATTTCGTGAGATCAAGAACAAAAGGGTTGCTTCAGGAAAGGAAGTGAATGGGGTTGAAACGGTCAACTCAATTGCCGGATTGCCCGTGAAGAAAAAGGATCCTGGAAGTTTCATCATCGACATCGCCTTAGGGAATGGACGAACTACGAAGGCAATGCTTGACTTAGGAGCTAGCATTAACTTAATGCCCTATTCGGTGTACAAGGCCCTGGAACTCGGAGAATTGACACCAACTGATATGGTCGTCCAAATGGCAGACCAAAGTGTGAAGAGGCCGGTCGGGATAATAGAAGACATCCTTGTGAAGGTGGACAAATTGATAATCCCAGCTGATTTTGTAGTAATGAAGTCTGCAGACGAGGGAAAGAGCCATATTCGTGAGCACGTAGTACTACTTGGGAGACCGTTCATGGCGACTACCAACACATGCCTTGAACTTAAGGGCAAGAAAATAACCATGGAGGTAATGGGCGAGAAGATTGAGTTGGTAGGATGTAGCATCGGAGATAAGGAAGTCGCGGAAGAGTTAAATTTTGTCGATTGCTATGAGTCCGTGATTCCGAATTTCATCATTGCCATGATAATCGTGAACCACTTGAGGAGGCACTGACCATGCAAACTAAGACGAGCTACATGACCGAAGAAGCAAGGGAACTTAGTTGAAATAATGGATAGCACCCCAGAAATTCCCGCAGGAGAGGAGGTACTTGAACCTTTAGATGAAGAAGAGGAAGACAGTAGGTTTCCTGAAGAGCCTAGCTTAGAATTGAAACCACTTCTTGCGCACCTCAAGTATGTATACTTAGGGGAAAATCAGAAGACGCCTGTAATTGTCTCCTCACATCTCTCCAACGATGAAGAAAGTAGGCTGATTGAAGTATTGAAAGAAAATTCTGCAGCTATAGGATGGGGGATCAGTGATATCAAAGGAATTAGCCCTACAGGGTGTGCGCACAACATCACTCTAGAACAAGATGCAAAACCCGTTAGGCAACCTCAGCGTAGGATAAATCCAGCCATGCAAGAGGTGGTAAAGAAAGAAGTGATCAAGTTGCTAGATGCTGATATGATTTACCCCATCCCTCATAGTCGATGGGTGAGCCCGGTACATGTAGTCCCTAAGAAATCAGGAGTCACGGTGGAAGAGAATGAGAAGGGAGAGTTGGTACCGGTTAGGAAGACCACTGGATGGCGGATGTGCATTGACTATAGAATATTAAATGCCGCCACTAAGAAAGACCACTTCCCTTTACCATTTATAGCTGACATGCTAAATCGCCTTGCGGGGCGGAAGTTTTATTGTTTTCTTGATGGTTTATCAGGTTTCTACCAGATTCCGATTGCACCGGAGGATCAGGAGAAGACGACATTCACTTGCCCATTCGGAACATTTGCCTATAGGAGGATGCCATTTGGACTATGCAACGCTCCCGCCACTTTTCAAAGGTGCATGCTTTCTGTTTTCTCTTACATGGTAACTAAATTTGTTGAAGTTTTCATGGATGATTTTTCCCTTTTTGGTGATTCGTTTGATGAATGCTTGCAAAGATTAGATCTTGTTTTGAAAAGGTGCATTGAATGCAATTTGACCTTAAGCTGGGAGAAGAGTCATTACATGGTTAGAGAAGGCATTGTTCTAGGACATGTAGTTTCTGAAAGAGGTATTGAGGTAGACAAGGCTAAGATCAAAATCATTGAAAAACTTCCCCCACCTACTTGTGTGAAAGAATTGCAATCTTTTCTTGGCCATGTAGGATTTCATAGGAGGTTTATTAAAGATTTTTCGAAAATTGCTAAACCTTTAAGTAGCTTGCTTGCAAAGGATGTGGTTTTCCATTTCTCTAATGATTGCTTAGTTGCTTTTAATACCCTTAAGGAAAAGCTTGTTTCTGCTCCCATTGTTGTGCCGCCTGATTGGAATCTTCCTTTTGAGATTATGTGTGATGCTTCGAATTTTGCTATGGGTGCTGTTTTATGCCAAAAAGTTGATAAGCAGTATCGTGTGATTTATTATGTTAGTAAGACTCTAGACTCTGCGCAAGTTAATTATACAACTACTGAAAAGGAATTTTTAGCTGTTGTCTTTGCTTTACAAAAGTTTAGGTCTTATTTAATTGGCCATCCTGTGAATGTCCATACTGATCATGCTGCTTTGAGACATTTGATAGCTAAGCAAGATTCTAAGCCTAGGTTAATCCGTTGGGTCCTTTTGCTGCAAGACTTTGATTTGACCATAGTAGATAGAGCTGGTAGGGAGAATTTAGTAGCCGATCATTTGTCCAGAATACCCAATATCCCTGTTGATTCAATACCCATGAATGAGGACCTCCCAGATGAGCACTTAATGAAGGCTGATGAAGAGCCATGGTATGCTGATATTGTAAACTATTTGGCTATGAATGTTTGCCCTACTAACTTTTCAGCCTCAGACTAGAGAGCCCTTGCCAAGCGTTGCAGGACTTACATATGGGATGATCCACATCTATTCAAAGAAGGAGCTGATGGGATTCTAAGGAGATGCGTGCCACAAGAAGAGCAACAAAGTGTGTTGAGTCATTGCCATGAGCTTAATTGTGGGGGACACTATAGTGGCTTGAAAACAGCTCGCAAGGTACTACAAGCAGGGTTTTACTGGCCAACAATATACCGAGATGCTCGAAGTTTTGTGTAAAATTGTGACCCATGTCAACGAGGTGGTAATATTGGCAAGAAAGACGAAATGCCCCTTCAAGGGAATCTAGTGGTAGAACCTTTCGATGTATGGGGCATTGATTTCATGGGACCATTTCCATCAAGTGGAGGCTTTGTACACATTCTTGTTGCAGTGGATTATGTGACTAAATGGGTGGAGGCAATTCCTACAAAAACAAATGAAGGCGCAGTGGTTATGAAGTTCTTGAAGGAGGTAATATTCTCTAGATTTGGGTGCCCTAGGACAATCATCAGTGATGGAGGGTCACACTTCGTCAATAGAACGTTTGCCTCCCTTCTTAAGAGATACAGTGTCCACCATAGTGTCGCTACACCATATCACCCACAGACATCGGGACAAGTCGAAGTCAGCAACTGTCAAATTAAGAAGATCCTGGAGCGAGTAGTGAAGCCTAGTAGGAAATATTGAGTAGGAAAATTGAATGATGCACTTTGGGCATACAGGACTAGCTACAAGACGGTGATCGGGACCACTCCGTACAGACTTGTGTATGGGAAAGCATGTCATCTTCCCGTAGAACTGGAACACAAGGCATATTGGGCTATAAAGGCACTCAATCTTGATATGGGGAAAGCTGGCGAGGAACGATTGTTGCAACTAGATGAGCTTGATGAATTACGACTAGGTGCTTATGAAAATGCCAAGATCTACAAGGAACGTACTAAGAAGTATCATGATCGTGGTATAGTACGTAAGGAATTGATTTCTGGACAAAAAGATTTGGTATTTAATTCTCGCCTTCGACTATTTCCTGGAAAGCTCTGTACTCGTTGGGATGGACTGTACGAAATTATCGAAGTTGCTCCCCATGGAGCTGTAAAACTCTTTGATCCAAAGACGGGCAATACCTTCAAGGTGAATGGCCAGCGAGTGAAGCCATACTTCGAGATATCTAGTGATCAAAGGGAGGTTGATCACCTTGAGCTTACCCTTACCGCCTCCACTAAAGGTTAGTGTGTTTTGTTGTTTTGTTTTCTCACGAGTTTGATTTAGTATTATAGGTCACTTATACAAGTATTGGCTCTCACCTTAAATCCACTTTCGACGTTCGGGACGAGCGACGACGTTCAGGTTTGGGGAGGGGGTTATCGCTAGTTATCTCTCTACTTATCTTGCTTATGATAAACTCGTGATTTTTTTTGCATTTGCATTTGCACGTTTACCGCTTTCTTAGTTTTTAGATTGCATTCACTACATTCATCCTAGGATAGTCTTGCATGTTTTATATGGAGTTTATTGCCAAATGTTTTTGAACTTTTTTATTGGGTAGAATAACTAACTATGCCATTAATCATATGCTTCATCTCTATGAATTTGTTTGAGGTTTTTCTCGCTTGGCTTGTCACATTTATGTATTGCACTTAGTTAAGCTTGGTAGTCTCGACATCACTTAGTGGTGTTTTCTCTACTGCGGTTCACGAAGGCCTTTATAATAGGATGATGCATGTTAGGGTCTTATGGTTGTTTTCCCGAGTAATTATGTATCTAAGAGGCAACAAGTCTTCACCTTGCTTTGAGATTGCTAAATGCCTAGGAAGGAGGTAGTGTGAGGTTGTGTGATCCTTTGTTTGCAACCTATTCTTTCGAATAGGTTTGGGGAGGGGTTGCACCATCATTAGACTTGTTTTTCGTTTTTCATTTCTGTGTTGTGAGTTTATTTTTCCTTTCTCGTAAATTTTATACTCCAACCTATTCTTTCGAATAGGTTTGGGGAAGTCGTTTGTGAGTCATTTTGTTTCTTTTTCGTTATGCTACTGCTGGCTGAAAAAAATTCAAAAAAAAGAAAAGAAAAATTCCAGAAAAAAAGAAAAACAAAACTGGAAAAGAAAAAAAAAGAAGAAAAAAGAAAAGACCCCAAAAAAGCAAAGAAGGGTCCAAAAAAGAAATCCAAATAGCAGTTTAGCAAAGTGTTGTGTCTCATTTTCCAATTCTTGTAATGTTCGTAATCGTGTGTAAATTTTTGTCTTTTGTTTTTGAGTGTCATCTGTTCTAGACCACCCTCGTCCTGTCATTCAGGAAGTGGTGAATAGCTTAAGGCTTTGCTTGAGAGATGGGTAGAATAGGGGAGTGTTATCTTTTATAGGAAACCCTCCTTCGTTTGATGAGAGCCAGTACTGGTTCGACCTCTTTGAGGAAAAGTCTTAACTTGGTGAACAGCAGTAAGACCTCAGTTTCATAGGCACGGGACAACCATTCGTATCTTAACATGTTTCATTACGTCGTCACTGACTAGGTCCAGGTAGAGAATGTTACGAGAGACTATCATGTCTTGACATAAGTGCTTATGTGAATGTATATGAGTCAATCGAGGCATTCTTCAACCTATATTCATGTTATGACTTGTATGGTTTTTGTTCATATGTTTTTTGATAGATTCGGTAGATTAGTTCATTTTATTTGGCATGAGACTCCATTTTTTGTGTTGCATTGTTTTTTGCATTAGAGTCTAGCTTAGTTGCTTGAGGACAAGCAAAGGTTTGGTTTGGGGAGTTTGATGAAGGTGTATTTTACACTTTCATTTGAGTCTTTTCACCTATTTTAGCTATCCTCTATGTTAATTTAGCTATATTTTAGTGCATTTTATTAGAATAGTGTCACGTTTCCCTTTAGTTTTTATTTTATAGGTTTTGGTTGAAAAACGAGGTTTTCCGGGCAATTATATTGAAATAGACAAGGAATTGGTGTTCCAGAAGCCTAATTGGAGTATCTGAAAGATTCCTGATAGGATTTGAATTCTAGAGGTCGAATCTGGAGGCTAGAAGGTCACTAGAAGTCAGAAACCGAGTCCGAAAAGAGGAAGAAATCCAAAAACGCGTCGAAAACGCGTATCTGACCGTAATTTAATCCCGGGCGAGTGGCCCGGGATGTGGGGCGAATCGCCTCACACCAGGCGAATCGCTCGGTGTGTGGGGCCCTTCGCCCTACACAATTCGAAAGCCTATATATAGTAGCTCAGTTTTCTCCGTTTTTCATACTTTTCCAAACCTTTTCTCTCACCTTTCTCTGTAGTTTTAGGTAGGAATTTCCCAGAGCCTGTGTAACGGTACCGGTTTTGAAAACAAAATAATTTATCGAAAAGAAAATCAAAAAACTTTAATAGCAACGGTCGACAATTAATGCCAAAATAATCTTTGACGCTAACAGAAATAAACAAATTTCCAACGACAACACAAGTTCAAATGAAACAACGAATGAAGACTGTAAAAGTTTATCTTCTTATTTTGAAAGAAACCCAAGACACCCCAGACCCTTCTCTCAGTCGCTGGCATCCTAGTCACGCACATCCTCACAAAAGAGTGTGAGATAAAGGATCTTAGTGAGGTTCTAAGTTAAAACAGAAAGTAAACAGTTTTAAAATCAAAATCCTTTTCAGAAAAACGAGCAAACAAACAGAACACATATAACAGATTAACAGAACAAATACGTTGAAGACCGTTGGTGCAGCCCGCCTTATTGCTCCTACTCCCAGAATGCCCTTATAACTCCCTCCAGAGGGTGCACAACTCCGGACAGAAACAGAAACCCCCGTGTACTTTGGGGAAACAGATCCTACGACCCTAATAGACCTCAGCGACTTCTGCCTCGCGCCTAAAAGGGAATAGACTAGGCCACAATCAAGCAAACCCGATAGTCCTCTACTACCCAAGCCTACCTAACCATAACCTAATCGACCGGTCACACAGAAACAGAACAGATACAGAGCAACAGATACAGATAATTAACACCGAGAGGTGTTCCTGCAGAAAGGTCAGTCCAGAACAGAGTAGCAATAAACAGAAATGCAAAAAGTCATACTTAGGACTTATATTTTTACGCGGAAGCATACAATAAACAATATACAATAATAGGTACAAACAGTCACATAGCCTTCCAGTTTTTCGCAAATAATAGGTTTAGGGGTGAACACTCACCTTAACTTGCGAGCAAAGACCTTCAACGAGTAACGAGCTTTTACGGGTTAACGAACAAAGGAGAACCTAACAAGAAAGTACTAAACACACTTTAGAAGTCGAACGGACAAAAGGAAAAAGGTTGCAAAAGGAATGGTAAAGTCGGGGTTCAAACTCGGGACCTCTAAGTTAGTCAAGCGAGGACCTAACCAACTAGGCTAGCAAGTCAAGTCAATACTAACTTACAAAAACATAAACTAAGTTTGAAACAATTTCAGAAATTCTTTCGGTTTTCAGATTCTGGAAATTACCAAAATACCCTTAGTGGTAAATTGCAAAATAACCCTTTTTCGAAAACAGACAGTACAAACAAACCAGAGGCTCCAACACTTAACAGTCTTCTCAAAACAACAAGGTTTACGATAAAAGCTTACTGTCAGTCAACTACGGTCAAAGGTAAAACTGCAAAAAGGGCCTTTAGGTTATTAGGTTTCCCAAATCAGTCCCCAAAAATCCAAAACAGTAACAACAAGGTCCAAAAGTCCTTTCGAGGTTAATCAGGAAAACAAAGTCAACATACGAGGTCAAAAGTTCACAAGTCCAGCCAAACAGTAACTACACTAACAACCTAAGTCCCGGTTCTCCGTTCGAAATAATTAACAAGGTCAGATCGATCATGGGTAAAACAGTCCAAGGGTAATAAAGTCCAAACAGAATACTAACTTCGAATGACAGAAACAACCAAGGATTCGAGATTTACCTTCGAATCGAAAAAGGGAGTTGAACAATCTGCAAATCGAATAAATCGAAAAGAAAAGGGAATTAAACAAGATTCGAATCGAATTCGTAATCAAAATCGAATTCGAAACCGAATGATAAAAGAAACCGAGATCTCTTACCGATCGAAACAGAAAAGAACCGGCAAGGACGGAATCAATCGAACGGCGGCGGCGAATCGTCAGGCGGAATCGATCGAACGACACAGCAGAACAGACAGCTGCGCAACGACGGCGGTACGGGAACAGAGCGGCGGCGACACGGAACAGAGCGACGGCGGCGCAGCAACGGCGATCGAACGAACAGAACAGATCGATCTCGGCGGTGAGAATTGGTGCGGCGGAACGGATCGGTAAGGCGGCGGCGTCGGACAGGACCGGGACGGAAGGGCGGCGGCGGCGGACGGGACCGGATCGGAGATAGGCAGGAGCAGCAATCGATCGACTCTCTTCCTCTCTCTCTTTCTTCTTTCTCTTTTCTCTTTTTCTCTCTAATCTTTTCTTTCTTTCTTACTGAGTGAAAAACGGCTGAAGAGAATGGGAATGGGAGACTACTGACTAGGGTTAGGGTTAGCAAATAATGGGCCGGTCAAATGGGCCTTTGACTTGGCTCACTAATTGGGCCAAAAGGCTAACAGATCAGATAGAAAGTCCAGCTCGATAACGAAACGAAACGAACTAACTTACGCGAAAATAATTAACTAATTATCGAATAATAATTTACTCTGATAATTAATTAACTAAAATAAATAATTAAATAATAAAATAATAATTAAATAAATAATTAAATAGGTAATTAAATAATTAAAAAAATGGGGTGTTACACTCTTCCCCCTTAAAAGAATTTGGTCCCCAAATTCGCACCTGAAAAATTGAAGAGCTCGGGATACTGCCGGCGCATGTCATCCTCGCTTTCCTAGGTTGCCTCCTCATACTGATGGTTTCTCCACAGAACCTTTACTTGCTTGATTTGCCGATTACGGAGCTGTTGTACCTTCTGGTCAAGAATACGAACCGGTTGCTCCACATAGGACAAATCCTCCTCAATGGTCACTTCCTCGGGTTGAATCACGTGCGACGGATCCGGGTAATACTTCTTCAGTTGAGATACATGGAATACATTATGAATTCAAGTAATAGTAGTGCGCAGTTGCAACCGATAAGCTACAATGCCAACTCTCTCAATGATCTCGTATGGACCCACATATCGAGGGTTCAGTTTAGCTCTACGACCCATACGAACAATTCCCTTTCTCGGAGATAGCTTGAGAAAGACAAAATCACCAACTTCAAATTCCATATCTCGCCTATGATTATCGGCGTAACTCTTCTGTCGACTTTGAGCAGTTCTCAATCGGTCTCGGATAAGCCTAACCTTTTCCAAGGTTTCTTGTATCAACTCATTGAGAGACCTCTCTCCAGCTACTGGGGTAGAAATTCGGTCCTCCAAATCTCAGTACAGTGGTGATCTACATTTCCGACCGTACAGCGCCTCGAACGGTGCCATACCAATCGATGCTTGATAACTGTTGTTATAAGCATACTCCACCAATGGCAAATGCTGCGCCCAGCTTCCTTGGTGATCCAGCACACACAATCTCAGAAGATCTTCTAAAGTTTGAATGGTCCTTTCGGATTGACCATCTGTCTGCGGATGTGCTGCGGTACTAAAATTCAACTTAGTACCTAAGCCTTCATGTACTTGCTTCCAAAATCTCGAGACAAACTTCGGATCTCTATCAGAGACAATGGTCACCGGAGTGCCATGAAGCCTGCTTATCTCATCGCGATAGACTTCAGCTAATTTCTCGGATGTGTAGGTGGTTTTAATGGGTAGAAAATGTGCCGATTTTGTCAATCTATCGACAATAACCCAAACACTATCAAAACCACCCCTAGATACCGGTAGAGCAGTCACAAAATCCATAGTGATCATCTCCCACTTCCACTGTGGAATCTCGAGCGGTTGTAGTAAACCTCCCGGTTTCTGGTGCTCGGCCTTCACTTGCTGGCAGACCAAACAACTTTGCACAAAGTGTGCAACATCTCATTTCATATAGGTCCACCAGTAAACCTTTTTCAAATCCTCGTACATCTTGTTTCCTCCAGGATGCATCGAATACTTAGACTTATGAGCTTCCTCCAAAATTAGTCGTCTAAGCTCTTCATCAGAAGGCACACACAATCTACCCTGAAACCTTAGGGCTCCATCCCCATCAATAGAGAATTTCGCACTGCGAGGTTCGGTAATGTGCGCCTTAATATCTTGAAGCTCTTCATCACGCTCTTGAGCCTCGAGAATTTTTCCTGCCAACTCATACCTCAAAGTAATATTGGCGAACATACACGACAATTTTGATACTTCGAGGTTTGACACGTGTACCCTACGACTTAAGGCATCAGCGACCACATTGGCCTTACCGGGATGGTATCGAATGGTACAGGTGTAATCGCCCTGAAATTCCATCCATCGTCGTTGTCTCATGTTCAACTCCCTTTGGGTAAACACGTACTTCAAGCTCTTATGATCCGTGAGGATAGTGAACTCAGGACCATAAAGATAGTGTCTCCACTTACCCAAAGCAAAGACTATCGCAGCTAGCTCAAGGTCATGGGTTGGGTAATTTCTTTCATATTGCTTCAGTTTTTTCGAAGCATATGCGATCACTTTTTCTCGTTGCATCAGTACACAACCCAAACCTTCCTTTGAAGCATCAGTGTAAACTATAAAGTCGTTGGTTCCCTCGGGAAGAGCTAGTATCGGGGCGGTGGTCAGCCTCTTCTTCAGCTCCTCGAAGCTTTCCTGACACTTGTCACTCCATACGAACTTAGGATTTTTCCCTGTCAAAGAGGACAAGGGTCCAGCTATCTTCGAATAATCCTTCACAAAACGGCGATAGTAACCAGCCAGACCAAGAAAACTCCTCACCTCAGTGACAGATTCAGGTCTCTTCCAATTGACTATCGACTCAATCTTCGATGGGTCAACCTCTAAACCTTCGCCAGAGATAATGTGCCCTAAAAAGGCTACTTTATCTAGCCAAAATTCACACTTGCTGAATTTGGCATACAATTTCTTGTTCTGAAGAGTTTCCAAGACAATTCGAAGATGTTTCTCATGATCCTCTTCAGATTTTGAGTAAACGAGAATGTCATCGATGAAAACAACAACAAACTGATCCAGATACGGCTGAAAAACTCGGTGCATCAAATCCATGAACACAGCCGGGGCATTCGTAAGGCCAAAAGGCATCACTACGAACTCGTAATGACCATACCTCGAGTTTAGGGCAGTCTTAGGTATGTCTTCTTCCCTTACCCTAACTTGATAATAGCCTTGTTGCAGATCAAGCTTTGAGTAAACCTTCGAACCTTCCAACTGATCGAAAAGTTCCTCAATACGGGGCAAGGGGTACTTGTTCTTGACAGTGACCTGGTTCAAGCCTCGGTAGTCGATGCACATCCTCATAGTACCATCCTTCTTCTTTACGAACAAAACCGGTGATCCCCAAGGTGACGAACTAGGTCTCACAAAACCGTTATCCACCAGATCTTGCAGTTGAGTCTTCAGCTCCTTAAGCTCAGCAGGTGCCATCCTATACGGTGACTTCGATATTGGTGCAGTGCCAGGTACCAGATCAATGCTAAACTCCATCTCTCGTTCAGGGGGTACGGAATCCAGTTTCTCAGGGAAAACACTCTTGAACTCCTTAACCACCCTGACTTCCTCGATTTTTGGCTGATCTTTGGGTTACTGATCAGATACGCCAAAAAGCAGGTAGCACCCTTCACGTACAACCTCCTAGCTTCCATGGCAGACAGTAGAAACTTCTCATCCTTTCTCTTATCTCCTTTCCATACGACTTTCTCCTCTCCAGGTTTTCCCAGGAATATAGCCTTGGTTCGACAATCGAGTTGCGCGTAGTGCTCGAACAGCCAATCCATACCCAGAATAACATCGTAGGTTGATAGAGGTAGAAATATAAGGTCAGCAGGGAAAGTTCTTCCTAGGATGGAAATCTCACATCGCTCGACGAACTTCTTAGTGATTAAACTAGCTCCCAAAGGCGTACATACTTATAAAGCGTAGGGTAATACTTTGTATGGTAAAACGAGTGATTCAGCAAATACTTCAGCAATAAATGAATGCGTAGCACCAGGATCAAATAAAACTTTAGAAGAAGTTTGAGCGATCAGTAGCGTACCTTCAACCACATTTGCGGTGTCAGGAACTTCATGACCGCCTATGCTGAAAACTCGGGGCTTCACCATAGTACCCTTTCCATCATTTCTTGGAGCATAGTCTCCTGGCCTTCCTCCCTTGACAATGGCATGACGGTTCGGACAGTGGCTAATCTTGTGATCCTTACTCCCACAAGCCAAGCATAAGCCCTGTCTTTTCCAGCAGTTGTGCTCATCGTGGTTCACTCCTCCACAGTAGTTGCAGTTCTTCCTTGCCTGGGACGACTGCCCAGACCCTCCAGTAGTGTTGCGAGAGCGGTTGTCATGCTGAGTACGGGAATACTTCGCCGGTGGTGCCTGATATCCAGATTGATATCCTCCTCGATTCTCCCTCTTATACCCGGATTGGCTTCCTCCTCCATGGCTCCCAGAAGAACTAGAGTAGTTCCTCTTGCTCGAGTATTGCTTATAAGCCATCTTAATCTCCTTGAGACCACTCTCTACCTCGGAGGCGAGTTCGACAGCCTTGAGATAGGTAGGCATATTGGTCCCAAATAGACTGTACCGGATCTCAGAGTTGAGTCCCTTCACAAAGTGACGAACCTTCTCTCGTTCATCGTCCTGGAAATGCGGTACGTACTTCAGTAACCGGGTAAACTCCGAGTCGTAGTCGGCAACATCCATGTTCCTTGCACCAAAGCTTGAAATTCATCTCTCCGGTTCTCGCGAACCAGGCGAGGTACGTACTTGTCCATGAAGTCCTTGGTGAAATTCTCCCAGGTACGAGCAACTCCCTCTTGCCTCCATCTCGCATTCACGGTTCTCCACCAGTTCCTGGCGGCTCCCACGAACTGGAAAGCAGCAAGCTCGATCTTCCTCTCGTCCGGATAGTGCAGGATCGAGAATAAGTTCTCCATACCTTCGATCTAGAGCTCAGCCTTACGGGCATCTGGTGTTCCCTCGAACCTTTCAGGATGGAATCGAGTGAATCGTTCCGCAGCTTGATCGATGGTCTGGATCGGTGGTGGTGGCGGAGGAGCTGGCTGAACAGGTGGTGCTGGTGCTCCAGCTCGGCGAATGGTTTCGCTGAAATTCCCCAAAGCAGCGATGATACGGTCCACTTGGTCTCCATTTTCAGCGTGCTGATCGTCTCCACTTCCATTGCTGCTGGCACCACGAGTGTTTCTGCGACTCATTCTAACAAAGGGCACTACTTAGCAGTTGATTTAACAACCTCGAATCGCTAACTTAGAAAAGAGCAGAAAAACAAAGAACTAAGGCCAGTACTTAATCTTCTACAACAGGTATAAACTGAGCAGTGAAGAAGAAAAAATGCCTTGAACTTTAAAACAAAAAGCAAAAACAAGAAAACAACGAAGTCTCAAAACAGCCAAGCATGCAATAAAACAAAAGAAAAACGGTCTCTACTCGTCTTAGCGAGGAAAACAGAAAACCACAGAGTCAAGTGAATCGGAAAAGCATAAGCAGTCTCAGTCGGCTGAACTAAAAGAAAAACTCGCTTGGCAAAAACAAAGACGTTCGGTACGAGCTCGAAAAGGCAACTATCCTAATAAGCGTCCTCGCTATCATCCTCGGAACGTCCCTCGGGCACGTGAGCATCTCCTCCTTCTCCCTCAGAGGGGTCCTCCTCGGGATCTTCTTCCGATTCTTCTTCGTCTTCACTCATTCCTCTACGTGATGGTCCGCAATCTTCGGGGAACATCCTCCGAGCCTTCCTCCTGCGAATCCGGTTGCCAACGTTGGACGCGGTTAACGAAACAAAGCCAGAGTGCTCCTTTGCGGCGCGTAAAGCCGTCTTAAGAAATCCGATCTCCGCTTCCTTCGTTTCTATCACATCTCGAAGCTTACAGTTCTCCATCCAGTAGTGATCACGTTCATGCACGACCCTATCCATCACGAATCCAGGGTAAACGCCAACAACAGGAACGGAGGTATACGGGTTAAACTCTCCTTCAACTAGGCGGTAACGAATAACCTTCTTCTCAGAACTCATACCTATCTGTAAGCACACGCGTATTTAACTAGTTAATAACTATGTAAGAATCAGAACAATCACGGAAGGTCAACAGTTTCAGAACGGGTCGGAGGTAGTCAGAAACAGAACAAAGAAGATGAAGAAACGGTTCAAGGTTAGTATACAAGACTCGAATCAGAAAAGCAACAAAAAAATACAAGACCTAACCAGCGACTCGGACCCTCACACACACCCCAAAGGTCAAAAGATCCTATCCTAGCAAGCTCGAGTTTGAACTCAAACTCTGATACCAACTGTAACGGTACCGATTTTGAAAACAAAATAATTTATCGAAAAGAAAATCAAAAAAACTTTAATAGCAACGGTCGGCAATTAATGCCAAAATAATCTTTGACGCTAACAGAAATAAACAAATTTCCAACGACAACACAAGTTCAAATGAAACAACGAATGAAGACTGTAAAAGTTTATCTTCTTATTTTGAAAGAAACCCAAGACACCCCAGGCCCTTCTCTCAGTCGCTGGCATCCTAGTCACGCACATCCTCAGCAGCATCTGGAAGGAAGGAATTTTGAAAAAAACAAAAGAGTGTGAGATAAAGGATCTTAGTGAGGTTCTAAGTTAAAACAGAAAGTAAACAGTTTTAAAATCAAAATCCTTTTCAGAAAAACGAGCAAACAAACAGAACACATATAACAGATTAACAGAACAAATACGTTGAAGACCGTTGGTGCAGCCCGCCTTATTGCTCCTACTCCCAGAATGCCCTTATAACTCCCTCCAGAGGGTGCACAACTCCGGACAGAAATAGAAACCCCCGTGTACTTTGGGGAAACAGATCCTACGACCCTAATAGACCTCAGCGACTTCTGCCTCGCGCCTAAAAGGGAATAGACTAGGCCACAATCAAGCAAACCCGATAGTCCTCTACTACCCAAGCCTACCTAACCATAACCTAATCGACCGGTCACACAGAAACAGAACAGATACAGAGCAACAGATACAGATAATTAACACCGAGAGGTGTTCCTGCAGAAAGGTCAGTCCAGAACAGAGTAGCAATAAACAGAAATGCAAAAAGTCATACTTAGGACTTATACTTTTACGCGGAAGCATACAATAAACAGTATACAGTAATAGGTACAAACAGTCACGTAGCCTTCCAGTTTTTCGCAAATAATAGGTTTAGGGGTGAACACTCACCTTAACTTGCGAGCAAAGACCTTCAACGAGTAACGAGCTTTTACGGGTTAACGAACAAAGGAGAACCTAACAAGAAAGTACTAAACACACTTTAGAAGTTGAACGGACGGAAGGAAAAAGGTTGCAAAAGGAATGGTAAAGTCGGGGTTCGAACTCGGGACCTCTAAGTTAGTCAAGCTAGGACCTAACCAACTAGGCTAGCAAGTCAATACTAACTTACAAAAACAGAAACTAAGTTTGAAACAATTTCAGAAATTCTTTCGGTTTTCAGATTCTGGAAATTACCAAAATACCCTCAGTGGTAAATTGCAAAATAACCCTTTTTCGAAAACAGACAGTATAAACAAACCAGAGGCTCCAACAGTTAACAGTCTTCTCAAAACAACAAGGTTTACGATAAAAGCTTACTGTCAGTCAACTACGGTCAAAGGTAAAACTGCAAAAAGGGCCTTTAGGTTATTAGGTTTCCCAAATCAGTCCCCAAAAATCCAAAACAGTAACAACAAGGTCTAAAAGTCCTTTCGAGGTTAATCAGGAAAACAAAGTCAACATACGAGGTCAAAAGTTCACAAGTCCAGCCAAACAGTAACTACACTAACAACCTAAGTCCTGGTTCTCGGTTAGAAATAATTAACAAGGTCAGATCGATCAAGGGTAAAACAGTCCAAGGGTAATAAAGTCCAAACAGAATACTAACTTCGAATGACAGAAACAACCAAGGATTCGAGATTTATCTTCGAATCGAAAAAGGAAGTTGAACAATCTGCAAATCGAATAAATCGAAAAGAAAAAGGGAATTAAACAAGATTCGAATCGAATTCGAAACCGAAGGATAAAAGGAACCGAGATCTCTTACCGATCAAAACAGAAAAGAACCGGCAAGGACGGAATCGATCGAACGGCGGCGGCGAATCGTCAGGCGGAATCGACAGCGGTACGGGAACAGAGCGGCGGCGACACGGAACAGAGCGACGGTGGCGCATCAACGGCGATCGAACGAACAGAACAGATCGATCTCGGCGGCGAGAATCGGTGCGGCAGAACGGATCGGTAAGGCGGCGGCGTCGGACGGGACCGGGACGGAAGGGCGGCGGCGGCGGATAGGACCGGATCGGAGATAGGCAGCAGCAGCAATCGATCGACTCTCTTCCTCTCTCTCTTTCTTCTTTCTCTTTTCTCTTTTTCTCTCTAATCTTTTCTTTCTTTCTTATTGAGTGAAAAACGGCTGAAGAGAATGGGAATGGGAGACTACTGACTAGGGTTAGGGTTAGCAAATAATGGGCCGGTCAAATGGGCCTTTGACTGGGCTCACTAATTGGGCCAAAAGGCTAACAGATCAGATAGGAAGTCCAGCTCGATAACGAAACGAAACGAACTAACTTACGCGAAAATAATTAACTAATTATCGAATAATAATTTACTCTGATAATTAATTAACTAAAATAAATAATTAAATAATAAAATAATAATTAAATAAATAATTAAATAGGTAATTAAATAATTAAAAAAAAACTGGGTGTTACAGCCTCTTCTGGGGGTTCTTAGCTTAGGAGATACTTTTTCTTAGCAGTTTGGAGCTTGTAAGATCGCGATTCTTCGGAGATTTACAACCTTCGGTAACATTGTGTCTTATAGTTTTTCTATTTATATTTATATATCTTTCATCATGTTTTCATTCATTCGTGGTATGAGTTCTGTTGATTGCATGACAACTATGAGTATCTAAACTTCTCGTTGGTGATAGTATGTGATTTCTTAGCGAATGGTTGATAATTATGCTAATGGCTATATCGCGCATTATACTCTGAGTTATTGCTTTATTTCTTTGATCTATCTAAATTTATATCTTCGTAGTGTTGAATAATTACGGAACACAATTGGACAATTCATTGATCAAAGATCTCCATGCAAGACCGAGGAATTTACGCATGATTATTAACCTGTTACGCTTTGAATGACCATACTATCACCAATCTCCATTATCTGTTAAGAAAAACCTTTGCTAAGTCGTCTGCTGTTTTATATTCTTAAGTTAAATTAGATAAAACTAGTTATAGTCCTTAGAGATCGACACTCGAGGTTATTCTACTGCTACACTACGGTTTTCGTTGTAGTTGTGAATTGCCTTTGGCTAAATACAAATTTATTTGATTAATTGGAACCCGACATTCCACGTTCATCAACAACTCACTACAGTTGCCGTTAAGTTTGGTTAGTTGAGTTAGTTCAAGTTAGTATCGTCACCGATGATCATGAAGTGACAGATCGTAACTGGTTATCACATGAACGAACTAATGCTCATAGTTATGGTAACCTAAAAATCTACAGGGAGTGTTCATCACCGTGTGTCTCTAGTCCTGTTTCTTAGCTTACACTACAAGAAAACAACAATTTAGCGACGGAATAATAGATACGGATAGCATAGCGACGGATCGGTGAGTGTAGCGACGGATGAACACGAACTGCGCTCTAAGCTCAGTTCGTGCCACGAAACATCCAGTTCGTGTTCTAATTAGCGACGGATATGATTTATCCGTCGCTATAATAGCGACGGATAACTTTATCCGTCGCTAAATATGTTGACCAGGCTATTTTTTATGAAGGAAAAAAGGAAAATAAGTAAATAAATAAACATATAGCGACGGATGAGTTCATCCGTCGCTAAGTCGCGATATACAGACGGTCGACCTTTCTTCTTCCTCATTTCTCTGTTTCTCCATTTTTTTGTTTCTCTCGTTTCTGCTTCTTCTTCTTCGCTCGATCCATCTCCAAACTCAACCAATTCAAGCAAATTTTAGCTCAAATCGAAGCCTATCCAACAAGGAGTTCGATCCCTAATCAATTTGGAGGTTTTTTCAACAGTTTGCGGTAATTAACATAAACCCTAAATTTTGGGTATTTTTCATTTTGATAGTGATTTTGATTTTGATGTTGATTTTGATTGAATTTGTTCTATGTTTATTGGAGGCTAGGGTACGAGGAGCAAGGCACCTCCACCGCCACCGCGCCGGACCACCACCACTTACTTTCTCCCACTCTTCCCCATTTAAAAGATTAGGATTCCTAACTGTTAGTTTATTAATTTTAATTTAGGGTATGTTAATTTTAATTTAGGGTTTAGAGTTTCTTGATTGAATTTTTTAATTTAGAAACTTGTTAATTGTTAATTTAGATAGTACATCAAGTGAATTTTGTTTAATCTGCCTAACCCTTATTTTTTTGTTTTTTTTTTCTTTTATGTTATTATGTACTTAGTTTAACTCAATTTTGGAAATGCTTAATAATTAACTCAATAAGTAAAAAGGAAAAAATGATTAATTAACTGAATAAGAAAAAAAGAATATGTGACTGCAATGAACACATATTAGAAAGATAGAAAATATAAAAAGTTAGAATTTTTATTAATAATATAGTTTACATAACTCAATTCTAGTCACTCTTCATCCCCTCGTCCTCATCCTCGGAGATTGACTCCTCATGTAGGAGCGACCAGTCGATGACATCTTTTGGTTCCAAAAGTTTTTGTTGACATATCTTGCAGAAGACTCTTTGGTCTTCTAAGTGCTCAACCTCCTTGTGCTCACATGGGGGAGGAGTAGGAGATTTGGGGGGAGATGGAGGAAATGCCTCTTGGAGAGCTTCCTCTATTTCAGCCAACATTTCGGGATCAATTTGTGGTGGGGGAGAATGTGGGGGGGGGGGGGGAATGTGGAGGTGTTTCTTCAAATCTGAATTTGTTAGGGTTTTCCATATTTGTGTGAGAATATGTTAAAATTAGGTGACTTCTTATAGTTGGTGTTGGAAATTCTAAAGGACAAATACACTTTATTGTTAATGTATTAATGTACACATTCATGTAGCCACATTCATGTATAAGAAAAATTTATGAGGCATACATTTATGTAATGACTTTTAGGATTTTCGAAATTAAAGGATTTTTAGTAATATCTAATCATTTTATAAAGTGTGATGATGATATACGTATATGCATAAAAAATACAAACACACTGTCCTTCGGACACACCGTCACTTCCATATATATAGATTGATGAATGGTATGGTAGGCCTGGGCTTGTGAATGATTGTAGTATGCTGGTACCGTAACAACAACATTTCTAATGCCGTTGTTATTGTACCGGCGTATTTCAGCCATTCTCAAAGTTTAGTTCAATATCGTAATCATGTAAACCCTCTATTATTAATAAGTTGTATATACATAATGTAGTATGTGAGCAAGAAATGTGTCTGGATGTTTAGGAGTTTGAAGTCTCCATCTTTAGTCAGTAACTAAAGATGGAGATTTCAAGATCCTAAAGATCCAGACATCCTTTCGTGTTCACATATAACGACGGATTTGTAAACATCTTGTATTTGTCTAAACACATTAGTGTTTTATATTTGATTGTGATGATGCTATATGTATATTAGTTTCCATGGATCAAGCACAGCAACCGGGCGGCCCTCGACGGATCAATGGGCTTCCAGTATTGTCCACCAACGGATCTAAGTAAGTTCTTAATAAATTGGTATTTAATTGTTGTTGTATATATAGTTGTCGGTACTCCAACTTTTAATCTTTCAAAATGTGTGACAGGTTTCAACCTACTATAGCTTCTAGAAGGATTACAATGCTCATGAAAAGAGAGTTCTTTACACCTCCTGAGAGTGGCGGAGAAAGGTGGGCTACGGTTCCTCGACCCGTGAAGGAGCACTTGTGGGAAGAATTCCAGGTACTTTACTATCTTTACTTGAATATTTATATATTGGATTCTTGGGGCATTGCCTTAATTATATACGGGTACGTACATTACTTGTTTATCTGTTATTGGGGCATTGCCTATATTATCTATTCTTGGGGCATTGCCTATAGTATCTATTCTTGGGGCATTGTCTATAGTATCTATTCTTGGGGCATTGCCTTTACTGTACATATGTGTACGCACATTATTTATTCTTGTGGGACACTGATGTAGGATTTTTTGTGGGATTGTTGTGTTGCAGAAATACTACTATGTCCCTCCTGCCAATGCGGAGGAGATATAGAGGGTATTCAACATCCGGGCGGAAAAGATTCACAGGCATTCGATTTATTATGCCAAGGAAAGGTACTTTCGGCATAAAGAATGGGTTCGGTACCTCAATCCGGAGCATCTGGATCTGTGGATGAAATCGTGGCAGAACCATGTGACCCGTGAACAGGCACATAGGGATGGGGCGTTGACGGCTGAAGGGGTCGGTTGGTTAGTGGAGAGCCCGTAGGATTAGTGCTTTTTAGGATTGTTTTTCTTTATCCGTACATTTTAGGATTCTCGTTTATTTTAATGATTATCTTCGTACCTTTTAGTTTCTTTGTACGTACACTTTTAGTTTTTTTATTGAAATTTCGATTATCGTAAAATGAATCAATCGTATATATTTTGTTAGTCGTACTCAATTTTGAGTTAAAATAACAATTTTTCACATAAATTCAGTAAAACAAAAAATCAATTTAAAAAAAAATCAGAGAAGTTAGCGATGGATTAGTTTATCCGTCGCAAAATTCCCCTCGCAAGGGAATGACACGTGTCCCTTAGTTTTAGCGACGGATAACATAATCCGTCGCTATTTATAGATACGGATAAAGTCATCCGTCTCTATGTTGCTCAACGACAATATATCGACGGATAAACTGAACCGTCGCAACATATAGCGACGGATAATATTAACCATCTCTTTATTTTTTAGCGACGCCACTTTTCGCGACGTCCTATTTAGCGACGGGCTTTCCGTCGCTATTGGTGTTTAGCGACAGATCGCTAACATATAGCGACGGATGGCGTCCGTCGCTAAAATCAGTTTTCCTTGTAGTGTTATCTGATTATGCATAGACGGGAACGTTTGTGACATACTGGATTCAGTCACCCCGTAATTGGAGGACATAAGATCGTCTCCCTTGTTAAGCTGGTTCGGCATACGGTTGTTAAGTCCTGAGCTCAAGTTTCCTTTTGTGAAAGCTGGATTTCTCCGTTTGAACTTAGTGGTATTCTTGGATAAGAGGTAGACGAAACAAGGTTAACGGCCTTTGCCTATATTCGATCTACGAGTCATCTGTGAAGGATCTGTAGTGGTTATACAAGATTAGCCACGTCACGGAGTAATGATTATATCACTGGACCATGCGAATGAATCGTGTTAATTAGTACTATTCTCGGGAGTTCAGACATGATTACTGTTAGGAAACTTGTAATTTTGATGAGCAATTAACCATGCTAAATTAAGGAAAGTCCAGTAACTAGTACTCTTAAGGTCCATAGGAATTTAGAATTTTAAGGACATTGTAAAAGAGGAACGTTTGCTGAAGACTTAGTGTAGGTACTAATTAGGTGCTTTAGTTTGCTGATGATGTACTTTGTTTTTACAAATGAACTATTGAAGCACTAGAACCGCTCAAAAACTTGAAGATTCGAAGACTGAATACTTAAGAAGAATTCTGAGAATGGTATCTACAAAGGCACATGTTGCTCAGAAAGTGGAAATTTCAGCAACAGCTCGCATAAGTGAAAATCTATATGACATAGTAGGTTTTACTTGCTGAAACTGAGACTGACCGCTTGCTGAAATACATATGTGACCTCCTTGATGAAAGTACTTGCATTTTGGCTCCAACGTTCACATTTGAATTCAATTCAAATGAACATTAAATGCAAAGTAAGCACGCGAAGAACATGAAGACTAGAAGACAAATGAAGGACGCTGCTGAAAGTACAAAAGCAAGATAGTGACATCTTAAGGAACAAAGCCTTAGAATTTGAAATTCAAACGGCTCCCTTGATTCACTATAAATAGATGTCATCCGGCAAAGAGTTGAAGTGTGTCAACAACGTGATCAAACTCTCACTTGTGCTTACTGAAAAGTATTACGAGTTGTGTTTCTTTAGATAACTTGTTATAGCTGAAAAAGTTATACTCAAGTCATCTCATCCCAAACCTCTCTAACTGATAAACACCCTTTTTCAGGCGTGAAATTCAGGGGGAATTAATCAAGCATAGTTTTGCTGATTAAGTGTCCCAAGTTTGGTGGAGAACAAGGTTTCGTTCTCTAGTTAGGTTGGAAACGAAGCAAGTGTGCTTTGGTTTCTGAAGAATCATTACAGATAGGTGTTGTAAGGAACCTCAAGCTTATCTTAGTGGATTCAGTCCTAGAAAGGACAAAGTGGATTAGTTGAGATATTACGCCACTCTCAGATACCACTATAAAAGTGTTTGTGTGATTTACTTTACCGCATTTAGTTTTCAGCAAGCTTTACTTATTGTACACTGCCACTCTGCTTACTTGCTGAAACTAGCACTCTCTAAAAAACACTTATTGTATAAAGACTTCTGCACTCTGTTTTTAAAGTATCAGTAAAGCTCGTTACTGAAAAGTAACTAATACTTGTTGAGAAAGTTAAGTATCAGCAAACTCATTACTGAAAGTAATAAGCACTTGCTGAGAAAGGTTTTAAACGATGAAAGTTTGAAAAGACTATTCACCCCCCCCTCTAGTCTTTACTTGTTGTTTAAAGGGACCAACAAGTGGTATCAGAGCTGGAGGTTCTTTAACCTTCAGCACTGAACCTAGATCCCCTTAGGTACTTTCCGTAAATCACTCTCACTTGATCAGTTTGGTAATCTTTTGCTGAAGGTGATGTCTTTAGGATACGTTCCCTTGCTGAAGCTGGAAAACTATGAAACATGGCGAAACAACATGATGCTACATCTTGAGGTCATTAGTGATGAGATGGTCACTATCATAAATGATGGACCTATCAAGATCACTAAACTTGAGAGAAATTTTCCTCACAAAACCACATAAGCTGGTAACGAAACTATCTTAGGTGAACCAGTCGATACTGTCGTTCCAAAACCAAGAGAGGAATGGACTTCTGACGAAGCCAAAAGATTCCGTCTTGATGGCCAAGGAAGAAACATCATTATTCGATCAACTCCAGATACAATACAGTGCAAACTGTGGGGTTCCAAAACTGCTAAGGAAGCTTGGAAAATGGTTCAAGATCTTTGCGCTGGATCTGACAACAAACCAAGGAAAACAAACTCGAAGTGCTTAAGTTAAAGTTCCATAACTTTAAACAAGGTACACATGAGTCACTTGAAAGACTTGGATTTCAACTTTCACAACTCTAGTAAGTGAGATGGCTTTTGCCTTAGGAGTTGAAAACCTCTTCAGATTCTGAGAAGGTGACAACCATTATTAGAAGTCTGAACTAAGAATGGATCCATACTCAGAATTTCTGTTATAATCAAGGAATGCCAAATACACACCTCCAGAGTTGTTCTCTCATCTTTCTACTGTCAACTACGAGACAAAGCAATGAGAAAATGTGTTTATGAAAAATCGCAAAACATTGCTCTTGCTGCCAAAGCCGTCATCTTCTGAAAAGAGACTGATTAAAAGAGCTTGCGATGAAAAATGCTTTAGTTGATAAAAACATGAAAAAAATCCTCAGTAGGAACTTGAAAGCGAAAAGAAAGAAAAGAGAAGCTGAAAAAGCCATCTTGGTAA
>CM051457.1:44773603-44899511 GCA_028274465.1 Plantago ovata | reverse complement strand
AAATAAGGTTTGCTGGTGGAGGCTCCGGTTCTACAAAAGGCTATGGTGGACGTGAAGTTGGGATGCAGCCATTAACTGGAGTTCTTATGTCAAAAATCTTAATTTTACCTTTTCACATGAGTCAGTTTGCTGACAAGGATACTTCATCAAATAAAAGTGATGAATGTAAACTTTAGATTTGAGACTAAAAGGTAATATGATTGCAAGAAGATCAGAGCTTTACACACGTAGATTGGTCTTCAGCAACGTTGAAAAATGCCTTTCTCAGATCACGATTGCCTTGCTGAAAAAGCATGGTTATGGCAAAACGAACAAGTCATCTAAACTGCAAGACGCTGAATAAGCTGTCTAAAAAGCACTGTAGTTGGATTACCTAAGGTTACTTTTAAGAAGGATGGTGTTTGCAATGCATGTCACAAGGAAAGCAACCAAATCCTCTTTCAAGAACAGGCAGTACCGTCAACTACAAAACCTTTACAACTCTTGCACATGGACTTGTTTGAATCTTCTTCAACAAGCTATGCTGGTAAGAAGTATGGTCTGGTCGTGGTGGATGACTATTCAAGATTCACTTGGGTAGTATTCATCAAGCACAAATCTGAAACCAGGACTGAAATACCTAACTTGCTGAATAAGCTTGAAGTCATGAAAAATGACAAGGTAAAAGTCATAAGGACAGACCATGGTACTGAGTTTGTAAACCAGTACATAACTGAATATTGTACCTCAAAGGTATGCAACATCAGTTATCCTCAGTAAGAACACCACAGCAAAACGGTGTTGCTGAACGGAAGAATCGTACCCTGAAAGAAGCCGCAAGAACAATGCTTGCTGACACTGAAATAAGTGAGGCTTATTGGGTTGAAGCGATTAATACCGCCTGTTACACTCAAAACAGATGTTTGATTACTAAGGAATACAACAAAACTCCTTATGAATTGTATGTTGGAAGACCTCCTAATATCACTCATCTAAGAGTATTTGGTTGCAAGTGTTTCGTTCTTAATAATGGTAGAGAATACCTAAGAACATTTCAACCAAAGGCAGACGAAGCGATATTTCTCGGTTACTCCTTGCATAGTAAAGCTTATAGAGTTTATAACAAAAAGGCACAAAAGATCGAAGAATCAGTGCATGTTGTATTCTATGAAAAGACACAAGGAGTGCCTGCTGAAGAAGAAATATCAGAATGTATGAAAAGTTAGGAGTGCCTGCTGAAGAAGAAATATCAGAATGTATGAAAAAGTTAATCATACATGAGCAAAGAACTGAATCTAATGCTAGGAAAATCAAGTCAATCGAACTAAATGATGATTCTGACAATGACTTTCCTCCCCCAAGTCATGACTAGATAAATATAGTTCACGACAAAGAATTTCCAGCAAAAGACGCAGTTGCTCCGGAAGTTGCTGAAACTATGCAACCTCCAGTGCCTGCTGATAAACTACCACAATCAAGCAATGCTGAACAAGCAGTTGCTGATGAACCAATCTCAGCAGAGACACAAAATCCCAGTAGTACTGAACAAGTACATACTGAAGAGTCACATGCTGATGAGCAAACATATCCTGATCCAACAAGCAGAAAACCTGTTAATAAATGGATTAGAGATCATCCCTCTACGGATATGATTGGCGATATTAATAAACGCCAAGTGACTAGATCCAAAGCTACTCAAGGACTTGCTGAAGAAGCAACTGTCGTAGAAGTAGAATCATTGTTCTCTTGCTTTGTTTCAGAAATTGAACCTAAAACCATAGAAGAAGCTTTAAAGCATTCTGAACGGATAAAGGCAATGCAAGAAGAACTGGATCAATTCGAAAGGAACAAAGTCTGGAAACTTGTACCACTTGCTGAAGGCAAGAAAGCTATTGGTACAAAGTGGGTGTTCAGAAACAAGCTGAGTGAGTCTGGTGAAGTAACAAGAAATATAGCACGTTTAGTTGCTCAAGGTTACTGTCAAACTGAAGGATTGGACTATGATGAGTCTTATGCACCAGTTGCAAGATTGGATGCAATTAGGCCTTTTTTGGCCTTTGCTGCTCACAATGACTTCATTGTTTACCAAATGGATGTTAAAAGTGCATTCTTGAATGGTGAACTTGCTGAAGAAGTCTACTTATAACAACCCCCTGGCATTGAACTTCCCTCAGAAATCAAGATGGTGTACAAGCTTCAGAAAGCTGTATATGGTCTAAAGCAAGCACCAAGAGCATGGTATGATACCTTGGCTAAGTTCTTACTGGAAAATGGTTTCAAGAAGGTGAAGTTGACAAACCTTATTTACCATGAACCATGATGGTAAAATACTCTTAGTTCAAATTATGTGGATGACATAATTTTTGGATCTAAGGACAAGCAACTTTGTGATGATTTTGCCAAACTCATGACAAACAAGTTTGAAATGAGTATGATGGGTAAATTGAATTATTTCCTAGGATTGCAAGTCAAGCAACTCAAAGATGGAATATTCATAAATCAAGCAAAGTATGCAAAAGAAATGCTCATAAAGTTTGGGATCAAAGAGGAAGAGAAACCTGAAAAGATCCCTATGAGTGTTGGTACCAAATTGGGCTATACTAAAGAAGATAAAAGTGTTGAAGAACACAAGTATAGGAAGCTCATTGGTTCCTTGTTGTACTTAACAGCAAGTAGACCTGACATTCAGTATGCTGTTTGTGTGTGTGCAAGATTCCAATCTGATCCAAGAGAATCACACTACAAAAAGGCAATCAAGATACTGAAATATGTCAAAGGTACAGTCAATGTTGGATTGTGGTATCGTAGAGATTCTGGACTAGAATTGGTTGGTTATTCTGATGCTGATCATGGAGGATCAACTCTTGATAGAAAAAGTACCTCTGGAACTTGTTAGTTTTTGGGTACTATATTAATATCATGGTTCAACAAGAAGCAAACCTGTGTTTCCAATTCATCCACTGAATCTGAATACATTGGAGCTGGTTGTTGCACAGCTCAAATCCTATGGATTCAGCAACAATTAAGAGATTATGGTATTTCTGCAAAGAAAACACCAATCTTTTGTGATAATACAAGTGTTATTGCTATCACGCAAAATCCTAAGTTTCACTCAAGGACTAAGCACATTGATATTAGACATCATTTCATTAGAGATCATGTAGAAAAAGGAGATATTGAGGTTGTGAAAGTAGGCACTGATGATCAGCTTGCTGACATCTTTACCAAGTCCCTACCAAATAATAGGTTCGCAATGCTGAGGTATAACCTTGGATTGATTGAACTACCTCAATAAAGAATAAATTTTGCAGAATGCTGAAACATGTATTCAGCAAGTCAAAATATTCTTACTTAAAAGCTCCGTCTACTAATTTCTTCTAAGAAATGATAAGTCACTACATGTTTGATGAAACAAGCATTCAACAAGTAATTCCTTCAAAACGGGTATTTGTTATGAAACTTGATCACTTGCTGAGACAGGCACTCAGTAAGAGAAAAACCTTAAGGATTGCTGAAACAGGCATTCAGACAATCAAAGATACTGAAACAGGTATTCAAGTATCAAGGGAATATTCTGAGACGGGAACTCAGAAAAAGAGCAAAACTCATTTCTAAGATTTTACTAAAGGATATCTCAAGTACAAAAGAATTTACTGATACGGGAAATCAGAAATATCTTCTTAACTTAAGAAAATATGAGATATCTAAGTAAGGGGGAACTTTCAGCAAGTATCTAGGCTATTAATGCAAACTCGCTGAAAAGATTCTTGTCTATTTCAGCAAGCAATCTAATCCCTTAAAACTCGGTAAAATCAATTTGTGACGTTAATCGGGCACAGATAAACTCGTAATAATCATGACATGAAATACAATCGTGGCCATTGATTAAAAGGAGTTATTGATCTAACGGTTAATAAAACAAAGAGAGAGAATGCTCTGACGGTTTTAGTTAGTGGGCCACTACGCATTCAATGCAAAGGCTCCACTAACGCCTGTGTTTCTGTGTTTTACCCTTGCTGAGAGCTTAAATCGATTGAGTTTCTCACACATCAGAGACACTATATAAAGAAGGAGTTAGAGAAATGACAAAATTCTTTAACTCACATTTCCTTTCTCTGCAAATTTTAGCCTGAATCTACTGTACCTCCGGTCAAAAAGCAAACTATCTTTTTCGTACACATTTTCTTATCTATAAAAAGAAATGGCACCAAAGAGACAGTCCTCTAAGTCCTCAAAGTCGTCTAAGGTTGACAGTGCTGAGAAACGCACTGCTCCGGTGACTACTCCGGCATCAAACACAACGAAAGTTTTGTTGAAAAACGATAGGATATCGGAAAAACCTATGCCTCCGTCATATCTTGACACTGCAAAGTGTGAGATGATGATGCAATGGGGGTGGATTTGCAAAGGAGAAGTACATTAGATACTTCTATGAACAAGAACTCGATGATGAAAATGAAGAGGCGCTTGAATTTATCAAGCATCAAGGCCTCATGAATTTCATATCTGCTCGCACTAAGCAAGTGAGCATGCTGGACACAATGGAGTTCTACAATAATGCAGAAATCCAGTCCCTTACTGATAGTAAAGGAGTCACTGAAAAAGTGATCTTTACTACAGTTCAGAACACGCAAATCGTCCTGAAATGGACTGATTTAGCGGAAATCTTTCAGATTCCAACCACTGGAACTGAAGATGACGTCACTGCCACTGACGAAGAAATTGAAGCTTTCTACAGTGACGTAAAAAATGAGAAAATGAAGAAAGGAGAGATTGCTCCCGTGACTTGGACAAAGCACGTTAAGAGGAAGCATCTCTGCCATTCACTTGGTCTAGTAGCTCTGCTACTAATAAAAGTTTTGGACTCCCAAGTCGGAGGAATAGAGCAAGTAGGCCTGAGAAGATGGCCACTGCTGGTGCATATCCATGAAAATAAAACGGAACTTAATTGGGCTAAGTACATTTTCAACAGGCTTGTTGATTGTGTAACTAAGTTCAAGGTAAAGGTAGAAGACAACAAGGTCTCACCTTCCTTTCTAGTTATGTATGGAATAAAGATATGCTATATCCTTGAACACTTCAGGATTCAGCTGAGAAACCCATTGCCAATCAAGAAATCTGTATGCAATGTGGGAAGATCCTTCTACAAGCAGAATGTACCTAAAACTGCTGGTAAGAAACTAGAAAAATCAAAGAAGACAACAGCTGCAAATGTTGTTAGCACAAGCCAGCAAGAAAGGTATACAACAGCTGCATATGTCACCACTCAGCAACTTAGAGATGAAACTGCTGTAGATGGTGGTGACAAAAATGAAACTGCTGTAGATGATCAACAAGGTACGTGTACAACAGCCGTTGCTGAAAATGCAACTACTGACGCTTCTGGGAAACTGAAGAAATCTAACAAGAAAAAGAGGAAAGTTGATGATGACACTCAGACTGCAGCGTCATCAGCAAATCCTGTACCAAAGAGGAAAAGGACAAGTAACACAAGGAAGAAAACACTGGCTCGCAAGTCAGTTCCTATTGTCCATGACGTCTCAGACAATTCCCAGACAATTGCTGAAACGCAAGATCCAGTAGATGTTGACAAGGTAGTTACTGAAGCCTATGTCAGCAACATTGAAGTGTTTGCGGAAGCCTTCAATGATCGACTCAACGTTGATCCTTCTACTGAGAACAAACCACAAGGCAGTGGAAATGAAATTCCTGCCCAAGTCCCAGATATCTACATTGTAGATAATCTAGATGATCAAACTATGGAACCAGCAAGTGATATTGCTGCTGATCTGCAAAAGGCGGCACTTGCTGATGCTGCTGAAAAGATGGTTGCTGAACAAGCAACTCATCAAGTTGCTGAAACCCCGGTTGCTGAAGAACCAGTTGCTGAGACAACAATGGTTCAAGTTCCAGAAGTTGCTGAAACACAAGAAGCACTATTCAACGACGCATCTCGTGATGCTGAGAATACTGGCCCAAGTTCACCAAAGACATCAATTGACAAAGTCCAGCTTGTACTGGAAGCTATAAGCCAACAAATGGAGTTGGAGATTCAAGAATCATCCAACAAATCCATTGATGTCTTCATGACAAGCAGTGAGCTTAAAGGTCAAGATGCTTCTACTCAACTTGTCATTTCAGAGACAAGGGAGATTGCTGAAACCGCGCAGCTTTCTCAAACAGAGCAAGCCAAGAAGTCTGCTGAAGAAACAGTCCCAGAAAATGAAGAAACTGTTAATGCTGAAAGGACTGAGCCACAACCTGTCCTTCTTCAGCAGGTAGATAATTCAACCATCAGTAAAACTTCAAATTCTGAAACTTATTCTTTTGCTAATATTATGTTATCTCTACAGACTTCTCAAGATGCAAGTCAGATGGTTGCTGAAGCCTCTGCACCAGAATCAACACTCCCTGCTCAGCAGGTAGTTAATGTTTTTGGTAATAAAACTAAGTTTGACAGCTTAATACTTGTATCTAACTCAAATTTATTTCAGGATGAACAAATGGAGGATGCTACTCAAGCTCCTCAAGGAATGGAAATTGTACAACATGAGCTTGCTGAATCTCAGCAGGTAATTCATGTTTCAGCTTTGAACTCTAAAGCAATTATCCAAACCTATCCTGATCTAAATATCGTTCTTTTTCAGGCTCTAAAGGAGACCACTGAAGTGGTGCTCATCACTGAAGATCAACAAGTGAGTTCTGAGGAACTATATTTGAATTTCAAAAGAACAACTTTGTCAAGAGTTGCTAAGTCCGTCAGCAACTGGCAAAGATACAGGCGAATGGATTTCTTTGATCTCCATCTTCATTTATCTAATGAGAAAAAGAGATCTTCTCTACTAAAGCTCGAGACATTCGTTCATTCCATACTTCCTGAAGAAATGTCATATTCTCAGCAAATGAGCTCAAATCTGATTGCTCAAATCAGAGACAATATGAAGGCAAAATTCAAGAGTGCCTCTCCAGCTGAACAAGCTGTGATGCTCAAGGGTTCATTTGTACCCGTGGTGGCTGATCCCTACAAAATAAATGAGGAAGAGGAAGTCACGAGTGTTGCTTTATACAAGAATCTCGAGCTAATAATTCTGACTGATGATGATGAAGAGGAAGAAGATGAAAATATTCCAACTGATCCCAGTGATGATGAAGGGAAAGATTCAAAGGACAAGAAAGACGATGATGATGACAATCAAGATCCAAGTCCTGATGCTGGTGGCGTAAAATTGATAGTTGCTGAAATGGTCAACAAGACAATCAGCAAGCTGAACAACCACAACCTCAGCATGAATCTCAACCTGCTCCTGCTACTGCTGAAAATCAAGCACCTGTACAAGGTGCTGATACTGAAGAAGAATATGCCAGAAAACGGGCTGCCTTGAAAAATGGCAAGAGCCAAATTTCTGATGCCAAGGTCACTGATGCAAACCTTGATGATGATGATGAATTGGATGAAGATTACCAACGCGCTTTACAGAACAGTCTATTGATCCATGCAAGGCATACACAGGATCTAGAAATTGGTGAATCTTCAGGAGTAAGACCAAAGGAAGTCCCCTCCCTTCCATTTACTACTGGCGAAACTCCAGTAATTGAGTCTCAAACGTTGCCCTCAGCAACTACTCAATTAAAACTAACTACTGGCGGAACTCCAGTAATTGAGTCTCAAACGTTGCCCTCAGCAACTACTCAATTAAAACTAACTACTGGTGAAACTCCAGTTGTTGAGTCTGAAGTGTTGCCATCAGCAACCACTCAACCAAAAGGAAATGAAGCTGCTGACTTAGGTTCCAAGGTTGCTGACCTTGATGAATCTGAGGATGACGATGACTTATCAGCAAATGAGGATGAACAATCAAAAAGAGACCCCAAAGTGGTTCAAATCCCTCCTCCTGATTACATAAATGATATAGATGATGGTCTAAGAGGAGAATTGCTGATGAAGGATGATCAGTTTGCTTCAGAACGAAAAGTTCATTCCTTGACCCCAAACCTAGTGCCGTTCCCAAGAGTTGAGGAGTTTACTCCTAGAATTTTGGCACTGAAGAAAGTCCATGATGCCTGCAAAGCAGAAGATGAGGCATTGCTTGCTGAGAGCCCGCTTGACATTGGAAAAATATTGGCTACAGTGCTGAGACGCACTACTACTCTTACGATAGCTCAGAAAGACATCAGTCTTTATCACAAAAGTTATGAACAAGATGTAAGTCAAGCACTCATGCTCGCAAAGACCGCTCTAGTGAAGGCTCAGATTTTCATGGATGATAAGGCCGCAACAGAGAAAAGACATGAAGAGAACATGGTGAGTATTCAAAAAGAGTTGTCAAAACCACCTGGCATTGCTTATTACTCTGACCCAGTAACCAAGAAAACAAAGAAGAGACTTGGATTGATTCCTTATAAGTATTTCTATCTCACTGCTAAGGATCAAGAAGAAGATCTTCTCTGGCTAAGAAAGATTCATCCTAAAAGCATTTCAGATACACAGCTTCTCCATGCCAGCAATTGGGGCATGCATTTGTGGGTAACTCACTACATGGAAATGAATGCTGAAAAGAATCAACATACTGCCTGCAAAAATGCAAGAATTCTTCAACTACAAGTCCGTAGGCTTCTTGAGAACTACGAAAAGGACTGTGTTGAATTCACTGCACTTGCTGAGAAGAGTGTAAGAGAGATTTTGAGAAAATCTTCTGGAAGAGCTTAACTCTCTGTAATAGTTTTTGTTAAAGTTTTGGTTTGCTGATCTTGTTTAGTTATCTTTGCTACATCTTGTAATCTTCTGAAAGATAACTATCAGCAATGAAGCTTTTGACTCTTATTGGATTTTGATTATGCAATTTACTTATGCTTACTGTTTAATTATTCAAGTATGCTTGCATTAATCAAGTGATTTATTCAACATCAGAAACCTCTAAAAGGGTAACAATTAATTTAGCCATGGATTGCTAACATCAAAAAGGGGGAAATTTGTTAGGAAACTTGGAATTTTGATGAGCAATTAACCATGCTAAATTGAGGAAAGTCCAGTAACTAGTACTCTTAAGGTCCATAGGAATTTAGAATTTTAAGGACATTGTAAAAGAGGAATGTTTGCTGAAGACTTAGAGTAGGTGCTAGATAGGTTGGTTTTAACGCTTATGATGTATCTTGTTTTCTGAAAAGAAATACAACCTATTGAAGCATTTGCTGATGATGTACTTTGTTTATACAAACAAACTATTGAAGCATTTAGAAACGCTCAGAATCTTGAAGATTTCGAAGACTGAAGACTAGAAGATTTCTGAAGACTGGTATCTACAAAGGCACATGTTGCTCAGAAAGTGGAAACTTCAGCAACAGCATTGCATAAGTGAAAATCTATACGACAGAGTAGGTTGTGCTTGCTAAAACTAAGACTGACCACTTGCTGATGGAACATATGTGACCTCTTGCTGAGAGTACTTATATTTGCGCTCCAATGTTACTGTTTGAATTCTATTCAAATAAGCATTAAATGCAAAGCATGCACGCGAAGGACATGAAGACTAGAAGACAATCAAGGACGCTGTTGAAAGTACAAAAGCAAGATAATGACATTTTAAGGAACAAAAGCCTTAGAATTTGAAATTCAAACGGCTCCTTATTTTCACTATAAATAGAGGTCATCCGGCAAAGAGTTGAAGTGTGTCAACAACGTGATCATACTCTCACTTGTGCTTAAACTCACAAACCCTTCAATACTCTCTACTGCCATTGATCTGTTCCAAGACTTAAAGCTTGAAAAAGCTACTTGTGAAAAGTAGAATTTACACGACTAAGAAATTAGTTAAGTGTTCTTTCTTTCTTTCGAACAAGAACAAGTCTTGACACCAGAAACAATCAAACTTGTTTACTGCAAAGTATTCAAAGTTTTGTTTCTTAGATTACTTGTTGTAACTGAATAAGTTATAATTAAGTTATCTCATCCCAAACCTCTCTAACTGAAAATACACCCTTTCAGGCGTGATATTCAGGGGGAACTTAATCGAGCATAGTTTTGCTGATTAAAAGTACCAAGTTTGGTGGAGAACAAGGTTGCGTACTCTAGATTAGGTTGGAGACGAAGCAAGTGTGCTTTGGTTTCTGTTTGAATCGCTCTAGATAGGTGTTGTAAGGAACCTCAATCTTATCTTAGTGGATTCAGTCCTAGAAAGGACAAAGTGGATTAGTTGAGAGATTACGCCACTCTCAGATACCACTATAAAAGTGTTTGTGTGATTTACTTACTGTACTTGGTTTTCAGCAAATCATATCTATCTGTACACAGTCACTCACATCACTTGCTGAAACCTTCATTTACTGAAAGATCACTTATTGTATCAAAGACTTCCGCTATCTGATTTTAAGTATCAGCAAACCTAGTTACTGCAAAGTAACTTGCGCTTGCTGAGAAAGTTAAGTATCAGCAAACTCATTACTGAAAAGTAATAAGCTCTTGCTGAGAAAGTTTTAAACGACGAAAGTTTGAAAAGACTATTCACCCCCCCTCTAGTCTTTTCTTGTTGTTTAAAGGGATCAACAGAGACCAAAACCCTAGAGATTGTTCTGGGTATTCTTAGCTTAGAGACAACTTTTCTTATCGATTTTGGAGCATAGCGTAGAGATTTGGACGCCAATTCATCTCACCTTGCTTGTGAGTTTAAGCAATTTACCGGAGATTGACAACCTTCGTTGGTAACTTGTATCTCACGATTTTCCTGCTTTTATTTATTCAATTCAACATGTTTTCATTGATTCTTGCTTTGATTATTATCGTTGATTGCAATTTACATATGAGTAGCTAAATCTAAGGTTGGTGATAGTATCTGAATTCGTAGCTAGGGTTCGTGATGATCGCGTGGACGTCGGGTCCAACGTATCAAATAAATTTGTTATTTAGCCAAAGGCAATTCACAACTACAACGAAAACCGTAGTGTAGCAGTAGAATAACCTCGAGTGTCGATCTCTAAGGACTATAACTAGCTTTATCAAATCTAATTTAGAATATAAAAGCAGCAGACGATATAGCAAAGGTTTTTCTTAACAGATAATGGAGATTGGTGATAGTATGGTCTTTCAAAGCATAACGAGTTAATAATCATGCGTAAATTCCTCGATTTTGCATGGAGATCTTTGATCAATAAATTGTCTTGTTGTAATTATCAAACACTACGAAGATATAGATTTTGATAGGTCAAAGACCAATGAATTGTCCAATTGTGTGCAATAATTAATCAACAATACGAAGATAGAGATTTGGATAGATCAAAGAAATAAAGCAATAACACGGAGTATAATGCGCGATATGGCCATTAGCATAATTATCAACCCTTCGCTAAGAATTCACCACTATCACCAACGAGAAGTTTAGCTACTCATAGTTGTCATGCAATCAACAGAAATCATAGAAGAAAACATGTTGAAAGATATATAAAAATAAGTAGAAAAACTGTAAGATACAATGTTACCAAAGGTTGTCAGTCTCCGAAGAATCGCGATCTTACAAGCTCCAAACTGCTATGAAAAAGCATCTCCTAAGCTATGAACCCCCAGAACAGGCTCTGGGAAGTTCCTACCTAAAACTACAGAGAAAGGTGAGAGAATAGGTCTGGAAAAGTATGAAATTCGGAGAAAAACTGAGCAACTATATATAGGCCTCGAAATAGTGTGGGGCGAAGGGCCCCACACATCGGGCGAGTCGCCTGGTGTGGGGCGATTCGCCCCACATCCCGGGCGATTCGCCCGGGAGTAAATTTCGGGAATTTACGCGTTTTCGACGCGTTTTTGGATTTCTTCCCCTTTCCGGACTCGGTTTCTGACTTCTAGTGTCCTTCTAACCTCCAGATTCGACCCCTAGACTTCAAATCCTATCCGGAAACCTTCAGATAATCCAATTAGGCTTCTGGAACACCAATTCCTTCTCAACTTCAATATAATTGCCCGGAAAACCTCGTTTTTCAACCAAAACCTGTAAAATAAAAACTAAAGGGAAACGTGACACTATTCTAATAAAATGCACTAAAATATAGCTAAATTAACATAGAGGATAGCTAAAATAGGTGAAAAAGACTCAAATGAAAGTGTAAAATACACATTCATCAGTTCGTATTATGCATGATTGAGTTTCTGATTCTTTTACTTTTTTAATTATCTTAATTCGATTCTTTGATCCGACTAAGCCATATATCTTCGTAGAAAAGTGTTAGAAACACTAGGACAATTCAAGATCATCGATTCGATTATATATAATTTGCAAGTACTGCTTGAACTAAGACTGACAACCTTAGCCAAGTATTAATATAGATAGGAAGCTTTCAAAATACACGTATACAAATCTGTCTTTGGTGTTTGTAAATCGAATTACTTTTAAGGCAGTACGAGTTGCACTTTCATGCATAATTAGAACTTGATGCTTAGAACGAGCATACTATCACCAGCTCTCTCCATATATTGTCAAGTCGAGTTAATATAAATTTGTTTTCTGAAATTATATATAGTTATTTAGTTAAAGCTAGTTTAGTCCCTAGAGATCGACACTCGAGGTCAGCTTACCTCTGCACTACGTGTTTTGTGTAGTTGTGAGTTGCCCTTTGGCTTAAAACAAATTTATTTGATTGTTAGATTCTGACAATCTCGTTCATCAAATTGGCGCCGTTGCTGGGGACTATAACTCCTCTTTACTCTTTACCTTGTTTATTTTCAGCATTCAATTTCCAGGATATAGTAATCTAGTTGTCTAGTGTAGAAGTTGGGTTCCAAATTTTGGTCAGAACTAACAGGACTGATTTTTGGTTTTGAGTTATATCCTTTCCCAGATATCCAGGTATGACGTCCATGAGGGCTCGCATGACCTCACAATTCTCGCAAGTTAGGAGAGGATCATTAATATACATGGAAGACGAGTTAAGGGAGTATGAGGTGACGAGTTCAGTAGTGAGAAACATACCGAGGTTCGAAGATGGAGTGGGGATGAATCCGTTGAGTTTCATCAGATCCTATGAGGAGGAAATAGCAAAAGTTCCAGCAAAGGGGTTTACTGAGGACCAATTGTGCAGGAAATTATTTTCTTTTGCCCTTGAATATGAGCCAAGGCGTTGGATGGCAAGGTTAGCACCGGGATCGCTAAAAACTTGGGGCCAAGTAGTAGAGGAGTTCTTGGCGCGATTTATGCCTTACCATGTGATGATTGCCTTACGAGATAGGATTGAAAACTTCAAGCAAGGAGAAGATGAGCGGTTTTGTGACACCTACGATCGGTTTGAGCGGTATAAGCGAGAGTACCCCCATCACCGTTTCGATGATGGGGAGTTGATTTGGCATTTTGTTGGTGGGTTACGCGATAAGGTTAGGCTTAGAGTAGATGGGTTGTGCGGAGGGTTGGAAGATTGCACGGTTGAAGAGGCAGGAAAGGTCTTCCGTAATTACGCCAGAGGATCCGCACAGTTAGAGAGACTAACACCACGTCACATCGGCAGTGAGAGGCTAGATCAAAGTGGAACCGAAAGATTATCTGAGGAGTTCCGAGAAGATGAAGATGATATCAGTGAGGAGGATGAACTTGCAATCTATGCAGGAATTAAAGCCACTGAGAGTATATTTGAGATCGCACATTCAAGACAAGTTGAACAGAACCTCCGTATAGCACAAGTTTTTGAAGGGGTAGCAGTAACTGAGCAATTAATAGAGGAAGTCAGTTTGTTAGCGTGTGAAAAGGTCGAAAAATTCAACACACAAGAGCCCGGAGACGAAAATCCAGGGGACGCCTCACTGGACGTGAGGGGCGGTCCGCCTGGTGTGGGGGGCGGTGCGCCCCCCACATCCAGAAAGTGCGGGGACCCCCTGCCACTCCAGGCGCACCGCGGGAGTGGGGGGCGGTCCGCCGCGTACGGACAGTGGGGAAGGATCCCCACTGCCCACCCCGGGCGGTCCGCCGGGCGTGGGAGGCGGTCCGTGATGAATGTGTATTTTACACTTTCATTTGAGTCTTTTTCACCTATTTTAGATATCCTCTATGTTAATTTAGCTATATTTTAGTGCATTTTATTAGAATAGTGTCACGATTCCCTTTAGTTTTTATTTTACAGGTTTTGGTTGAAAAACAAGGTTTTCCGGGCAATTATATTGAAGTTGACAAGGAATTGGTGTTCCAGAAGCATATTTGGAGTATCTGAAGGTTTCCGGATAGGATTTGAAGTCTAGGGGTCGAATCTGGAGGTTAGAAGGCCACTAGAAGTCAGAAACCGAGTCCGAAAAGGGGAAGAAACCCAAAAACGCGTCGAAAACGCGTAAATTCCCGAAAAATACTCCCGGGCGAATCGCCCGGGATGTGGGGCGAGTCGCCCCACACCAGGCGACTCGCCCGGTGTGTGGGGCCCTTCGCCCCACACTAATTCGAAGCCTATATATAGTTGCTCAGTTTTTCTCCCTTTTTCATACTTTTCCAGACCTACTCTCTCACCTTTCCCTGTAGTTTTAGGTAGGAACTTCCCAGAGCCTGTTCTGGGGGTTCGTAGCTTAGGAGATACTTTTTCATAGCAGTTTGGAGCTTGTAAGATCGCGATTCTTTGGAGATTGACAACCTTCGGTAACATTGTATCTTACAGTTTTTCTACTTATTTTTATATATCTTTCAACATGTTTTCTTCTATGATTTCTGTTGATTTCATGACAACTATGAGTAGCTAAACTTCTCATTGGTGATAGTATGAGAATTCTTAGCGAAGGGTTGATAATTATGCTAATGGCTATATCGCGCATTATACTCTGTGTTATTGCTTTATTTCTTTGATCTATCTAAATCTATATCTTCGTATGGTTGATTAATTATTGCACACAATTGGACAATTCTTTGGTCTTTGACCTATCTAAATCTATATCTTCGTAGTGTTTCATAATTACAACTGGACAATTCATTGATCAAAGATCTCCATGCAACACCGAGGAATTTATGCATGATTATTAACCCGTTATGCTTTGAAGGACCATACTATCACCAATCTCCATTATCTGTTAAGAAAAACCTTTGCTAAATCGTCTGCTGTTTTATATTCTAAATCAGATTAGATAAAGCTAGTTATAGTCCTTAGAGATCGACACTCGAGGTTATTCTACTGCTACACTACGGTTTTCGTTGTAGTTGTGAATTGCCTTTGGCTAAATAACAAATTTATTTGATAATCTGGAACTGACGATCCGCGCATCATCAAATTGGCGCCGTTGCCGGGGACTATACTCCTTTTTTCTTTTTAATTTGTTTATATTTTCAGCATTCAATTCCTAGTTCTAGTACTTTTAGTTTTCCTTTTTAATCTCTCTCTCTGATACTGCTTTCCTAGTTTGTTACAGATAGTGTATGCCACATACACGATCTAGAGGAACACCGCTTGCTGATTCAATTGCTGAGAACGACAGAGTCCACCACCAAAGAAGGAGACTACTTCAAAGGCGTGAACTAGAGGAAATAGAGGATACCGATTTCTCTGAGTCTCTAAACAATCTTTTCAAGGAAATCGACGGAATGGCAGAATCTAGACCACTGAAAGCGTGGGTTCAACCCTCCAAGGATCGTATGAGGGGACCGGCGATTGTTCTTTCGTCCGCAACTCGAGATCTGGAAATCAAGAACCACGCATTCTAACAACTTCCGAGGTTCTATGGCTTATCAAGGGAAGATGTGATGGGGTACTTGCACGATATCGATGATTTCGTCAACCAACTCCCACGACCCGGAGCTGAAATAACAACGGACGAGTTGAGGATGAAGGTTTTTGCTATGGGGCTTGGCGACAGAGCCAAGTCATGGTTGAGTTCTCTACCAACAGGCTCGCTCGACACTTGGGAGAAGGTTTTTTCAGCTTTCATGGAAAAATACTTCCCTCACACCTTGACTACCGTGCTAAAGGCGCAAATCACTGGATTCAAGCAGGACTATGATGAGACCATTTACACCGCGTTTGAGAGGTTCCAAGATCTCACGAACAAGTGCCCTCACCATGGTTTTGAGCTTTCTGACCTAGTCCAACACTTCTACAATGGACTAACCTTCGAGAACCAACAAGTGGTGGATTTCCAATGCCGAGGCAATATTTGGGAGGAAACCGCAGAAGCCGTCTGGGCAGTTTTCAAAAGACTTGCTAAGGGTTCGCAGTTCAAGGACCCAAGGGCAATGGTTAGGAGACGTGGACCTGAAGCTCCACCGACTCAAGAAGCCCCTATGTATAGGGGGAATGGGGATCAATTCGAGTGCTTTACCAACGAATTGAAGCAAGTCCTCAAGAGCGCCGCTGGAACAACTGTTTCGAACGAAGTTTGCCGAATATGCAAGAACTATGGGCATGGGGCTCATTGATGAATGTGTATTTTACACTTTCATTTGAGTCTTTTTCACCTAATTTAGCTATCCTCTATGTTAATTTAGCTATATTTTAGTGCATTTTATTAGAATAGTGTCACGTTTCCCTTTAGTTTTTATTTTACAGGTTTTGGTTGAAAAACGAGGATTTCAGGGCAATTATATTGAAGTTGACAAGGAATTGGTGTTCCAGAAGCCTATTTGGAGTATCTGAAGGTTTTTGGATAGGATTTGGAGTCTAGGGGTCGAATCTGGAGGTTAGAAGGCCACTAGAAGTCAGAAACCGAGTCCGAAAAGGGGAAGAAATCCAAAAACGCGTCGAAAACACGGATATTCCGGAATAATACTCCCGGGCGAATCGCCCGGGACGTGGGGCGAATCGCCCCACACCAGGCGACTCGCCCGGTGTGTGGGGCCCTTCGCCCCACACAAATTCGAAGCCTATATATAGTTGCTTAGTTTTTCTCCGAAATTCATACTTTTCCAGACCTATTCTCTCACCTTTCTCTGTAGTTTTAGGTAGGAACTTCCCAGAGCCTGTTCTGGGGGTTCATAGCTTAGGAGATACTTTTTCATAGCAGTTTGGAGCTTGTAAGATCGCGATTCTTCGGAGACTGACAACCTTCGGTAACATTGTATCTTACAGTTTTTCTACTTATTTTTATATATCTTTCAACATGTTTTCTTCTATGATTTTTGTGGATTGCATGACAACTATGAGTAGCTAAACTTATCGTTGGTGGTAGTATGTGAATTCTTAGCGAAGGGTTGATAATTATGCTAATGGCTATATCGCGCATTATACTCATTGTTATTGCTTTATTTCTTTGATCTAGCGGAATCTATATCTTCGTATGTTGATTAATTATTATGCACAATTGGAACATAGTCTTCGACCTATTGATATCTATATCTTCGTAGTGTTGAATAATTACGGAACACAATTGGCCAATAGTGTTTGACTTACCAGAATCTATACCTTCGTAGTGTGTGATAATTGCAACAGGACAATTTATTGATCAAAGATCTCCATGCAAGATCGAGGAATTTACGCATGATTATTTACCCGTTATGCTTTGAAGGACCATACTATCACCAATCTCCATTATCTGTTAGAAAAACCTTTGCTATACCGTCTGCTGTTTTTATATTCCAAATTAGATTTGATAAAGCTAGTTATAGTCCTTAGAGAACGACACTCGAGGTCATTCTACTACTACACTACGGTTTTCGTTGTAGTTGTGGATTGCCTTTGGCTAAATAACAAATTTATTTGCTTGATCCGGAACTGACAATCCCGCGTATCACCAAATTGGCGCCGTTGCCGGGGATTATACTCCTTTTTTCTGTTTAATTTGTTTATGTTTTCAGCATTCAATTCCTAATTCTAGTAGTTTTAGTTTTCCTTTATCTCTCTCTGATACAGATTTCCTAGTCTGTTACAGATAGTGTATGCCACATACACGATCTAGGGGAACACCGCTTGCTGATTCAATTGCTGAGATCGACAGAGTCTACCACCAGAGAAGGCGACTACTTCAAAAGCGTGAGCTAGAGGAAATAGAGGATACCGATTTCTCTGAATCTCTACACAGTCTTTTCAAGGAAATCGACGGAATGGCAGAAGCTAGACCACTGAAAGCATGGGTTCAACCCTCCAAGGATCGTATGAGGGGACCAGCGATTGTTCTTTCGTCTGCAACTCGAGATCTGGAAATCAAGAACCACGCATTCCAACAACTTTCGTGGTTCTATGGCTTATCAAGGGAAGACGTGATGGGGTACTTGCACGATATCGATGATTTCGTCAACCAACTCCCACGACCCGGAGTTGAGGATGAAGGTTTTTGCTATGGGGCTTGGCGACAGAGCCAAGTCATGGTTGAGTTCTCTACCAGCAGGCTCGCTGGACACTTGGGAGAAGGTTTTTTCAGCTTTCATGGAGAAATACTTCCCTCACACCTTGACCACCGCGCTCAAGGCGCAAATCACCGGATTCATACAGGACTATGATGAGACCATCTACACCGCGTTTGAGAGGTTCCAAGATCTCACGAACAAGTGCCCTCACCATGGTTTTGAGCTTTCTGACCTAGTCCAACACTTCTACAATGGACTAACCTTCGAGAACCAACAAGTGGTGGATTTCCAATGCCGAGGCAATATTTGGGAGGAAACCGCAGAAGCCGTCTGGGCAGTTTTCGAAAGGCTTGCTAAGGGTTCGCAGTTCAAGGACCCAAGAGCAATGGTTAGGAGACGTGGACCTGAAGCTCCACCGACTCAAGAAGCCCCTATGTATAGGGGGGATGGGGATCAATTCGAGTGCTTTACCAACGAATTGAAACAAGTCCTCAAGAGCGCCACTGGAACACTGTTTCGAACGAAGTTTGCCGAATATGCAAGAACTATGGGCATGGGGCTCATATGTGTAGATCGGAGCTTGCGTATGATGATGGCAACCGGGCACGAGGAGGCGAAGAGGAAGCCTTTGCTACGGAGTTTGGTACTCAAGAAGCTAGCTACGGACAAGACGGTAGGAATCCTCGAGGTGAATTTTGGAGAAGAGGGTTCCGAAACAATCAAGGATATGCACCGGCTAGCCAAACTTATGGCCCTAACCAAGACCGTAGTAGGATTAACTATGGTAATGACCAATGCGAAAACCCCGCTCCGCAAGAGCCACCGAAGTCGAAGTCGGCTCCACTGATGGAGAACTTTCAAAAGATGGTTGATCACACCCAAAGTTTTCTCAAACGTTATGAAGAAGATTCCGAGAAGACTAGGGCAAGGCTTGATAGGTTGGAAGAGAGCACTAGGCTTGCCCATCAAAAGATGCAAGAGTTGATCGACCGAGGAGCAAGTAGGGAACAAGGCAAGCTGCCTAGCAACACTGAGAAGTCGAATTCCATTACATTGGCTGGTGATCTACCTGTCGAAATCACCATCAAGAAGGTTGCTAAGTGCGAGTGTTGCAAGGGGGAAGTACTCCCACATGCTAAGGAAGAAGAGAAGGACCTTGGTTCTGACGAGAGTGAAGAGGAGCAAGAGGATCCCGAGCCACTCCCTAAAAGTTTCGATGTTATGGTCGGGATTGGTGAGCTTGAAGATGTCCGTGCCACACTGGACACGGGATCCTATTCTAACGGGCTCCCTTTGAATGTGTTTGAGAAGAGTAGCCTTGGAAAACTATCTGAGCATAGGGCTATTGTGCAACTGGCGGATGGATCCTTTGTGAGACCCGAAGGCGTTGTGAAAAATGTGTTGGTCAAGATTGATGAAACTTTTGTATACACCAATTTTGTAGTTATGCCGGCGTCTGCACCTGGGACGGGGGATGTCATTCTCTTGGGACGAACATTTTTGAATAAGCTACGCTCCGTGATGGACATCTACCAAAGAACTTGCACTATTGAAGTGGATGGCAAGCGACATGTGTTGCAAGCCATATCTGATCCACCTGATCCGCCTGATACTTCTCACACTACTTACTACTGTGCTGTTGCAGCCTATGTTCTTTCTTATTCACAGGTTCGTGGCATGAGGAGGAGATCCATGAAGGGGAAGTCTAGTACCCGCAGGAAGAAGAGCTAGGCGCAGACAGGAGTCGAGTCAAAGACTTTAAACAATGACGCTATCCGGGAGGCAACCCGGAATTTTTATCGCTTTCTTACTGCTTTTTTGCATGCATTCATTCTTGAACAATTTGCTTCTCATATGTGAATTTGTTCATCTCTGTGTCGTATGTGCTTATATTGTGTTTGAGTGAGATTTTTCGAGTGGTTTTATGAAAAAATTGGTTTCGGGGATTAAAAACCGCGTTTTTTGTCGAAATGACCGTCTCCCCACATCAGGGAGCGGGGGGCGAATCTCTCCGTATGGGGCGACTCGCCCCACGGTCCCAGAAGACCAAAAACGTGGGTCTCCCCCTTCTCTCCTCATTTCTTCATATTTTCACCATTCTTCCTCCCCAAAATACGAAACTTGCGAAAATAACTTCAAAACTTCATAACTTCTTCATTTCTTCACCAAATTTAGTGTTCTTTAGCTTCAATCGAAGCCTATACGTGATCTATCTTTTCATCCGAACAGATTTCGCCCTAGTGCATTAGTTTTTCAGATCTGAGGTATCTTCTTATGAACCCTAATTTTCAAATTTGGGGGTTTTCTAATTTGAGCTTCAATTATGCTTATTTGATGCATGGGTAGGTTGTTTGTGTGATTAGAAGCGTTATTTACTATCAATTGCATGCTCAATTATGCTTGGATTGTTGATTTGGGAATTTCGCTACTAGATGATATATCTTATTATGCAATATATCTTTATCTTTGATTTCTTGCTTATGATTGTGTTTATTGATGTAATGATGGTGGATGTGATGATAGAATGCTTAATTGGTGAGTATGAGGATTTATGATGATAGAATTTTTCGCTACTATGGTATGAATTGAGCCTTGTTATTTAGGATATTGGTTGTCTAGCAAGAGCATAATGTGATGTATTGCATGTAGTAGTTACATTAGTATGTTGCATGTTGAAGAAGCTAGGCTAGACATTAAGGATTTGGGGAGCTCGATTGTTGATTTTATCACTTGTGTGTTTCATTCTTACACTAGCATATGCATGAGTCAGTTTTGTGTCATACGAGGTACTAACTGTTGCTTGTAGGAACTGATGAACGCGGGTTTGTCGGGTCCCGATTCAGCAAATAAATTTGTTATTTAGCCAAAGGCAATTCACAATTACAACGAAAACCGTAGTGTAGCAGTAGAATGACCTTGAGTGTCGTTTTCTGAGGACTATAACTAGCTTTATCTATGTAACTAGAGAATATAAAAACAGCAGACGTAATAGCAAAGGGGTTTTCTAGCAGATAATGGAGATTGGTGATAGTATGATCTTTCAAAGCATAACTGGTCGATAATCATGCGTAAATTCCTCGGTCTTGCATGGAGATCTTTGATCAATCTAATGTCCTGTTGTAATTATTAAGCACTACGAAGATAAAGATACTGACAAGTCAAGCACTATTGTCCAATTGTGTTCCGTAATTATTCAACACTACGAAGATATACACGCGCCTAGGTCGAAGAGGGTCCAATTGTGCATAATAATTAATACAACATACGAGAATTTAGGCTGAGCCTGATCAACGAAATAAAGCAATAACACGGAGTATAATGCGCGATATAGCCATTAGCATGATTATCTTCCCTTCGCTAAGAATTCACATACTACCACCAACGATAAGTTTAGCTACTCATAATAGGCATGCAATCAACAGAAATCATAGAAGAAAACATGTTGAAAGATAAATAGGAATAAGTAGAATAAACTGTAAGATACAATGTTACCGAAGGTTGTCAATCTTCGAAGAATTGCGATCCCACAAGCTCCAATCTGCTATGAAAAAGTGTCCCCTAAGCTACGGACCCCCAGATCAGGCCCTGGGAAGTCCCTACCTAAAACTACAGAGAAAGGTGAGAAAGTAGGTCTGGAAAAGTATGAATTTCGGAGAAAAACTGAGCAACTATATATAGGCTACGAAATAGTGTGGGGCGATTCGCCCCACACACCGGGCGGTTCGCCCGGTGTGGGGCGATTCGCCCCACGTCCCGGGCGGTTCGCCCGGGAGTAATTTTCGCGGAATTCCGCGTTTTCGACGCGTTTTTGGATTTCTTCCCCTTTTCGGACTCGATTTTTGACTTCTAATGGCCTTATAACCTCCAGATTCGACCCATAGACTCCAAATCCTATCCGGAAACCTTCAGATACTCCAAATAAGCTTCTGGAATACCAATTCCTTGTCAACTTCAATATAATTTCCCGGAAATCCTCGTTTATCAACCAAAACCTGTAAAATAAAATCTAAAGGGAAACGTGACACTATTCTAATAAACTGCACTAAAATATAGCTAAATTAACATAGAGGATAGCTAAAATAGGTGAAAAAGACTCAAATGAAAGTGTAAAATACACATTCATCAGGAACCATGCCAAGGGAGAGGAGCATTCCCGTATGATTACTATGAAGTATTGGATGGGGATCGATTACAACCATGTCAAGAAGAGTGATCTCGTTGGAGGTGCGTTCGAGCCACGGGCTCTTGCAACAACGTCGCGGATTATCCAGGAGGAGGAGCTAGAGTACACCTGGAGTAAGGACTCCTATGCCTATTCATGCACCACCGAAGGGACAGAAACCATTATTACGTCAGCAATCCGTCACAAGGACTGCAAAGTTCGAGTGAACTGGAAAGCACCGGGACAATCTTGCCGCGACGGATTCAATCTTGAGTTCGCAGTTGCTAGAAGGTTCCGAAGCGCTAGCTTGGTTCCAAAACTTAATGACATGGGTGCCCAACCCCTCTTAGGGGTACCCCTTGACTGTCTCTAAAGGGAGCATCATATAGACATCGGTCGAATCAACCGTAGAGAATGTGGTCGACATTGGAAAAAATGGTAGAAGACTTCTGAGTATCCGAGCATCTTACTGTAACCTCCTCTGGGTGTAAAACGCTGGAGGGGGAGGTCCTGATACCACTTCTCTTTCCCCTTCAACAGTTCACAACCTATTGGAGGGCTACAGGATGGAGGATTCCATAACAGCGACGGCTAATCTTGAGGATTCTACTCGACACTGCAACTCTACTGGTGAGGATGTGCGTGACAGTAGTGACAATGAAGGCCATACGGGCAATGATGATACTAATGGAGGAGCTGTTCCTATCCGGCCTATAACTGGAACTACCGGACCTACCAGAAGACCTGATGACACCCTATAAGGCTCCCAGAGCAGTCCCAATAACTCACAAGCAACATACTCAGCCGACCGAGGCCAAACCATGGGGTAACATCTAGTATCACATCTTATTTCCTCATTTTCTTACTGCTAGGGACTAGCGTTAATTTCATGAGGGGGGATGGGATTTAAGTGATCTAGTATTGTTAGTTTGGAGCTTGAAATTGGTAGGCGGATTATAGTACCTTGCATGTTTTATCCGTCTGCATTTGCATTTGCACGTTTACTGCTTTATTAGTGTTTTAGGTTGCATTCACTACATTCATCCTAGGATAGTCTTGCATGTTTTATATGGAGTTTATTGCCGAATTTTTTGAATCTTACATGTGGGTTGATCAACTAACTATACCATTAATCATATGCTTCATCTCTATGAGTTTGTTTGAGGTTTTTCTCGCTTGGCTTGTCACATTTATGTATTGTACTTAGTTAAGCTTGGTAGTCTCGACATCACTTAGTGATGTTTTCTCTACTGCGGTTCACGAAGGCCTTTATAATAGGATGATGCATGTTAGGGTCTTATGGTTGTTTTCCCGAGTAATTATGTACCTAAGAGGCAACAAGTCTTCACCATGCTTTGAGATTGCTAAATGCCTAGGAATGAGGTAGTGTGAGGTTGTGTGATCCTTTGTTTATAACCTATTCTTCCGAATAGGTTTGGGGAGGGGGTTGCACCATCATTAGACTTGTTTTTCGTTTTTCATTTCCGTGTTGTGAGTTTTTTTTTCCTTTCTCGTAAATTTTGTACTCCAACCTATTCTTTCGAATAGGTTTGGGGAAGTCTTTGTGAGTCATTTTGTTTCTCTTGCTGTTATGCTACTGCTGGCTAAAAAAATCGAAAAAAAAGAAAGAAAAATTCCAGGAAAAAAGAAAAAAAAAAGAAACTGGAAAGGAAAAAAAAGAAAAAAAAAAGAAAAGACCCCAAAAAAGCAAATAGCAGTTTAGCAAAGTGATGTGTCTCATTTTCCAATTCTTGTAATGTTCGTAATCGTGTTGTAATTTTCTATTTTCTGTCTTTTGTTTTTGAGTGTCATCTGTTCTAGACCACCCTCGTCCTGCCATTCAGGAAGTGGTGAATAGCTTAAGACTTTACTTGAGAGATGGGTAGAATAGGGGAGTGTTATCTTTTATAGGGAACCCTCATTCGTTTGATGAGAGCCAGTACTGTTTCGACCTCTTTGAGGGAAAGTCTTAAACTTGGTGAACAGCAGTAAGTCCTCAGTTTCATAGGCACGGGACAACCATTCGTATCTTAGCATGCTTCATTACGTCGTCACTGACTAGGTCCAGGTAGAGAATGTTACGAGAGACTATCTTGTCTTGACATAAGTACTTATGTGGATGTGTATGGGTCAATCGAGGTATTCTTCAACCTATATTCATGCTTTGATTTATATGGTTCATGTGCATATGTTTTTTGATAGATTCGGTAAATTAGTTCATTTTATTTGGCATGAGACTCCATTTTAAGTGTTGCATTGTTTTTTGCATTAGAGTCTAGCTTAGTTGCTTGAGGGCAAGCAAAGGTTCGGTTTGGGGAGTTTGATGAATGTATATTTTACACTTTCATTTGAGTCTTTTTCACCTAATTTAGCTATCCTCTATGTTAATTTAGCTATATTTTAGTGCATTTTATTAGAATAGTGTCACGTTTCCCTTTAGTTTTTATTTTACAGGTTTTGATTGAAAAACGAGGATTTCAAGGCAATTATATTGAAGTTGACAAGGAATTGGTGTTCCAGAAGCCTATTTGGAGTATCTGAAGGTTTCCGGATAGGATTTGGAGTCTAGGGGTCGAATCTGGAGGTTAGAAGGCCACTAGAAGTCAGAAACCGAGTCTGAAAAGGGGAAGAAATCCAAAAACGCGTCGAAAACGCGGAAATTCCGGAAAAATACTCCCGGGCGAATCGCCCGGGACGTGGAGCGAATCGCCCCACACCAGGCGACTCGCCCCATACTTTTCCAGATCTATTCTCTAACCTTTCTCTGTAGTTTTAGGTAGGAACTTCCCAGTGTTCTGGGGGTTCATAGCTTAGGAGATACTTTTTCATAGAAGTTTGGAGCTTGTAAGATCGCGATTCTTCGGAGACTGACAACCTTCGGTAACATTGTATCTTACAGTTTTTCTACTTATTTTTATATATCTTTCAACATGTTTTCTTCTATGATTCTGTTGATTGCATGACAACTATGAGTAGCTAAACTTATCGTTGGTGGTAGTATGTGAATTCTTAGCGAAGGGTTGATAATTATGCTAATGGCTATATCGCGCATTATACTCCGTGTTATTGCTTTATTTCTTTGATCTAGCGGAATCTATATCTTCGTATGTTGATTAATTATTATGCACAATTGGACCATAGTCTTCGACCTATGCATATCTATATCTTCGTAGTGTTGAATAATTACGGAACACAATTGGACAATAGTGTTTGACTTATCAGAATCTATACCTTCGTAGTGTGTGATAATTGCAACAGGACAATTTATTGATCAAAGATCTCCATGCAAGACCGAGGAATTTACGCATGATTATTAACCCGTTATGCTTTGAAGGACCATACTATCACCAATCTCCATTATCTGTTAGAAAAACCTTTGCTATACCGTCTGCTGTTTTTATATTCCAAATTAGATTTGATAAAGCTAGTTATAGTCCTTAGAGAACGACACTCGAGGTCATTCTACTGCTACACTACGGGTTTCGTTGTAGTTGTGGATTGCCTTTGGCTAAATAACAAATTTATTTCTTGATCCGGAACTGACAATCCCGCGTATCACCACTCATATGTGTAGATCGGACGTTGCGTATGATGATGGCAACTGGGCTCAAGGAGGCGAAGAGAAAGCCTTTGCTACGGAGTTTGGTACTCAAGAAGCTAGCTCCGGATGCGCGGGGCGATTCTCCCCGCACGGGGCGACTCGCCCCACGGACTCTGCAGATTAAAAAACGCGGATCTCTCCCCTTTCTTTCATTTCTTCATATCTTCACCATTCTTGCTCCCCAAAATCCGAAATTCGCAATTTGTAGCTTCAAATTTTCATAACTTCTTCATTTCTTCACCAAATTTAGTGTTCTTTAGCTTCAATCGAAGCCTATTACATGATCTATCTTTTCATCCGAACAGATTTCACCCTAGTGCATTGGTTTTCCAGATCTGAGGTATCTTCTTATGAACCATAATTTTTCAAATTTGGGGGTTTTCTAATTTGAGCTTCAATTATGCTTATATGATGCATGGGTAGGTTGTTTGTGTGATTAGAAGCGTTATTTACTATCAATTGCATGCTTAATTATGCTTGGATTGTTGATTTGGGAATTTTGCTACTAGATGATATATCTTGTTATGCAATATATCTTTATCTTTCATTCATACATATAATTGTGCTTATTGATGTAATGATGATGGATTTGATGGTAGAATGCATAATTGTTGAGTATGAGGATTTATGATGATAGAATTTTTCGCTTCTATGGTATGAATTGAGCCTTGTTATTTAAGGTATTGGTTGTCTAGCAAGAGCATAATGTGATGTATTGCATGTAGTAGTTACATTCGTATGTTGCATGTTGAAGAAGCTAGGCTAGACATAAAGGATTTGGGGAGCTCGATTGTTGATTTTATCACTTGTGTGTTTCGTTCTTACACTAGCATATGCATGAGTCAGTTTTGTGTCATACGAGGTACTAACTGTTGTTTGTAGGAACCATGCCAAGGGAGAGGAGAATTCCCGTATGATTACTATGAAGTATTGGAGGGGGATCAATTACAACCATGTCAAGGAGAGTGATCTCGTTAGAGGTGCGTTCGAGCCACGGGCTCTTGCAGCAACGTCGCGGATTATCCAAGAGGAGGAGCTAGAGTACACCTGGAGTAAGGACTCCTATGCCTATTCATGCACCACCGAAGGGACAAAAACAATTATTACGTCAGCAATCCATCACAAGGACTGCAAAGTTCGAGTGAATTGGAAGGCACCGGGACGATTTTGCCGCGACGGATTCAATCTTGAGTTCACAGTTGCTAGAAGGTTCCGAAGCGCTAGCTTGGTTCCAAAACATAATGACATGGGTGCCCAGCCCCTCGTTGGGGTGCCCCTTGACTGCCTCTAAAGGGAGCATCATATAGACATCGGTCGCATCAACCGTAGAGAATGTGGTCGACATTGGAAAAAATGGTAGAAGACTTCTGAGTATCCGAGCAGCTTTCTGTAACCTCCTCGGGGTGTAAAACGTTGGAGAGGGAGGATCTGATACCACTGCTCTTTCCCCTTCAACAGTTCACAGCCTATTGGAGGGCTACAGGATGGAGGATTCCATAACAGCGGCGGCTAATCTTGAGGATTCTATTTGACAATGCAACTCTACTGGCGATGATGATGGTGACAGTAGTGACAATGAAGGCCATATGGACAATGATGATACAAATAGAAGAGTTGTTCCTATCCGGCCTATAAATGGAACTACCGCACCTACCAGAAGACCTGATGATCATCTATAATGCTCCCAGAGCAGTCCCAATAACTCACAAACAGCATACTCAGCCGACCGAGGCCAAACCATGCGGTAAGATCTAGTATCACATCTTATTTCCTCATTTTCTTATTGCTAGGGACTAGCCTTAATTTCATGAGGGGGGATGGGATTTAAGTGATCTAGTGTTGTTAGTTTGGAGCTTGCCATTGATGGTTTAGAGCTTGGTATTGGTAGGATGAGTATAGAACCTTGCATGTTTATCCGTCTGCATTTGCATTTGCACGTTTACCGTTTTCTTAGTTTTTTAGGTTGCATTCACTGCATTCATCCTAGGATAGTCTTGCATGTTTTATATGGAGTTTATTGCCGAATTTTTTGAACTTTTTTATTGGACAGATCAACCAACTATGCCTTTAATCATATGCTTCATCTCTATGAGTTTGTTTGAGGTTTTTCTCGCTTGGCTTGTCACATTTATGTATTGCACTTAGTTAAGCTTGGTAGTCTCGACATCACTTAGTGGTGTTTTCTCTAATGCGGTTCACGAAGGCCTTTATAATAGGATGATGCATGTTAGGGTCTTATGGTTGTTTTCCCGAGTAATTATGTACCTAAGAGGCAACAAGTCTTCACCATGCTTTGAGATTGCTAAATGCCTAGGAGGGAGGTAGTGTGAGGTTGTGTGATCCTTTGTTTATAACCTATTCTTTCGAATAGGTTTGGGGAGGGGGTTACATCATCGTAGACTTGTTTTTCGGTTTTCATTTCTGTGTTGTGAGTTTATTTTTCCTTTTTCGTAAATTTTGTACTCCAACCTATTCTTTCGAATAGGTTTGGGAAAGTCGTTTGTCACTTTTTGTTTCTCTTTTCGTTGTGCTACTGCTGGCTAAAAAAATCGAAAAAAAAAGAAAGAAAAATTCCAGGAAAAAAGAAAAAAAAAAGAAACTGCAAAGAAAAAAAGACCCCAAAAAAGCAAAGAATGGTCCAAAAAAAGAAAGCCAAATAGCAGTTTAGCAAAGTGTTGTGTCTCATTTTCCAATGTTCGTAATCGTGTTGTAATTTCTATCTTTTCTTTTGTTTTTGAGTGTCATCTGTTCTAGACCACCCTCGTCCTGCCATTCAGGAAGTGGTGAATAGCTTAAGTCTTTGCTTGAGAGATGGGTAGAATAGGGCAGTGTTATCTTTTATAGGGAACCCTCTTTCGTTTGATGAGAGCCAGTACTGGTTCGACCTCTTTGAGGAAAAGTCTTAACTTGGTGAACAGCAGTAAGTCCTCAGTTTCATAGGCACAGGACAACCATTCGTATCTTAACATGTTTCATTACGTCGTCACTGACTAGGTCCAGGTAGAGAATGTTACGAGAGACTATCTTGTCTTGACATAAGTGCTTATGTGGATGTGTATGAGTCAATCGAGGCATTCTTCAACCTATATTCATGTTTTGATTTATATGGTTTTTGTTGATATGTTATTTGATAGATTAAGTAGATTAGTTCATTTTATTTGGCATAAGACTCCATTTTATGGGTTGCATTAGTTTTTGCATTAGAGTCTAGCTTAGTTACTTGAGGACAAGCAAAGGTTCGGTTTGGGGAGTTTGATTAATGTGTATTTTACACTTTCATTTGAGTCTTTTTCACCTATTTTAGCTATCCTCTATGTTAATTTAGCTATATTTTAGTGCATTTTATTAGAATATTGTCACGTTTTCCTTTAGTTTTTGTTTTACAGGTTTTGGTTGAAAAACGAGGTTTCCCGGGCAGTTATATTGAAGTTGACAAGGAATTGGTGTTCCAGAAGACTAATTGGAGTATCTGAAGGTTTCCGGATAGGATTTGAAGTCTAGGGGTCGAATCTGGAGGTTAGAAGGCCACTAGAAGTCAGAAACCGAGTCCGAAAAGGGGGAGAAATCCAAAAACACGTCGAAAACGCGTAAATTCTCGAAAAATACTCCCGGGCGAATCGCCCGTGATGTGGGGCGAATCGCCCCACACCAGGCGACTCGCCCGGTGTGTGGGGCCCTTCGCCCCACACTATTTCTAGGCCTATATATAGTTGCTCAGTTTTTCTCCGAATTTCATACTTTTCCAGACCTATTCTCTCACCTTTCTCTGTAGTTTTAGGTAGGAACATCCCAGAGACTGTTCTGGGGGTTCATAGCTTAGGAGATACTTTTTCATAGCAGTTTGGAGCTTGTAAGATAGCGATTCTTCGGAGACTGACAACCTTCGATAACATTGTATCTTACAGTTTTTATACTTATTTTTATATATCTTTCAACATGTTTTCTTCTATGATTTCTGTTGATTGCATGACAACTATGAGTAGCTAAACTTCTCGTTGGTAATAGTATGTGAATTCTTAGCGAAGGGTTGATAATTATGCTAATGGCTATATCGCGCATTATACTCTGTGTTATTGCTTTATTTCTTTGATCTATCTAAATCTCTATCTTCGTATGGTTGATTAATTATTGCACACAATTGGACAATTCATTGGTCTTTGACCTATCTAAATCTATATCTTCGTAGTGTTTGATAATTACAACAGGACAATTCATTGATCAAAGATCTCCATGCAAAACCGAGGAATTTATGCATGATTATTAACCCATTATGCTTTGAAGGACCATACTATCACCAATCTCCATTATCTGTTAAGAAAAACCTTTGCTAAATCGTCTGTTGTTTTATATTCTAAATTAGATTAGATAAAGCTAGTTATAGTCCTTAGAGATCGACACTCGAGGTTATTCTACTGCTACACTACGGTTTTCGTTGTAGTTGTGAATTGCCTTTGGCTAAATAACAAATTTATTTGATAATCCGGAAGTGACAATCCGCGCATCATCAGTCCGCCGCGGACCGCCAGGGAGCTGGACGACCCCAGCTCCCCGAATTCTCTCATCGCCGACATTCTTCATGCTACGGAGCCCGTTCCAGCGGTTACTACTGAGACTACTGAGTTCGAGGAAGTGAATCTACTTCTCCGAGGTGGAAAGGACGATACACCTCAAACACATGAAGGAGGCATCGTCAATAATGAGGAAAAGGGGGACACACCCAATCTTACGGAGGTACTTCATAAGTCCTCCAACCCTTATGTGCCCCAGAAACCTCATATGCCATTCCATGGTAGGATCAAGCTGGCCAAGCAGGATACACAGGAGTCGCCACTATACAAGCAAAACCGTCCATTCCCGATGGTGAGATCGATGAAGCTTCCTAGGTGTTAGGAAACTTGTAATTTTGATGAGCAATTAACCATGCTAAATTGAGGAAAGTCCAGTAACTAGTACTCTTAAGGTCCATAGGAATTTAGAATTTTAAGGACATTGTAAAAGAGGAATGTTTGCTGAAGACTTAGAGTAGGTGCTAGATAGGTTGGTTTTAACGCTTATGATGTATCTTGTTTTCTGAAAAGAAATACAACCTATTGAAGCATTTGCTGATGATGTACTTTGTTTATACAAACAAACTATTGAAGCATTTAGAAACGCTCAGAATCTTGAAGATTTCGAAGACTGAAGACTAGAAGATTTCTGAAGACTGGTATCTACAAAGGCACATGTTGCTCAGAAAGTGGAAACTTCAGCAACAGCATTGCATAAGTGAAAATCTATACGACAGAGTAGGTTGTGCTTGCTGAAACTGAGACTGACCACTTGCTGATGGAACATATGTGACCTCTTGCTGAGAGTACTTATATTTGCGCTCCAATGTTACTGTTTGAATTCTATTCAAATAAGCATTAAATGCAAAGCATGCACGCGAAGGACATGAAGACTAGAAGACAATCAAGGACGCTGTTGAAAGTACAAAAGCAATATAGTGACATTTTAAGGAACAAAAGCCTTAGAATTTGAAATTCAAACGGCTCCTTATTTTCACTATAAATAGAGGTCATCCGGCAAAGAGTTGAAGTGTGTCAACAACGTGATCATACTCTCACTTGTGCTTAAACTCACAAACCCTTTAATACTCTCTACTGCCATTGATCCGTTCCAAGACTTAAAGCTTGAAAAAGCTACTTGTGAAAAAGTAGAATTTACACGACTAAGAAATTAGTTAAGTGTTCTTTCTATCTTTCGAACAAGACCAAGTCTTGACACCAGAAACAATCAAACTTGTTTACTGCAAAGTATTCAAAGTTTTGTTTCTTAGATTACTTGTTGTAACTGAATAAGTTATAATTAAGTTATCTCATCCAAAACCTCTCTAACTGAAAATACACCCTTTCAGGCGTGATATTCAAGGGGAACTTAATCGAGCATAGTTTTGCTGATTAAAAGTACCAAGTTTGGTGGAGAACAAGGTTGCGTTCTCTAGATTAGGTTGGAGACGAAGCAAGTGTGCTTTGGTTTCTGTTTGAATCGCTCTAGATAGGTGTTGTAAGTAACCTCAATCTTATCTTAGTGGATTCAGTCCTAGAAAGGACAAAGTGGATTAGTTGAGAGATTACGCCACTCTCAGATACCACTATAAAAGTGTTTGTGTGATTTACTTACTGTACTTGGTTTTCAGCAAATCGTATCTATCTGTACACAGTCACTCACATCACTTGCTGATACCTTCATTTACTGAAAGAACACTTATTGTATCAAAGACTTCCGCTCTCAGATTTTAAGTATCAGCAAACCTAGTTACTACAAAGTAACTTGCGCTTGCTGAGAAAGTTAAGTATCAGCAAACTCATTACTGAAAAGTAATAAGCTCTTGCTGAGAAAGTTTTAGACGACGAAAGTTTGAAAAGACTATTCACCCCCCCTCTAGTCTTTTCTTGTTGTTTAAAGGGACCAACAAGTGGTATCGGAGACAAGTTCTTTAACCTTCAACACTGAACCTAGATCCCCTTAGGTGCTTTCCGTAAATCACTCTCACTTGATCAGTTTGGTAGTGCTTTGCTGACAGGATGTCTTTAGGAGATGCTCCCTTGCTGAAGCTGGAAAACTACGAAAAATGGCGAAACAACATGATGCTACATCTTGAGGCCGTTAGTGATGAGATGGTCACTGTCATTAATGATGGACCTATAAGGATCACTATGGTTGAAAGGAGTTTCCCTCATAAAACCACTGAAGCTGGAAAGGAAACTATCTTAGGCGAACCGGTTGATACCGTTGTGCCAAAACCAAGAGAGAAATCGAAAGATTTGAGAAAACTCTGAGCAGACAACAAGAGAAACTAAAGATTGCTGAAACTCTTACCAAGCAGACTACTGAAAAGTATGTCTTGCTGAAGGAAGAGACAAAAGAAAAGGATGCTGAAATAAGGCGTCTTAAGAAGTTGATTGCTGAAGCTACAGAGAAGAACTCTCAAATGGCATTAAAATTGGAAGAATATCAGTCCTCAATTCTAAAGTTACTTGCCGAAATCCAAGAAATGAAAGAGATGAAAATCAATTTCAAATCTTATGCTGACGCAAGTAATACGCTGACTGAACTAAACTCTTATTTGAGAGATCCATCTCAAAAAGAAGGTTTAGGTGCAGCGTATGAAGGTGATGACGTAGAAATCTTGAGTAAAGATAAATCACCGATTTCCTTTGTACGTGCTACTGATAGTGGTCTACCAGAACTCTATCAGTTTGGTCAATCTAAGGTTGCTGAAACATGCAATCAAGTACATACGACCATAAAGCCCGCCGTTGCTACTCAAAGTAACAAGACTTTAAAAGGAAAACAGGTTGCTGAGAAGCAAACTGTAAAGAAGAAGGATGCTGTGAAGCATTCCACCAAACAAGTTTCTGAAAAGCAAATTGTTAAGTCAAAAGACAAGATTACTAAAAGTAATCAGAAGACCTTTGCTGACAAACCTGAATCAAGTAAGGTTGCTGACACAAAAGCTCAGCATTCTCCGAAAAGTGGACTCGGTTTCAAAACCAAGCAAAGTCAACTTTTTCACGAGTATAAGCAAAGTCAGCAAAGATACTTCAAAGAGATGAAGAAAATCAAGCCTAAGAGTTCTGAAAAGACTCTTAATGCTAGGGCTAGAAGGAACCTTGCTAGAAAAGAACTTACTGAGAAGTATGTGCAGCAAAAAGGTCAACCGAGCAAGACACCACATCAGAAAGTGGACTTGATCAGCACGAATCAAAAGTCTTTCAGCTCAAAACCTCCTAGTTCCTCAGCAAGTAGAAAACAAGTGAAAGTTGAAAAACTTAAGACTTGGGTTTCCACTGGACGCATTCTTGAACATGTTAATGGACATCCATTATTGGATAATTAACTTGTTTGCTCTTGATTGTACAAACTTCAGCCACGGAGACAAACGATGCAATCTGGCACTTTGATAGTGGTTGTGGAAAGCACATGACGGGCAACAAGAATAACCTTATAAACTATAGACGGTGGTCTAAAGGTCCATCAATAAGGTTTGCTGGTGGAGGCTCTGGTTCTACAAAAGGCTATGGTGACGTAAAGTTAGGATGCATAACCATTACTGGAGTTCTTTATGTCAAAAATCTTAAGTTTAACTTTTTTAGCATGAGTCAGTTTGCTGACAAAGGACACTTCATCAAAATCAAAAGTGATGAATGTAAACTTATAGATTTCGAGACTAAAAAGGTAATTATGATTGCAAGAAGATCAGAAGGCTTGTACACCGTAGATTGGTCTTCAGCAATTGTTGAAAAATGCCTTGTCTCAGATCACGATTGCCTTGCTGAAAAAGCATGGTTATGGCATAAACGAACAAGTCATCTAAACTTCAAGACGCTGAATAAGCTGTCTAAAAAGGCACTTGTAGTTGGATTACCTAAGGTTACTTTTAAGAAGGATGGTGTTTGCAATGCATGTCAGCAAGGAAAGCAAACCAAATCTTCTTTCAAGAACAAGGCAGTACCGTCAACTACAAAACCTTTACAACTCTTGCACATGGACTTGTTTGAATCTTCTTCAACAAGCTATGCTGGTAAGAAGTATGGTCTGGTCGTGGTGGATGACTATTCAAGATTCACTTGGGTAGTATTCATCAAGCACAAATCTGAAACCAGGACTGAAATACCTAACTTGCTGAATAAGCTTGAAGTCATGAAAAATGACAAGGTAAAAGTCAATAAGGACAGACCATGGTACTGATTTTGTAAACCAGTACATAACTGAATATTGTACCTCAAAAGGTATGCAACATCAGTTATCCTCAGTAAGAACACCACAGCAAAACGGTGTTGCTGAACGGAAGAATCGTACCCTGAAAGAAGCCGCAAGAACCATGCTTGCTGACACTGAAATAAGTGAGGCTTATTGGGTTGAAGCGATTAATACCGCCTGTTACACTCAAAACAGATGTTTGATTACTAAGGAATACAACAAAACTCCTTATGAATTGTTTGTTGGAAGACCTCCTAATATCACTCATCTAAGAGTATTTGGTTGCAAGTGTTTCGTTCTTAATAATGGTAGAGAATACATAATAACATTTCAACCAAAGGCAGACGAAGCGATATTTCTCGGTTACTCCTTGCATAGTAAAGCTTATAGAGTTTACAACAAAAAGGCACAAAAGATCGAAGAATCAGTGCATGTTGAATTCTATGAAAAGACACAAGGAGTGCCTGCTGAAGAAGAAATATCAGAATGTATGAAAAAGTTAATCATACATGAGCAAAGAACTGAATCTAATGCTAGGCAAATCAAGTCAATCGAACTAAATGATGATTCTGACAATGACTTTCCTCCCCCAAGTCATGACAAGATAAATATAGTTCACGACAAAGAATTTCCAGCAAAAGACGCAGTTGCTCCGGAAGTTGCTGAAACTACGCAACCTCCAGTGCCTGCTGATAAACTACCACAATCAAGCAATGCTGAACAAGCAGTTGCTGATGAACCAATCTCAGCAGAGACACAAAATCCTAGTAGTACTGAACAAGTACATACTGAAGAGTCACATGCTGATGAGCAAACATATCCTGATCCAACAAGCAGAAAACCTGTTAATAAATGGATTAGAGATCATCCCTCTACGGATATGATTGGCGATATTAATAAACGCCAAGTGACTAGATCCAAAGCTACTCATGGACTTGCTGAAGAAGCAACTGTCGTAGAAGTAGAATCATTGTTCTCTTGTTTTGTTTCAGAAATTGAACCTAAAACCATAGAAGAAGCTTTAAAGCATTCTGAAGGGATAAAGGCAATGCAAGAAGAACTGGATCAATTCGAAAGGAACAAAGTCTGGAAACTTGTACCACTTGCTGAAGGCAAGAAAGCTATTGGTACAAAGTGGGTGTTCAGAAAAAAGCTGAGTGAGTCTGGTGAAGTAACAAGAAATAAAGCACGTTTAGTTGCTCAAGGTTACTGTTAGACTGAAGGATTGGACTATGATGAGTCTTATGCACCAGTTGCAAGATTGGATGCAATTAGGCTTTTCTTGGCCTTTGCTGCTCACAATGACTTCATTGTTTACCAATGGATGTTAAAAGTGCATTCTTGAATGGTGAACTTGCTGAAGAAGCCTACTTAGAACAACCCCCTGGCTTTGAACTTCCCTCAGAAATCAAGATGGTGTACAAGCTTCAGAAAGCTGTATATGGTCTAATGCAAGCACCAAGAGCATGGTATGATACCTTGGCTAAGTTCTTGCTGGAAAATGGTTTCAAGAAAGGTGAAGTTGACAAAACCTTATTTACCATGAACCATGGTGGTAAAATACTCTTAGTTCAAATTTATGTGGATGACATAATTTTTGGATCTAAGGACAAGCAACTTTGTGATGATTTTGCCAAACTCATGACAAACAAGTTTGAAATGAGTATAATGGGTAAATTGAATTATTTCCTAGGATTGCAAGTCAAGCAACTCAAAGATGGAATATTCATAAATCAAGCAAAGTATGCAAAAGAAATGCTCATAAAGTTTAGGATCAAAGAGGAAGAGAAACCTGAAAAGATCCCTATGAGTGTTGGTACCAAATTGGGCTATACTAAAGAAGATAAAAGTGTTGAAGAACACAAGTATAGGAAGCTCATTGGTTCCTTGTTGTACTTAACAGCAAGTAGACCTGACATTCAGTATGCCGTTTGTGTGTGTGCAAGATTCCAATCTGATCCAAGAGAATCACACTACAAAAAGGCAATCAAGATACTGAAATATGTCAAAGGTACAGTCAATGTTGGATTATGGTATCCTAAAGATTCTGGACTAGAATTGGTTGGTTATTCTGATGCTGATCATGGAGGATCAACTCTTGATAGAAAAAGTACCTCTGGAACTTGTTAGTTTTTGGGTACTAGATTAAAATCATGGTTCAGCAAGAAGCAAACCTGTGTTGCCAATTCATGAATCTGAATACATTGCAGCTGGTTGTTGCACAGCTCAAATCCTATGGATTCAACAACAATTAAGAGATTATGGTATTTCTGCAAAGAAAACACCAATCTTTTGTGATAATACAAGTGCTATTGCTATCACGCAAAATCCTAAGTTTCACTCAAGGACTAAGCACATTGATATTAGACATCATTTCATTAGAGATCATGTAGAAAAAGGAGATATTGAGGTTGTGAAAGTAGGCACTGATGATCAGCTTGCTGACATCTTTACCAAGCCCCTACTAGATAATAGGTTCGCAATGCTGAGGTATAACCTTGGATTGATTGAACTACCTCAATAAAGAATACATTTGGCAGAATGCTGAAACAAGTATTCAGCAAGTCAAAATATTCTTACTTAAAAGCTCCGTCTACTAATTTCTTCTAAGAAATGATAAGTCACTACATGTTTGCTGAAACAGGCATTCAGCAAGTAATTCCTTCAAAACGGGTATTTGTTAGGAAACTTGATCACTTGCTGAGACAGGCACTCAGTAAGAGAAAAACCTTAAGGATTGCTGAAACAGGCATTCAGACAATCAAAGATACTGAAACAGGTATTCAAGTATCAAGGGAATATTCTGAGACGGGAACTCAGAAAAAGAGCAAAACTCATTTCTCAGATTTTACCAAAGGATATCTCAAGTACAAAAGAATTTACTGATACGGGAAATCAGAAATATCTTCTTAACTTAAGAAAATATGAGATATCTAAGTAAGGGGGAACTTTCAGCAAGTATCTAGGCTATTAATGCAAACTCGCTGAAAAGATTCTTGTCTATTTCAGCAAGCAATCTAATCCCTTAAAACTCGGTAAAATCAATTTGTGACGTTAATCGGGCACAGATAAACTCGTAATAATCATGACATGAAATACAATCGTGGCTATTGATTAAAAGGAGTTATTGATCTAACGGTTAATAAAACAAAGAGAGAGAATGCTCTGACTGTTTTAGTTAGTGGGCCACTATGATGAACGCGTGGATGACGGGTCCAACGTATCAAATAAATTTGTTATTTAGCCAAAGGCAATTCACAACTACAATGAAAACCGTAGTATAGCAGTAGAATAACCTCGAGTGTCGATCTCTAAGGACTATAACTAGCTTTATCTAATCTAATTTAGAATATAAAACAGCAGACGATTTAGCAAAGGTTTTTCTTAACAGATAATGGAGATTGGTGATAGTATGGTCCTTCAAAGCATAACGGGTTAATAATCATGCATAAATTCCTCGGTTTTGCATAGAGATCTTTGATCAATGAATTGTCTAGTTGTAATTATCAAACACTTCGAAGATATAGATTTAGATAGGTCAAAGACCAATGAATTGTCCAATTGTGTGCAATAATTAATCAACAATACGAAGATAGAGATTTAGATAGATCAAAGAAATAAAGCAATAACTCAGAGTATAATGCGCGATATAGCCATTAGCATAATTATTAACCCTTCGCTAAGAATTCACATACTATCACCAACGAGAAGTTTAGCTACTCATAGTTGTCATGAAATCAACAGAAATCATAGAGGAAAACATGTTGAAAGATATATAAAAATAAGTAGAAAAACTGTAAGATACAATGTTACCGAAGGTTGTCAATCTCCGAAGAATCGCGATCTTACATGCTCCAAACTGCTAAGAAAAAGTATCTCCTAAGCTATGAACCCCCAGAATAGGCTCTGGGAAGTTCCTACCTAAAACTACAGAGAAAGGTGAGAGAAAAGGTCTGGAAAAGTATGAAAATCGGAGAAAAACTGAGAAACTATATATAGACTACGAATTGTGTGGGGCGAAGGGCCCCTGATGAACGTATTTTTGACGCGTTCATCTTGTCTTTTTTACCTTGTTTTGCTATTTTCTAGCCTTGTTTTTTGGTTAGTTTTGTAGAATAGTGTCACATTTTGTGTTTTCTGCATTTTCAGGCACTTAGGTACGAAACGGCATTTTTGGAGCTAAAAACGAGCCTTTTTGATTGAAAAGATGGCCCCGTTGAAGTTCCCCAATCTCCGTGGCTTGTTCGTAAGTGTTTGAGCATCAATAAGCATCGAGAAGGATGAGTCCAAGGCACCCGAGGGCCATGCGAGGGCAAAACGATTGAGTTTGAAGACAAAAATCTGCCCAGAAGCCAAGCTAAGCGCCTGGAATAGTGAAGCGCTCCGCTTCAATTTCCAGGAGCTTTAGCACAGAAGCCAAGCGAAGCGCTTGGTGTGCCAGAAGCGCTTCTCTTGCCAAGCACTCCGCTTGGCTTCTCCAAGCGGTCCGCTTGGCAGCGGTTACGTTTTCGGATTTTCCTTCTTAGATCTGATCTTTCATCATTTTTTGAATAACTTTTGAACTGTAACTTCGTTTTGGAGAGCTCCTAAGCCCCAAAAACTCAGAGAAAACTCAGATTACATTGTATTTTAGCTTGGGATTCAAGGTTTTGATTGGGATTCATCCTTTGTAATCATCTACGGAGAGGTTTTCTTTGCTTTCCACCGATTAGTGACAGCTTTGGTGGTAACTTGTATCACTCTCTTGTCTTGTAGTTTGATATGATGTATTCTGATTATTATTCATATAAATTGATGTCTATGTTGATGAATATGAGTATCTAAATCTTTGGTGTTGGTGACAAGCACCTCTAAAGTATTGATAGCGATCTTTTATGATGTGTGTCTTAAAGTTGCCTAGACGAGTTGCTTAACAGACTTGATCGAAGGTGTTACGCACTGAACTTGTGAGCATATTCGTAACCCATGCGTGTGTATTTGATTTCTACCACCAACCGTTTTCCAAACTTGATTTACAACAATCTGATTTCTCGCTGCTATTGTTCAAAGGAAACGATTCTCTAAACAATTGAACTCGGTTACTGAAATTACTTGCAAAAACCTCAAACAAAGCCACATTAGGTCCCGAGAGAACGACACTCGGGGACAACTTGCCATTGCACTCTAGTTTGTGTAGTGATAAGTGTTCTTAGGCTTTTAAACAAATTTAATTGGTGAAAAACGACATCATCAATTTGGCGCCGTTGCCGGGGACTTAACTCCTTTGGTTGGTGTTTTTGTTTTGGTTTTTTGAGCCAACATCTCTTCTTTGTCTCATTTCTGTTTTTGTTTCTTTTTGCTTGAGATACTCACTATCTTGTATTTCAGGTGAGTGCATGCCTAGAACCCGAACGGGTGGACCTATTATTGAACCTTTTGTAGACGAGATCGATCGATTGTTTCAAAGGAGAAGGAGGAATTTGAATTCCGAGTTTGAAGGAGTAGCATCTAGAGCTCTCACTTCTGGTATTCGGGAAGAGTCTTCTTCTTATCTTTTGGAGCCGATTCTTGAATCTGTGTACTTGGAAGGTGAAATGGCGGAGAGACCTATACGCACACTTACTAAGCCTACGGTTGGGGCTAGAGGACCAGCAATTGTCCTCAATGATGCCACAAGGTACTTGGAGATCAAGAATCACATGTTCCAACAACTACCCAAATTCTATGGGATGGCTAATGAGGACGTGATAGGGTACTTGAATGAGCTCGAGAACTTTGTTCTCCATCTTGGGCGACCAGGAGCTGGTGTGACAGATGATGATCTCCGCATGAAGGTCTTTTCTATGGGGCTAGGTGATCGTGTCTTTGACAACATGGGATCTATGTTTTGATAAGTTCATGGAGCGTTACTACCCCGCTTCCAAGACAATGGCTATGAAGAGCCAAATTAGCTCCTTCGAGCAGAGGTACGATGAGCCTTTCCACGAGGCCTATGATCGTTTCATGGGGTTGCATCATCGATGCCCACATAACGGGTATGATAAAGGTCAGCTTCTCCAATTCTTTTACAATGGTTTACATCCTGAGATTCAATCTCAAGTGGATAGTATTTGTGGAGGAAGTATGGGGGAGTTGCTTCCCTCTCAAGCCCAAGTGAAGCTGGACATGATGTACCGGAATTCCCAAAACCGGAATGTGAGGGCTCGTGTGCTCCAAAAGGAGCAAAGAGGTGAGGCCAAGGTAGTAGTGGAACAAAATGCCTTCGATGGGTTCGCCCATGAAGTGAAGCAAGCTTTGAGTCAAAGCGTTCCTTCTCCTTCTACGGAAGTTTGTGGTGTGTGCAAGAACTATGGGCACCCAGCCTACTTATGTCGTTCTGAATTTGCTAGAGAGCAATACATCACGAACGATGTCCGACGAGAAGTATATGCTGCTGAGGGAGAACAAGTAGTTGGAGATGTGAACTACGGGCAAGGTTATGGCAATGTGAGGCCACAAAACCGTGGACCCCGAGGTGGGTACCAGAATCAAGGCAACCGTGGTTATCTTCATAACCCGGATCAAAATGCCTATGGGCCTAATCAAGATAGATGTCGTCTCAGCTATGGGAACAATTGGTATGAAGAAGCACCCGCCTTCTAATCCAACACCTCCGCCTCAGGTTGCTAGTTCGGGACCACAAGGTGGAGGGGTGCTTCCTTCACCTCTTGTCTCTTCACTCAATGATCTTGTGTTGAAGACGAACAAATTCATGGAGCATTACTATCATAATGAGGCTACTAACAATCAACGCTTTGAGAAGCTTGAGGCTAGTAGTAGCAACCTCCATAAGAAGTTGCAAGAGCTTATAGATCGAGGGGCGAGTAGAGAGCAAGGGAAGTTTCACGGAAACACGGAGAAGGCTATGGCCATAACCGTGGTGACTGATTTGCCCGTGGAGATCACGGTTGTGAGAGACAATGCACTAGTTGAGGTGCCAAGTTGCAAGATAACTGAAACTTGCAAAGTGAGTGAGGAGCCTGAGACTCCTAAGGTAGTTGTGGAAGAGAAAGTGGTCGCACAATCTGATGCGATAGTGGAAGAAGTGAATGAAAACTCATCGTCTGAGGATGAGTTGGTGGATATGGTGGAAGTGCCTATCCAAGAGAGATTTGATGTGGAAATCGGCTTGGGTAAGAAGGATGGAATAGTGGCAACTCTAGACACGGGAGCGGGTGTGAATGTCATACCTTTGAACGTGTACGAAGAGTCGGGTTTGTCTGGCTTAAGACCAATGAAGTGCATGGTGCAATTGGCAGATGGGTCTATGAAGAAGCCATTGGGTGTGATCGAGAATCTAGTGGTAAGAGTCGCCGGTGTAGGGTCAAGACGAACTTCATCGTCATGCCTACATCCTCCGCAAAGCTCAAGGATGTGGTTCTTTTGGGTAGAGCCTTCATCAACAAAGTACATATGGTGATAGACATGTACCGTCGTACATGTAGCTTCGAGGTAAATGGCAAGCAACATACGTTGCGAGCCATAGTTAATTCATGTGCTTATGTTGATACTAACGAACTTGTAGGATACTTTGGTACTCTTTATGTTCGTCAAGATGTGCAGGGACTTGGTGCTTTGAAGAGCACTTGGACGGGGAAGTCTAGTACCCGATGCAAAATTGATCCCGCATGAGCTAAGATGAGTCGAGCCAACGACTTTTAAACGAAGGCGCTTCTCGGGAGGCAACCCGAGGTTGTAGGTAATTGCATATAGATTAGAAGCACGTTTAAAATTTTGTTTCGTTGATTAGACAAGGTTTTTGGGGTGAAAATTTAGCAAAAGTAGGAAAAAATGGATTTGGGAGCTTCAGGTCCCAAGCGAACCGCTTGGAAAGCCCAAGCGGTCCGCTTGGATTTCCAGTAAGAATCCCATTCTTACTGGAAATCCAAGCGAAGCGCTTGGCACCCCCAAGCGGTCCGCTTGAATTTCCAGTAAGAATGAAAATTCTTACTGGAAATCCAAGTGGAGCGCTTGGGAGTTCCCAAGCGGACCGCTTGCCAAGCGCTTCGCTTGGGACGCCCAAGCGCTTCTCTTGGCTTTCCTTAAGGAAGCAAGCGGGGCACTTGTGTTTCAAAGCCCCCCACTTCGTTTTTCTTCCTCCATTGCCGATTTAGCACCCCAAAAATCTCAATCTCTCTCAATTCTCCACCAATTCTTGCAATCTTGTACATTTTACAAAGCCCATCACCCCCTCTATCATCTAAACCGATCAAATTTCACGTTTGAGGCATCGATAACAAGGAATCAAAGGTACCTCTCATGAACCCTAACTTTCTTGAATTTGGGATTTTATCTTAATTAGCTTCAATTGTGTTATGCATTGGTGAATTAGAGTTTGATAATGATTATTGAGCATGTTTCTTACTAGATGTGATGTCTAAATTCGAATTTTGCTCCTCTTGATTTATGATGAACTCTAGTGCTCGAATTTTTGCTATGTAATTGTTTGATGATTGTTAGCCTTGAATTTGAGTTATGTTATGATTCGAATTTTTTCTATGAGATTGTTTGATGATTGTTAGCCTTGAATTTGAGTTATGTTTTGATTATGGTGATGTTGTGATTGCATGAGAATGTGTTGGATTGGTTGGGTAATTTAATTGGAGAGTTTGTTTGCTTGGTTTAGATTCGTATGGATTTATCGTAACGAAGTGTTAAAGCTTCTCGATTTGTTCATATGAACTTTAGCAAGCCTTCAAACTCACCATGAGATTACTTGAGTGAGTATTGGAGTCTAGGAGTCGAGTCTAAGTCTCATTGTCTCTTGAAGTTATCTAATAAGATTATTCTAGGTACAATGACATCAAGAAGAACCAAGAGATCAAGGGGAGAAGGGACCTCGAGTGCCCAACAAACGGCCACACCCGGCGAGCATCGCCAATCGGGGAGGGCAAGGAAATTCGAAGCGAGTTTCCATGCCCACAAGCACACGTACATCTCTGAGAGGAGCATTCGCTTCACGGCTGGTGAGAGCCAGTTGGATGGTGCCAGAGAGCTCAACAAGCTCATTACTGAGCGAGGTTGGAAGTACTATGGCGAGGTCATGCCAAATTGGGACCAAGCAGTAGTGGAGGATTTCTACATTGCCTTCACGGACTACAATGAACGGAGCGGTGAGGTTCCCGTCCGCGGTGTTAGGGTCGAGTTTACTCCTTTGAGCATCACTAGCTTCATCATGCGATTGGATAGGCCACTGACGCGGGATTCAAACCGCCGGCCTACAATCCACGAGAGATTTGATCCCGCGGAGCTCTATGTCTACGACCGGGAGTCTGATCACTACCCCATGGAGGTACTGAATGGCATTACCGTGGACGATTATGAATTGCCTGATGAGCCACCCCGGATTTTGCGCCACAACGATCTCACATTCGAGGCAAGGATGATGTTGAAGTTCGTTCAAGCCAATCTGATCCCTAGCACACATGATTCCGAGGTTCAGTCCCATTACGGAGTCCTAGTCCATGCTCTCTTGCATGATTTGCCTCTCACTCCTGGCGTTGTCATCTTCGAGGAATTCAAGTGCCGCCTTAATGCCAACCGGAAGCTTGCCTTTGGTAACTTGATCACGGCCATGTGCAAGGAGGCCGGAGTTCCCGACCTCGTACTGGACAAGAAGCCGAAGAAGTCCATCAACATTGATACGTACAATGAGATGTACGGGACTTGATGCGCTCAGCAAGGAGAACCCATGCAACCGAGGGTTACGCGCCATGTGACACCTCCTCCACCTCCGCCTACGGCCGGACAAGGGAGCTTCGACTTCTTGGGGTTCAACCAGATCTTGGTCGATTAGTTTGGTAGCTTCCAAACCACCATGTTGGAGGCTCAGTCGACCCAGCTTACCGAGGAATTCCGGGGATTTGAGGAGCGCGAAGTCAAGAGGTGGGAGGACTTCCGTGTGATGGAGGAGCAGCGTTGGGATGATTACCAAGGGCGTGTAGATCAGCGTTGGGAGGCCGCTCGAGCAGAGGACACTAGGCGTTGGAGAGCCCACCAGGAGGAGACGATGAACCGCTATGATGCCTTAGCTCGCCGAATTCCGGGGTACCCTTTCCTAACACCCCCTACGACCCCTACTCCTAGAGACACCAGCCGACAGGGGCCACATTTATCGGTAGTATTTGTATATTATCGTTATTTTGGCTTGTTTACTATTGTTGGTTGAAACTCTTTTCTTTTCGATTTGGTTGTATGATGCTATGACTTATGACTCTTGTACTCTTTATTTGCTTTTGTAGTTGTGGCCTGCGTGCCTTTTGTCGTGATTAGCTTAGTCTAGTTTTTGTCTTGGTGCCTTAGGTGATTAAGAGAGGAAAAACATCGAAAATCTGGAAACAGGGCCAAGCAAAGCGCTTGGAAGGGACAAGCGGTCCGCTTCAAATTCCAGGAAGTTTTGCAACTTCCTGGAAATTCAAGGGGAGCGCCTGGAGCGCTCCGCTTGGACCCTGTACCCAGATTTTCCTCGTTTTTCCATTCTTCTCACCTTTGCGCACCCGTTTTCACTTGTTTCTTGAGTCCTTTCAGGTACTACTCTTATATAGGAGATTGGACACGAACCTTTATCTCAGGGAAGTGTACTTTCAATCCAATTTTTCCTTTTCATTCAACTTTTCTTTGCTCGAGGACGAGCAAAAGTTTAGGTTTGGGGAGGGGGTATTGGATTTTCAGTACTATATGCTTGTGTGGTTCGTACATGCCCGATTTTACTCAAGTTCATGTGATTTGTCGTGTTTTTTCAAATTTTTGCATGCATATCATCACTAGATTAGTTGTTGCATGTTGTTGTGTGTGGAGTTTATTGCCAAGTCTTTTGAACTTTTTAATTGAGTAGACTAAGTGTTTATGACCATTGATCATATGTTGCATCACTTTGGAAGTAGTTTGAGGCTTTTCTCGCTTGGTTTGTCACATTCGCATGTGCACTAGTTAAGCTTAGTAGTCTTGACATCCCCTTGAGTGGTGTTTCTTCTGCTGCGGTTCACGATGGCCTTATAAAATGATGCATGTTAGAGTCTATGGTTGTAACCCGTGTAATTATGTACGTAAGAGGCGACAAGTTCTTCACCTCGATTAGAGATTGCCAAATGCCTAGGAAGGAGGTAGTGTGAGGTGTGCGATTCCTTGTATTAAACCTATTCTATCGAATAGGTTTGGGGAGGGGGTTGCTTCGTTATACTTGTCTTTCGTCTTTAAGTCGTTGTAAAGTTTTCTTTTTCTTTTTATTTTGTTTTTTGTCCCAACCTATTCTTTCGAATAGGTTTGGGGGAGGTGTCTTTGTAAAAGCGTCTTGCCTTTTTCTTTTTCGTCTTTGTGCTCAAACCTATTCTTTCGAATAGGTTTGGGGAGGTGTTTTAGACACTTAGTACTGCTGCTTTCCCCTATATAAAAAAAAAGAGAAAGAGAAAAAGAAAAGAAGAAAAAAAAGAGAAAAGAAAAGAGAAAATAAATAAAAGAAGAAAGAAAATAAAGAATAAGACCCAAAAGCAAAAGAAGGGTCGTTGCAAGCCAAAAGCAGTCTAGTAAAGTGTCAAGTGTCATGTAAATATTTGTTATTGTGAAGTTATCGAGTTGTAAATTCTATCTTTAGTTTCGTGTCGCCTTTGTCCAAGGCCTGTTCTTGACCACCCTCGTCTTGCTATTCAAGAAGTGGTTGAAAGAGGCTCACTCTTGAGAGTCTGGGTAGAATAGGGGAGTGTTATCTTTCTAAGGGAACCCTCCTTCGTTTGATGAGAGCCAGTATTGGTTCGCCCTCTCTTGAGGAAAAGTCTCGCTTGGTGAACAGAAGCAAGTCCTCGGTTTCATAGGCACGGGGAAATTGTAGTATGATAACATGCATCATTGTGTCGTCACTGATCAGGTCCAGGTAGAAGATGTTACGTTAGACTCCTTTGTTTAACCAAGTGCACTTGAGAATGTGTATATTTGCAGTCGAGCCATACTTGCATGTCATGCTCATTTGGTTTTGTTCATAAGCATTTGGTAGATTCAATAGATTAGTTCACATTACTTGGCATGAGACTCCTTTTGTGTTGCATTTAGGATAGTTTGTTGCTTGAGGACAAGCAAAGGTTTGGTTTGGGGAGTTTGATGAACGTATTTTTGACGCGTTCATCTTGTCTTTTTTACCTTCTTTTGCTATCTTCTAGCCTTGTTTTTGGTTAGTTTTGTAGAATAGTGTCACGTTTTGTGTTTTCTGCATTTTCAGGCACTAAGGTACGAAACGGTGTTTTTGGAGCTAAAAACGAGCCTTTTTGATTGAAAAGATGGCCCCGTTGAAGTTCCCCAATCTCCGTGGCTTATTCGTAAGTGTTTGAGCATCAATAAGCATCGAGAAGGATGAGTCCAAGGCACCCGAGGGCCATGCGAGGGCAAAAAGATTGAGTTTGAAGACAAAAATCTGCCCAGGAGCCAAGCTAAGCGCCTGGAATAGTGAAGCGCTTCGCTTCAATTTCCAGGAGCTTTAGCACAGAAGCCAAGCGAAGCGCTTGGTGTGCCAGAAGCGCTTCGCTTGCCAAGCGCTCCGCTTGGCTTCTCCAAGCGGTCCGCTTGGCAGCGGTTACGTTTTCGGATTTTCCTTCTTAGATCTGATCTTTCATCATTTTTGAATAACTTTTGAACTGTAACTTCGTTTTGGAGAGCTCCTAAGCCCCAAAACTCAGAGAAAACTCAGATTACATTGTATTTTAGCTTGGGATTCAAGGTTTTGATTGGGATTCCTCCTTTGTAATCATCTACGGAGAGGTTTTCTTTGCTTTCCACCGATTAGTGACAGCTTTGGTGGTAACTTGTATCACTCTCTTGTCTTGTAGTTTGATATGATGTATTCTGATTATTATTCATATGAATTGATGTCTATGTTGATGAATATGAGTAGCTAAATCTTTGGTGTTGGTGACAAGAACCTCTAAAGTATTGATAGCGATCTTTTATGATGTGTGTCTTAAAGTTGCCTAGACGAGTTGCTTAGGAGACTTGATCGAAGGTTTTACGCACTGAACTTGTGAGCATATTCGTAACCCATGCGTGTGTATTTGATTTCTACCACCAACCGTTTTCCAAACTTGATTTACAACAATCTGATTTCTCGCTGCTATTGTTCAAAGGAAACGATTCTCTAAACAATTGAACTCGTTGACTGAAATTACTTGCAAAAACCTCAAACAAAGCCACGTTAGGTCCCGAGAGAACGACACTCGGGGACAACTTGCCATTGCACTCGAGTTTGTGTAGTGATAAGTGTTCTTAGGCTTTTAAACAAATTTAATTGGTGAAAAACGAGATCATCAGCCCCACACACCGGGCGACTCGCCTGGTGTGGGGCAATTCGCCCCACATCCCGGGCGATTCGCCCGGTAGTAAAACTCGGCCAGATACGCGTTTTCGACGCGTTTTTGGATTTCTTCCCCTTTCCGGACTCGGTTTCTGACCTCTAGTGGCCTTCTAACCTCCAGATTCGACCCCAAGACTTCAAATCCTATCCGGAAACCTTCAGATACTCCAATTAGGCTTCTGGAACACCAATTCCTTGTCTACTTCAATATATTTGCCCGGAAATCCTCGTTTTTCAACCAAAACCTGTAAAATAAAGACTAAAGGGAAACGTGACACTATTCTAATAAAATGCACTAAAATATAGCTAAATTAACATAGAGGATAGCTAAAATATAGCTAAATTAACATAGAGGATAGCTAAAATAGGTGAAAAAGACTCGAATGAAAGTGTAAAATACACATTCATCAAACTCCCCAAACCGAACCTTTGCTTGTCCTCAAGCAACTAAGCTAGACTCTAATGCAGAAAACAATGCAACACACAAAATGGAGTCTCATGCCAAATAAAATGAACTAATCTACTGAATCTATCAAAAACATATGAACAAGAACCATATAAATCAAAACATGAATATAGGTTGAAGAATGCCTCGATTGACTCATACACATCCACATAAGCACTTATGTTAAGACAAGATAGCCTCTCGTAACATTCTCTACCTGGACCTACTCAGTGACGACGTAATGAAACATGTTAAGATACGAATGGTTGTCTCGTGCCTATGAAACTGAGGACTTACTGTTGTTCACCAAGTTAAGAATTTTCCTCAAAGAGGTCGAACCAGTACTGACTCTCATCAAACGAAGGAGGGTTCCCTATAAAAGATAACACTCCCCTATTCTACCCATCTCTCAAGCAAAGCCTTAAGATTTTCACCACTTCCTGAATGGCAGGACGAGGGTGGTCTAGAACAGATGACACTCAAAAATAAAAGAAAAGATAGAAAATTACAACACGATTACGAACATTACAAAAATTTGAAAATGAGACACAACACTTTGCTAAACTGCTATTTGGCTTTTCTTTTTTGGACCCTTCTTTGCTCTTTGGGGTCTTTTCTCTTTTTTTTTCTTTTTTTTTTTCCCTTTCCAGTTTCTTTTTTCTTTTTTCCTGGAATTTTTCTTTCTTTCTTTTTCGATTTTTTAGCCAGCAGTAGCACAACGAAAAAGAAACAAAAATGACAAACGACCTCCCCAAACCTATTCGAAAGAATAGGTTGGAGTACAAAATTGACAAGAAAGGAAAAATAAACTCACAATACAGAAATGAAAAATGAAAAACAAGTCTAATGATGGTGTAACCCCCTCCCAAACCTATTCGAAATTTCGAATAGGTTGGAGTACAAAATTGACGAGAAAGGAAAAATAAACTCACAATACAGAAATGAAAAACGAAAAACAAGTCTAATGATGGTGTAACCCCGTCCCCAAACCTATTCGAAAGAATAGGTTGCAAATAAAGGATCACACAACCTCACAGTACCTCCTTCCTAGGCATTTAGCAATCTCAAAACATGGTGAAGACTTGTTGCCTCTTAGGTACATAATTACTCGGGAAAACAACCATAAGACCCTAACATGCATCATCCTATTATAAAGGCCTTCGTGAACAGCAGTAGAGAAAACACCACTAAGTGATGTCGAGACTACCAAGCTTAACTAAGTGCAATACATAAATGTGACAAGCCAAGCGAGAAAAATCTCAAACAAATTCATAGAGATGAAGCATATGATTAATGGCATAGTTAGTTAATCTACCCAATAAAAAAGTTCAAAAATTTAAGTCTTTCCATATGTCAGACAGGAGATCATTGGACCGTTGTAGAGCCTCCTATTGCTGCTGAATGAGCTGTTGCTGCTCCCACCTTTCTTGCCTATCCTCTCGGCGATGCTCCTCGAATGTCTCCCAATCGCGGTTGCACTGGGCAATGTGCCCGTCGAGGTCTTGTCGCAGTCCTTCGACAGAAGTGGTCAAGGCTGCAGTACGAGCATCGGCTCTATCGAAACGGTCATCGATGTAGGCCCGAAATTCAGAGAAGTCAATACCTCTAGACCCCTGTGGTGCTCGAGGCGGTGCATGCGGTGCTCTATGGACAAATGGAATATCCGGGATAGGGGCTTGGCCATCATCAGCCTCCATAGCATCCTCGTAATCATTCTCATTATCTGAACCACTCGGTTGGAAGGGTGCTTCCACATCAGCAGCGGCAGCCGTGGGGTTCTTCATTTGATACCTAGCAAGCTGCACATCAATAGTCGACGGTGAAAGGGCAACGACCTCGCAATCCCCCTCATCAATGTCCTCAACCCCGTAATATTTGCAGTAGGCAGTGATGAAGCTCGGAAAGATGAAGGGCTTCTTCTTCTTTTCCTAGTGGCGCTCATACTCTTCATACATGATGTGACCGATGTCGATTCGATGCTTGTCGATCAAGCAGTAGAGAAGCTCGGCGTAATTTGGCTGTATCCAAGTGTCATTCTTCCTAGGGATCAAGTTGAAGATGCAGAATTTCATCATCACCTTAGCCTCAATGCTAAGGTCGCTCTGACGGATCCGTGCGGGTTCTGCTCCGATTTTTGGATATCTTTACTCCCTGTTGCAGATCACGTCCGTAATGTATCTTCCTATCCCCCTAGAAGCCCTCGAATATTGGTAGGCATGGTTGCTCCCTGTGAACTCCCGTTGCCCAAAATGGATGAATGAAGAAATTGATTCTGGTGTCCATGGTATAATTATTCCTCAAACTAGTACCCCATTCTTCTCCTCAAGATCAGTGAATCCAGTGTAGAACTCTTGGAAGAGGCTCACATCGTATCCCTTGAACCTGTTAGAACTATACCAAACCCAATTCCTTTTTGATGCCAATCGGGAGAGCGTCCTATACCCCGCCGTTTGAGCTACTTCCTCCGGAATATCAATCCGCCTGTCTGGTATGATCGATCTCCCACCTTCGGCTAGCTCCGCTTCGAGCCTTTGTCGGACATCTATCGCAGCTAGAGACAACTCGAACATGTCGTGAGAAGGTTGGGAGCTTGATGCTACCCCCTTCCCCTTCTTGCTCGACCCTGCCTTCCTTGATCCTCTTGGAGCCATGATTCCTACAAACAGCAATTAGTATCTTGTATGACACAAAACAGACTTATGCATATGCAAATGTACGAGCGATATCTACAACAATCGAACTCCTAAAAAACCCAATGTCTAGTCTAGCTACTTCATCATGCGATATATCAATGTACCTACTACAATCACATATCACATTATGCTCTTGCTAGATAACAAATGCCTTGAATCACAAGGCTCAATTCATACCATAGTTTCGAAAACTGCCCAGACGGCTTCTGCGGTTTCCTCCCAAATATTGCCTCGGCATTGGAAATCCACCACTTGCTGGTTCTCGGAGGTTAGTCCATTGTAGAAGTGTTGGACTAGGTCAGAAAGCTCAAAACCATGGTGAGGGCACTTGTTCGTGAGATCTTGGAACCTCTCAAACGCAGTGTAGATGGTCTCATCATAGTCTTGTTTGAATCTAGTGATTTGCGGCTTGAGCGCGGTAGTCAAGGTGTGGGGGAAGTATTTTTCCATGAAAGCTGAAAAAACCTTCTCCCAAGTGTCCAGCGAGCCTGCTGGTAGAGAACTCAACCATGACTTGGCTCTGTCGCCAAGCCCCATAGAAAAAACCTTCATCCTCAACTCATCCGTTGTTATTTCAGCTCCGGGTCGTGGGAGTTGGTTGACGAAATCATCGATATCGTGCAATTACCCCATCACGTCTTCCCTTGCTAAGCCATAGAACCTCGGAAGTTGTTGGAATGCGTGGTTCTTGATTTCCAGATCTCGAGTTGCAGACGAAATAACAATCGCCGACCCCCTCATACGATCCTTGGAGGGTTGAACCCATGCTTTCAGTGGTCTAGCTTCTGCCATTCCGTTGATTTCCGTGAAAAGACTGTGTAGAGATTCAGAGAAATCGGTATCCTCTATTTCCTCTAGTTCACGCCTTTGAAGTAGTCGCCTTCTTTGGTGGTAGACTCTGTCGATCTCAACAATTGAATCAGCAAGCGGTGTTCCTCTAGATCGTGTATGTGGCATACACTATCTATAACAATCTAGGAAAGGAGTATCAGATAGAAATTAAAAAGGAAAACTAAAACTACTAGAACTAGGAATTGAATGCTGAAAATATAAACAAATTAAACAGAAAAAAGGAGTATAGTCCCCGGCAACGGCGCCAATTTCAAAATTTTTTGCAATAAACTCCATATAAAACATGCAAGACTGTCCTAGGATGAATGAAGTGAATGCAACCTAAAAACTTTTTTTTAATAATCGAACTATTACAAAGCTAGTAATAAACTATAAATAATCCCGCACTTGGCGAGAATTGAACCTATGACCTCTAGTGTCATGACACCTCAACCTAAAAACTAAGAAAGCAGTAAACGTGCAAATGCAAATGCAGACTAATAAAACATGCAAGGTACTATACTCATCCTACCAATACCAAACTCTAAACCATCAATGGCAAGCTCCAAACTAACAACACTAGATCACTTAAATCCCATCCCCCCTCATGAAATTAACGCTAGTCCCTAGCAGTAAGAAAATGAGGAAATAAGATGTGATACTAGATGTTACCGCATGGTTTGGCCTCGGTCGGCTGAGTATGCTGCTTGTGAGTTATTGGGACTGCTCTGGGAGCCTTATAGGTGATCATCAGGTCTTCTGGTAGGTGCGGTAGTTCCATTTATAGGCCGGATAGGAACAACTCCTCCATCTGTATCATCATTGTCCGTATGGCCTTCATTGTCACTACTGTCATCACCATCGTCATCAGTAGAGTTGCATCGTCGAATAGAATCCTCAAGATTAGCCGCCGCTGTTATGGAATCCTCCATCCTGTAGTCCTCTAATAGGTTGTGAACTGTTGAAGGGGAAAGAGCAGTGGTATCAGAGCCTCCCTCTCCAGCGTTTTACACCCCGAGGGGGTTACAGTAAGCTGCTCGGATACTCAGAAGTCTTCTACCATTTTTTCCAATGTCGACCACATTCTCTACGGTTGATGCCACCGATGTCTATATGATGCTCCCTTTAGAGGCAGTCAAGGGGCACCCCTAAGAGGGGCTGGGCAACCATGTCATTATGTTTTGGAACCAAGCTAGCGCTTCGGAACCTTCTAGCCACTGTCGACTCAAGATTGAATCCGTCGCGGCAAGATTGTCCCGGTGCCTTCCTATTCACTCGAACTTTGCTGTCCTTGTGATAGATTGCTGACGTAATAATTGTTTCTGTCCCTTCGGTGGTGCATGAATAGGCATAGGAGTCCTTATTCCAGGTGTACTCTAGCTCCTCCTCTTGGATAATCCGCGACGTTGTTGCAAGAGCCCGTGGCTCGAACGCACCTCTAACGAGATCCCTCTGCTTGACATGGTTGTAATCGATCCCCCTCCAATACTTCATAGTAATCATACGGGAGTGCTCCTCTCCCTTGGCATGGTTCCTACAAACAACAGTTAGTACCTCGTATGACACAAAACTGACTCATGCATATGCTAATGTAAGAACTAAACACACGACACAGAGACGAACAAATTCACATATGAAAAGCAAATTGTTCAAGAATGAATGCATGCAATAAAGCGGTAAAGAAAGCGATAAAAACTCTGGGTTGCCTCCCGGATAGCGCCATTGTTTAAAGTCTTTGACTCGACTCCTGTCTGCGCCAAGCTCTTCTTCTTGAGGGTACTAGACTTCCCCTTCATTGATCTCCTCCTCATGCCACGAACCTGTGAATAAGAATGAACATAGGCAGCAAGACCACAGTAGTTAGTAGTGTGAGAAGTATCAGGTGGATCAGATATGGCTCGCAACGCATGTCGCTTGCCATCCACCTCAACAGTGCAAGTCCTTCGGTAGATGTCTATCACGGAGCGTAGCTTAGTGAAGAACGTTCGCCCCAGGAGAACGTCATCCCCCGTCCCAGGTGTAGACGCCGGCATAACTATAAAATTGGTGTATACAGAAGCTTCACCAATCTTGACCAATACATTCTTCATAACGCCTTCGGGTCTCACAAAGGATCCATCCGCCAGTTGCACAATAGCCTTATGCTCAAATAGTTTTCCAAGGCTACTCTTCTCGAACACATTCATAGGGAGCACATTAGAGTAGGATCCCGTTTCTAGTGTGGCACGGACATCTTCAAGCTCACCAATCCTGACCTTAACATAGAAACTTTGAGGGAGTGGCTCGGGATCCTCTTGCTCCTCTTCACTCTCGTCAGAACTAAGGTCCTTCTCTTCTTCCTTAGCCTATGGAGGTTCTTCCTTCTTGCAACACTCGCACTTAGCAACCCTCTAGATGGTGATTTCAACAGGTAGATCACCCGCAAGGTAATGGACATCGACTTCTCAGTGTTGCTAGGCAGTTTGCCTTGCTCCCTACTTGCTCCTCGGTCAATCAACTCTTGCATCTTTTGTTGGGCAAGCCTAGTGCTCTCTTCCAATCGATTAAGTCTCGCCCTAGTCTTCTCAGAATCTTCTTCATAACGTTTGAGAAAACTTTGAGTGTGATCAACCATCTTTTGCAAGTTCTCGATCAGTTGAGCCGACTTCGACTTCGGTTGCTCTTTCGGAGCGGGGTTTTCGTAGTGAACATTACCATAGTTTAGCCTACTACGGTCTTGGTTAGGGCCATAAGTTTGGCTAGCCGGTGCATATCCTTGATCGTTTCGGAACCCTCTTCTCCAAAATCCACCTCGAGGATTCCTACCATCTTGTCCGTAGCTAGCTTCTTGAGTACCGAATTCCGTAGCAAAGGCTTCCTCTTCGCCTCCTTGAGCCCAGTTGCCATCATCATACGCAAGCTCTGATCTACACATATGAGCCCCATGCCCATAGTTCTTGCATATTCGGCAAATTTCGTTTGAAACAGTTGTTGCAGTGGCGCTTTTGAGGACTTATTTCATTTCGTTGGTAAAGCACTCGAATTGATCCCCATTCCCCCTATACATAGGGCTTCTTGAGTCGGTGGAGCTTCAGGTCCACGTCTCCTAACCATCGCTCTTGGGTCATTGAACTGCGAACCCTTAGCAAGCCTTTTGAAAACTGCCCAGACGGCTTCTGTGGTTTCCTCCCAAATATTGCCTCGGCATTGGAAATCCACCACTTGTTGGTTTTCGAAGGTTAGTCCATTGTAGAAGTGTTGGACTAGGTCAGAAAGCTCAAAACCATGGTGAGGGCACTTGTTCGTGAGATCTTGGAACCTCTCAAACGCGGTGTAGATGGTCTCATCATAGTCCTGTTTGAATCCAGTGATTTGCGCCTTTAGCGCGGTAGTCAAGGTGTGAGGGAAGTATTTTTCCATGAAAGCTGAAAAAACCTTCTCCCAAGTGTCCAACGAGCCTGCTGGTAGAGAAATCAACCATGACTTGGCTCTATCGCCAAGCCCCATAGCAAAAACCTTCATCCTCAACTCATCCGTTGTTATTTCAGCTCCGGGTCGTGGGAGTTGGTTGACGAAATCATCGATATCGTGCAAGTACCCCATCACATCTTCCCTTGCTAAGCCATAGAACCTCGGAAGTTGTTGGAATGCGTGGTTCTTGATTTCCAGATCTCGAGTTGCAGACGAAAGAACAATCGCCGGTCCCCTCATACGATCCTTGGAGCGTTGAAGCCATGCTTTCAGTGGTCTAGCTTCTGCCATTCCGTCGATTTCCTTGAAAAGACTGTGTAGAGATTCAGAGAAATCGGTATCCTCTATTTCCTCTAGTTCACGCCTTTGAAGTAGTCGCCTTCTTTGGTGGTAGACTCTGTCGATCTCAGCAATTGAATCAGCAAGCGGTGTTCCTCTAGATCGTGTATGTGGCATACACTATCTGTAACAAACTAGGAAAGGAGTATCAGAGAGAGATTAAATAGGAAAACTAAAACCTACTAGAACTAGGAATTGAATGCTGAAATTATAAACAAATTAAACAAAAAAAAGGAGTATAGTCCCCGGCAACGGCGCCAATTTGATGAACGCGTGGATGTCTGGTCCAATGTATCAAATAAATTTGTTATTTATCCAAAGGCAATTCACAACTACAACGAAAACCGTAGTGTAGCAGTAGAATAACCTCGAGTGTCGATCTCTAAGGACTATAACTAGCTTTATCTAATCTAATTTAGAATATAAAACAACAGACGATTTAGCAAAGTTTTTTCTTAACAGATAATGGAGATTGGTGATAGTATGCTCCTTCAAAGCATAACGGGTTAATAATCATGCATAAATTCCTCGGTTTTGCAAAGAGATCTTTGATCAATGAATTGTCCAGTTGTAATTATCAAACACTACGAAGATATAGATTTAGATATGTCAAAGACCAATGAATTGTCCAATTGTGTGCAATAATTAATCAACAATACGAAGATAGAGATTTAAATAGATCAAATAAATAAAGCAATATCTCAGAGTATAATGCGCGATATAGCCATTAGCATAATTATTAACCCTTCGCTAAGAATTCACATACTATCACCAACGAGAAGTTTAGCTACTCAATAGTTGTCATGCAATCAACAGAAATCATAGAAGAAAACATGTTGAAAGATATATAAAAATAAGTAGAAAAACTGTAAGACACAATGTTACCGAAGGTTATCAATCTCCGAAGAATCGCGATCTTACAAGCTCCAAACTGCTAAGAAAAAGTATCTCCTAAGCTATGAACCCCCAGAACAGGCTCCGGGAAGTTCCTACCTAAACTACAGAGAAAGGTGAGAGAAAAGGTCTGGAAAAGTATGAAAATCGGAGAAAAACTGAGCAACTATATATAGGCTACGAATTGTGTGGGGCGAAGGGCCCCACACACCGGGGGACTCGCCTGGTGTGGGGCGATTCGCCCCACATCCCGGGCCATTCGCCCGGGAGTAAAACTCGGCCAGATACGCGTTTTCGACGCGTTTTTGGATTTCTTCCCCTTTTCAGGCTCGGTTTCTGACTTCTAGTGGCCTTCTAACCTCCAGATTCGACCCCTAGACTTCAAATCCTATCCGGAAACCTTCAGATACTCCAATTAGGCTTCTGGAACACCAATTCCTTGTCTACTTCAATATATTTGCCCGGAAATCCTCGTTTTTCAACCAAAACCTGTAGAATAAACACTAAAGGGAAACGTGACACTATTCTAATAAAATGCACTAAAATATAGCTAAATTAACATAGAGGATAGCTAAATAGGTGAAAAAGACTCGAATGAATGTGTAAAATACACATTCATCACACTACGCATTCAATGCAAAGGCTCCACTAACGCCTGTGTTTCTGTGTTTTACCCTTGTTGAGAGCTCAAATCAATTGAGTTTCTCACACATCAGAGACACTAAATAAAGAAGGAGTTAGAGAAATGACAAAATTCTTTAACTCACATTTCCTTTCTCTGCAAATTTTAGCCTGAATCTACTGTACCTTGTGTCAAAAAGCAAACTATCTGTTTCGTACACATTTTCTTATCTATAAAAAGAAATGGCACCAAAGAGACAGTCTTCTAAGTCCTCAAAGTTGTCTAAGGTTGACAGTGCTGAGAAACGCACTGCTCCGGTGACTACTCCGGCATCAAACACAACGAAAGTTGTGTTGAAAACCGATAGGATATCGGAAAAACCTATGCCTTCATCATATCTTGACACTGCAAAGTGTGAGATGATGATGCAATGGGGTGGATTTGCAAAGGAGAAGTACATTAGATACTTCTATGAACAAGAACTCGATGATGAAAATGAAGAGGCGCTTGAATTTATCAAGCAGCAAGGCCTCATGAATTTCATGACTGCTCGCACTAAGCAAGTGATCATGCTGGACACAATGGAGTTCTACAATAATGCAGAAATCCAGTCCCTTACTGATAGTAAAGGAGTGAAAAAGTGATCTTTACTACAGTTCAGAACACGCAAATCGTCCTGAAATGGACTGATGTAGCGGAAATCTTTCAGATTCCAACCACTGGAACTGAAGATGACGTCACTGCCACTGACGAAGAAATTGAAGCTTTCTACAGTGACGTCAGAAATGAGAAAATGAAGAAAGGAGAGATTGCTCCCGTGACTTGGACAAAACACGTTAAGAGGAAGCATCTCTGCCATTCACTTGGTCTAGTAACTCTGCTACTAATAAAAGTTTTGGACTCCCAAGTCGGAGGAATAGACCAAGTAGGCCTGAGAAGATGGTCGCTGCTGATGCATATCCATGAAAATAAAACGGAACTTAGCTGGGCTAAGTACATTTTCAACAGGCTTGTTGATTGTGTAACTAAGTTCAAGGTAAAGGTAGAAGACAACAAGGTCTCCCCTTCCTTTCCAGTTATGTATGGAATAAAGATATGCTATATCCTTGAACACTTCAGGATTCAGCTGAGAAACCCATTGCCAATCAAGAAATCTGTATGCAATGTGGGAAGATCCTTCTACAAGCAGAATATACCTAAAACTGCTGGCAAGAAACTAGAAAAATCAAAGAAGACAACAGCTGCAAATGTTGTCAGCACAAGCCAGCAAAAAAGGTATACAATAGCTGCAGATGTCACCACTCAGCAACTTAGAGATGAAACTGCTGTAGATGGTGGTGACAAAAATGAAACTGCTGTAGATGATCAACAAGGTACGTGTACAACAGCCGTTGCTGAAAATGCAACTACTGACGCTTCTGGGAAACTGAAGAAATCTAACAAGAAAAAGAGGAAAGCTGATGATGACACTCAGACTGCACCGTCATCAGCAAATCCTGTACCCAAGAGGAAAAGGACAAGTAACACAAGGAAGAAAACACTGGCTCGCAAGTCAGTTCCTATTGTCCATGACCTCTTAGACAATTCCCAGACAATTGTTGGAAGCTATAAGCCAACAAATGGAGTTGGAGATTGAAGAATCATCCAACAAATCCATTGATGTCTTCATGACAAGCAGTGAGCTTAAAGGTCAAGATGCTTCTGCTCAACTTGTCATTTCAGAGACAAGGGAGATTACTGAAACCGCGCAGCTTTCTCAAACAGAGCAAGCCAAGAAGTCTGCTGAAGAAACAGTCCCAGAAAATGAAGAAACTGTTAATGCTGAAAGGACTGAGCCACAACCTGTCCTTCTTCAGCAGGTAGATAATTCAACCATCAGTAAAACTTCAAATTCTGAAACTTATTCTTTTGCTAATATTATGTTATCTCTACAGACTTCTCAAGATGCAAGTCAGATGGTTGCTGAAGCCTCTGCACCAGAATCAACACTCCCTGCTCAGCAGGTAGTTAATATTTTTGGTAATAAAACTAAGTTTGACAGCTTAGTACTTGTATCTAACTCAAATTTATTTCAGGATGAACAAATGGAGGATGCTACTCAAGCTCCTCAAGGAATGGAAATTGTACAACATGAGCTTGCTGAATTTCAGCAGGTAATTCATGTTTCAGCTTTGAACTCTAAAGCAATTATCCAAACCTATCCTGATCTAAATATCGTTCTTTTTCGGGCTCTAAAGGAGACCACTGAAGTGGTGCTCACTGAAGATCAACAAGTCAGTTCTGAGGAACTATACTTGAATTTCAAAAGAACAACTTTGTCAAGCGTTGCTAAGTCCGTCAGCAACTGGCAAAGATACAGGCGAATGGATTTCTCTGATCTCCATCTTCATTTATCTAATGAGAAAAAGAGATCTTCTCTACTAAAGCTCGAGACATTCGTTCATTCCATACTTCCTGAAGAAATGTCATATTCTCAGCAAATGAGCTCAAATCTGATTGCTCAAATCAGAGAGAATATGAAGGCAAAATTCAAGAGTGCCTCTCCAGCTGAACAAGCTGTGATGCTCAAGGGTTCATTTGTACTCGTGGTGGCTGATCCCCACAAAATAAATGAGGAAGAGGAAGTCACGAGTGTTGCTTTGTACAAGCATCTCGAGCTAGTAATTCTGACTGATGATGATGAAGAGGAAGAAGATGAAAATATTCCAACTGATCCTAGTGATGATGAAGGGAAAGATTCAAAGGACAAGAAAGACGATGATGATGACAATCAAGGTCCAAGTCGTGATGCTGGTGGCGTAAAATTGACAGTTGCTGAAAATGATCAACAAGACAATCAACAATCTGAACAACCACAACCTCAGCATGCATCTCAACCTGCTCCTGCTGCTGCTGAAAATCAAGCACCTGTACAAGGTGCTGATACTGAAGAAGAATATGCCAGAAAACGGGTTGCCTTGAAAAATGGCAAGAGCCAAATTTATGATGCCAAGGTCACTGATGCAAACCTTGATGATGATGATGAATTGGATGAAGATTACCAACGCGCTTTACAGAACAGTCTATTGATCCATGCAAGGCATACGCAGGATCTAGAAATTGGTGAATCTTCAGGAGTAAGACCAAAGGAAGTTCCCTCCCTTCCATTTACTACTGGCGAAACTCCAGTAATTGAGTCTCAAACGTTGCCCTCAGCAACTACTCAATTAAAAGTAACTACTGGCGAAACTCCAGTAATTGAGTCTCAAACGTTGCCCTCAGCAACTACTCAATTAAAACTAACTACTGGTGAAACTCCAGTTGTTGAGTCTGAAGTGTTGCCATCAGCAACCACTCAACCAAAAGGAAATGAAGCTGCTGACTTAGGTTCCAAGGTTGCTGACCTTGATGAATTTGAGGATGACGATGACTTATCAGCAAATGAGGATGAACAATCCAAAAGAGACCCCAAAGTGGTTCAAATCCCTTCTCCTGATTACATAAATGATATAGATGATGGTCTAAGAGGAGAATTGCTGATGAAGGATGATCAGTTTGCTTCAGAACTAAAAGTTCATTCCTTGACCCCAAACCTAGTGTCGTTCCCAAGAGTTGAGGAGTTTACTCCTAGAATTTTGGCACTGAAGAAAGTCCATGATGCATGCAAAGCAGAAGATGAGGCATTGCTTGCTGAGAGCCCGCTTGACATTGGGAAAATATTGGCTACAGTGCTGAGACGCACTACTACTCTTACGACAGCTCAGAAAGACATCAGTCTTTATCACAAAAGCTATGAAGAAGATGTAAGTCAAGCACTCATGCTCCCAAAGACCGCTCTAGTGAAGGCTCAGACTTTCATGGATGATAAGGCCGCAACAGAGAAAAGACATGAATAGAACATGGTGAGTATTCAAAAAGAGTTGTAAAAAATGACTTCTGATCAGCAACAAATCATCATGAAGTACAACAGCTTAAGTACTCTTGCTGAAAATTGCAATGAATTCTATTCTTTGCACATCACTCCGATGTTGCAATCCATGTCTAAGGGGGAAAAGAAAAATACCAGAAAAAGAAACCAAACCCCTCCTACATGGAAATGAATGTTGAAAAGCATCATCATACTGCCTGCAAAAATGCAAGAATTCTTCAACTACAAGTCTGTAGGCTTCTTGAGAACTACGAAAAGGACTGTTGCATAAGTGAAAATCTATACGACAGAGTAGGTTGTGCTTGCTGAAACTGAGACTGACCACTTACTGATGGAACATATGTGACCTCTTGCTGAGAGTACTTATATTTGCGCTCCAATGTTACTGTTTGAATTCTATTCAAATAAGCATTAAATGCAAAGCATGCACACGAAGGACATGAAGACTAGAAGACAATCAAGGACGCTGCTGAAAGTACAAAAGCAAGATAGTGACATTTTAAGGAACAAAAGCCTTAGAATTTGAAATTCAAACGGCTCCTTATTTTCACTATAAATAGAGGTCATCCGGCAAAGAGTTGAAGTGTGTCAACAACGTGATCATACTCTCACTTGTGCTTAAACTCACAAACCCTTCAATACTCTCTACTTCCATTGATCCGTTCCAAGACTTAAAGCTTGAAAAAGCTACTTGTGAAATAGTAGAATTTACACGACTAAGAAATTAGTTAAGTGTTCTTTCTTTCTTTCGAACAAGAACAAGTCTTGACACCAGAAACAATCAAACTTGTTTACTGCAAAGTATTCAAAGTTTTGTTTCTTAGATTACTTGTTGTAACTGAATAAGTTATAATTAAGTTATCTCATCCCAAACCTCTCTAACTGAAAATACACCCTTTCAGGCGTGATATTCAGGGGGAACTTAATCGAGCATAGTTTTGCTGATTAAAAGTACCAAGTTTGGTGGAGAACAAGGTTGCGTTCTCTAGATTAGGTTGGAGACGAAGCAAGTGTGCTTTGGTTTCTGTTTGAATCGCTCTAGATAGGTGTTGTAAGGAACCTCAATCTTATCTTAGTGGATTCAGTCCTAGAAAGGACAAAGTGGATTAGTTGAGAGATTACGCCACTCTCAGATACCACTATAAAAGTGTTTGTGTGATTTACTTACTGTACTTGGTTTTCAGCAAATCATATCTATACACAGTCACTCACATCACTTGCTAAAACCTTCATTTACTGAAAGAGCACTTATTGTATCAAAGACTTCCGCTCTTTGATTTTAAGTATCAGCAAACCTAGTTACTGCAAAGTAACTTGCGCTTGCTGAGAAAGTTAAGTATCAGCAAACTCATTACTGAAAAGTAATAAGCTCTTGCTGAGAAAGTTTTAAATGACGAAAGTTTGAAAAGACTATTCACCCCCCCCCCTCTAGTCTTTTCTTGTTGTTTAAAGGGACCAACACTAGGTCTCTTTGCTACACCGGACCAAGAGAATGGCGCCCACCGTGGGGAGATACTCTTGAATCGCCAGCTTGAAGTTTTACACATGTCTATTATGGTACTCAGCCGACAGAGGCCAAACATTCGGTAACATCTAGTATCACTTTGTATTCCTCATTTTATTTTTCTAGGGACTAGCCTGAGCTTCATGTGGGGGGGTGTTATGTGAACTTTGATGTTAGTTGTGTCTGGCTTATTGGTGTTGAGTATTGTATCTTGCATATTGTTTGCACGTTTACCGCTTTCTTAGGATTTAGTTTGCATTCATTCTCGTATAGTTTTGCATGATTTTTGTGTGGATTTTATTGCCAAATTTTTTGAAATTTTTTATTGTATAGACTAAGTGTTTATGACCATTGCCCATGCATTGCATCTCTATGGAATAGTTTGAGGTTTGTCTCGCTTGGCTTGTCATATTTGTATGTGCACTAGTTAAACTTGGTAGTCTCGACATCACTATGTGGTGTTTTCTCTACTGCAGTTCGCGAAGGCCTTATAAAATGTTGCATGTTAGAGTCTTTGGTTGTATTCCCGTGTAATTATGTACGTAAGAGGCAACAAGTCTTCGCCTTGCTTTTGAGATTGCTAAATGCCTAGGAAGGAGGTAGAGTGAGGTGTGTGATCCTTTGTTTGAAACCTATTCTAACGAATAGGTTTGGGGAGGGGGTTACTATCATTATGACTTGTTTTTCGTCTTGTTGAGTCGTGTTGAGTTTTTTTTTAGTTTTTCTTGTGAGTTTGTGCTCCAACCTATTCTTTCGAATAGGTTTGGTGAGGTCGTTGTAGTGTCGTTGTTATTTCCTTCATTGTACTTTCATTGTGCCACTGCTGGCTATATACAAAAAAAAAAAAAAAAAATAGAAAAATTCCAGAATCTGGGAAAAGGGAAAAAAGAAAAAGAAAAAAAAGAAAAAAAAAATAAAAAAAGAATAAGACCCAAAAAAGCAAAAGAAGGGTCCAAGCAAGCCAAAAGCAGTTTTAGCAAAGTGTTGCATTTTTTTGCCAGCTTTTGTACTAGTTCGTAATCGAGTTGTATATTCTATATTTTGTATCGTTTCTTATGTTCTAGACCACCCTCGTCCTGCCATTCAGGAAGTGGTGAATAGTCTTTGCTTTGAGAGTTGGGTAGAATAGGGGAGTGTTGTCTATTAGGGAACCCTCTTTCATTTGATGAGAGCCAGTATTGGTTCGACCTCTCTTGAGGGAAAGTCTCACTTGGTGAAAAGTAGTAAGCCCTCAGTTTCATAGGCACGGGGCAACCATTTGTATTCTAACATGTTTCATTGCGTCGTCACTGACCAGGTCCAGGTAGAGAATGTTACGAGAGACTATCTTGTTTAACAAAGTGCATATGTGAATGTGTATGAGTTCAATCGAGGCATTCTTCAACCTATTTCCATGTTATGATTTGTATGGTCTTTGTTCATAAGTATTTGGTAGATACAATAGATTAGTTCATCTTGTTTGGCATGAGACTCCTGTTTGTGTGTTGCATTAGTTCTTGCATCAGAGTCTAGCTAGTTGCTTGAGGACAAGCAAAGGTTCGGTTTGGGGAGTTTGATGACAGCGTTTTTTACACTGTCATTCGTTTCTTTTTCACCTATTTAGCTACCCTCTAGCTTGCATTTTAGTGCATTTTATTGGGATAGTGTCACGTTTCCCTTTTCTTTTGTTATTTTCAGGTTTTAGGTGAAAAACGCATTTTTGGATAGGAATTATGGTGAAACCTTGAAGTTTTGGTGCAACAAGATCACCCATGGTGTGTCAAGGGGCTCAAAACCGTGCCTAAGGCCAAGGAGAACATGAAAAGATTCGAGAAATCTTGTATGAGGCGGAAACGGTAGTTCATTCGGAGTTCGGATGAAGATTTTGGAGCCTTTGAAATGAAACTCCATTTGCATAGTCTTAGTATTTTGGGCACCAGTCTTTCATACAATATTGGATTGGGATGTGGTTACAACCTACGCGTATCTAACTCGAAGATATATCCAACGGTGGGTCTTACGTGCCAATCCGAGTTCGGACGCGCCCGGAATTTCTGTTTGAACTTAGAAGAAACTTGCTGCCCGTGGGGGGCGGTTCGCCCGGCGTTGCGACAGAACTTATATATATGTTTCCTACTTGCGTTGTTTCATATAACACATTCATATTTTGAGAGACCAAAACCCTAGAGATTGTTTTGTGTATTCTTAGCTTAGAGACAACTTTTCTTATCGATTTTGGAGCATAGCGTAGAAATTTGGACACCAATTCATCTCACCTTGCTTGTGAGTTTAAGCAATTCACCGGAGATTGACAACCTTCGTTGGTAACTTGTATCTCACGATTTTCCTGCTTTTATTTATTCAATTCAACATGTTTTCATTGATTCTTGCTTTGATTATTATCGTTAATTTCAATTTACATATGAGTAGCTAAATCTAAGGTTGGTGATAGTATGTGAATTCGTAGCTAGGGTTCGTATTATGCATGATTGAGTTTCTGAGTCTTTTACTTGTTTAATTATCTTAATTCGCTTCTTTGATCCGACTAAGCCATATATCTTCTTAGAAAAGTGTTAGAAACACTAGGACAGTTCAAGATCATCGATTCGATTATATATAATTTGCAAGTACTGCTTGAACTAAGACTGACAACCTTAGCCAAGTATTAGTATAGATAGGAAGCTTTCAAAATACACGTCTTCAAATCTGTCTTTGGTGTTTGTAAATCGAATTACATTTAAGGCAGTACGAGTTGCACTTTCATGCATAATTAGAACTTGATGCTTAGAACGAGCATACTATCACCAGCTCTCTCCATATATTGTCAAGTTGAGTTAATATAAATTTGTTTTCTGAAATTATATATAGTTATTTAGTTAAAGCTAGTTTAGTTCTTAGAGATCTACACTCGAGGTCATCTTACCTCTGCACTACGTGTTTTGTGTAGTTGTGAGTTGCCCTTTGGCTTAAAACAAATTTATTTGGTTGTTCGAGTCTGACAATCTCGATCATCACAGACTTCAGCCACGGAGACAAACAATGCAATTTGGCACTTTGACAGTGGTTGTGGAAAGCACATGACGTGCAACAAGAAAAATCTTATAAACTATAGACAGTGGTCTAAAGGTCCAACAATATGGTTTGCTGGTGGAGGCTTTGGTTCTACTAAAGGTTATGGTGACGTGAAGTTAGGATGCATTACCATTTCGGGAGTTCTTTATGTAAAAAATCTTAAGTTAAACCTTTTCAGCATGAGTCAATTCGCTGATAGAGGTTACTTCATCAAAATCAAAAGTGATGAATGTAAACTTATAAACTTTGAGACAAATAAGGTTACTATGGTTGCTAGAAGATCAGGAGGTTTGTATACTGTAGATTGGTCTTCAGCAATCGTTGAAAAATGCCTTGTCTCAGATCATGATTGCCTTGCTGAAAAAGCATGGTTATGGCATAAATGAACAAGTCACCTAAACTTCAAGACGCTGAATAAGTTGTCTAAAAAGGCACTTGTAGTTGGATTACCTAAGGTTACTTTCAAGAAGGATGGTGTTTGTGTTAGGAAACTTGTAAATTTTGATGAGCAATTAACCATGCTAAATTAAGGGAAGTCCAGTAACTAGTACTCTTAAGTTGCATAGGAATTTAGAATTTTAAGGACATTGTAAAAAAGGAACGTTTGCTGAAGACTTAGTGTAGGTACTAGTTAGGTGCTTTAGTTTCCTGATGATGTACTTTGTTTTTACAAACGAACTATTTGACGCACTAGAACCGTTCAGAAACTTGAAGAATTCGAAGACTGAAGACTAAAAAAGATTTCTGAAGATGGTATCTACAAAGGCACATGTTGCTCAGAAAGTGGAAATTTCAGCAACAACTCGCATAAGTGAAAATCTATATGACAGAGTAGGTTGTGCTTGCTGAAACTGAGACTGACCGCTTGCTGAAATACATATGTGACCTCCTTGCTGAAAGTACTTGCATTTGCGCTCCAACGTTATATTTGAATTTCATTCAAATGAACATTAAATGCAAAAGTAAGCATGCGAAGAACATGAATACTAGAAGACAAATGAATGACGCTGCTGAAAGTACAAAAGCAAGATAGTGACATCTTAACAAACAAAAGCCTTAGAATTTGAAATTCAAACGGCTCCCTTGATTCACTATAAATAGAGGTCATCCGGCAAAGAGTTGAAGTGTGTCAACAACGTGATCAAACTCTCATTTGTGCTTAAACACTCATCTTCCTTACTCTTTACTGCCTATTGATCCATTCCAAGACTTAAAGCTTGAAACAAAAGCTACTTGTGAAGAAGTAGAACATTCACGGCTAAGAAATTAGTTAAGTGTTCTTTCTTTCGAACAAGAACAAGTCTTTATGATGATGTCGTTTTTCACCAATTAAATTTGTTTAAAAGCCTAAGAACACTTATCACTACACAAACTAGAGTGCAATGGCAAGTTGTCCCCGAGTGTCGTTCTCTCGGGACCTAACGTGGCTTTGCTTGAGGTTTTTGCAAGTAATTTCAGTCAACGAATTCAAATGTTTAGAGAATCGTTTCCTTTGAACAATAGCAACGAGAAATCAGATTGTTGTAAATCAAGTTTGGGAAACGGTTGGTCGTAGAAATCAAATACACATGCATGGGTTACGAATATGCTCACAAGTTCAGTGCGTAAAACCTTCGATCAAGTCTGCTAAGCAACTCGTCTAGGCAACTTTAAGACACACATCATAAAAGATCACTATCAATACTTTAGAGGTGCTTGTCACTAACACCATTTATCTAGCATGCTGCAAATCTCTAACATACAATCCTATAGCTTTCATTAACCAAGAGTTTGTCACTATACTCAATTCGAATATATTTTATAGGCAACTAAGAATCATATGAAGGAATTTGCAGCAAGATTGAATCACAATCTCATGTAAGCATAGACATAACCCATAGCATGCATATTCTACATTCTACCACCAACACAAAAGATTTAGCTACTCATATTCGTCAACATAGACATCAATTCATATGAATAATAATCAGAATACATCATATCAAACTACAAGACAAGAGAGTGATACAAGTTACCACAAAAGCTGTCACTAATCGGTGGAAAGCAAAGAAAACCTCTCCGTAGATGATTACAAAGGATGAATCCCAATCAAAACCTTGAATCCCAAGCTAAAATACAATGTAATCTGAGATTTCTCTAAGTTTTGGGGCTTAGGAGCTCTCCAAAACCAAGTTCAGTTCAAAAGATATTCAAAAAATGATCAAAGATCAGATCTAAGAAGAAAAATCCGAAAACGTAACCGCTGCCAAGCGGACCGCTTGGAGAAGCCAAGCGGAGCGCTTGGCAAGCGAAGCGCTTCTGGCACACCAAGCGCTTCGCTTGGCTTCTGTGCTAAAGCTCCTGGAAATTGAAGCGGAGCGCTTCACTATTCCAGGCGCTTAGCTTGGCTCCTGGGCAGATTTTTGTCTTCAAACTCAATCTTTTTGCCATCGCATGGCCCTCGGGTGCGTTAGACTCATCCTTCTCGATGCTTATTGATGCTCAAACACTTACGAACAAGCCACGGAGATTGGGGAACTTCAACGGGTCCATCTTTTCAATCAAAAAGGCTCGTTTTTAGCTCCAAAAACGTCGTTTCATACCTAAGTGCCTGAAAATGCAGAAAACACAAAACGTGACACTATTCTACAAAACTAACCAAAAAACAAGGCTAGAAGATAGCAAAAGAAGGTAAAAAAGACAAGATGAACGTGTCAAAAATACGTTCATCAAACTCCCCAAACCAAACCTTTGCTTGTCCTCAAGCAACAAACTATCCTAAATGCAACACAAAAGGAGTCTCATGCCAAGTAATGTGAACTAATCTATTGAATCTACAAAAGGAGTCTTATGAACTACCTCAATAGTAAGGGATAAAATTGGCAGATTGCTGAAACAGACATTCAACAAGTCAAAGTAAGCTTACATGTATAAAGTTCCTTCCACTGATTTCTTCTAAAAGAAATGATAGTTCTCTACATGATTGCTGAAACAGGCATTCAGCAAGTAATTCCTTCAAAACGGGTATTTGTTAGGAAACTTGATCACTTGCTGAGACGGGCACTCAGTAAGAGAAAAACTTTGAGGATTACTGAAACGGGCATTCAAAACAATCAAAGATACTGAAACAGATATTCAAGTATCAAAGGAAAAACCTGAGACGGGAACTCAGCAAAGAGCAAGAACACTTCTCGGATTTTACCAAAGGATATCTCAATATAAAAAGAATTTGCTGAGACAGGAACTCAGAAATGTCTTTTAACTTAAAGAAATATGAGATATTTGATTAAGGGGGAACTTTCAGCAAATACAAGGCTTGTTACCTAAAAAGGTAAGTGCCAATGTCAAATTGTCCAAAATCGATGAAAAGATTCTCATTTACTTCAGCAAGCAATTAGCGCTGAGGTAAAAAGGATCAAATCCCGTGAATCAAGGTAAAATCAATTTGTGACGTTAATCGTGGCACAGATAAACTCTTTGTTAATCATGACATGAAATACAATCGTGGCCATTGATTTAAAGCAGTTTTTGATCTAACGGTTGAAATCACAAAGAGAAAGTGTGCTCTGACGGTTTTTACTAGTGGACCACTACGCATTTAATGCAAAGGCTCCACTAACGCAGATAAATCTCTGTTTTACCCTTGCTGAGAACTCAAAACCGTTGAGCTTCTCGCACAACAGAGATACTATATAAACAAAGAGTTAGAGAAAGACAAAATTCATTAACTCACATTTCCTTTCTCTGCAAATTTTATAGCCTGTGCCCTGAATTCACTGTACCTCCGGTCAAAAAGCAAGTTATCTTTTTCTTACATTGCTCCCACTATATAAGAAATGGCTCCAAAGAGACAGTCCTCTAAGACCTCAAAATCGTCCAAAGTTGATAGTACTGGGAAAAGCACTACACCGGTTGAAATTCCGGCAACCAACACAGTGAAAATTTTGTTGAAAAATGACCGAATCATCGAAAGACCCATGCCGCCAGTATATCTTGACACTGCAAAGTGTGAACAGATGATGCAATGGGGCGGATTCGCCAAGGAGAAGTACATAAGATACTTCTATGAACAAGAACTAGATGAGGAAAATGAAGAGGCGTTGAATTTGATAAATCAACAAGGCCTTCTTTCCTTCATAACTGCTCGCCCTGAGAAAGTGAGTATGTTAGATACTATGGAATTCTACAATAATGCAGAAATCCAAACTCTCACTGATGGACAAGGAGTCACTGAAAAAGTGATTTCTACCACAGTTCAAGGTGTGCAAATCATCCTGAAATGGATTGATTTAGCCAACATCTTTCAGATTCCAACTACTGGAACTGAAGATGACATCACTGCCACTGATGAAGAAGTAGAAGCCTTCTACAGTGATGTCAGAAATGAAAAGATGAAGAAAGGAAAGATTTCTCCCGTGACTTGGACCTCAAAGCACGTAAAAAGGAAGCATCTCTGCCATTCGCTTGGTCTGGTAGCTCTGCTACTAATCAAAGTCTTAGACTCCCAAGTTGGAGGAATAGACCAAGTTGGCTTGAGAAGGTGGCCATTGCTGATGCATATCCATGAGAACGGAACGGAGCTCAATTGGGCTAAGTACATTTTCAACAGACTTGTTGATTGTGTTACTAAGTTCAAGGTAAAGGTTGAAGACAACACAGTCTCACCTACCTTCCCAGTGATGTATGGTCTGAAAATATGCTATATCCTTGAACACTTCAGGATTCAGCTGAGAAACCCATTGCCGATTAAGAAGTCAGTATGCAATGTGGGAAGAGCCTTCTACAAGCAGAATGGACCTAAGCTTGCTGACAAGAAGTCAAAGAAGACAACAGCTACAAATGTTGTTAGTGTTGGTCAGCAAGACAGGTATACAACAGCTGCAAATGTTGCTGAGACTGAAAATAAGTCCATGAATGCAACTGCTGCACATGGTGATCAACAAGGTAAGTGTACAACAACCGTTGCTGAGAATGCAACAGCTGCAGATGTTGCTGCTGAAGCCACTGCGGTTGCTGAAACTAATGCACCCAGTGAAAAATATAAGAAGAAAAAGAGGAAAGCTGATGATGACACTCAAACTGCAGCGTCAACAGCTGACCCCATTCCCAAGAAGAAACGGACAAAGACTTACCCAAGAAAGAAAACAACGGCATGTAAGTCCGTTCCAATTGTCCATGATCTTTCAGGTGATGCTCCAGTGGTTGCTGAAACGCAAGCCACTCCAGTAGATGTTATTGAAGTGTTTGCAGAAGCCTTCAGCAATGTTGAAGTGTTTGCAGAAGCCTTCAACAATCAACCCAACGTTGATACATCTGCTGAAATAAGACCATAAGGCAGTGGAAATGAAATTCCTGCCCCAGTCCCCGACATCTACATTGTAGATAATCCCGATGACCATACTCTGGAACCAGCAAGTGATATTGCTGCTGATCTGAGAAAAGCGGCACTTGCTGACAATGCTGTTGAAAAGATGGTTGCTGAACAAGCAACTCATCAAGTTGCTGAACAAGCAACTCATCAAGTTGCTGAAGCTGCAATTGCTGAAGAACCAGTTGCTGAGACTCCAATGGTTCAAGTCCTAGAGATTGCTAAAACACCACAAGAGACACTATTCGACGACGCATCTTGTGATGCTGAGAATATTAGACCTAGTTCACCAATAACATCTATTGACAAAGTCCAACTGGTACTGACAGAATTAAGCCAGCAAATGGAATTGGAGATTGATGACACCTCCAACAAGTCAGTAGACCTGTTCATAACAAGCAGTGAACTTAAAGGTCAAGTTGTCTCTGCTCAACTTGTCAATTCAGAGACAAGGGAGATTGTTGAATCTGCACAGCCTTCTCAAATAGAGAAAGAAAAGAAGTCTGCTGAAGAACAAGACCCAGATAATGAAGATGTTGTCATTGCTGAAAGGACTGAGTAGTTAACTCAGACATAAGCAAAACTTCAAAATCTGAAACTATAACTTTTGCTGATATCATTGTTTCCTTACAGACTTCTCAAGATACAAGTCAGAAGATTGCTGAAACTTCTGCACCAGAATCCACAACTCCTGTTCAGCAGGTAGATGAAGTTTTTGGTAAATCTACTAATTTTGACAACCTAGTACTTGTATCTAACTTAAAATTATTTCAGGATGAACAATTCAAGGATGCTGCTCAAGCTCCTGAAGCAATGGAAATAGTGCCAGCACAACAAAGTGTGCAACAAGAGCTTGCTGAACTTCAGCAGGTAAATCATGTTCCAGTTTTAGACTCTAAAACTATTTTCCAAAACCTTCCTGAATTTAATTTTATTCTTTTTCAGGCTCAAAAGGAGACCACTGAAGTGATTCACATCACTGAAGATTTAGAAGTAAGTTCAGAAGAACTTTACTCGAACTTCAAAAGGAATACCTTGACCACAGTTGCTAAATCTGTCAGCAACTAGCAACGGTACAGAAGGATGGATTTGTCTGATCTTCACCTTCATCTGTCCAATGAGAAAAAGAGAATCTCTTTACTGAGACTCGAGACCTTTGTACATTCCATACTTCCAGAAGAGATGACATATTCTCAGCTAATGAGCTCCAGTCTGATTGCTCTAATCAGAGAAAATATGAAAGCAAAATATGACAAGAGTGCCTCTCCAGCTGAATAAGCTGTGATGCTCAAGGGTTCTTTTGTACCCATGGTGGCTGATCCCCACAAAATCAATGAGGAAGAGGAAGTAACTAGCGCAGCTATGTACAAACATCTCGAGTTAGTTATACTAACGGACGATGATGAAGAAGAAGAGGATGAAAGTATCCCAAAATATACCAGTGATGATGAAGGAAAAGATTCCAAGGACAAAAAGGATGATGATGATGACAATCAAGGTCCTAGTCCTGATGCTGGTGGAGTTAAGCTGACAGTTGCTGAGATTGAACATCAAGTTACTGAAAATCAGCAAGCTGACCAAACTCCCAGTCAGCATCAAGAATCCACTCCTGCTGCTGCTGAGACAAGTACTCAAGCAACTGAACAAGTTGCTGAAACTGAAGAAGAGTACGCCAGAAAGCATGCTGAAATGAAATTAGGCAAAAACAAGCTTTCTAATGCCGAGTTAGCTTTACTTGATGCCAAGGTCACTGATCTAAACCTTGATGATGAAGATATGGATGAAGATTATCAAAGAACACTCAAAACAGTCTAGAGATTCATGCTAGGCATACGCAGAATCTAGACATTCCTCAATCTTCAGGAGTAAAGAACACGGAAGTCCCCTCCCTTCCACTTGCTGCTGGTGAAACTCCATTTGTTGAGTCAAAAGAGTTGCCCTCAGCAACCAGTCAACCACAAGTGATTGAAGCTAAAGATTTAGGAACCAAGGTTGCTGGCCTTGATGAATCTGATGATGAAGAAGATCTCTTCAACTTCTCAGCAAATGAAGAAGAACTGACAAAGAAAATTGAACCCACAGTGGTTGCAATCCCTCCTCCATCTCTTGAACATGATGAAGGAGATGCTGAAAGAAGTCGTTTGCTGAGAAATGATGATCGATTCTCTACTGAGATCAAAGCTCATTCACTCACTCCCTCGCTAGTGTCGTTCCCTAATGTTGAGGATTTTACTCCAAGAATTAAGGCACTTATGGCTGTTCACAAAGCATGCCAAAAAGAGGATGATGCACTGCTTGCTGAGAGTCCGCTTGATATTGGCAAGATACTGGCTACTATACTGAAACGCACTACTTCTCTTACAATAGCTCAGAAAGACATAAGTTTACATCATAAAAGCTATGAAGAAGATGTCAGTCAAGACTCAAACTCGCTAAAACTGCATTGAAAAAGGCTCAGACTTTCATTGAAGAAAAGTCGACAATGAGCGCAGACATGAGGAGAATTTGGTGAGTATTAAAGAAGATCTATCCAAGTTGACTACTGATCAGCAAGGAATAATTCTCAAGTACAATAGCCTAAGTAAACTTGCTGAAAATTGCAATGAATTTTTCTCTCTGCACATTAACCCAATGATGCAATCCATGTCTAAGGGGGAAGATAAACAAAGAAAATCTTCAAGAGCAAAGAAAACCCCTGCTGAAGCGCCATTAATACTGCCTAGTCCACCTCCCAGAGAACCTCTTGCTGAAAGAGAGCAAAGTTCAAAGAAACAAGCTGAAACAGATTCTGAGAGAAATTCAGCAAATCCGAAAAGGAGAAGAACATCTGTTGAAACTCAAGAATACTGTCACACTGAGAGTCATCAAGATCTGAATGAAGATGATGATAATGATGATGACCAAACAATAGCTCAAGCAATAAGAGCTAGACCAATTACAGCCTTAACTCCTTCTGGCCATTCCAAACATTTTCTTCTGACTCAAGATCTTCAGCAAGAGATCAAGAAAATGCTATGTCAAGAAGAAGAAGGCAAAGACAGGAAGAAAAGAGGCTATCCAGCATTGCCATTGGTTCTGGCATTGAATACACAAAGACCAGCAATGAACAAACAACTCAAAATGTGATCAGAAACCTACATGGTTGCTGGGTCTTAAAGCTGGAAGATTTATTGGTCAATGATTTCTTTCCAACTGCTGTACTGAATCAAATGTACACTTGGATTGAATTAAAAGTGCAAAGAAAAGAAAGGGATCCTCCTCCCTACCCAAGAAACATTGTTGCAAATGGCTGAATCTGGAAGTCTTAGAAAGAAGAACTTCAATCAGCAAGTTAATGAAGCAAGAGCCTGATTTAATCAAACCGATTGATGTTGCTTACTACAGTGAACCTTTAACCAAGAAGTCAAAGAAGAAATATAGCTTGATTCCTTATGAGTATTTTTACCTCACTGCCAAGGATCAAGAAAAAGATCTTCTCTCGTTAAGAAAGATTCATGCTAACAAGGGAATTTCAGATACACAACTTCTCCATGCCAGCAAATGGGGCATGCACTTGTGGGTACTTCACTACAGAGAAATGAATGGTGAAAACCATCATTATACTACCTGCAAGAATGCAAGGATCATTCAACTTGAAGTTCGTAAGCTACTTGAAGATTACGAGAAGGACTGTGTTGAATTTTCTGCGCTTGCTGAGAAGAGTGTAAGGGAGATTCTGAGGAAATCTTCTGCTGGAATAGCTTAAGTCCCTTGTAAAAGCTTTTTTTGTCTTTGTGTGCTGATTTTTGTAGTTATCTCTGAACTTTCTTGTAAACTTACTGAAAGATAACTATCAGCAATAAGCTTTTGACTCTTATTGGTTTTTGATTATGCAATCTACTTATGCTTACTGTTTTATTATTCAAGTATGTTTGCATTATTCAACTGATCTATTCAACATCAGAAACCTCTAAAACGGTAACAATTAATTTGGCCATGGATTGCTAACATCAAAAAGGGGGAAATTTGTTAGGAAACTTTTGAATTTTGATGAGCAATTAACCATGCTAAATTAAGGAAAGTCCAGTAACTAGTACTCTTAAGGTCCATAGAAATTTAGAATTTTAAGGACATTGTAAAAGAGGAACGTTTGCTGAAGACTTAGTGTAGGTACTAGTTAGGTGCTTTAGTTTGCTGATGATGTACTTTGTTTTTACAAACGAACTATTGAAGCACTAGAACCGTTCAGAAACTTGAAGAATTCGAAGACCGAACACTAAAGAAGATTTCTGAAGATGGTATCTACAACGGCACATGTTGCTCAGAAAGTGGAAATTTCAGCAACAGCTTGCATAAGTGAAAATCTATATGACAGAGTAGGTTGTGCTTGCTGAAACTGAGACTGGCCGCTTGCTGAAATACATATGTGACCTCCTTGCTGAAAGTACTTGCATTTGCGCCCCAACGTTCATATTTGAATTTCATTCAAATGAACATTAAATCCAAAAGTAAGCATGCGAAGAACATGAAGACTAGAAGACAAATGAACGACGCTGCTGAAAGTACAAAAGCAAGATAGTGACATCTTAAGGAACAAAAGCCTTAGAATTTGAAATTCAAACGGCTCCCTTGATTCACTATAAATAGAGGTCATCCGGCAGAGAGTTGAAGTGTGTCAACAACGTGATAAAACTCTCACTTGTGCTTAAACACTCATCTTCCTTACTCTTTACTGCCTATTGATCCGTTCCAAGACTTAAAACTTGAAACAAAAGCTACTTGTGAAGAAGTAGAACATTCACGGCTAAGAAATTAGTTAAGTGTTCTTTCTTACGAACAAGAACAAGTCATGACACCAGAAACAACTTAACTTGTTTACTGCAAAGTACTCAAAATTTTGTTTCTTAGATTACTTGTTATAGCTGAATAAGTTATACTCAAGTCATCTCATCCCAAACATCTCTAACTGATAAACACCCTTTTTCAGGCGTGAAATTCAGGGGGAATTAATCAAGAATAGTGTTGCTGATTATAAGTCCCAAGTTTGGTGGAGAATAAGGTTTCCTTCTCTAGTTAGGTTGGAACCGAAGAAAGCGTGCTTTGGTTTCTGAAGAATCGCTCTAGATAGGTGTTGTAAGGAATCTCAAACTTATCTTAGTGGATTCAGTCCTAGAAAGGACAAAGTGGATTAGTTGAGAGATTACGCCACTCTCAGATACCACTATAAAAAGTGTTTGTGTGATTTACTTTACTGCATTTTGTTTTCAGCAAGCTTATCTATCTGTACACTGTCACTCTGCTCACTTGCTGAAACTAGCACTTATTGAAAAACACTTATTGTATAAAGACTTCCGCACTCCGTTTTTAAAGTATCAGTAAAACTCGTTACTGAAAAGTAACTAGTACTTGCTGAGAAAGTTAAGTATCCGCACAATCATTACTGAAAAGTAATAAGCTCTTGCTGAGAAAGTTGTTAAACGACGAAAGTTTAAAAAGACTATTCACCCCCCCCCCCCTCTAGTCTTTTCTTGTTGTTTAAAGGGACCAACAGTTTGCAATGCATGTCAGCAAGGAAAGCAAACCAAATGTTCTTTTAATAAAAAGGCAGTACCGTCAACTACAAAACCTTAACAACTCTTGCACATGGACTTGTTTGAATCTTCTTCAACAAGCTATGCTGGTAAGAAGTATGGTCTGGTGGTGGTAGATGACTATTCAAGATTCAATTGGGTAGTATTTATCAAACACAAGTCTGAAACAAGGACTGAAATACCTATCTTGCTGAATAAGCTTGAAGTCATGAAAAATGACAAGGTAAAAGTCATAAGGACAGACCATGGTACTGATTTTGTGAACCAGTACATAACTGAGTATTGCACTTCAAAAGGCATACAACATCAGTTATCCTCAGTAAGGACACCACAACAAAATGGTGTTGCTGAAAGGAAGAATCGTACCCTTAAGGAAGCAGCCAGAACAATGCTTGCTGACACTGAAATAAGTGAAGCTTATTGGATTGAAGCGATTAATACCGCCTACTATACTCAAAATAGATGCTTGATAACTAAGGATTACAACAAAACTCCCTATGAGTTATTTGTTGGAAGACCTCCTAACATCACCCATCTAAGAGTATTTGGTTGCAAATGCTTTGTTCTTAACAATGGTAGAGATTGCTTAAGAACATTCCAACCAAAGGCAGACGAAGCGATATTTCTTGGTGCATAGTAAAGCTTATAAAGTTTACAACAAAAAGGCACAAAAGATCGAAGAATCAGTGCATGTTGTATTCTATGAAAAGTCACAAGGAGTTCCTGCTGAAGAAGAAATATCAGATTGTATGAAGAAGTTACTCATACACGAGCAAAGAACTGAATCTGATGCTAGGAAAGTCAAATCAATTGAACTAAATGATGATTCTGACAATGACTCTCCTCCCCCGAGTCATGACAAGATAAAAATAGTTCATGATACAGAATTTCCAGCAAAAGACGCGGTTGCTCCAGATGTTGCTGAAACTATGCAACTTCCTGTGCCTGCTGACGAGTTACCTCAAAACCAGCAATGCTGAACAAGCAGTTGCTGATGAACCAATCTCAGCAGAGACACAACAAAATACCAGTAGTACTGAGCAAGTACATACTGAAGAGTCACATGCTGAAGAGCAAACTTATCCAGATCCAAAGAGCAGAAAACCTGTTAATAAATGGATTAGAGATCATCCGTCTACGGATATGATTGGTGATATTGACAAACGCCAAGTGACTAGATCCAAAGTATCTACTAATCAAGAACTTGCTGAAGAAGCAAATGTCATAGAAGTAGAAGCTTTGTTCTCTTGCTTTGTTTCAGAAATTGAACCCAAGACCATAGAAGAAGCTTTAAAGAATTCTGAATGGATCAAGGCAATGCAACAAGAACTAGATCAATTTGAAAGGAACAAAGTTTGGAAACCTGTACCCCTTGCTGAAAGAAAGAAAGCAATTGGTACAAAGTGGGTGTTCAGAAACAAGCTGAGTGAGTCTGGAAAAGTAACAAGGAACAAAGTACGTTTAGTTGTTCACGGTTACTACCAGACTGAAGGATTGGACTATGATGAGTCTTATGCTCCAGTTGCAAGATTGGATGCAATTAGGCTTTTCTTAGCCTTTGCTGCTCAGAATGACTTCATTGTTTATCAAATGGATGTTAAAAGTGCATTCCTAAATGGTGAACTTGCTGAAGAAGTCTACTTGGAACAACCCCCTGGCTTTGAACTTCCCTCAGAAACCAAGATGGTATACAAGCTTCAGAAAGCTGTATATGGTCTAAAGCAAGCACCAAGAGCTTGGTATGATACCTTAGCTAAGTTCTTGCTGGACAATGGTTTCAAGAAAGGTGAAGTTGACAAAACTTTATTTACCATGAACCATGATGGTAAACTACTCTTAGTCCAGATTTATGTGGATGGCATAATATTTGGATCTAAGGACAAGCAACTTTGTGATGATTTTGCCAAACTCATGACAAACAAGTTTGAAATGAGTATGATGGGTAAATTAAATTATTTCCTAGGATTGCAAGTCAAGCAACTCAAAGATGGAATATTCATAAATCAAGCAAAGTATGCAAAGGAAATGCTCATAAAGTTCAGGATCAAAGAGGAAGAAAAACCTGAAAAGATCCCTATGAGTGTTGGTACCAAATTGGGCTATACTAAACAAGATAAGAGTGTTGATGAACACAAGTATAGGAAGCTCATTGGTTCTTTGTTGTATTTAACAACAAGTAGACCTGACATTCAGTATGTTGTTTGTGTGTGTGCAAGATTCCAATTTGATCCAAGAGAATCACACTACAAGAAGGCACTTAAGATACTGAAATATGTCAAAGGTACAGTCAAGGTTGGATTATGGTATCCTAAAGATTCTGGATGCTGATCATGGAGGATCAACTCTTGATAGAAAAAGTACTTCTGGAACTTGTCAGTTTTTAGATACTAGATTAATATCATGGTTCAGCAAGAAACAAACCTTTGTTGCCATTTCATCTACTGAATCTGAGTACATTGCAGCTGGTTATTGCATAGTTCAAATCCTATGGATTCAACAACAATTAAGAGATTATGGTATTTCTGCAAAGAAAACACCAATCTTTTGTGATAATACAAGTGCTATTGCTATCACGCAAAATCCTAAGTTCCACTCAAGGACAAAACACATTGATATTAGACATCATTTCATTATAGATCATGTGGAAAAATGAGACATTGTGGTTGTGAAAGTAGGTATTGATGATCAACTTGCTGACATCTTTACCAAGCCCCTACCAGATAATAGGTTTGCAATACTTAGGTATAACCTTGGATTGATTGAACTACCTCAATAGTAAGGGATACATTTGGTAGATTGCTGAAACAGGCATTCATCAAGCCAAAGTATGCTTACATGTATAAAGTCCCTTCCACTGATTTCTTCTAAAAAGAAATGATAGTTCACTACATGATTGCTGAAACAGGCATTCAGCAAGTAATTCCTTCAAACCGGGTATTTGTTAGGAAACTTGATCACTTGCTGAGATGGGTACTCAGCAAAGGAAAAACTTTGAAGATTGCTGAAACTGGCATTCAGACAATCAAAGATACTGAAACAGGTATTCAAGTATCTAAAGAAAAACCTGAGACGGGAACTCAGCAAAGAGCAAGGATTCTTCTCGGATTTTACCTAAGGATATCTCAATATAAAAAGAATTTGCTGAGACGGGAACTGATAAATGTCTTTTAACTCAAAGAAATATGAGATATTTGATTAAGGAGGAATTTTGAGCAAATACAAGGCTTGTTACCTAAAAAGGTAAGTGCCAAAGTCAAATTGATTAAAATCGCATAAAAGATTCTCATTTACTTCAGAAAGCAATTAGCGTTGGAGTAAAAGGATCAAATCCCGTAAATCAAGGTAAAATCAATTTGTGACGTTAATCGTGGCACATATAAACTCGTTGTTAATCATGACATGAAATACAATCGTGGCCATTGACTTTAAAGCAGTTTTTGATCCAGCGGTTGATATTACAAAGAGAAAGTATGCTCTGACGGTTTCTGTTAGTGGACCACTACCTATTTAATGCAAAGGCTCCACTAACACAGATGAATCTCTTTTTTACACTTGTTGGGAACTCAAAACCATTGAGCTTATCACACAATAGAGACATTATATAAATAAAGAGTTAGAGAAAGACAAAAATTCTTTAACTCACGTTTCCTTTCTCTGCAAATTCTCTAGCCTGTGCTCTGAATTCACTGTACCTCCGGTCAAAAAGAAAAACTCTCTTTTTCGTACAACCCCCTTACTATATAAGAGATGGCTCCTAAGCGACAATCATCTAAGACCTCTAAGTCATCCAAAGCAGACAGTGCTGGAAAAAGCACTACTCCGGTTGAAATGCCGGCAACCAACACAGTGAAAATTGTGTTGAAAACACAACCGAGTAACCGAAAGACCCATGCCGCCTGCATATCTCGAAACTGCAAAGTGTGAGCAGATGATGCAGTGGGGCGGATTTGCCAAGGAGAAGTACATTAGATACTTCTATGAACAAGAACTGGACGAAGAAAACGAAGAGGCGTTGAACTTGATTAATCAACAAGGCCTTCTTTTCTTCATTACTGCTCGCACAAAGAAAGTGAGCATGTTGGACACAATGGAGTTCAACAATAATGCAGAAATCCAAACCCTTACTGACGGACAAGGAGTCACTGGAAAAGTGATTTCTACCTCAGTTCAAGGTGTGCAAATCATCCTGAAATGGATTGATTTAGCAAACATCTTTCAGATTCCAACTACTAGAACTGAAGATGACATCACTACCACTGATGAAGAAATTGAAGCCTTCTACAGTGATGTCAGAAACGAAAAGATGAAGAAAGGAGAGATTTCTCCCGTGACTTGGACATCAAAGCACGTAAAGAGGAAACATCTCTGCCATTCGCTTGGTCTGGTAGCTCTGCTACTAATCAAAGTCTTAAACTCCCAACTTGGAGGAATTGACCAAGTTGGCTTGAGAAGGTGGCCATTTCTGATGCATATCCATGAGAATAAAACTGAGCTCAACTCGGCTAAGTACATTTTCAACAGACTTGTTGATTGTGTTACTAAGTTCAAGGTAAAGGTTGAAGACAATACAGTCTCACCTACCTTTCCAGTGATGTATGGATTGAAAATATGCTAAATCCTTGAACACTTCAGGATTCAGCTAAGAAACCCATTGCCGATTAAGAAATCAGTATGCAAAGTGGGAAGAGCCATCTACAAGCAGAATGGACCTAAGCTTGCTGACAAGAAGTCAAAGAAGACAACAACTGCAAATGCTGTAAATGTTAGTCTGCAAGATAGGTATCCAACAACTGCAAATGTTGCTGAGACTGATAATCAGTCCATGAATGCAACAGTTGTAGATGTTGATCAACAAGGTAAGTATACAACAGCTGCAAATGTTGTTGAAAATGCAACAGCTGCAAATGTTGTTGCTGATGCCACTGCAGTTGCTGAAACTAATGCACCCAGTGAGAAATCTAAGAAGAAAAAGAGAAAAACTGATGATGATACTCAAACTACAGCATCATCAGCTGCCCCATTCCCAAGAAGAAATGGACAAAGACTTACCCAAGAAAGAAAACAACGGCACGTAAGTCCGTTTCAATTGTCCATGATTTATCAGATGATGCTCCAGTGGTTGCTGAAACGCAAGCCACTGCAGTAGATGTTGTTGAAGTGTTTGCAGAAGCCTTCAGCAATGTTGAAGTGTGCAGAAGCCTTCAACAATCAACCTAACGTTGATACATCTGCTGATACAAGACCACATGGCAGTGGAAACGAAATTCCTGCCCAAGTCCCCGATATCTACATTGTAGATAATCCTGATGACAAAACTATGGAACCAGCAAGTAATATTGTTGCAGACTTGAGAAGAGCGGCACTTGCTGACAATGTTGCTAAAGAGATAGTTGCTGAACAAGCAACTAATCCGGTCCCAGAAATAGCTGAAGTTGCAATTGTTGAAGAACCAATTGCTGAGACTGTAATGGTTCAAGTCTCAGAGGTTGCTGAAACACAACAAGAGACATTATTTGACGACGCATCTCAAGATGCTGAGAATATTAGACCTAGTTCACCTTTGACCTCTATTGACAAAGTTCAACTGGTGCTGACTGACCTAAGCCAACAAATGGACTTGGAGATTGAAGACAACTCCAACAAGTCAGTAGACATTTTCATGACAAGTAGTGAACTAAAAGGTCAAGATATCTCTGCTCAACTTGTCATTTCAGAGACAAGGGAGATTGCTGAATCTGCATAGCCTTCTCAACTAGAGCAAGAAAAGAAGTCTGCTGAAGAACAAGTCCCAGATAATGAAGCTGCTATCATTAGGACTGAGTCACCACCTGCCATTCTTCAGCAGGTGATTAACTGAAGTTTGTCAGACTCAATTAATCAAATAAATTTGTTTTTAGCCAAAGGCAATTCACAACTACAACGAAAACCGTAGTGTAGCAGTAAAATAACCTCGAGTGTCGATCTCTAAGGACTATAACTAGCTTTATCTAATTTAACTTAAACTATAAAATCAACAGACGACTTAGCACAGATTTTTCTTATCAAGATAATGGAAGTTAGTGATAGTATGATCATTCAAAGCATAGCAGGTTAATAATCATGCATGAAGTACCCGATCGTTTTGCATAGAGATCTAAGATCATGAATTGTCCAATGTGTTCCGTTCAATTCAACACTAAGAAGATAGAGGGCTTATATAGATCAAAGAAATAAAGCAATAACTCAAAGTCTGATTCGCATTACCGCCATCATGCATAATTAAGAACCCTCGCTAAGAAATCACATACTATCACCAACGATAGATTTAGCTACTCATAGATGTCATGCAATCAACAGAAATCATAGCAAGATTGAATGAAAACATGTTGAAAGATATAAATATAAATAGAAAAATCGTGAGATACAATGTTACCGACGAAGTTTGTCAATCTCCGAAGAATTGAAATTGCTAGCTCACAAGCAAGAATTGATAAACAACGAGGTCCAATTGCTATGTTTAATCCTCCAAATTGATAAGAAAAAGAGTCTCCTATGCTAAGAATTCCCAGAACAGGCTCTGGAGAATTTGTCTCTAAAACTAATGTGAAAAGGTATGAAAAAAGGTCTCCAGATCTGGTTATGAGCATGCAATAATCACCCCTTTATATAGCCTTCAATTTGCAGCTAAACCTAAAGGAATTCGAATAGGAATTGAATTCAAATAGGAATTGATTTCCTAATGGAGACAATTACCTTTTCCTGATTGCATTCGGAAATAGTTGTTGAGATAACACCTCACAAAGCGAAACTATATATAGGAGTTCGGAAGACGTGGGGCGAACCGCCCCAGACGCCGAGCGAACCACCTGGCGTGGGGCAAACTGCCCCACATCCCGGGCGAACCGCCCGGGAGCTCCAGTGGCGGTGGACGCGTTTTTTGGTCTTCTTTTTCTTTTCGGACTCGGATTTTGCCTCCTAGTGACCTTTGAACTTTGAAACTCGACCCCTAGACCTCAAATCTCGTCCGGAACCTTCTAGATACACCAAGGATGACCACGAAACACCGAATCTTCGTTCTCTTCAACATAATTGCCCGGAAAATCACGTTTTTTATCTAAAACCTGAAAAATGCAAAGAAAAGGGAAACGTGACACTATTCTAATAAAATGCACAAAAATATAGCTAATCTAACATAGAGGATAGCTAAATAGGCGAAAAAAGACTCGAATGAAGGTGTAAAATACACGTTCATCAAACTCCCCAAACTGAACCTTTGCTTGTCCTCAAACAACTAAGCTAGACTCTAATGCAAAAAACCAATGCAACACACAAAATGGAGTCTCATGCCAAATGAAATGAACTAATCTATCGAATCTATCAAAAACTTATGAACAATGACCATACAAATCATAACATGGATATTGGTTGAAGAATGCCTCAATTGACTCATACACATTCACATATGCACTATGTTAAACAAGATAGTCTCTCGTAACATTCTCTACCTGGACCTAGTTAGTGACGACCTAATGAAACATATTAAAATACGAATGGTTGTCCCGAGCCTATGAAACTGAGGACTTACTACTGTTCACCAAGTTAAGACTTTCCCTCAAAGAGGTCGAACCAATACTGGCTCTCATCAAACGAAGGAGGGTTCCCTAAAAGTTCACACTCCCCTATTCTACCATCTCTCAAGCAAAGTTATAAACTAATCACCACTTCCTGAATGGCAGGACGAGGGTGGTCTAGAACAGATGACACTCAAACAAATAAAAGACAAAAAATTACAACTCGATTACAAACATTACAAGAATTGAAAAACGAGACAAACAATTTGCTAAACTGCTTTTTGGCTTTCTTTGGACCCTTCTTTGCTTTTTTGGGGTCTTTTCTTTTTTTTTTTCTTTTTTTTTTCTTTTCCAGATTGTTTTTCTTTTTCCTGGAATTTTTCCTTTTTTTTTTCAAATTTTTTTTATATATCCAGCAGTAGCATAACGAAAAAGAAATTACAAAGACTCACGAACGACCTCCCCAAACCTATTCGAAAGAATAGGTTTGAGCACAAACTTTACGAAAAAGGAAAACAAACTCACACCACTCTGATGAACGGAGATTTGTCAGGTCTCGATTCAGCAAATAAATTTGTTATTTAGCCAAAGGCAATCCACAACTACAACGAAAACCGTAGTGTAGCAGCAGAATGACTCGAGTGTCGTTCTCTCAGGACTATAACTAGCTTTATCTATTTAATAAGAAAATATAAAACAGCAAATAAAAAGCAATAGGGGGTTTTCAAGCAGATAATGGAGGTTGGTGATAGTATGGTCCTTCTTAACATAATGGGTCGATAATCATGCATAAATTCCTCGGTCTTGCATAGAGATCTTTGAATGAATCTTGGGTCCTGTTGTAAGTATTGTGCACTACGAAGATAGTAAGGGTCTGACCTGTCAACAACTAACGTCCTATTGTGTTCCGTAATCATTCAACACTACGAAGATAATTAAGTCTGTTTGGCCGACAAGTGTCCTAGTGTGCATAATGATCAATACAACATACGAGAATTTTGGTGTTCAACTCATCAACGAAATAAAGCAATGAGACGGAGTATAATGCGCGATATAGCCATTAGCATGATTATCTTCCCTCGCTAAGAATTCACATACTACCACCAACGATAAATTTAGCTACTCATAATGTGCATGCAATCAATAGCAATCATAGAAGAAAACATATTGAAAGAATATATAAAATAAGTAGATAAAAGTTGTAAGATACAAAGTTACCGAAGGTTGTCAATCTCCGGATGATTGTGATCCTACGCGCTCCAATCTGCTATGAAAAAGTATCCCCTAAGCTACGGAACTCCCAGGACAGGCCTCGGGAAGTTCCTACCTAAAACTATAGAGAGAGGTGAGAAAGAAGGCTTGGAAAAATATGAATTTCGGAGAGAAAACTCGCAACTATATATAGGCCCGAAAAACTTGTGGGGCGGTTCGCCCGAGAGCTGGGGCGGTTCGGCCCCCAGTATTTCGCGAAATTTCCGCGTTTTTCGACGCGAATTTGGATTTCTTCACCTTTTCGAACTCAGTTTTAGACTTCTAATGGCCTTCTAACCTCCAGATTCGACCCCTAGACTCCAAATCCTATCTGGAAACCTTCAGATACTCCAAATAGGCTTCTGGAACACCAATTCCTTGTAAACTACAATATAATTGCCCGAAAATCTCAGAATTTCAACCAAAACCTGTAAAATAAAATCTAAAGGGAAACATGACACTATTCTAATAAAATGTACTAAAATATAGCTAAATTAACATAGAGGATAGCTAAATTAGGTGAAAAAGACTCGAATGAAAGTGTAAAATACACATTCATCAAACTCCCCAAACCGAACCTTTGCTTGTCCTCAAGCAACTAAGCTAGACTCTAATACAAAAAACATGCAAGACTCAAAAATGGAGTTTCATGCCAAATAAAATTAACTAAATTACTGAATCTACCAAATAACATATGAACAAAAACCATATAAATCAAAGCATGAATATAGGTTGAAGAATACCTCGATTGACTTATACACATCCACATAAGCACTTATGTCAAGACAAGATAGTCTCTCGTAACATTCTCTACCTGGACCTAGTCAGTGACGACGTAATGATGCATGCTAAGATACGAATGGTTGCCCCGTGCCTATGAAACTGAGGACTTACTGCTGTTCCACCATGTTAAGACTTTTCTTCAAAAGAGGTCGAACCAGTACTGGCTCTCATCAAACGAAGGAGGGTTCCCTATAAAATATAACTCTCCCCTATTCTACCCATCTCTCAAGTAAAGTCTTAAGCTATTCACCACTTCCTGAATGGCAGGACGAGGGTGGTCTAGAACAGATGACACTCAAGACAAAAAAGATAAAAAATAGAAAAAACACAATTACGAACAATACGAAAAATGGAAAAGACTCAAAACTTTGCTAAACTGCTATTTGGCTTTATTTTTCGGACCCTTCTTTGCTTTTTTGGGGTCTTATCTTTTTTTTTTCTTTCCAGATTCTTTTTTCTTTTTCTCTTTTTTTTCTTCTGGAATTTTTCTTTCTTTTTTTTCGATTTTTTTCTTGGCCAGCAGTAGCATAACAAAATGACTCACACGACTTCCCCAAACCTATTCGAAAGAATAGGCTGGAGTACAAAATTTACGGAAAAATAAACTCACGATACGAAAAATGAAAAACAGAAACAAGTCTAATGATGGTGTAACCCCCTCCCCAAACCTATTCAGAAGAATAGGTTATAAACAAAGGATCACACAAGCTCACACTACCTCCTTCCTAGGCATTTAGCAATCTCAAAGCATGGTGAAGACTTGTTGCCTCTTAGGTACATAATTACTCGGGGAAACAACCACAAGACCCTAACATGCATCATCCTATTATAAAGGCCTTCGTGAACCGCATTAGAGAAAACACCACTAAGTGATGTCGAGACTACCATGCTCAACTAAGTGCAATACATAAATGTGACAAGCCAAGCGAGAAAGACCTCAAACAAATTCATAGAGATGAAGCATACGATTAATGGCATAGCTAGTTGATTTACCCAATAAAAAGTTCAAAAGATCGGCAATAAACTCCATATAAAACATGCAAGACTATGCTAGGATGAATGTAGTGAAATGCAACCTAAAAATCTAAGAAAGCAGTAAACGTGCAAATGCAAATGCGGATAAATAAAGCATGCGAGGTACTATACTCATCCTACCAATTCCAAGCTCCAAACTAACAACATCAGATCACTTAAATCCCATTCCCCCTCATGAAATTAACGCTAGTCCCTAGCAGTAAGAAAATGAGTAAATAAGATTTGATACTAGATGTAACCCCATGGTTTGGCCTCGGTCGGCTGAGTATGCTGCTTGTGATTTATTGGGCCTCCTCTGTGAGTTTCATAGTGTGATATCAGGTCTTCTGATGGTTGTGGTAGTTCCATTTTTAGGCTGGTCAGGATCAACTCCTCTATCAGAGTCATCATTGCCCGTATGGCCTTCATTGTCACTACTGTCATCATCATCATCTCCAGTAGAGTTGCAGTGGCAGGTAGAATTCTCAAGATTAGCCGCCGCTGTTATGGAATTCTCCATCCTGTAGCCCTTCAATAGGATGTGAACTGTTGAAGGGGAAAGGGCAGTGGTATCAGGACCTCCCCCTCCAACGATTTACACCTCGAGAAGGTTACAGTAAGCTGTTCGATGCTCAGAAGTCTTCTACCTTTTTCTCCAATTTTGACCACTTTATCCATTGTTGCTCCGACCAATGTCAATATGATGCTCACTTTAGAGGCAGGCAAGGGGTGCCCCAACGAGGGACTGTGTACCCATGTCGTTACGTTTTGGAATCAAGCTAGCGCTTCGGAAACTTCTAGCAACTGCAAACTCAAGATCAAATCCGTCGCTGCTAGAATGTCCCGGTGCCTTCCTGTTCACTCGAACTTTGCAGTCCTCGTGATGGAGTGCTGACATAATAGTGGTTTCTGACCCTTCGGTGGTGCATGAATAGGCATAGGAGTCCTTACTCCAGGTGTATTCTAACTCCTCCTTTCGGATAATCCACGACGTTGTTGCCAAACCCCTTGGCTCGAACGCACATCTAGCGAGATCACCTTCCTTGACATGGTTCTTTACAGCAATCATACGGGAATACTCCCTACCCTTAGTATGGTACCTACAAACAGCGATTAGCACCTCGTATGACTCAAAACAGACTCAAATATATGCTAGTGTAAAAGCGAGACACACAAGTGATAAATTCATCAATCGAACTCCCCAAACCGCAATGTCTAGCCTAGCTACTTCATCATGCAACATATCAACGTAACTACTACATGCAATACATCACATCATGCTCTTACTAGACAACCAATAACCTTGATAACAAGGTTTCAATTCATACCATAGCAGCGCAAAAAATTCAACAGCATAAATCCTCATTCTTAACTAATAAGCATTCTATCGTCAAATCTACCAACATTTCACCAATAAACATATTCATATGCTATAAATCAAAGATAAAGACATAATGCATAACAAGATATATCATCTAATAGCAAAATACCCAAATCAACAATTTAAGCAAAATTGAGCATGCAATTGATAGTAAATAACATGTCTAAACACATAAACAACATACCCATGCATCAAACAAGCATAATTGAAGCTCAAATTAGAAAATCCCCAAATTCGAAAATTAGGGTTCTTAAAGATGATACCTCAGATCTGCAAATCTAACGAATTAGGATGAAATATGATCGGTTAGGGTGATAGATCATGTAATAGGCTTCGAAATAAGCTAAAGAACACTCAATTTGGTCAAGAAACGAAGAAGTTATGAAGATTTAGAAGCAAAATCACACTTTTCGGGTTTTTTGGGAGTATGGATGAAGAAGAATGAAGAAAATATGGTTTTGGGGTTGAAATTCGCGTTTTTTAAGATCTGGGACTGTGGGGCGGTTCGCCCCACCACGGGGCGGTTCGCCCCGTGCTCCCCAATGCGGGGAGACGGGTCCCGATGTCAGAAAATGCGGTTTTAATCCCGAAACTAATTTTTTTCAAAAAACCACTCGAAAAATCTCACTCAAACAAAAGTATATAAGACACACACATGAACAAATTCGCATATGAGAAGCAAATAGTTCATGAATGAAATGCATGCAGAAAAGCAGTAAAGAAAGCGATAAAAAATTCCGTTTTAAGTCTTTGACTCGACTCCTGTCTGCGCCTATCTCTTCTTTTTGCGGGTACTAGTCTTCCCCTTCATTGGTCTCCTTTCCATGCCACGAACCTGTGAATAAGAAAGAATATAGGCTGCAAGACCACAATAGTGAGTAATAATATCTGGCGGCTCTGGTGGATCAGGTATGGCTTGCAATACGTGTTGTTTGCCATCCACCTCGATGGTGCAAGTTCTTTGGTAGATGTCCATTACGGAGCGTAGCTTGGTCAAGAATGTTTGCCCTAAGAGTATGACATCCCCCGTCCCAGGTGCAGATGCCGGCATAACTACGAAATTGGTATTTATTGATGCTTCACCAATTTTGACCAACACATTTTTCACAACGCCTTCTGGTCTCATGAATGATCCATCCGCCAGTCGCACAATAGCCCTTTCCTCAGATAGTTTTCCAAGGTTACTCTTTTCAAACACATTCAAAGGAATTATGTTTGAGTAGGATCCCGTGTCTAGTGTGGCACGGACATCTTCAAGCTCACCAATCCCTACCTTAACATCGAAACTTTTAGAGAGTGGTTCGGGATCCTCTTGCTCCTCATCACTTGTGTCAGAACCAAGGTCCTCCTCTTCTTCCTCAGCCTGTAGTAGTTCTTCCTTCATGCAACACTCGCACCTAACGACCTTCTCATTGTTGCCTTGTTCTTTACTTGTTCTTCTGTCGATCAATTCTTGCATCTTTTGATGGGCAAGCCTAGTGCTCTCTTCTAACCTATCGAGCCTTGCCCAAGTTTTCTCGGAATCCTCCTCATACCGTTTCAGAAAACTTTGTGTGTGATCGACCATCTTCTGTAAGTTCTCCATCAGTAGAGCCGTCTTCAACTTCGGTGGCTCTTTCGGAGCGGGGTTTTCGCAGTGATCATTACCATAGTTCAGCCTGCTACGGTCTTGGTTAGGTCCATAAGTTTGGTTAGCCGGTGCATATCCTTGATTGTTACGGTATCCTCTTCTCCAGAATCCACCTCGAGGATTTCTACCGTCTTGTCCGTAGCTAACTTCTTGAGTACCAAACTCCGTAGCAAAGGCTTCTTCTTCGCCTCCTCGAGCCCAGTTGCCATCATCGTATGCCAACTCCGATCTACACATATGAGCTCCATGCCCATAGTTCTTGCATATTCGGCATACTTCGTTCGAAACAGTTGTTCCGGTGGCGCTCTAGAGGACTTGCTTCAATTCGTTGGTAAAGCACTCGAATTGATCCCCATTCCCCCGGTACATAGGGGCTTCTTGAGTCGGTGGAGCTTCAGGTCCACGTCTCCTAACCATTGCTCTTGGGTCCTTGAACTGCGAACCCTTAGCAAGCCTTTTGAAAACTGCCCAGACGGCTTCCGCGGTTTCCTCCCAAATATTGCCTCTGCATTGGAAATCCACCACTTGTTGGTTCTCGAAGGTTAGTCCATTGTAGAAGTGTTGGACTAGGTCGGAGAGTTCAAAACCATGGTGAGGGCACTTGTTCGTGAGATCTTGGAACCTCTCGAACGCGGTGTAGATGGTCTCATCATAGTCTTGCTTGAATCCAGTGATTTGCGCCTTGAGCGCGGTAGTCAGAGTGTGTGGGAAGTATTTTTCCATGAAAGCTGAAAAAACCTTTTCCCAAGTGTCCAGCGAGCCGGCTGGTAGAGAACTCAACCATGACTTGGCTCTGTCGCCAAGTCCCATTGCAAAAACCTTCATCCTCAACTCATCCGTTGTTATGTCAGCTCCGGGTCGTGGGACTTGATTGACGAAATCATCGATATCGTTCAAATACCCCATCACATCTTCCCTTGATAAGCCATAGAACCTCGGAAGTTGTTGGAATGCGTGGTTCTTGATTTCCAGATCTCGGGTTGCAGGCGAAAGAACAATCGCCGGTCCACTCATTCGATCCTTGGTGGGTTGTACCCATGCCTTCAGTGGTCTAGCTTCAGCCATTCCGTCGATTTCCTTGAATAGACTAATTAGAGACTCAGAGAAATCGGTTTCCTCTATTTCCTCTAGTGCGCGCTTTTCAAGTAGTCGCCTTCTCTGGTGGTAGACTCTATCGATCTCAGCAATTGAATTAGCAAGCGGTGTTCCTGCAAAACGTGTATGCGGCATACACTATCTGTGACAGACTAGAAGAGGTGATTAGAAACAAATAGGAAAATACAGAGAGAAATTAAAAAGGAAAACTAAAACTAAAAGAAATAGGAATCTAAAGCTGTAAATAAAAACAAATTAAATAGAAAAAAGGAGTATAGTCCCCGGCAACGGCGCCAATTTGATGAACGGAGATTTTTCAGGTCTCGATTCAGCAAATAAATTTGTTATTTAGCCAAAGGCAATCCACAACTACAACGAAAACCGTAGTGTAGCAGCAGAATGACTCGAGTGTCGTTCTCTCAGGACTATAACTAGCTTTATCTATTTAATAAGAAAATATAAAACAGCAAATAAAAAGCAATAGGGGGTTTTCAAGCAGATAATGGAGGTTGGTGATAGTATGGTCCTTCTTAACATAATGGGTCGATAATCATGCATAAATTCCTCGGTCTTGCATAGAGATCTTTGAATGAATCTTGGGTCCTGTTGTAAGTATTGTGCACTACGAAGATAGTAAGGGTCTGACCTGTCAACAACTAACGTCCTATTGTGTTCCGTAATCATTCAACACTACGAAGATAATTAAGTCTGTTTGGCCGACAAGTGTCCTAGTGTGCATAATGATCAATACAACATACGAGAATTTTGGTGTTCAACTCATCAACGAAATAAAGCAATGAGACGGAGTATAATGCGCGATATAGCCATTAGCATGATTATCTTCCCTCGCTAAGAATTCACATACTACCACCAACGATAAATTTAGCTACTCATAATGTGCATGCAATCAATAGCAATCATAGAAGAAAACATATTGAAAGAATATATAAAATAAGTAGATAAAAGTTGTAAGATACAAAGTTAACGAAGGTTGTCAATCTCCAGATGATTGTGATCCTACGCGCTCCAATCTGCTATGAAAAAGTATCCCCTAAGCTACGGAACTCCCAGGACAGGCCCCGGGAAGTTCCTACCTAAAACTATAGAGAGAGGTGAGAAAGAAGGCTTGGAAAGATATGAATTTCGGAGAGAAAACTAGCAACTATATATAGGCCCGAAAAACTTGTGGGGCGGTTCGCCCGAGAGCTGGGGCGGTTCGCCCCCCAGTATTTCATGGAATTTCCGCGTTTTTCGATGCGGATTTGGATTTCTTCACCTTTTCGGACTCGGTTTTAGACTTCTAATGGCCTTCTAACCTCCAGATTCGACCCCTAGACTCCAAATCCTATCTGGAAACCTTCAGATACTCCAAATAGGCTTCTGGAACACCAATTCTTTGTAAACTTCAATATAATTGCCCGTAAATCTCCGAATTTCAACGAAAACCTGTAAAAATAAAATCTAAAGGGAAACGTGACACTATTCTAATAAAATGTACTAAAATATAGCTAAATTAACATAGAGGATAGCTAAATTTGGTGAAAAAGACTCGAATGAAAGTGTAAAATACACATTCATCACACTCAAAATCGAAAATCAAGTCATATGATAGCGTAACCCCCTTCCCAAACCTATTCGAAAGAATAGGTTACAAACAAAGGATCACACAATCTCACACCACCTCCTTCCTAGGCATTTAGCAATCTCAAAGCAAGGTGAAGACTTGTTGCCTCTTAGGTACATAATTACTCGGGAAAACAACCACAAGACTCTAACATGCATCATGCTATTATAAAGGCCTTCGTGAACCGCAGTAGAGAAAACACCACTAAGTGATGTCGAGACTACCAAGCTTAACTAAGTGCAAACATAAATGTGACAAGCCAAGCGAGAAAAACCTCAAACAAATTCATAGAGATGAAACATATAGTCAAAGGTCATAACTAGTTAATCTACCCAATAAAAAACTTCAAAAATTTGGCAATAAACTCCACACAAAAACATGCAAAACTATACTAGGATGAATGTAGTGAATGCAACTAAATACTAAGAAAGCGGTAAACGTGCAAATGCAAACAAAAGGTTTCACGAGTTTATCATAAGCAAAATAAGTATAGAGATAGCCAGCGATAACCCCCCCCCCAAACCTGAACGTCGTCGCTCGTTTCGAACGTCGAAAGTGGATTTAAGGTGAGAGCTAAACTTGTACCTGTAACCTATAGTACTCAAAGAAACTCGTGAGAAACTAAAACAGGTGATAAAAGAGATAAAAAGATCAATAATTTAGAATATGCGGAGAAAATGGGGTGTCCGAATGAAAATCCGCACACCAGGTTTTGCTGGATGCCCGCGGCGAACCGCCACACATGGGGGGCGATTCGCCTGGGGCTTCCAGTAAGCCCCAGGTTACCTGGTCGTGCCAGGCGAATCGCCCCTCGTGGGGGGCGGTTCGCCCGGCACCTCCAGACTCCTGGAGGTGTCGGTTTTCCTCATAAAATGTTAAATTATCATCTAGACCTATTTTATCACCAAAAACATACGAAAATATAAAATAAAACACAATGATATGCATGCAATGCAAGAAAGCGATAAAACTCCGGGTTACCTCCCGGATAGCGCCATTGTTTAAAAAGTCTCTGACTCGACTCCTTCGCGCTCCTTAGGTCTTGCCCTTACGGGTACTAGACTTCCCCTTCATTGATCTCTTCCTCTTACCTAGTATCTGAGAATGAGAATGGACATACACAGCAAGACCAAAATAGTTAATAGTATGAGAAACATTAAAGCGAGGACTAGGATCAGATATGGCTCGCAACACATGTTGCTTGCCACCCACCTCAATCGTGCAAGTTCTTCGGTAGATGTCGATTACGGAGCGTAGATTGGTCAAGAAGGTTTTCCCCAAGAGAACGACATCACTCATCCCAGGTGTAGCTTCCGGCGTCACAACGAAATTGGTGTACACAGAAGCTTCACCAATCTTAACCAATACATTCTTCACAATGGCCTCGGGTCGTACAAAGGATCCATCCGCTAGTTGCACAATGTCCTTATGCTTCGAAAGCTCTCCAAGGCCACTCTTCTCAAACACATTCATGGGTAGCACATTCGAGTAAGATCCCGTATCTAGTGTAGCACGGACGTCATCGAGACTACCAATCCCAACCTTAACATCAAAGCTATCAGGAATTGGTTCAAGATCCTTAGGTTCTTCATTACTTACGTTGAGTCCCAGATCTTTATCTTCCTCCTTGGCCAATGGAGGCTCGTCTTTTGCACCACACTCGCACGCAACAACTTGCTTAATGGTGATTTCCACCAGAAGATCTCCCACCAAGTTGATCGACATGGACCTCTCAGTGTTGCTATGTAACTTCCCCTGCTCTCTACTAGCTCTAGCTTCCAATTGATCCAGACGAGCATTGATCTTCGCCGAATCCTCCTCGTATCTCTTCAAAAACACTTGGGCGAAATCCACCAATTTCTGTAAATTATCCAAGAGAGTTGCTGACTTGGATGTAGATGCTTCGACCTTAGGAGTAGGATTACTACGGTTTACCCAGTGAACATCTTCTCGTGCTAGATCTGATCTACAAATATGAGCCCCATGCCCATAATTCTTGCACACCCCACATACCTCGTTGGAGAGAGATGTTCCGATTAGGCCACTTAGAGCTTGCCTCATCTGATTGGCGAAACCTTCGGACCTATCGCCACTCACACCATTCACTTCATGCATTGGGATCTCCTGGTTTGGTGGAGCCTCAGGTCCACGCCTCCTAACCATTGCTCTTGGATCCTTGAACTGAGATCCTTTAGCAAGCCTTTCGAAACACGCCCACACATCTTTGGAAATCCACCACCTGTTGACTCTCATATGTGAGTCCATTGTAGAAGTGCTGGACAAGATCAAGAAACTCAAAACCATGGTGTGGACACTTGTGCATGAGGTCCTTGAACCTCTCGAAAGCGGTGTAGATGGTCTCATCATAGTCTTGTTTGAATCCAGTGATTTGCGCCTTAAGCGCGGTAGTCAATGTGTGAGGAAAGTATTTCTCCATAAAAGCAGAATACACCTTGGCCCAGGTGTCTAGTGATCCGGCTTCCAGAGAGCCTAACCATGCCTTGGCTTTATCACCAAGCCCCATAACAAAAACCTTCATCCTCAGCTCATCATCCGTTATCCCTGCTCCGGGCCTTGGAAGATTGTTGACAAAATTGTCAATATCATTCAAGTATCCCATAACATCCTCCCTAGCCAACCCATAGAACCTCGGGAGTTGCTGGAACATGCAACTTTTGATTTCCAAATCTCGAGTTGTAGCAGAAAGAACAATAGCCGGACCTCTCATCAGTGCTTTGTTGGGTTGAACCCATGATTTCAAAAGTGGGAGAGCCATCACAAGACCTGAATATCTGTGACAGAAGTAACTCACAACCGAAAATCAGTCCTGTTAGAAATCGCCAAATCTGAAATTCAACGATAAATCGAGATAAATTCGAAAATAGTATCAAAAGAAAACAAAATAAACTAAACTACTAATTCTAGGAATTGAATGCTGAAAATATAAATAAGCTAAAAAGAAAAAAGGAGTATAGTCCCCGGCAACGGCGCCAATTTGATGAACTGAAGTTTGTCAGACTCAATTAATCAAATAAATTTGTTTTTAGCCAAAGGCAATTCACAACTACAACGAAAACCGTAGTGTAGCAGTAAAATAACCTCGAGTGTCGATCTCTAAGGACTATAACTAGCTTTCTCTAATTTAACTTAAACTATAAAATCAACAGACGACTTAGCAAAGATTTTTCTTACAAGATAATGGAAGTTAGTGATAGTATGATCATTCAAAGCATAGCAGGTTAATAATCATGCATGAAGTACTCGATCGTTTTGCATAGAGATCTAAGATCATGAATTGTCCAATGTGTTCCGTTCAATTCAACACTACGAAGATAGAGGGCTTAGATAGATCAAAGAAATAAAGCAATAACTCAAAGTCTGATTCGCATTACCGCCATCATGCATAATTAAGAACCCTCGCTAAGAAATCACATACTATCACCAACGATAGATTTAGCTACTCATAGATGTCATGCAATCAACAGAAATCATAGCAAGATTGAATGAAAACATGTTGAAAGATATAAATATAAATAGAAAAATCGTGAGATACAATGTTACCGACGAAGGTTGTCAATCTCCGAAGAATTTGCTAGCTCACAAGCAAGAATTGATAAACAACGAGGTCCAATTGCTATGCTTAATCCTCCAAATTGATAAGAAAAAGAGTCTCCTATGCTAAGAATTCCCAGAACAGGCTCTGGAGAATTCGTCTCTAAAACTAATGTGAAAAGGTATGAAAAAAGGTCTCCAGATCTGGTTATGAGCATGCAATAATCACCCCTTTATATAGCCTTCAATTTGCAGCTAAACCTAAAGGAATTCGAATAGGAATTGAATTCAAATAGGAATTGATTTCCTAATGGAGACAATTACCTTTTCGTGATTGCATTCGGAAACAGTTGTTGAGATAACACCTTACAAGGCGAAACTATATATAGGAGTTCGGAAGACGTGGGGCGAACCGCCCCACATCCCGGGCGAACCGTCCGGGAGCTCCAGTGGCGGTGGACGCGTTTTTGGTCTTCTTTTCCTTTTCGGACTCGGATTTTGCCTTCTAGTGACCTTTAACATTTGAAACTCGACCCCTAGACCTCAAATCTCGTCCGGAACCTTCTAGATACACCACGGATGACCATGAAACACCGACTTTTCGTTCTCTTCAACATAATTGCCCGGAAAATCACGTTTTTTAACAAAAACCTAAAAAATGCAAAGAAAATGGAAACATGAGACTATTCTAATAAAATGCACTAAAATATAGCTAAATTAACATAGAGGATAGGTAAATAGGTGAAAAAAGACTCGAATGAAGGTGTAAAATACACGTTCATCAGCAGGTAGTTAACTCAGATATAAGCAAAACTTCACTATCTGAAACTTTATCTTTTGCTGATATAATTGTTTCCTTACAGACTTCTCAAGATACAAGTCAGAAGATTGCTGAAACTTCTGCACCAGAACTTCACTATCTGAAACTTTATCTTTTGCTGATATAATTGTTTCCTTACAGACTTCTCAAGATACAAGTCAGAAGATTGCTGAAACTTCTGCACCAGAATCCACAACTCCTGTTCAGTAGGTAGATGAAAATTTTGGTAAACTTACTAAGTTTGAAAACTTAGTACTTGTATCTAATATAAAGTTATTTCAGGATGAACAATTCAAGGATGCTGCCCAAGCTCCTGAAGCAATAGAAATAGTACCAGCACAACTTAGTGTGCAACATGAGCTTGCTGAACATCAGCAGGTAAATCATGTTACAGTTTTAGACTCTAAAACTATTTTCCAAAACCTTCCTGAACTTAATTTTATTCACATCACTGAAGATCTTGAAGTTAGTTCAGAAGAACTCTACTCAAACTTCAAAAAGAATACCTTGACCAGAGTTGCTAAGTCTGTCAGCAACTAGCAACAGTACAGAAGGATGGATTTCTCGGATCTTCACCTTCATCTGTCCAATGAGAAAAAGAGAATATCTTTATTGAGACTCGAGACATTTGTACACTCAATACTTACAGAAGAGCTTACATATTCTCAGCTAATGAGCTCAAGTCTGATTGCTCTAATTAGAGAAAATATGAAAGCAAAATTCAAGAGTGCCCCTCCAGCTGAACAAGTTGTGATGCTCAAGGGTTCCTTTGTACCTGTTGGTGTTAAAATATGTCCAATCCACATGTACGAACTGGAGCGTTCTAAGAGCGCGAGAAAGCTTCAAGGGCCGTCCCTCAAGGGGCGCGACCACACCCAAGTATGTCACTAAGGTGTGGCTCGACCATCATACGGTCCGACCATCACTAAAAGGCCAACCCTCAACATAAGCTCACTGCAAGGACAACGCAGCAGTTGGGCTCGAGGAGCATCTACAGGGCTCGAGGAGGACCTTACGTCAAGGTGACACCCTCCAAAAGAGACTAGGCAGAGCACAACTCGGACCACGGACTTAAGAGGAAGGCACGAGGACTAAGGGCGACCACCCATGGTCGCTCCCTGTGGGACCCGTCTTCCAGATTACTCCATGGGACCAGAAAAGTCAATATTGCCCTCACAACCCTAGTAAGATGTTTGGGACAAAACCTATCGACCTCCTTAATGGGCTTGGGCCAAAGGAGGCTTCTATCTCGGTCGGACACTTGTCACGATCCTACATGGAGTGACATTAAGATACTACGAGTATATAAAGGACTCATTCATTATCCGCTGGGTAAGTATTCATAGCTCTCACCCACCACTCACCTACCACATTTACTACTCTTACTAGGGAAGCCCTACAACACCCTACACGTAAAGTCGTCCCTCCGGTTTGATCCTCGACAAACCGGGCACGAGGTACTAACCCCCCCTCCAGTCTCTTTCAGGTACGAGGAAGCTACATGAAGGATTCCTATGATCTTAAGAGGAAGACTACATGAAGAAGACCTAAATAGTGCATTGTGATGATCCACTGCGAACTTAAGAAGAATTACGAATTAACCTTCAACATTTGGCGCCGTCCGTGGGAATCTGATCGAAAGGTCATTCCTAGCCCTACTGGTCGAGCCAAGCACTCTCCTCGTGACACTCCACGAAGATGCCTCCCAGAAGAAGCAACCGTCTTGCTAATGCACCACCCAGGAATCCTCCTCGCCCCAGGGGCGTCCCCCTTCAAGTGGTCAAGGAGGAGGAAGGGCAGCTGCTCCCACGGCACCAATAAATAACAATGTTGCGAGGAATCAAGATTATACGGAGGGGGCATTCACCAATGCCACTAACTCCCAAGAAGAGAGATCCGGAGAAAATAATCCGCAAGGAGTCCCGGTTGGAAGTTCTTATGGAGAATTGAGTGTCACAAACAATGTCGCGCCGAGAGGGCAGCCTCCTCAAGTAGCAATTAATCCTCCTCCCGTAGCAGTGAATCCTCCTCAGCCAGCCGCATGAACTTCACCCTTCCTAATGGACGTGTAGTCCGACCATCAGACTTTGGTATGGGCGAAGCTCAATACGGCTTGTTCCTTCTTACTTTGCAAGGATACGTAGGGGACAACAAGGTTGCTAGAGTTAACGCAAAACTCCAAGCTCGAGGAGTACCACAAGTCCAAGTACAGGACCAACCTCGTGACACTTTGGTTGCCCCTCGTCAATCCCAAGGAAGAGCACCAGTAGTACAAGACGAAGCACATTCAAGAGCCAACACAAGGCCAATCCAATCTCGACTTGGACCTTCAAGAGTCCAATCAATGTTGGGACCACAAGGTGCCCCAGATGATTTGAGGGATTTAATTGATAGGAGGACACGTGCATCATTGCAAAACGTGGCTCCACAAGAAAACCGAGCTCAGGTGGTCGCTACACCACCCGCTCTCCCTAACCAAGTCACGTCCAACCAAGTAACTCCTCAGAATCAACCCGAAGCGGTGGCGGAAAACAATGCCTTGAGAACTATAGCTGAGGTAGCCCCCTTGATCGACCCGATCATGGGGAGGAGGCTCACTATAGAGGAACTCAACGCAAGGAAATCCGCACTTGATGCTCAAATAGAGACCCTACGGGGAACCGTGCAAGAAAAAGAGCAAGACCAAGATCCAAGCCCATTTTGCGACGAGATAAGGAGCTACCAGGCCAAAATCGAAAGAGGCTTCCCTACTTTCGAAAGTTATGATGGAACAAGCTGTCCGAAGGATTATTTGGTAAGTTTTGGCACCAAAATGGATGCTTATGGTCACGATTCAAGGACCAAGGCACTACTCTTCCCGGCTAACCTCTCAGGAGAAGCCATGAAATGGTGGTCGCGTCTTCCTCATCGCTCGATCAAGTCATATAGAGATCTCTGCAAGGAATTCTCTGAGCGATTCGAGAAGGTCATGAACACCAAGAGAAGAGTGAGATACTTGGCCGAAATTGTTCAGAAAAACAATGAAGACTTGAGGGACTTCATCAATCGTTTTCATGAAGCAGCCCTCCAAGTTGAAGATCATTCGATCAATGAGAAAAGAATACTTGTATGGTAACACTACCAACATCAAGTTCCAAGAGGTGCTCTCAGCATCATGTCTAGAGAATGAAGCTCAACTAGCGAAGTTTGCAAGGATTTCCTCGAGGCCGAGGAATTCCGAAAAACAGTCATAGTGAGAACCAATCCTCCCAAGGAGAAAGGGAAGGAAAAAGAAAAAGAGAAGGAGTACCGTCCTCGCCCAAAAAATCTCGGAAAGCAAAGAAGAGATCAAAAGCATGGTTTGATCAGAGAGGGACCCTCGAGGAACAAATTTCGAGACAAGAGGTCTCCTCCAAGGAGGTAACCTCCAAGAAGATATAGCAACTATACGGACTTAAATAGGCCAAGATCCGACATCTTGAACTATATAGTCTAGAGGAAGCTAGATGTCTCCTGGCCACCCCCAATCCAAGAAAACCGAAAGAACAAGAGTTCGGAGAAATTTTGCCAGTTTCACAAAGGAAAGGGACATACCTCTGATGAGTGCGTCGAGCTCAAAAATAAAATCGAGATGATGATACGTAATGGGCAGTTGGTCAATTACATCCGTAAGAAAGAACTTCTGGCGATCCTACCTCCGCCACCTCAAGTGGGGATCGAGCACCACCTCCAAGGGAATCCTCATTATGATGATATTCATAATTACAACAATTATGAAAATCGTCCCGTGAACGGAAGCATCCACACTCTCACAATTGCCGGAGGACCAGCGGGAGGCGACACACGAAATCAGAGGGAGATCACATCTGATAATCTCAGAGTCAGAGACATGAAGTACGCCCAAGTGGCACGATCAGGAACCAACGTCATCTGTTTTGACGATAGTGAAATACCGCTAAGGCACGCCGGAGGAGGAAACATCTATGACCCTTGTGTTCCACTAGTGGTTTCCCTTGATGTTCAATCCTACAAATTAGGAAGGATCCTCGTCGATACAGGATGTTCGGCTAACTTGATCTTCACGGGAACCTTGAAGAGGATGCAAATGAATCCAAGAGAAGGTCTTAGAGAAGTGAGGAGTGCCCTGGTAGGCTTTGGAGGATAACCAATCATGCCCCTCAGAATGATCAACTTGACGGTCTCAATGGGAAGTGCTCCGCGACGAGTAACTCAACATGTTCCCTTTGTGGTCGTCGATATGCCTTTTGATTACTTCGTAGTCTTGGGTAGACCCGGCCTCTCTCAATTCCGAGTTGTAGTGTCTACAGTCCACAACAAGTTGAAGTTCCCCACTCCATTGGGAATTGGACAAGAAGTAGGAGACATAAGAGAGGCATGGGAATGCTACATCATGTTAGCTAAGTTCACTTCCAAGGTTTCTATCGGAGCGTCCAACCCGGGTCAATCACTCGAAGAGCAACCTCTTGTTCACAATGCTCCTTATCGTTTCTATACGGTCCGGTGAGTGAAGAAAAAGTCAAAAAAGCCAAGTCCATCACTTAGGCGAAGGAAAGCAAGTCAAAAGAAAGAGAAAGATACCCGAGTTGGAGCTGTTAAGGAGCTCGATGAGTATCAAGTTATACCCCCAATACCACCATCTTCCAAGAAGAAGAAATTCTTCGAGGAAAACAAGGTTGAAGCAAGAGAATCCCCCGAAGAAATCCAAATTGTCGAAGGAAGTGCCGACAAGGTTACCAAAATTGGTACCGAGATTACTACAGAAGTGAGAATGAAACTCATTCAATTTTTGAAAGATAACAATGACATCTTTGCGTGGAGTACCGAGGACCTCAAGGGAATCGACCCAAGGGTCGTAGTTCACCATCTGAACATTGACCCATCGATCACCCATATTCGAGAAAAGCGAAGAGACTTCACTGCGGAAGACAATGCCATCATTGAAGCGGAAGTCCAAAGATTGCTTAAGGCCGGTCACATCAAGGAAGTAATATACTCCGACTGGGTTTGCAATGTGGTCCTCGTGGAGAAGGGACCCGGTAAGTGGAGAATGTGCAACAACTTGACAAGACTCAACAAGTTTTGCCCGAAGGATCCCTATCCACTGCCCCGGATCGACCAGCTAGTTGATTCCATAGCTGGATGCGCCCTCTTGAGTTTCATGGACGCATACCAAGGATTCTACCAAGTCAAAATGGCCAAGGATGATGTACCCAAGACCGCCTTCTTCGCAAACGAAAATGTGTATTGCTTCAACGTGATGCCTTTCGGCCTCAAAAACACCGGAGCGTGTAAGAAAATACGGTCAGAGTTACCCCTAGGGTACGCAGCGGAATTTCAAAAATTTTCTTAACATACAGGTTAATTGATTATGTATATGCCGTATATATTTAAACACGTCAATTAGAAGACTAACCTTACTTCCAAAGCACCTTCCAAGTCTTCGTAATAATCCGGTGTATCTTCTCCTTCGTCGAAGTCGAAGATATCTGCAATACTTTGATTATCTGCAAGACAATAAAAGTTAGTTTCCAGCTCCTAGAACCTCAACCTTGGTATCCACGGATGAACAGCCTATCGGAAAGAATGCTAGGATATTCTTTGTGTGACCAAGAAGATGGGGCGGCGATTCCTCCGGCAGGTGGCGCGCGCGTGTGGCTTGTAGAGGAGGGGAGAGCTTTTATTTTCTCTAAGAAAACTGGGTAGAATAATTCTCTAAGAATTTTATTCTTCAACTGTGTGAAAATCTATGTCAAAAGCTCTCTAATAGTCTACTATATATAGTAGTCAATAGAAGCCTAAAGCATAAGCAATTAGACTTCGTAAAGGAAAAAGAATCTAATTCTTATTGCACAAGGAAACCAATATCAAGTCTAGATTCATTCCCCATCAAATTAAGACTCAATCAGGAAAATCTAACTTATCCCTTGGACTTCTAATAGAGGAAGGAGTCGAACTCCTTCCCCTATCTAGCTTGCGCGCGCGCGCGCCCAGTCCTATGGGAGATAGGTGGGTCCCAATTTTGGGACCCACTTATAGTTCTAAGGCAATTCAAACTCCAAGTAGATTTTGCTCGTGTGCATATGTTAATTCTAAATTAACATATCCTTTCAAATCAAACCTCCATTATATTTCTAAAATATAATCTTTAATTGTATTTACATAAAATACAATTAATTAGTCAATTCAATTAATAATTCCAAATCATTAATTGAGCCACCATATATTATAATTAATTCCAAATCAATTATAATCCATCAATCACAATTAACTCCAAATTAATTGCGATTCCATCTTCAAGGATATTCTGATAGGCTGAATCACCACATAGTGTGACCCATAGGGCCTCATCGTATTAAGCAAGTCCTAGACTAGGCAACATGGAATTCCTAGACGGTTCCATTTGCAATATTAATACATGAGGACGTTTTAGTGGTTTCTCAAAGCTAACCCTTTCGTTGCGAAGTCTGTTGCGCTCAACGCGGCGATGGTAACGTCCCTTCATCTGACTTGCTCGAATGTATCTAGGATCGATGAAGTGTCTTTCCCAATAATACATCAACGGGCGTCTTCAGTGAGTTGAATGGTGAATCCAATATCTATTATGACCATCATAATAATATTGATACGCTAGCCAGCGGTTTTACCATCACAACTATGAACGACTATGAGTTGTGCTCTCCTGTGCTACACGTGAGAGATGAATCCTTCACATAATCACTTATCATCCCCATTTGTATGTAGCCATAATCCTAGATCGTGTCTTAGGTCAACTGCTTATTCAGAGCTGACATCGACGGGTCCACCACGGATATGGAGCAACAAATGTGATGATAAAGTCCTGTAAGTCCAAAGGACGACTGACATCACTTCGACAACTCACCGGTTCCCATAGACACTTCGGTGTAGAGTATAGATCGATGGGAGTGTCCGGTGGGTACTTCCATTGTTCGATAAAGCTTCTTTGAACAACTATGCGCAGTTATGGGAACGTTTCTCGATTGTCCAACAATCCGTTCCGTGGCCGTGGGATCGGCTCACACTTGCTCCAACAAGTATAACCTCTACGCATACTAGTCTTGTCTGGTTCATTCAGACCCCCACATCCGAGATGAACCTCGACTAGGGAGAGTTTGGGATAGATGATAATTCACATAGCTCCCACTATCTGTGTGATCGGTCATCTATCCGAGGGGACATGTTTAATATCAATACAGACAGTAATAAAGATATGACATGCTGCAGCCTGGTGTAATATAAATATGAAAGCGATACTCAATAGTAAAATGCAACAAACATATATTATATTACGTTGACCTGTGTAATAGTACATGTATGCCCTCTATAAGGGCACCATGCCCTTAGTAAGGACTGTCTCTAGGACATATACACTATCAATCTCCCACTTGGACTAGAGCCAGTCACCTTTATGCCTAATGCCCATATTAGCATAATGTCTTAAGTGGACTTCCACTGATAAGACCTTGGTGAAAGGATCTGCCACGTAGTCCGTGGTAGAGACACGTTCTATACTAACTTCTCCTCTATCTATAATCTCACGTATAACGTGATACTTAAGTACATGTTCGTTCTTGTTTGTAGATCTAGGCTCCTTAGCTTGAGCGACGGCGCCCGTATTGTCCCAATAAATCGTTATTGGACTAGGAGCAGGAACAACCCTCAATTCCTTCAAGAACTCTGAAATCCAGACAGTTTCTTTCGATGCTTCTGATTTAGTAATGTACTCGGCTTCTTTGGATGAGTCAGCAATCGTGGCTTGCTTAGAACTCTTCCAACAGATAGCTCCTCCGTTCAATTTGAATACGTATCCTGTCTGTGACTCAAAGTCATCAGGATCTGATTCAAATCCAGCGTCAACGTAACCAGACATCCTTAATTCTGGTTCTCCACCAAACACCAAGAACATCTCCTTAGTCCGTCGAAGGTACTTAAGAATGTTCTTTACAGCAGTCCAGTGAGGTACTCTTGGATTCTGTTGGTGTCGACAAGTGACACTAAGCGCATATGCCACATCGGGCCTTGTGCAATTCATTACATACATTATAGACCCTACTGCCCAAGCATAGGGCACACGACTCATTGCTTTTCTTTCTTCATCAGTTTTAGGACTATCCTTAACTGATAAGACAATCCCATGCCTAGCTGGGATAAAGCTTCTCTTTGAGTCGTCCATCTAATAACGCTTCAGTATTTTGTCGATGTAGGTGGACTGTGTCAATCCTAACATCCTCTTGGATCTATCTCTATAGATCTTGATCCCTAGGATGTTCACCCAAGTCCTTCATTGAGAAGGTATTTGATAACCAAACTTTAGTCTCTTCTAGCATAGAGACATTGTTTCCCATGATCAAAATGTCATCAACATAGATGATCATGAAAACGACTCCCTTGTCGTTGTGCCTAGTGTAGACACAGGGATCTTCCTTGCTTCTGATGAAGTCAAACTATTTGACAGCTTCATCAAAGCGGATATTCCAGCTGATAGACGCTTGCTTTAGCCCATAGATAGATCTCTGTAATTTTCATACAGCAGTTGGCCTGGTTTTACTAATAAAACCTTCCATCTGTACCATACAGACCTCTTCCTCAAGGTTGCCATTGAGGAAGGCAGTCTTTACATCCATCTGCCCGATCTCATAATCATAGTAGGCAGCTATCGCAAGTAGAATTCGAATGGACTTCAATTTTGCTACCGGTGAAAAGGTTTCATCGTAATCGATGCCATACCTTTGTGTGTAGCCTTTTGCCACAAGCCTAGCTTTGTGCGTTTGTACCTTGCCATCGGCATCTGTCTTTTGTTTAAAGACCAATTTGCACCCAATAGGTCTAACCCATTGGGGCAAGTCTACCAAGTTCCAAACTTGGTTCAGGTACATGGAGTCCATCTCCAATTCCATGGCCTCTTGCCATTTGTTTGAGTCAATATCAATTATTGCCTCTTTGTAGGTCTCGGGATCTTCCCGATCTGATAAGCCGACATCAAATTCACTGATGTCTTCTATCATAAGGCTTTGCTTCTGAGGTCCTTTTAGGATCCTCTTCGACCTACGGAGCTTGACTGGTTCTAGTGCTTTTCTTTTCTGGATTCGTGTAACACGAACATTATCAGTGGGCACTGATGCAGCTAGTCGCGCCACGCGACCCTGTTCCCTAGCGGGAGGCTGCTCTTGTGCAACTGGTTGCACAGTTTGATTGACAACGGGTTCTATTGGTGTGGTTTCAACTGTTGATCTAATCACAGGACTCCCACTGACTATGACATGCCTAGCAAGTGTCATATCATTACCTTGTCTGCTTCGAAAGCTCCCACTGAACTTGAGTCCAAATCAGAAGATTTAGAGAACTCATGTTCGCGCGTGTCAAAGTCTTGAATTTCTTCAAGTTCTATTATGTCATCTAACCTCACTTATTCGAGGTATTTTGCTTCTAAAAACTTAACGTTTCTAGATACTATCACCTAGTGATCTTCAGCATGACAGAATTCATAGCCTCTCGTCTAACGAGGATAGCCTATGAAATATACTTTGACACCCTTGGCATCCAACTTATCAGTGAGCATCATTTTGACTATCGCAAGATATCCCCAAGGTCTAAGATACCAGTGAGGGCTTCTTTCCCTTCTATAACTCACAAGGAGTTTTCTCCACTGATTTAGATGGTACACGGTTCAGAATGTAGATTGCAGTTTGCAGTGCATATCCACATAGATGTTTTGGAAGAGTGGAGAATCCAATCATTGATCTCACCATGTCTAACAGGGTTCGATTCCTCTCTCTCAGACACACCATTTAACTGTGGTGTTCCAGGAGGAGTCCATTGCGATTGAATTCCACTTTCCTTCAAGTAGTCGATAAATTCTTCACTAAGGTATTCATCTCCTCGATCCAATCGAAGAGTGACTATCCTTAGGTTCAATTCATTCTCGACCTCATTCCTAAACTCCTTGAATTCCCCAAAGGTCTCGGATTTATTCATCATAAGATAAATATACCCATACCTTGAGAAATCGTCAGTAAAGGTAACGAAGTAAGGATAACCCCCACGCGCATGGACCTTAAAAAGTCCACATACATCGGTATGTATGAGCTCTAAGCAACGAGTGGCACGAACACCATGTCCAACAAAAGGTTTGTTCGTCATCTTACCCTTAACACATGATTCACATGTACCATATGATTCAAAATCAAATGGTTCTAAGTAGTCCAACTTCCTTATTCTTCGAATCCGTGTTTCATTGATATGGCCTAGCCAACAATGCCATAGATAAGATGGATTATTCTTCCTACTTGAAGACGGTTGTTTGTTATGTATATGAAATAAAGGTAGACTACTTTGCGAAATATATAAACCATTCACTAAGCAAGCCTTTCCATAATACTGGTCATTTAATGAAAAATAACAAGCATTAGGAAAAACCCAAATTGTCCAACAATGGAATGTAAATAATATTTCTGACAATGGATGGAACAAAATAAACGTTATCAAGTTCTAAACATTGTCCTGATGGTAAATCTATCTTGCAGCGTCCAACGCGTTTGGCTTCAACTGGATTGTTGTTCCCAACATGCAAGTTGATTTCACCTTACTTGACTAGCCTGTGTTCAATGGCCCCTTGCACATTATTATAAATGTGCGAGCCACAGGCTGTATCTAATACCCAACCATTGGAGTCAAAAGTAGTCATGTTCATTTCAATAACAAACATACCTGAGCTAGAAGTCGGTGGCTTCTTAGCTTGATCTGCCCTCAGCTTAGGGCAATCTTTCTTCCAATGTCCTTTCTGCTTACAGAAATGACATTCATCTGTGCGTACAGTTCCGCTTCTCTTGAACTTCCTTTTCTGGTTCAGACGCTTAGGCTTATCACTCGAAGTGTTAGCCTTGGCTCCCGACTTTCCCTTACCCTTAGCACCTTTGTTTCTCGGGTTTCACGGTTGCCCAACAAACATGATCGACTTTTCCTTCTTAGGAGGAGTTTGATCATATGTCTTCAGCAGATTATGGAGTTCTAGCAGTGTTACGTCCTTCGCATTCATGGTGGTTAACGATGAATTGCGAATACGAGCTCGGCAATGATTGAAGGACAAAGATCACCATGATCTTATTCTCATCTTGAGAACATGTTCAGACATGTTCCCTCCTTCATTGAGCTTGCATCTGTGTATCTCTTTGATCAAATCAAATTCAACACTTCTAGCTGTCGTCTCAAAGAGCGACTCAAGATGCTTTAGCATCTCATACAGCAACATGCTATCATGTTGTCTGTGCAGCTCATTGCTCATTGCCGCCAGCATAATACACTGCGCGGATCTAGCATCCTCATGATGCTTATCAGACCTTGCCTTGTTGGCTTGATTCCAAATCAGCAACTTGATCGGCAGTCTGATTCTCGGGACACACAGGATTAGCCTCGTCCAAGACGTACTCAATCCTTTCGTACCTCAGCACCAAACATATATTCATGATCCAATCTAGAAAGTTTGGTCCGGTCAAAATTTGCTTCTCTAAGACAGCACGGAGTGAGATTCTCGCCATTTCGGTTTCCAGGAGAAATAATATAGAACGAAAATAATAAATCAACTATTGAAATATTATTTCTAAATACAAAGTCAACATAACTAAACAACAAGGTCCTTTAGCTGTTTAGCTCCCACTATTTTCACATATGCTTGCCCCCACAACAAACATACGGGTAATGTCCAACAAGTTACCGTAGTGGCCAAGATCCAAATCCATACTATGCTATACTCCAACGGGGGCTGGTCGCATAGCATAATATGACCGGTAGGACTAGTAAGACTATCCAATTGCGTCACGCAACTCTTGGTTGTTAAATCTAATTTAACCCGATGTCCTACATATTGTACCTATCGAGGTCGCTAGATACAGTATGCAGTAAGTCATAACCACAGGCTTACTCTAATCTGACGATTACTGCGAGTCTGTAAGACGAGGTCGCCAATACAAGAAAACGCAATGAAAGTTCAGAATTAAAGCACCCTATGGAAAGCATCTCAGAAATACATACATATATATATTTTTGTACTTATATTGGTTGGGGCTTGTAGCTTGAGGGTTGTTATCAGTCATCTACAAACAAATAAGGGCGCCGCCTACCCATCATGCATGAACGGTCTACACGTAATGGATGCCGCCTATCCATTATACTTCTAAACGCGGTCAAGCACATAATGGGTGCCGCCTACCCATACATAAATACACGGTCCGACATATAAGAATGCGCCGCCTACCCTCGCATGCATAGCGGTCGAACGGAATGTAAAAACATGGTATTTAAACAGGCATTGTCAAACAATAGCATATTGAGCATATGAAACATGTAGTAGCCTATGTGGATGACAAATGACTTCATAATTTCATTATGAAAATTATAATCCCATACTTATAATCTCTATGAAATAATTGAAAATTTGAACTAGATTGAATATTTGAAATTCTATTGACCAAGTAGCAATTTTTGAAAACCCGAAGGACTTAATCGTAACTTTAAAAACCTTGGAGGTGTTAAATCTAAAATTCAAAAGTAGAAGGACTAATTTGCAATAAACAATAAATTGATAAATTACAAATAAGCCCTTTAACTTTATACTAATTAAATTTAACGCCTCCAGTTTAAAACAATTACAATTAAATCATATTTATATTCCAAATATAAAATTCAATCCTCAAAACTTTCAAAATTCGATTTTGGGTCCAACCAGAAAATATATATAATTTTTTTTTTTTTTAAAACGTGGGACGGGAAGTCCCGTCCCCCCGGTGCCCGGCACCCGCGGCACCCGGGTACCGGGCACTGCGGGTGCAGGCGCTGGGCGCCTGCGGCACGCAGGCCCCCGGGCGCCTGCTGCCGCAGGCGGCCCGGTCGAAAAAATATATATATATTTAATTTTTTTTTTTTGAAAAATATAAATTCTAAATTTATATAAAAAATAAAACTTTTGAAAATCGAATTTATCATAGAATCAATTGCATCCACATATCTACAAAATCATACAATATATATACGTATATATGTAATCAATTAACCTCGCTCTGATACCACTGTAAGAAAATACGGTCAGAGTTACCCCTAGGATACGCAGCGGAATTTCAAAAATTTTCTTAACATACAGGTTAATTGATTATGTATATGCCGTATATATTTAAACACGTCAATTAGAAGACAAACCTTACTTCCAAAGCAGCTTCCAAGTCTTCGTAATAATCCGGTGTATCTTCTCCTTCGTCGAAGTCGAAGATATCTGCAATACTTTGATTATCTGCAAGACAATAAAAGTTAGTTTCCAGCTCCTAGAACCTCAACCTTGGTATCCACGGATGAACAGCCTAACGGAAAGAATTCTAGGATATTCTTTGTGTGACGAAGAAGATGGGGCGGCGATTCCTCCGGCAGGTGGCGCGCGCGTGTGGCTTATAGAGGAGGGGAGAGCTTTTATTTTCTCTAAGAAAACTGGGTAGAATAATTCTCTAAGAATTTGATTCTTCAACTGTGTGAAAATCTATGTCAAAAGCTCTCTAATAGTCTACTATATATATTAGTCAATAGAAGCCTAAAGCATAAGCAATTAGACTTCGTAAAGGAATAAGAATCTAATTCTTATCGCACAAGGAAACAAATATCAAGTCTAGATTCATTCCCAATCAAATTAAAACTCAATCAGGAAAATCTAACTTATCCCTTGGACTTCTAATAGAGGAAGGAGTCGAACTCCTTCCCCTATCTAGCTTGCGCGCGCGCGCGCCCAGTCCTATGGGAGATAGGTGGGTCCCAATTTTGGGACCCACTTATAGTTCTAAGGCAATTCAAACTCGAAGTAGATTTTGCCCGTGTGCATATGTTAATTCTAAATTAACATATCCTTTCAAATCAAACCTCCATTATATTTCTAAAATATTATCTTTAATTGTATTTACATAAGATACAATTAATTCGTCAATTCAATTAATAATTCCAAATCATTAATTGAGCCACCATATATTATAATTAATTCCAAATCAATTATAATCCATCAATCACAATTAACTCCAAATTAATTGCGATTCCATCTTCAAGGATATTCTGATAGGCTGAATCACCACATAGTGATAGGGCCTCATCGTATTAAGCAAGTCCTAGACTAGGCAACATGGAATTCCTAGACGGTTCCATTTGCAATATTAATACATGAGGACGTTTGAGAGGTTTCAAGCTAACCCTTTCGTTGTGAAGTCTGTTGCGCTCAACGCGGCGATGGTAACGTCCCTTCATCTGACTTGCTCGAATGTATCTAGGATCGATGAAGTGTCTATCCCAATAATACATCCACGGGCGTATTCAGTGAGTTGCATGGTGAATCCAATATCTATTATGACCATCATAATAATATTGATACGCTGGCCAGCGGTTTTACCATCACAACTATGAACGACTATGAGCAGTGCTCTCCTATGCTACACGTGAGAGATGAATCCTTCACAGAACCACTTATCTTCCCCATTTGTATGTAGCCATAATCCCGGATCGTGTCTTAGGTCAACTGCTTATTCAGAGCTGACATCGACGGATCCACCAAGGATATGGGGCAACAAATGTGATGATAAAGTCCTGTAAGTCCAAAGGACGACTGGCATCACTTCGGCAACTCACCGGTTCCCATAGACACTTCGGTGTAGAGTATACATCGATGGGAGTGTCCGGTGGGTACTTCCATTGTTCGATAAAGCTTCTTCGAACAACTATGCGCAGTTATGGGAACGTTTCTCGATTGTCCAACAATCCGTTCCATGGCCGTGGGATCGGCTCACACTTGCTCCAACAAGTATAACCTCCACGCATACTAGTCTTGTCTGGTTCATTCAGACCCCCACATCCGAGATGAACCTCGACTAGGGAGAGTTTGGGATAGATGATAACTCACATAGCTCCCACTATCTGTGTGATCGGTCATCTATCCGAGGGGACATGTTTAATATCAATACAGACAGTAATAAAGATATGACATGCTGCAGCCTGGTGTAATATAAATATGAAAGCGATACTCAATAGTAAAATGCAACAAACATATATTATATTACGTTGACCTGTGTAATAGTACATATATGCCCTCTATAAGGGCACCATGCCCTTAGTAAGGACTGTCTCTAGGACATATACACTATCATAGCGACCTACCAAAGGTTGGTTAACAAAATGTTCAAAGAAGAGTTGGGTAAAACAATGGAGGTATATGTCGATGATATGGTAGTCAAGAGTAAGACCGAGGAGCAACATGTAGGTTACCTAGCAAAATGCTTCTCGATTTTGAGGAAGTATGGCATGAAGCTCAATCCGGCGAAGTGTACCTTTGGAGTTAAAGGTGGGAAGTTCCTCGGTTACATGGTTACGGAAAGAGGAATAGAAGCAAACCCCGAAAAGATCAAGGCCATCCTCGATCTGCCTCAACCCCAGTCCATCAATGAGGTACAAAAATTGGTAGGGAAATCGATCGCTTTGAGTAGATTCATCTCGAGATATGCCGAGAAAAATCTCCCATTCTTCAAAGTTTTGAGAATGAGCAACCACTTCGAGTGGACGAAAGAATGTGAGGAAGCCTTCGAGAAGCTCAAAGAGTATCTACTCTCACCTCCACTTTTGTCAAAACCAATGGAAGCAGAAGTACTTTACTTATACTTGGCAGCAACCGGGGAAGCTATTAGTTTTGTTTTGGTGAGAATTCAAGGTAACGACCACTTGCCCATCTACTACTTAAGAAAAGTACTCGCTAGAGCCGAAACACGCTATATGGATATCGAGAGGCTATCCTTCGCTCTAGTTTATACGGCGAGGAGACTGAAGCCTTACTTTGGAGTGCACAAGGTCGTGGTCCTGACGAAGAAACCTCTCAAGCAAGTCCTCGGAAAACCCAAAAACTCGGGAAGGCTAGCAAGATGGGCAATCGAATTGAGCGAGTACGACATTGACTATCAAGCGCCTCTGGCCAAGAAAGCCCAAGTCATTACCGTCTTCCTCGTAGAGTATCCCTCCAAAGGAGCATCAGAGGAGCGACCACGACAGAATAATGCAATGCAAGCTCTCGAGGATGCTTTAAAAGAACTCAAAGAGATGTCCCAGACAAAAAGAAAAAGGCATGAAGTGTTCCTAGCAGAAAAAGTCGAGGAGCCTAAGGGTATGGAGACCGTCTCTTCAAAACCCAAGGAGCTCGCCAACCATGGGGACGTCTGGATTCTTCACGTGGATGGATCTTCCTCAGGAAAAAATGGAGAGATAGGAATATACTTCAAGAGTCCGGGAGGAGCTGAACTCGAGTAAGATGTTACTCTTAGTTTTCCGGTCTCCAACAATGAAGCTATCCTCATCGCTCTACGTATGGCAAAATAACTTGAAGTGAAGAAGCTACACCTCTTCACTGACTCTCAATTGGCCGAGAAACAAATCTCGGGAAAGTTCAAAACCAAGAAGTGCTATCACGGAGGAAATCCAAAAGTTCGAAAGTTGTGAAATTGAGAAATTCTCAAGGGATCTCAATAAAAGGGCAGATGCACTATCAAAATATGCCTCGGCTTCCGGAGGAGCGCATACCCGGAATGTGATACTTATGAGAATCAATGCATCATCCTTATGGTCATCAAAGCCAAACGTCTTGGCCATCGACACTCAACCAAGTTGGATGCAAGAGATCGCTACCTATCTCACGAACGGTAGCCTTCCTCTTGATAAGGCTGAAGCAAGAAAAATAAAAGGAAAAGCGGGTCGCTACATCATGCAAGGAGATCACTTGTACAAGAGATCCATTGAGGGAGTCTACTTGAGATGCGTCGCCGAACAAGAAGTGCAAAAACTTTTAGGAGAAATGCATAGAGGAAGTTGCGGGGACCATGTCGGAGGAAGAACCCTCGCGCAAAAAATCATCCGCCAAGGTTACTACTGGCCCACTGTTCGTGAAGACGCTACCCGATTTGTGAGAAAGTGCGAGGAGTATCAATTGCACGCCAATTTGATCAATGTCCCGGCGAAACCCCTCATGCCCATTGCCATCACTTGCCCTTTCGACATATGGAGCATCAACATAGTCGGTCCTTTCCCAAGAGGCACGGGTCAAAATAAATTCATCATAGTTGCGGTTGAATACTTTAGAAAGTGGGCGGAGGTTGAAGCAGTGTCTACTATCACTGAACAAAGAGTGATGAACTTTGTATGGAGAAACATCGTGTGTCGATTCGGCCTACCAAGAGTCCTCATCTCAGATAATGGTTCTCAATTCTGTGGCCAAAGGTTCAATGAATGGTGCAAGGAAATGAAGATTGAGAGGAGGTACACCCCAGTAGGACATCCTCAATCCAATGGGCAAACCGAGGCAGTCAACAAAATCCTTGTCAACAACTTGCAAAAAAGGTTTGCCACCAACAAGGACTGGGTCGACGAGCTTGATGGAGTGGTGTGGGCATATCGTACAACTTCAAAAACAGCTACAAGAGAGACTCCCTTCTCGCTAGTTTATGGTTCTGAAGCGGTCATACCAGCGGAAGTGGCAGTAGAAACCCTCAGGATCCAAGGGTATCAACCCGAGGACAATCTTACCGAGAGGCTCTTCGATCTAGAGACGATAAGTGAAAGCGAGAGCCACTGCCTTGGCCAACATCCTCAGATACCAAGCATTGATCGCGAAGACCTACAACAAGGGTGTGAAGGAGAGAGACTTCCAACTAGGAGACTTAGTACTCCGAAGAGCGGACATCTTGGGCAAAGTTGGGAAGATGCAACCCAACTGGGAAGGACCCTACAAGATAGTTGAAGCAAGGTCCAATGGAAGCTATCGTCTCCAAGACATGGAGGGAAGAGTATTGAAGAACCAATGGAATACTTCCAACCTCCAGAGGTTCTACGCCTGAGTTGTTTAACGAACAAGCTTTTTGAAGAACTCCTGTGAAAGGCCCCCAGATCGAGAAGGATTCCTCACGAGCTTGTGTGAGAGGTACCCTCCTGTTTTATGGTTCAAGTTGTATGATTCAGAAAACGTTGTAAGAAAGCTGGACGAGAAGTCCCCCATTGTAATCGAATTTCCGACAAATCAATACAATACCTATCTTTCAACAAAGAAAATGTTCAAGTATAGAACTACTACACTCAAAACAGAATAGAAAGCTACTCGATCGAAAGAGCTTGCTCGATCCAAAAAAGAGCTCCCCGATTTGCACATTGGGCTAAAGCTCCCCGCTTTCTCATCTTTTGAGAAACCTAATCGAGACACTTTTCTAAGAAATGAAAACGAGGAAGGTAAAGAAATCGAGCAGGAGGAGCTCAACACTTAGAATTTTTTCTGAAGTTGCCAGAGATTCGACAAGCAGATTGATTACTTTGATAGCTCGAGGAGCACAACTCAAAGTATTTTCTTCGATAACCATTTCATCGGTAGGAGGCGCGAGAAGCTTACCTCTTCGACTTTAACTTATACATGTTTAACTACTCTATCAAGTTATACGTCATAACGGAAAAAGAGTTAGTAAAAAACACAAGTATAGGCAAAGGAACGAAGAGCAACAAACATGTTATTGAAGCAAAAAGCGAAGAGATTCATAATGTGATAAATTATGTTACAACGAGGAGACACTCTATCATATGTTTCAACATATGCCACAATGGGCCGAATAAAAAGCACAAGACAAAGGAAAAATTGTTTAGAATTTTCTTTAAGGAAATACAACAACATTTTCTACCGAGCATACTCGGCCTTCAAGGGTCTTCGCTACATCGGGTGCGGCTGCCTGAGAGATCAGTGATCGGAGCAGTTGTGCTAGTTCCTCCCCGCGCCGAGCTCAAAAGCTCTTGAATCTCGATCGGGTCTCGCTCCTGAGCCTGAGATTCCTTTATGGCCTTCTCATGTAAGATCAGCTCAGGCTCGACGAAGTCAGCTGGTCACCCAAGAAATGGGTCGTTCACCTTAATCCAGGAAGCGTCGCGGAGAGCAGCCTTCTCAAAGGGAAAAAGGATCCCGGTCTTCAAGCACTCGGGGACCCAAGAGGGGAGATAGGCCGGTTTGCTTGGATAAGGAACTTCCGGGTCGGTCACAAGCTCCCCGAACTCGCATGCCTCGTGCATCTCTTCGGTAATCTCTTCATAAGGGTAGCGGGAAAGATCCTCGTGCCTACCAGCGTGCATATCCTCGCGAGCATCCGGATCGAAATCCACAAGAAGCATGTTGACCCGCTTTAGTTGGCCGATACAAGAGAAAAAGCCCTCCTTGCGCGATGCGTCTCGCACATCTTGCTGGGCCATTTTGTAAGTGTTTGAGGCCATAAATTCGCGAGTAGTCTCCAGGCGGCTGCCTTTAAGGAAGGAGAGGACGCTGTTTTTGAACTTCTCCATGCAGATCGACAAGGTGGCATAGGCCCCCTTGTATCCCTTAGTCCTCGCCCTCTCTTTGGCGAGCTCCTTGATGAATGTGTATTTTACACTTTCATTCGAGTCTTTTTCACAAATTTTAGCTATCATCTATGTTAATTTAGCTATATTTTACTGCATTTTATTAGAATAGTGTCACGTTTCCCTTTAGATTCTATTTTACAGGTTTTGGTTGAAAATCGAGGATTTCTGAGAAATTATATTGAAGTTGACAAGGAATTGGTGTTCCAGAAGCCTATTTGGAGTATCTGAAAGTTTCCGGATAGGATTTGGAGTCTAGGGGTCGAATCTGGAGGTTAGAAGGCCACTAGAAGTCAGAAACCGAGTCCGAAAATGGGAAGAAATCCAAAAACGCATCGAAAATGCGGAATTCCGCGAAAAACACTCACGGGCGAACCGCCCGGGACGTGGGGCGACTCGCCCCACACCGGGCGAACCGCCCGGTGTGTGGGGCGAACCGCCCCACAGTATTTCGGGGCCTATATATAGTTGCTCAGTTTTCTCCGATATTCATACTTTTCCAGACCTACTTTCTCACCTTTCTCTGTAGTTTTAGGTAGGAACTTCCCAGAGCTTGTTCTGGGGGTTCGTAGCTTAGGGGACACTTTTTCATAGAAGTTTGGAGCTTGTAGGATCGCAATTCTTCGGAGATTGACAAGCTTCGGTAACATTGTATCTTACAGTTTATTCTACTTATTTTTATTTATCTTTCAACATGTTTTCTTCTATGATTTCTGTTGATTGCATGCCTATTATGAGTAGCTAAACTTATCGTTGGTGGTAGTATGTGAATTCTTAGCGAAGGGAAGATAATCATGCTAATGGCTATATCGCGCATTATACTCCGTGTTATTGCTTTATTTCGTTGATCAGGCTCAGCCTAAATTCTCGTATGTTGTATTAATTATTATGCACAATTGGACCCTCGTCGACCTAGGCGCGTGTATATCTTCGTAGTGTCGAATAATTACGGAACACAATTGGACAATAGTGCTTGACTTGTCAGTATCATTATCTTCGTAGTGCTTAATAATTGCAACAGGACATTAGATTGATCAAAGATCTCCATGCAAGACCGAGGAATTTACGCATGATTATCGACCCGTTATGCTTTGAAGGATCATACTATCACTAATCTCCATTATCTGTTAGAAACCCTTTGCTATTACGTCTGTTGTTTTATATTCTCTAGTTAAATAGATAAAGCTAGTTATAGTCCTGAGAGAACGACACTCAAGGTCATTCTACTGCTACACTACGGTTTTCATTGTAGTTGTGAATTGCCTTTGGCTAAATAACAAATTTATTTGCTTGAACCGGAACTGACAAACCCGCGTTCATCAAATTGGCGCCGTTGCCGGGGTCTATACTCCTTTTTTCTGTTTAATTTGTTTATATTTTCAGCTTTCAATTCCTAATTCTATTAGTTTAGTTTTCCTTTTTAATCTCTCTCTGATACTGCTTTCCTAGTCTGTTACAGATAGTGTATGCCACATACACAATCTAGGGGAACACCGCTTGCTGATTCAATTGCTGAGATCGACAGAGTCTACCACCAAAGAAGGCGACTACTTCAAAGGCGTGCACTAGAGGAAATAGAGGATACCGATTTCTCTGAATCTCTACACAGTCTTTTCAAGGAAATCGACGGAATGGCAGAAGCTAGACCACTGAAAGCATGGGTTCAACCCACCAAGGATCGTATGAGGGGACCGGCGATTGTTCTTTCGTCTGCAACCCGAGATCTGGAAATCAAGAACCACGCATTCCAACAACTTCCGAGGTTCTATGGCTTATCAAGGGAAGATGTGATGGGGTACTTGCACGATACCGATGATTTCGTCAACCAACTCCCACGACCCGGAGCTGAAATAACAACGGACGAGTTGAGGATGAAGGTTTTTGCTATGGGACTTGGCGACAGAGCCAAGTCATGGTTGAGTTCTCTACCAGCAGGCTCGCTGGACACTTGGGAGAAGGTTTTTTCAGCTTTCATGGAGAAAATACTTCCCTCACACCTTGACTACCGCGCTAAAGGCGCAAATCACTGGATTCAAGCAGGACTATGATGAGACCATCTACACCGCGTTTGAGAGATTCCAAGATCTCACGAACAAGTGCCCTCACCATGGTTTTGAGCTTTCTGACCTAGTCCAACACTTCTACAATGGACTAACCTTCAAGAACCAACAAGTGGTGGATTTCCAATGCCGAGGCAATATTTGGGAGGAAACCGCAGAAGCCGTCTGGGCAGTTTTCGAAAGGCTTGCTAAGGGTTCGCAGTTCAAGGACCCAAGAGCAATGGTTAGGAGACGTGGACCTGAAGCTCCACCGACTCAAGAAGCCCCTATGTATAGGGGGAATGGGGATCAATTCGAGTGCATTACCAATGAATTGAAGCAAGTCCTCAAGAGCGCCACCGGAACAACTGTTTCGAACGAAGTATGCCGAATATGCAAGAACTATGGGCATGGGGCTCATATGTGTAGATCGGAGCTGGCGTACGATGATGGCAACTGGGCTCGAGGAGGCGAAGAGGAAGCCTTTGCTACGGAGTTTGGTACTCAAGAAGTTAGCTACGGACAAGACGGTAGAATCCTCGAGGTGGATTTTGGAGAAGAGGATTCCGAAACAATCAAGGATATGCACCGGCTAACCAAACTTATGGCCCTAACCAAGACCGTAGTAGGCCAAACTATGGTAATGATCACTGCGAAAACCCCGCTCCGAAAGAGCCACCGAAGTCGAAGTCGGCTCAACTGATGCAGAACTTGCAAAAGATGGTCGATCACACACAAAGTTTTCTCAAACGATATGAACAAGATTCTGAGAAGACTAGTGCAAGGCTTGATAGGTTGGAAGAGAGCACTAGGCTTGCCCATCAAAAGATGCAAGAGTTGATCGACCGAGGAGCAAGTAGGGAACAAGGCAAACTGCCTTGCAACACTGAAAAGTCGAATTCCATTACATTGGCTGGTGATCTACCTGGCGAAATCACCATCAAAAAGGTTGCTAAGTGCGAGTGTTGCAAGAAGGAGGAACTTCTACAGGCTAAGGAAGAAGAGAAGGACCTTGGTTCTGACGAAAGTGAAGAGGAGCAAGAGGATCCCGAGCCACTTCCTAAAAGTTTCGATGTTAAGGTAGGGATTGGTGACCTTGAAGATGTCCGTGCCACACTAGACACGGGATCCTACTCAAACATACTCCCTTTAAATGTGTTTGAAAAGAGTAGCCTTGGAAAACTATCTGAGCATAGGGCTATTGTGCAACTGGCGGATGGATCCTTTATGAGACCCGAAGGCGTTGTGAAAAATGTGTTGGTCAAGATTGGTGAAGCTTCTGTATACACCAATTTTGTAGTTATGCCGGCGTCTGCACCTGGAACGGGGGATGTCATACTCTTAGGGCGAACGTTCTTGACTAAACTACACTCCGTGATGGACATCTACCAAAGAACTTGCACTATTGAAGTAGATGGCAAGCAACATGTGTTGCAAGCCATATCTGATCCACCTGATCCGCCTGATATTTCTTTCACTACTCCCTACTGTTGTCTTGCAACCTATATTCTTTCTTCTTCACAGGTTCATGGCATGGAGAGGAGATCAATGAAGGGGAAGTCTAGTACCCGCAGAAAGAAGAGATAGGCACAGACAGGAGTCGAGTCAAAGACTTTAAACAATGGCGCTATCCGGGAGGCAACCCGGAATTTTTATCGCTTTCTTTACTGCTTTATTGCATGCATTCATTCTTGAACCATTTGCTTCTCGTATGCGAATTTTTTCATGTCTGTGTCGTATATGCTTATGTTTGAGTGATATTTTTCGAGTGTTTTGTTTTTTGAAAAATTGGTTTCGGGGATTAAAACTGCGTTTTCTGACGAAAGGAGCCGTCTCCCCGCATCGGGGAGCGGGGGGCGAATCGCCCCCCATGAGGGGCGAACCGCCCCGCATGGGGCGACTCGCCCCACGGCTCCAGTAAGTTAAAAACGCGAATTCTTCCTCTTTACCTCATTTTCTTCATATCTTCATCATTCCTCCTCCCCAAAAACCGAAAATCGCGATTTTACCTTCAAAATCTCATAACTTCTTCATTTCTTCACCAAATTTAGTATTCTATAGCTTCAATCGAAGCCTATTACATGATCTATCTTTTCATCCGAACAGATTTCGTCCTAATGCATTAGATTTTCAGATCCGAGGTATCTTCTTATGAACCCTAATTTTCGAATTTGGGGGTTTTCTAATTTGAGCTTCAATTATGCTTATTTGATGCATACGTATGTTGTTTGTGTGATTAGAAGAGTTATTTACTATCAATTGCATGCTCAATTATGCTTGGGTTGTTGATTTGGGAATTTTGCTACTAGATGAAATATCTTGTTATGCAATATGTCTTTATCTTTGATTTCTTGCTTATGATTGTGTTTATTGGTGTAATGATGTTGGATTTGATGGTAGAATGCTAAATTGTTGAGTATGAGGATTTATGATGGTAGAATTTTTCGCTGCTATGGTATGAATTGAGCCTTGTTATCTAGGATATTGGTTGTCTAGTAAGAGCATAGTGTGATGTATTGCATGTAGTAGTTACATTGGTATGTTGCATGATGAAGAAGCTAGGCTAGACATTAAAGGTTTGGGGAGCTCGATTGTTGATTTTATCACTTGTGTGTTTCATTCTTACACTAGCATATGCATGAGTCAGTTTTGTGTCATACGAGGTACTAACTGTTGTTTGTAGGAACCATTCCCGTATGATTACCATGAAGTATTGGAGGGGGATCGATTACAACCATGTCAAGAAGAGTGACCTCGTTAGATGTGCGTTCGAGCCAAGGGGTTTTGCAACAACGTCGTGGATTATCCCAGAGGAGGAGCTAGAGTACACTTGGAGTAAGGACTCCTATGCCTATTCATGCACCACCGAAGGGATAGAAACCATTATTACGTCAGCAATCCATCACAAGGACTGCAAAGTTCATGTGAACTGGAAGGCACCGGGACATTCTAGGCGCGACGGATTCAATCTCGAGTTCGCAGTTGCTAGAAGGTTCTGAAGCGCTAGCTTGGTTCCAAAACATAATGACATGGGTGCCCGGCCCCTCGTTGGGGTACACCTTGACTGCCTCTAAAGGGAGCATCATATAGACATCGGTCGGATCAACCGTAGAGAATGTGGTCGACATTGGAAAAAATGGTAGAAGACTTCTGAGTATCCGAGCAGCTTACTGTAACCACCTCGTGGTGTAAAACGTTGGAGGGGGAGGTCCTGATACCACTGCCCTTTCCCCTTCAACAGTTCACATCCTATTGGAGGGCTACAGGATGGAGGATTCCATAACAGCGGTGGCTAATCTTGAGGATTCTACTCGACACTGCAACTCTACTAGTGAGGATGTGCGTGACAGTAGTGACAATGAAGGCCATACGGGCAATGATGATACTAATGGAGGAGTTGTTCCTATCCGGCCTATAATTGAAACTACCATGCCTACCAGAAGACCTGATGACACCCTATAAAGCTCCCAGAGCAGTCCCAATAACTCACAAATAGCATTCTCAGCCGACCGAGGCCAAACCATGGGGTAACATCTAGTATCACATCTTATTTCCTCATTTTCTTACTGCTAGGGACTAGCGTTAAATTCATGAGGGGGGATGGGATTTAAGTGATCTAATGTTGTTAGTTTGGAGCTTGAGTATAGTACCTCGCATGCTTTATCCGTCTGCATTTGCATTCGCACGTTTACCGCTTTCTTAGATTTTTTAGGTTGCATTCACTACATTCATCCTAGGATAGTCTTGCATGTTTTATATGGAGTTTATTGCCGAATTTTTTGAACTTTTTTATTGGGTAGATCAACTAACTATGCCATTAATCGTATGCTTCATTTCTATGAATTTGTTTGAGGTTTTTCTCGCTTGGCTTGTCACATTTATGTATTGCACTTAGTTAAGCTTGTTAGTCTCGACATCACTTAGTGGTGTTTTCTCTACTGCGGTTCACGAAGACCTTTATAATAGGATGGTGCATGTTAGGGTCTTATGGTTGTTTTCCCGAGTAATTATGTACCTAAGAGGCAACAAGTCTTCACCATGCTTTGAGATTGCTAAATGCCTAGGAAGGAGGTAGTGTGAGGTTGTGTGATCCTTTGTTTATAACCTATTCTTCCGAATAGGTTTGGGGAGGGGGTTACACCATCATTAGACTTGTTTTTCGTTTTTCATTTCCCGTATCGTGAGTTTGTTTTTACTTTTCCGTAAATTTTGTACTCCAACCTATTCTTTCGAATAGGTTTGGGGAAGTCATGTGAGTCATTTTTTCTCTCTTTTTGTTATGCTACTGCTGGCTAGAAAAAAAATAGAAAAAAAAGAAAGAAAAGAAAAATTCCAGAAAAAAGAGAAAAAAGAAAAAGAAAAAGAGAATCTGGAAAGAAAAAAAAAGAAAAAAAGTCCCCAAAAAAAGAAAAGAAAGGGTCCAAAAAAAGGAAGCCAAATAGCAGTTTAGCAAAGTGTTGTGTATCATTTTCCAATTCTTGTAATGTTCGTAATTGTGTTGTAATTTTCTATTTTTTATCTTTTTTGTCTTGAGTGTCATCTGTTCTAGACCACCCTCGTCCTGCCATTCAGGAAGTGGTGAATAACTTAAGACTTTACTTGAGAGATGGGTAGAATAGGGGAGTGTTATCTTTTATAGGGAACCCTCCTTCGTTTGATGAGAGCCAGTACCGGTTCGACCTCTTTTGAGGAAAAGTCTTAACATGGTGGAACAACAGTAAGTCCTCAGTTTCATAGGCACGGGACAACCATTCGTATCTTAGCATGCTTCATTACGTCGTCACTGACTAGGTCCAGGTAGAGAATGTTACGAGAGACTATCTTGTCTTGACATAAGTGCTTATGTGAATGTGTATATGTCAATCGAGGTATTCTTCAACCTATATTCATGCTTTGATTTATATGGTTTTTGTTCATATGTTTTTTGGTAGACTCAGTAGATTGGTTCATTTTATTTGGCATGAGACTCCATTTTGTGTCTTGCATTGTTTTTTGCATTAGGGTCTAGCTTAGTTGCTTGAGGACAAGCAAAGGTTCGGTTTGGGGAGTTTGATGATTGTGTATTTTACACTTTCATTCGAGTCTTTTTCACCTATTTTAGCTATCATCTATGTTAATTTAGCTATATTTTACTGCATTTTATTAGAATAGTGTCACGTTTCCCTTTAGATTTTATTTTACAGGTTTTGGTTGAAAATCGAGGATTTCCGGGCAATTATATTGAAGTTGACAAGGAATTGGTGTTCCAGAAGCCTATTTGGAGTATCTGAAAGTTTCCGGATAGGATTTGGAGTCTAGGGGTCGAATCTGGAGGTTAGAAGGCCACTAGAAGTCAGAAACTGAGTCCGAAAAGGGAAAGAAATCCAAAAACGTGTCGAAAACGCGGAATTCCGCGCAAAACACTCCTGGGCGAACCGCCCGGGACATGGGGCGACTCGCCCCACACCGGGCGAACCGCCGGTGTGTGGGGCGAACCGCCCCACAGTATTTCGGGGCCTATATATAGTTGCTCAGTTTTCTCCGATATTCATACTTTTCCAGACCTACTTTCTCACCTTTCTCTGTAGTTTTAGCTAGGAACTTCCCAGAGCTTGTTCTGGGGGTTCGTAGCTTAGGGGACACTTTTTCATAGCAGTTTGGAGCTTGTAGGATCGCAATTCTTCGGAGATTGACAACCTTCGGTAACATTGTATCTTACAGTTTATTCTACTTATTTTTATTTATCGTTCAACATGTTTTCTTCTATGATTTATGTTGATTGCATGCCTATTATGAGTAGCTAAACTTATCGTTGGTGGTAGTATGTGAATTCTTAGCGAAGGGAAGATAATCATGCTATTGGCTATATCGCGCATTATACTCCGTGTTATTGCTTTATTTCGTTGATCAGGCTCAGCCTAAATTCCCGTATGTTGTATTAATTATTATGCACAATTGGACCCTCGTCGACCTAGGCGCGTGTATATCTTCGTAGTGTTGAATAATTACGGAACACAATTGGACAATAGTGCTTGACTTGTCAGTATCATTATCTTCGTAGTGCTTAATAATTGCAACAGGACATTAGATTGATCAAAGATCTCCATGCAAGACCGAGGAATTTACGCATGATTATCGACCTGTTATGCTTTGAAGGATCATACTATCACCAATCTCCATTATCTGTTAGAAAACCCTTTGCTATTACGTCTGTTGTTTTATATTCTCTAGTTAAATAGATAAAGCTAGTTATAGTCCTGAGAGAACGACACTCGAGGTCATTCTACTGCTACACTACGGTTTTCATTGTAGTTGTAAATTGCCTTTGGCTAAATAACAAATTTATTTGCTTGAACCGGAACTGACAAACCCGCGTTCATCACTCCTTCTCGAGGTAGTCGACCTTAGCATAAAGCTTGCCGGTCTCCACCTCAGCGACCTTGTTCTTGTTTGCTCTACCGCCAGCTTCTTCTCAAGGTCCTCGATCACGATGCCTATATCGGCACGATCAGCAGCAACCTGACCATAAGCCTCCTTTAAATTCTCGAGCTACAACAAAGAGGAGTTTACAGTTAGCGAGGAGAACAGTTTCATACTTAGCAACTTATTGAAAAAGTAAGAAAAATTACCTGAAGCGAGCACATGCTCAGCTCGTGAGCGCGGTCCAGCTCGGACATTTGGATGAGCCTGTTCACCTCGGCCTCTTGGCTCAGAGCGGCGGTCTTGCTCTTTTTGCGAGGAGGTTCATTATTCCCTCAAATCGTCAACTTCCTCGAGCCAACACCCTTCTTCGCTGCGGGCCTCTCCGGCCTCTTCTCCAGCTCCCCGGCAGCATCCTCCTCGGCCTGCTTAGCCTGCCTAGCAGCCGCATCCTCCTCGGCCTTCTTTAAAGACTCTACAGGGTTCTCACACGTCTCGAGACCCTCCTGCACCATTGCATCTTTGTGATGCGAGGCACTCCTTGGCGGAGAGAGGTTAAGGGAAGCAAGGATCTTCGTATCCTTGTTTGCCAACCTTTGCTTTCTCCTCTGCTCTTCCTTGGGAGCCAAT
>CM051457.1:44752930-44773503 GCA_028274465.1 Plantago ovata | reverse complement strand
TGTGACAAGCCAAGCGAGTAAAAACCTCAAACAATGCATAGATATGAAGCATACGATTATGTCATAATTAGTTAATCTCCCAATAAAAAAGTTCAAAAAAATTTGGCAATAAACTCCACTTAAAACATGCAAGACTATCCTAGGGATGAATGTAGTGAATGCAACTAAAAACTAAGAAAGCGTAAACGTGCAAAATGCAAATGCAAACAAAAAACAAGAAAATTTCACGAGTTTAGGCATAAGCAAGACAAGTATAGAGATAACACAGCGAATAGCCCCCCCCCCCAAAAAACCTGAACGTCTTCGCTCGTCCCAAGTCGAAAGTGGATTCACTTGAGAGCTAATACTTGTATAATAAGTGATTATAATACCTCAATCAAACTCCTAACGTGGAAAACAAAACTGGTGATAAACGAGGTAAAATATCGATAATTTTAGCATCACAATAGGATAAAATCGGGTTCCCCTCCGAAATGCTAAATTTATCATCTAGAGACCTATTTTATCACCAAAACATACGAAAATATAAAAACAACACAATGATATGCACAAAACAACAAAACACACTAACCTTTAGTAGAGGCGGTAAGGGTAAGCTCAAGGTGATCAACCTCCCTTTGATCACTAGATATCTCGAAGTATGGCTTCACTCGCTGGCCATTCACCTTGAAGGTATTGCCCGTCTTTGGATCAAAGAGTTCTACAGCTCCATGGGGAGCAACTTTGATAATTTCGTACGGTCCATCCCAAGGAGTACGGAGCTTTCCAGGAAATAGTCGAAGGCGAGAATTAAATACCAAAGCTTTTTGCCCAAGAATCAGTTCCTTACGTACTATACCACGATCATGATACTTCTTAGTACGTTCCTTGCAGATCTTGGCATTTTCATAAGCACCTAGTCGTATTCATCAAGCTCATCTAGTTGCAACAATCGTTCCTCGCCAACTTTTCCCATATCAAGATTGAGTGCTTTTATAGCCCAATATGCCTTGTGTTCTAGTTCTACGGGAAGATGACATGCTTTCCCATACACAAGTCTGTACGGAGTGGTTCCAATCACCGTCTTGTAGCTAGTCCTGTATGCCCAAAGTGCATCATTCAATTTTCCAGCCCAATCTTTCCTACTAGGCTTCACTACTCGCTCCAGGATCTTCTTAATTTGACGGTTGCTAACTTCGACTTGGCCCGATGTCTGTGGATGATATGGCGTAGCGACACTATGGTGGACACTGTATCTCTTAAGAAGGGAGGCAAAGGTTCTATTGACGAAGTGTGACCCTCCATCACTGATGATTGTCCTAGGGCACCCAAATCTAGAGAATATTACTTCCTTCAAGAACTTCATAACAACTGCGCCGTCATTTGTTTTTGTAGGAATTGCCTCCACCCATTTAGTCACATAATCCACCGCAACAAGAATGTATCCATAACCTCCACTGGATGGAAATGGTCCCATGAAATCAATGTCCCATACGTCGAAAGGTTCGACCACTAGATTCCCTTGAAGGGGCATTTCGTCTTTCTTGCTAATATTACCACCTCGTTGACATGGGTCACAATTCTTCACAAAAATTCGAGCATCTCGGTATATTGTTGGCCAGAAAAATCCTGCTTGCAGTACCTTGCGAGCTGTTTTCAAGCCACTGTAGTGTTCTCCACAATTAAGCTCATGGCAATGACTCAACACACTTTGTTGCTCTTCTCGTGGCACGCATCTCCTTAGAATCCCATCAGCTCCTTCTTTGAATAGATGCGGATCATCCCATATGTAAGCCCTGCAACGCTTGGAAAGAGCTCTCTTGTCGGAGGCTGAAAAGTTAGTGGAGAAAACATCATAGCCAAATAGTTTACAATATCAGCATACCATCGCTCTTCATTAGCCTTCATTAAGTGCTCATCAGGGAGGTCCTCATTGATGGGTATCGAATCAACAGGGATATTTGGTATTCTAGACAAATGATCAGATACTAAATTCTCCCTACCAGCTCTATCCACTATGGTCAAATCAAAGTCTTGCAGCAAAAGGACCCAACGGATTAACCTAGGCTTAGAATCTTGCTTAGCTATTAAATGTCTCAAAGCAGCATGATCAGTATGGACATTCACAGGATGACCAATTAAATAAGACCTAAACTTTTGTAAAGCAAAGACAACAACTAAAAATTCCTTTTCAGTAGTTGTATAATTAACTTGCGCGGAGTCTAGAGTCTTACTAACATAATAAATCACACGATACTGCTTATCAACTTTTGGCATAAAACAACACCCATAGCAAAATTTGAAGCATCACACATAATCTCAAAAGGAAGATTCCAATCAGGCGGCACAACAATGGGAGCAGAAACAAGCTTTTCCTTAAGGGTATTAAAAGCAACTAAGCACTCATTAGAGAAATGGAAAACCACATCTTTGCAAGTAAGCTATTTAAAGGTTTAGCAATTTTCGAAAAATCTTTAATAAACCTCCTATGAAACCCTACATGCCCAAGAAAAGATTGCAATTCTTTCACACAAGTAGGTGGGGGAAGTTTTTCAATGATCTCGATCTTAGCCTTGTCTACCTCAATACCTCTTTCAGAAACTACATGTCCTAGAACAATGCCTTCCCTAACCATGTAATGACTTTTCTCCCAGCTTAAGGTCAAATTGCATTCAATGCACCTTTTCAAAACAAGATCTAATCTTTGCAAGCATTCATCAAAGGAATCACCAAAAGGGAATAATCATCCATGAAAACTTCAACAAACTTAGTTAACATATCAGAGAAAACAGAAAGCATGCACCTTTGAAAAGTGGCGGGAGCGTTGCATAGTCCAAACGGAATCCTCCTATAGGCAAACGTTCCGAATGGGCAAGTGAATGTCGTCTTCTCCTGATCCTCCGGTGCAATCGGAATCTGGTAGAAACCTGATAAACCATCAAGAAAATAATAGAATTTTCGCCCCGCAAGGCGGTTTAGCATGTCATCTATAAATGGTAAAGGGAAGTGGTCTTTCTTAGTGGCGGCATTTAATCTTCTATAGTCAATGCACATCCGCCGTCCAGTGGTCTTCCTAAGCGGTACCAACTCTCCCTTCTCATTCTCTTCCACCGTGACTCCTGATTTCTTAGGAACTACATGTACCGGGCTCACCCATCGACTATCAGGAATGGGGTAAATCATATCGGCATCTAGCAACTTGATCACTTCTTTTTTACCACCTCTTGCATGGCCGGATTTATCCTTCGCTGAGGTTGCCTAACGGGTTTGGCATCTTGTTCTAGAGTGATGTTGTGCACACACCGAGTAGGGCTAATTCCTTTGATATCACTAATCCCCCATCCTATAGCTGCAGAATTTTCTTTCAAAACTTCAATTAGCCTACTTTCTTCATCGTTGGAGAGATGTGAGGAGACTATCACAGGCTTCTTCTGATTTTCTCCTAAGTAGACATACTTGAGGTGCGCAAGAAGTGGCTTTAATTCTAAGCTAGGCTCTTCAGGAAATTTACTTTCTTCCTCTTCTTCTTCTAAAGGTTCAAGTACCTCTTCTCCTACGGGTATTTCTGGGGTACTATCCATTATTTTAACTAGTTCCCTTGCTTCCTCGGTCATGTAGCATGTCTCAGTTTGCATGGTTAGTGCCTCCTCAAGTGGTTCACGCTTATCATGGCAATGATGAAATTCGGAAATCACGGAATAATAGCAATCGACAAAATTTAATTCTTCCACGACTTCCTTATCTCCGACGCTACATCCTACCAATTCAATCTTTTCACCCATTACCTCCATGGTTATTTTCTTGCCCTTAAGTTCAAGGCATGTGTTGGTAGTTGCCATGAATGGTCTCCCAAGTAGTACTACGTGCTCGCGAATATGGCTCTTTCCCTCGTCTGCAGATTTCATTACTACAAAATCAGCTGGAATTATCAATTTGTCCACCTTCACAAGGATATCCTCTATTATCCCGACTGGCCTCTTCACACTTTGGTCCGCCATTTGGACGACCATGTCAGTTGGTGTCAGTTCTCCGAGATCCAGGGCCTTGTATACCGAATAGGGCATTAAGTTAATGCTAGCCCCTAAGTCAAGCATTGCCTTCGTGGTCCGACCGTTCCCCAAAGCGATGTTGATGATGAAACTTCCAGGATCTTTTTTCTTCACAGGTAATCCGGCAATTGAGTTGACCGTTTCAACCCCATTCACTTCCTTCCCGGAAGTAACCCTTTTGTTCTTTATCTCACGAAAGAATTTCGTATAAGCCGGAATGTTTTGGATTAACTCCAAGAGAGGCACATTGACTTCCACCTTTGAGAGGCGTTGGAATAGAGGTGACTCTTGAATATCCTTCTTGGCTGGCTTGATCCGACTTGGGAATGGTACATGTGGCTTTGGAGGCACATATGGATTAGAAGATTTGTGAAGTTCCCTGGCGTAGGTGTTCCTACCTCGACTTCATCATCACCTATGTCTTCTATAGATGGTCTTGGTTCATCATTCTTTCTGGAACTTCTTGAGGTTCTTTGGAACTTTCGCTAACCTCTTGTTCTGTGCTTGGTCCTGCATTTTCTGTCCCAGTAGATTCAACACGTCTAGGACGCACGAAGTTAGGAATTTTGGTCATCTTTCCTCCTCGGAGTAGTAGATTCACCTCTTCGTACTCAGTTTCCTCGGTTGTAACAGTTGGAAGTGGCTCGGGATCAGCTTCAGGTGTCAAACTGGGGGAACTGGGGTCGTCCAATTCTCTGGAGCTGGGGGGCGATTCGCCCCCCAAATCGGGCGGTTCGCCCCCTGATGAAACGGTTTGTCAAACTCAATTAATCAAATAAATTTGTATTTTTAGCCACAGGCAATTCACAACTACATCGAAAACCGTAGTGTAGCAGTAGAATAACCTCGAGTGTCGATCTCTAAGGACTATAACTAGCTTTATCTAATCTAACTTAAGAATATAGCAGACGTCTTAGCAAAGGTTTTTCTTAACAGATAATGGAGATTGGTGATAGTATGGTCATTCAAAGCATAGCAGGTTAATAATCATGCATAAATTCCTCGGTCTTGCATGGAGATCTTTGATCAATGAATTGTCCAGTTGTAATTATTCAACACTACGAAGATATAGATTTAGATAGATCGAAGATCAATGAGTTGTCCAATTGTGTTCCGTAATTATTCAACACAACGAAGATATAGATTTAGATAGATCAAAGAAATAAAGTAATAACTCACAGTATAATGCGCGATATAGCCATTAGCATAATTATTAACCCTTCGCTAAGAAATCACATACTATCACCAACGAGAAGTTTAGCTACTTATAGTTGTCATGCAATCAACAAAAATCATATCACGAATGAATGAAAACATGATCAAAGATATATAAATATAAATAGAAAAACTGTAAGATACAATGTTACCGAAGGTTGTCAATCTCCGAAGAATTGCGATCTTACAAGCTCCAAATTGCTAAGAAAAAGTATCTCCTAAGCTAAGAACCCCCAGAACAAGCTCTGGAGAATTACTACCTTAAACTACTGAGAAAGGTGAGAGAAAAGGTCTGGAAAAGTATGAAAGACGGAGAAAACTGAGCTCATATATATACGTGTTCGAATTGTGTGGGGCGAAGGGCCCCACACACCGGGCGATTCGCCTGGTGTGGGGCGATTTGCCCCACGTCCCGGGCGACTCGCCCGAGAGTAAATTTCGGCCCTTTATGGGTTTTCGACGCGTTTTTGGATTTCTTCCCCTTTTTGAACTCGGTATCTGCCTTCTAGTGACCTTTTAGCCTTCAGACTCGACCCCTAGACTTCAAATCCTATCCAAAATCTTTCAGATACTCCAATTAGGCTTCTGGAATACCAATTCCTTGTCTACTTCAATATAATTTCCCGGAAAACCTCGTTTTTCAACCAAAACCTGTAAAATAAAAACAAAAGGTAAACGTGACACTATTCTAATAAAATGCACTAAAATATAGCTAAATTAACATAGATGATAGCTAAAATAGGTGAAAAAGACTTAAATGAAAGTGTAAAATACACATTCATCAAACTCCCCAAACCGAACCTTTGCTTGTCCTCAAGCAACTAAGCTAGACTCTAATGCAAAAAACAATGCAACACAAAAAATGGAGTCTCATGCCAAATGAAATGAACTAATCTATTGAATCTATCAAAAAACATATGAACAAAAACCATACAAATCATAACATGAATATAGGTTGAAGAATGCCTCGATTGACTCATACACATCCACATAAGCACTTATGTCAAGACATGATAGTCTCTCGTAACATTCTCTACCTGGACCTAGTCAGTGACGACGTAATGAAACATGTTAAGATACGAATGGTTGTCCCGTGCCTATGAAACTGAGGACTTACTGCTGTTCTCCAAGTTAAGACTTTTCCTCAATGAGGTCGAACCAATACTGGCTCTCGTCAAACGAAGGAGGGTTCCCTAAAAAAGATAACACTCCCCTATTCTACCCATCTCTCAAGCAAAGCCTTAAGCTATTCACCACTTCCTGAATGGCAGGACGAGGGTGGTCTAGAACATATGAAACTCAAACAAAAAGAAAAGATTACAACACGATTATGAACATTACATGAATTGGAAAATGAGACACAACACTTTGCTAAACTGCTTTTTGGCTTTCTCTTTTTTGGACCCTTCTTTGCTTTTTTGGGGTCTTTTCTTTTTTTTTCTTTTTTTTCTTTTCCAGTTTTTTTTTCTTTTTTTCTTTTTCCTGGAATTTTTCTTTTTCTCTTTTTTTCGATTTTTTTTTTTTAGCCAGCAGTAGCTCAACGAAAAAGAAACAAAAATGACTCACAAACGACTTCCCCAAACCTATTCGAAAGAATAGGTTGGAGTACAAGATTTACGAAAAAGGAAAAATAAACTCACAACACAAAATTGAAAAAGGAAAAACAAGTCTAATGATAGCGTAACCCCCTCCCAAAACCTATTCGGAAGAATAGGTTGCAAACAAATGATCACACAATCTCACACTACCTCCTTTCTAGGCATTTGGCAATCTCAAAGCAAGGTGAAGACTTGTTGCCTCTTAGGTACATAATTACTCGGGAAAACAACCATAAGACCCTAACATGCATCATCCTATTATAAAGGCCTTCGTGAACCGCAGTAGAGAAAACACCACTAAGTGATGTCGAGACTACCAAGCTTAACTAAGTGCAATACATAAATGTGACAAGCCAAGCGAGAAAAACATCAAACAAATTCATAGAGATGAAGCATATGATTAATGGCATAATTAGTTGATCTACCCAATAAAAAAGTTCAAAAAATTTGGCAATAAACTCCATATAAAACATGGAAGACTATCCTAGGATGAATGTAGTGAATGCAACCTAAAAACTAAGAAAGCAGTAAACGTGCAAATGCAAATGCAAACGAAAAACAAGATACCAATCAACACAAAGCCAAACAATACTTAACATCACGGTTCACATCCCATCCCCCTTATGAAACTTAAGCTAGTCCCTAGCAAAAGAGAATGGGTAAATAAAAAGTGATACTAGATGTTACCGAACGGTTTGGCCTCGGTCGGCTGAGTATTCAAGAATGGACTCAAGAGTACCTCCCCACGGTGGCCGCCATTCTCTTGGTCCGATGTAGCAAAGAGACCTAGGAAGCTTCAAAGATCTCACCATGGTGAATGGACTGGTTTGCTTTGCAGGCATATCCAATAAAGACTTCATCAATGGGAGGACATTCACTTTGACTTCATCGAGGTGCTTGTTTAGTGGTGACTCCTGTGTATCCTGCTTGTCAAGCTTTCCACTTCGGAGGAGTAGATTCACCTCTTTGTACTCAGGAACCTCAGTAGTAACGGGAGGAAGTGGCTTTGGATTGATGCGAATGTCTGCGAGTAAAGAAACAGGGGAGCTGGGGTCGTCCAGCTCCCCAGAACCGCCCCCCAGCTCACTGGTCATGGGAGGCGGTTCGCCCCACATGTTGGGCGAACCGCCCCCACCTCCAGGGGGGCGTCGTCTTCCAATCCTTCCTCCTCTTCAAGTTTTTGAACCTCTTCTACTTCCGCACATTTTAACAAGCTGAATTTTTCCGTAAGATGCTCAGTTACTTCAACTTCTTCAACAACTTTTGCTATACGAAGGTCATCTTCAACTTTCTCGGCATGTGCAATTTCATCTTCCTCACTGATTTCTTCGACTTCAAAATACTCCTCGGATGAGCTTCCTTCTTCACCTCGATCTACTTCCTTTCCGGTGATGTGAATTGGTATGACCTCATCAGATTGTGTTGAACCTCTGGCGTACATACGGAGGACTTCTTCTGCCTCGTCGACCGTACATTCTCCCAGACTGTCGCTCAACCTATCCACTCTAAGTCGTTCCTCTTTACGAAGTCCACCAACGAAGCACCAAATCAACTCCCCATCTTCGAAATGGTGATGGGGGCACTCACGTTTATACACCTCAAAACGTTCGTAGGCGTCGCAGAACTGCTCATACTCTCCTTGCTCGAAATATTGGATCCTATCACGTAAGGCAATTGTCTCATGATAAGGCATGAACCGCGCCAAGAACTCCTCTACTACTTGGCCCCAAGTTTTCAGCGATCCTGGTTCTAACCTTGAAATCCAACGCCTCGGCTCATACTCAAGAGCAAAAGAAAATAATTTCCTGCACAATTGGTCCTTAGTAAACCCTTCTGCTGGAATTCTTTCTATTCCTTCCTCATAGGATCGAATGAAACTCCATGGGTCCATCCCTACTCCATCTTCGTACTTTGGTAAGTACCTCACCATGGACTCCGTCACCTCGTACCTCCTTAACTCATCTTCCAGGTATACGGAAGATCCTCTCCTCACCTGCGAGAATTGGGGTGTCATGCAAGCGCGCATAGACATCATACCTATATTTCTGTAGTAAGAGTAACTCAAAACTAAAAATTAGTTCTATTAGCGTAATCAAACACAATATAACCAAAAAGTTCGAGAGCGCAAACACGCAAGGTAACCAAGATCAGATTAGATGAATTTACTGAAGAAGATAGGAGGAAAGAAATATGGTAAGAAAGTGAAATTTCTGAGAGACAATCCAAGAGCTGTTCTGGGAAATGAATATTGAAAACATAAATAAGCTAAACAGAAAAAAGGAGTATAGTCCCCGGCAACGGCGCCAATTTGACGAAACAGTTTGTAAAACTCAATTAATCAAATAAATTTGTATTTAGCCAAAGGAAATTCACAACTACAACGAAAACCGTAGTGTAGCAGTAGAATAACCTCGAGTGTCGATCTCTAAGGACTATAACTTGCTTTATCTAATCTAACTTAAGAATATAAAACAGCAGACGTCTTAGCAAAGGTTTTTCTTAACAGATAATGGAGATTGGTGATAGTATGGTCATTCAAAGCATAGCAGGTTAATAATCATGCATAAATTCCTCGGTCTTGCATGGAGATCTTTGATAAATGAATTGTCCAGTTGTAATTATTCAACACTACGAAGATATAGATTTAGATAGATCGAAGATCAATGAATTGTCCAATTGTGTTCTGTAATTATTCAACACTACGAAGATATAGATTTAGATAGATCAAAGAAATAAAGCAATAACTCAGAGTATAATGCACGATATAGCCATTAGCATAATTATTAACCCTTCGGTAAGAAATCACATACTATCACCAACGAGAAGTTTAGCTACTCATAGTTGTCATGCAACCAACAGAAATCATATCACGAATGAATGAAAACATGATGAAAGATATATAAATATAAATAGAAAAACTGTAAGATACAATGTTACCGAAGGTTGTCAATCTCCGAAGAATCGTGATCTTACAAGCTCCAAATTGCTAAGAAAAAGTATCTCCTAAGCTAAGAGCCCCCAGAACAGGCTCTGGAGAATTCCTACCTAAAACTACTGAGAAAGGTGAGGGAAAAGGTCTGGAAAAGTATGAAAAACGGAGAAAACTGAGCTCATATATATAGGTGTTCGAATTGTATGGGGCGAAGGGCCCCACACACCGGGCGATTCGCCTGGTGTGGGGCGATTCGCCCCACGTCCCGGGCGACTCGCCCGGGAGTAAATTTCAGCCCTTTACACGTTTTCGACGCGTTTTTGGATTCCTTCCCCTTTCTGGACTCGGTTTCTGCTTTCTAGTGACCTTTTAGCCTTCAGACTCGACCCCTAGACTTCAAATCCTATCCGAAATCTTTCAGATACTCCAATTAGGCTTCTGGAACACCAATGCCTTGTCTACGTCAATATAATTGCCCGGAAAACCTCGTTTTTCAACCAAAACCTGTAAAATAAAAACTAAAGGGAAACGTGACACTATTCTAATAAAATGCACTAAAATATAGCTAAATTAACATAGAGGATAGCTAAAATAGATGAAAAAGACTCAAATGAAAGTGTAAAATACACATTCATCACCCCCCACTTCCAGGGGGGCGTCTTCGACTGCTTTTCCGCACTTTTCACACTTCAGCAGGCTAAGCTCCTTGATAAGTTTCTCAGTTACTTTGACCGCTTCGAAAGCCTTTTCGATGCGAAGATTGTTTTCAGCTTGCCCTGCGTGTGCTATCTCGAAAACACTCTTAATGGCTTTAATCCCTGCGTAAAACACAAGTTCCTCCTCTTCACTGATATCTTCGTCTTCAGAATATCCTTCGTATAAGCCGTCAGTTTCGCCCCGATTTGAATATACGTTGGTGACTTGACTCGACATTATCTTCTCGGATTGTGCAGATCCATTGGCGTACTTTTGAAAGACCTTCTCTGCCTCTTCAACTGTACATTCTTCTAAACCTCCACACATCCCATCCACTTGAAGCCTAATATCATCACGTAGTCCACCAACAAAATACCAAATCAGCTCCCCGTCGTCGAAACGGTGATGGGGGCACTCACGTTTATACTGCTCAAAACGTTCATAGGTGTCATAGAACCGCTCGTACTCTCCTTGCTTGAAGTGTTCGATCCGATTCTGCAGTGCAATCGTCTCATGGTAAGGCATGAAACGCGCCAAGAACTCCTCTACTACTTGGCTCCAGGTCCTCAGTGATCCTGGTGCTAACCTTGCTATCCAAATCCTCGGTTCATATCCCAAAGCAAAAGAAAATAATTTCCTGCATAATTGATCCTCGGTGAACCCCTTTGCTGGAACTTTTGCTATTTCCTCTTCATAGGACCTGATGAAGCTTAACGGATTCATCCCCACTCCATCTTCGAACCTCGGTATCCTTCTCACTACAGAATTCGTTACCTCATACCCCGATAACTCTTCTTCCAAGTATATAGCTGGCTCTTTCTTGACTTGCGAGAGCGTAGGTGTCAAGCGAGCTTTTAAGGTCGTCATACCTGGAAATCTGGAACAGGAGTAACTCAAAACTGAAAATTAGTCTCGTTAGAAATATCGAAGATCAAGAAAATTACTTATAAAATCGAACACTACTAATACTACTAAGACTAGGAATTGAATGCTGAAAATATAAAAAAGCTAAACAGAAAAAAGGAGTATAGCCCCCGGCAACGGCACCAATTTGATGAACCGGTTAGTCAGACTCAATTAATCAAATAAATTTGTATTTAGCCAAAGGCCATTCACAACTACAACGAAAACCGTAGTGTAGCAGTAGAATAACCTCGAGTGTCGATCTCTAAGGACTATAACTAGCTTTATCGAATCTAACTTAAGAATATAAAATCAACAAACTACTTAGCAAAGGTTTTTCTTATCAGATAATGGAGATTGGTGATAGTATGGTCATTCAAAGCATAGCAGGTTAATAATCATGCATGAAGTCTCCGGTTTTGCATAGAGATCTTTGATCAATGAATTGTCCAATTGTGTTCCGTTATTATTCAACACTACGAAGATAGAGGTTTTAGATAGATCAAAGAAATAAAGCAATAACTCAAAGTATAATGCGCGATATAGCCATTAGCATAATTATTAACCCTTCGGTAAGAAATCACATACTATCACCAACGAGAAGTTTAGCTACTCATAGATGTCATGCAATCAACAGAAATCATAGCAAGATTGAATGAAAACATGTTGAAAGATAAATAAATATAAATAGAAAAACTGTAAGATACAATGTTACCGAAGGTTGTCAATCTCCGAAGAATCGCGATCTTACAAGCTCCAAAACGATAAGAAAAAGTATCTCCTAAGCAAAGAATCCCCAGAACAGGCTCAGGAGAATTCCTACCTAAAACTAATGAGAAAGGTGAGAGAAAAGGTCAGGAAAAGTATGAAAAACGGACAAAACTGAGCAACTATATATAGTGATTTGGCAGGTGTGGGGCGAGTCGCCCCACACACCGGGCGATTCGCCTGGTGTGGGGCGATTCGCCCCACGTCCCGGGAGACTCGCCCGGGAGATTTTTTCGGCTGGAAACGCGTTTTCGACGCGTTTTAGATTTCTTTTCCTTTTCGGACTCGGTTTTTGCCTTCTAGTGACCTTTTAGCCTTCAGACTCGACCCCTAGACTTCAAATTCTATCCGGAATCTTCTAGATAATCCAATTAGGCCTTCGGAACACAAATTCCTTGTCTACTTCAATATAATTGCCCGGAAAACCTCATTTTTCACCCAAAACCTGTAAAATACAAACTAAAGGGAAACGTGACACTATTCTAATAAAATGCACTAAAATATAGCTAAATTAACATAGAGGATAGCTAAAATAGATGAAAAAGACTCAAATGAAAGTGTAAAATACACGTTCATCACTACACTTGAGAGATGAATCCTTCACAGAATCACTTATCATCCCCATCTGTATGTAGTGATGAATGTGTATTTTACACTTTCATTTGAGTCTTTTTCACCTATTTTAGCTATCATCTATGTTAATTTAGCTATATTTTAGTGCATTTTATTAGAATAGTGTCACGTTTCCCTTTAGTTTGTATTTTACAGGTTTTGGGTGAAAAACGAGGTTTTCCAGGCAATTATATTGAAGTAGACAAGGAATTGGTGTTCCGAAGGCCTATTTGGAGTATCTAAAAGTTTCCGGATAGGATTTGAAGTCTAGGGTCGAGTCTGAAGGCTAAAAGGTCACTAGAACGCAAAAACCGAGTCCGAAAAGGAGAAGAAATCCAAAAACGCGTCGAAAACGCGTTTCTGGCCGAAAAAACCTCCGGGGCGACGCCCGGGACGTGTGGCGAATCGCCCCACACCAGGCGAATCGCCCGGTGTGTGGGGCCCTTCGCCCCACACCTGCCGAAACACTATATATAGTTGCTCAGTTTTCTCCGTTTTTCATACTTTTCCAGACCTTTTCTCTCACCTTTCTCATTAGTTTTAGGTAGGAATTCTCCAGAGCCTGTTCTGGGGTTCTTAGCTTAGGAGATACTTTTTCTTAGCGTTTTGGAGCTTGTAAGATCGTGATTCTTCGGAGATTGACAACCTTCGGTAACATTGTATCTTACAGTTTTTCTATTTATATTTATATATCTTTCATCATGTTTTCATTCATTCGTGGTATGATTTCTGTTGATTGCATGACATCTATGAGTAGCTAAACTTCTCGTTGGTGATAGTATGTGATTTCTTAGCGACGGGTTAATAATTATGCTAATGGCTATATCGCGCATTATACCTAGAGTTATTGCTTTATTTCTTTGATCTATCTAAATCTCTATCTTCGTAGTGTTGAATAATTACGGAATACAACTGGACAATTCATTGATCAAAGATCTCCATGCAAAACCGGGGAATTTATGCATGATTATTAACTTGCTATGCTTTGAATGAGCATACTATCACCAATTTCCATTATCTGTTAAGAAAAACCTTTGCTAAGTCGTCTGTTGATTTATATTCTTAAGTTAGATTAGATAAAGCTAGTTATAGTCCTTAGAGATCGACACTCGAGGTTATTCTACTGCTACACTACGGTTTTCGTTGTAGTTGTGAATTGTCTTTGGCTAAATACAAATTTATTTGATTAGTTGGAATCCGACAAATTCCCGTTCATCAAATTGGCGTCGTTGCCGGGGACTATACTCCTTTTTTTTCTATTTAGCTTTTTTTATATTTTCAGCATTCAATTCCTTGTTATAGTAGTTTTTAGTTTTCCTATTTAACCTCTCTCTGATACTCCTTTCCTAGTTTGTTACAGATAGTGTATGCCACATACACGATCTAGAGGAACACCGCTTGCTGATTCAATTGCTGAGATCGACAGAGTCTACCACCAAAGAAGGAGAATACTTCAAAGGCGTGAACTAGAGGAAATAGAGGATACCGATTTCTCTGAATCTCTACACGGTCTTTTCAAGGAAATCGACGGAATGGCAGAAGCTAGACCACTGAAAGCATGGGTTCAACCCTCCAAGGATCGTATGAGGGGACCGGCGATTGTTCTTTCGTCTGCAACTCGTGATCTGGAAATCAAGAACCACGCGTTCCAACAACTTCCGAGGTTCTATGGCTTAGCAAGGGAAGATGTGATGGGGTACTTGAACGATATCAATGATTTCGTCAACCAACTCCCATGACCCGGAGCTGAAATAACCTCGCTTGGCGATGAAGGTTTTTGCTATGGGGCTTGGCGACAAAGCCAAGTCATGGTTGAGTTCTCTACCGGCGGGCTCGCTGGAGACTTGGGAGAAGGTTTTTTCAGCTTTCATGGAAAAATACTCCCCTCACACCTTGACTACCGCGCTCAAGGTGCAAATCACTGGATTCAAACAGGACTATGATGAGACCATCTACACCGCGTTTGAAAGGTTCCAAGACCTCATGAACAAGTGCCCTCACCATGGTTTTGAACTTTCTGATCTAGTCCAACACTTCTACAATGGACTAACCTTCGAGAACCAACAAGTGGTGGACTTCCAATGCCGTGGGAATATTTGGGAGGAAACCGCAGAAGCCGTTTGGGCAGTCTTCGAAAGGCTTGCTAAGGGGTCGCAATTCAAGGACCCAAGAGAGATGGTTAGGAGACGTGGACCTGAAGCTCCACCTACTCAAGAAGCCCCTATGTATAGAGGGAATGGGGATCAATTCGAGTGCTTTACCAACGAATTGAAACAAGTCCTCAAAAGTGCCACTGGAACAGCTATGTCAAACGAGGTTTGCCGAATATGCAAGAACTATGGGCATGGGGCTCATATGTGCAGATCAGAGCTTGCATATGATGATGGCAACTGGGTTCAAGGAGGCGAAGAGGAAGCCTTTGCTACGGAGTTTGGTACTCAAGAAGCTAGCTACGGACAAGATGGTAGGAATCCTCGAGGTGGGTTTTGGAGAAGAGGGTTCCGAAACAATCAAGGATATGCACCGGCTGGCCAAACTTATGGCCCAAACCAAGACCGAAGTAGGCTTAACTGTGGTAATGATCACTGCGAAAATCCCGCTCCAAAAGAGCAACCGAAGTCGAAGACAGCTCTACTAATGGAGAACTTGCAAAAGATGGTTGATCACACCCAAAGTTTTCTCAAACGTTATGAAGAAGATTCAGAGAAGACTAGGGCGAGGCTTGATCGATTGGAAGAGAGCACTAGGCTTGCCCATGAAAAGATGCAAGAGTTGATCGATCGAGGAGCAAGTAGGGAGCAAGGCAAGCTGCCTAGCAACACTGAGAAGTCGATGTCCATTACCTTGGTGGGTGATCTACCTGTCGAAATCACCATCAAGAAGGTTGCTAAGTGCGAGTGTTGCAAGAATGAAGAACCTCCACTAGCCAAGGAAGAAGAGAAGGACCTTGGCACTGATGAGAGTGAAGAGGAGCAAGAGTATTGGTCAAGATTGGTGAAGCTTCTGTATACACCAATTTTGTAGTTATGCCGGCGCCTACACCAGGGATGGGGGATGTCGTTCTCTTGGGGCGAACGTTCTTGACCAAACTACGCTCCGTGATAGACATCTACCGAAGGACTTGCACCATTGAGGTGGATGGAAAGCGACACGTGTTGCGAGCCATATCTGATCCACCTGATCGATTCAATGCTTCTCACACTATTAACTACTGTGGTCTTGCTGTCTATGTTCATTCTTATTCACAGGTTCGTGGCATGAGGAGAAGATCCATGAAGGGGAAGTCTAGTGATGATGTCGTTTTTCACCAATTAAATTTGTTTAAAAGTCTAAGAACACTTATCACTACACAAACTAGAGTGCAATGGCAAGTTGTCCCCGAGTGTCGTTCTCTCGGGACCTAACGTGGCTTTGCTTGAGGTTTTTGCTAGCAATTTCAGTCAACGAGTTCAAATGTTTATAGAATGATTTTCTTTGAACAAAGCAATGAGAAATCAGATTGTTGTAAATCATGTTTGGAAGACGTTTGGTGGTAGAAATCAAATACACATGCATGGGTTACGATTATGCTCACAAGTTCAGTGCGTAAAACCTTCGATCGAGTCTGCTAAGCAACTCGTCTAGGTAACTTTAAGACACACATCATAAAAGACCACTATCAATACTTTAGAGGTGCTTGTCACTAACACCATTTATCTAGCATGCTGCAAATCCCTAACATACAATCCTATAGCTTTCATTGACCAAGAGTTTGTCACTATACTCCATTCGAATATATTTTATAGGCAACTAAGAATCATATGAAGGAATTTGCAGCAAGATTGAATCACAATCTCATGTAAGCATAAGCATAACCCATAGCATGCATATTCTACATTCTACCACCAACACAAAAGATTTAGCTACTCATATTCATCAACATAGACGTCAATTCATATGAATAATAATCAGAATACATCATATCAAACTACAAGACAAGAGAGTGATAGAAGTTACCACCAAAGCTGTCACTAATCGGTGGAAATCAAAGAAAACCTCTCCGTAGATGATTACAAAGGATGAATTCCAATCAAAACCTTGAATCCCAAGCTAAAATACAATGTAATCGGAGTTTTCTCTGAGTTTTGGGGCTTAGGAGCTCTCCAAAACGAAGTTACAGTTCAAAAGATATTCAAAAAATGACCAAAGATCAGATCTAAGAAGGAAAATCCGAAAACGTAACCGCTGCCAAGCGGACCGCTTGGAGAAGCCAAGTGGAGCGCTTGGCAAGCGAAGCGCTTTGGCACTCCAAGCGCTTCGCTTGGCTTCTGTGCCAAAGCTCCTGGAAATTGAAGCGGAGCGCTTCACTATTCCGGGCGCTTAGCTTGGCTCCTGGGCAGATTTTTGTCTTCAAACTCAATCTTTTTGCCCTCGCACGGCCCTCGGGTGCCTTGGACTCATCCTTCTCGATGCTTATTGAAACTCAAACACTTACGAACAAGCCACGGAGATTGGGGAACTTCAACGGGGCCATCTTTTCCATAAAAAAGGCTCATTTTTAGCTCCAAAAACGTCGTTTCGTACCTAAGTGCCTGAAAATGCAGAAAACACAAAACGTGACACTATTCTACAAAACTAACCAAAAAACAAGGCTAGAAGATAGCAAAAGAAGGTAAAAAAGACAAGATGAAACGCGTCAAAAATACGTTCATCAAACTCCCCAAACCAAACCTTTGCTTGTCCTCAAGCAACAAACTATCTTAAATGCAACACAAAAGGAGTCTCATGCCAAGTAAAGTGAACTAATCTATTGAATCTACCAAATGATTATGAACGAAACCAAATGAGCATGACATGCAAGTAGGTTGAAGTATGCCTCGATTGCGAATATACACATTCTCAAGTGCACTTGGTTAAACAAAGGAGTCTCACGTAACATCTTCTACCTGGACCTGGTCAGTGACGACACAATGATGCATGTTATCATACTACAATTGCCCCGTGCCTATGAAACCGAGGACTTGCTTCTGTTCACCAAGCAAGACTTTTCCTCAAGAGAGGGCGAACCAATACTGGCTCTCATCAAACGAAGGAGGGTTCCCTTAGAAAGATAACACTCCCCTATTCTACCCAGACTCTCAAGAATGAGCCTCTTTCAACCACTTCTTGAATAGCAAGACGAGGGTGGTCAAGAACAGGCCTTGGACAAGGCGACACGAAACGAAAGATAGAATTTACAACTCGACACTTCAAAAACAAATATTTACATGACACTTGACACTTTACTAGACTGCTTTTGGCTTGCAACGACCCTTCTTTTGCTTTTGTGTCTTATTCTTTATTTTCTTTTTTCTCTCTTTTTTTCTTTTCTTTTTTTTCCTTTATTTTCTCTTTTTCTTTCCTCTTTTTTTCTTCTTTTCTTTTTCTCCTTTTTTTTTTTCTTTTATAAAGGGGCAAGCAGCAGTACTAAGTGTCAAAAACACCTCCCCAAACCTATTCGAAAGAATAGGTTGGGACACAAAACAAAAAGAAAAAGAAAAAGGAAACTTTACAACGACTCAAAGACGAAAGACAAGATCAAAGAAGCAACCCCCTCCCCAAACCTATTCGATAGAATAGGTTTAATACAAGGAATCGCACACCTCACACTACCTCGTTCCTAGGCATTTGGCAATCTCTAATCGAGGTGAAGAACTTGTCGCCTCTTACGTACATAATTACACGGGTTACAACCATAGACTCTAACATGCATCAATTTATAAGGTCATCGTGAACCGCAGCAGAAGAAACACCACTCAAGGTGATGTCGAGACTACTAAGCTTAACTAGTGCACATGCGAATGTGACAAACCAAGCGAGACAAGCCTCAAACTACTTGCAAAGTGATGCAACATATGATCAATGGTCATAAACACTTAGTCTACTCAATAAAAAAGTTCAAAAGACTTGGCAATAAACTCCACACACAACAACGTGCAACAACTAATCTAGGGATGATATGCATGCAAAAAAATGAAAAAAACACGACAAATCACATGAACTTGAGTAAAATCAGGCATGTACGAACCACACAAGCATATAGTACTGAAAATCCAATACCCCCTCCCCAAACCTAAACTTTTGCTCGTCCTCGAGCAAAGAAAAGTTGAATGAAAAGGAAAAATTGGATTGAAAGTACACTTCCCTGAGATAAAGGTTCGTGTCCAATCTCCTATATAAGAGTAGTACCTGAGAAGACTCACGAAACAAGTGAAAACGGGTGCACAAAGGTGAGAAGAATGGAAAAAACGAGGAAAATCTGGGTACAGGGTCCAGGCGGACCGCTTGGCCCTGTTTCCAGATTTTCAATGTTTTTTTCCTATCTTAAATCACCTAAGGCACCAAGATAAAAACTAGACTATACTAATCACGACAAAAGGCACACAGGCCACAACTACAAAAGCAAATAAAGAGTACAAGAGTCATAAGTCATAACATCAATTAAGAGTATCAAAAGGAGTACCACCACCGCAAAATCACTCGGATTCGACCCCTTGCTCTACTTCGAAGCGGTGAAGTATCAGATCGTGTGTCTCTATGTCGATTGGTTCCCTCGATGCCTCGGTGCGCCGGATGTTTGGCACATTTGCTTTCTCACACATAGCAGTGATCAGATGTGGGAAGACTAGTGGGTGGCCGGGTTCTCGTTTAATCTCGAATTGCTAGAAGATGATGTCCCCGGGAGTGATGGGCAAGTTTGCCATGAGGGTATAGACTACGATCCCGACTTCTGGCGTTATCTCTTCGGTTATGAGTCCCGGGATCAGATTAGCTACCACGAAAGGTAGGATCATGCGGGCGTGCAAGTGCAAATCTTTATACTTCAAGGTGTTATCGAGACGCGTCTTCCTTGGCTTATAGTCCTTGGTTGTCAGAACCCCGGCTATCTTCCTCGGAAACTTCTCAATCGTTGGGTCATAGACATAGTGCACATAGGGATCACTCACATAGTATACTACCTTATTCTTGTCTTCCCGCAAGGGTTCCTCTAGTCCCATAATGAAACTAGTGATACTCAATGGTGAGAAAGGGACCATCACACCACGAATAGGTACTGCTTCGGCCTTATAGTTATAGTCCTCGAAGGCAATGTGGAACTCCTCAACAAGGTCTCTATCCCATCCGGAGAGTTCTTTCCCATAGAAGATCCATCCTCTCGCCGTTATAAGCCTGGTAAGGTGAGCATAGGGTACATCAAAGAAACGCCCCTTGTTCTCATATTTTGTCCCCTTTAGTACGTCCAAATCCTTTGAAGTAAAGGAGATGCTACGGTCCCAAATCACTGACCGTTCTCCTCCCCTATAGAAGTTGTATCGGAACCTCCGCAATGCGTCCGATTCTTTGTATAGGTCACGGTCGCTTTCATCACGGGGAATCTCCTTGGAGGTTGAAGCTCCATCCTTCCTTGCTTTCTTCTTGGCTCTTGTGTCCATGGTACCTAGGATAATCTTATTAGATAACTTCAAGAGACAATGAGACTTAGACTCTTACACTACTACCAAACATTCTACTTCTACTCTAAGACAAGTATACGTTCTTCATTTAAAACAAGTCATAACGCAACAAGTCGACTCTTAGACGTCAAAACTCACTCAAGTGTCCTTTTTAACGAGTTTGAAGGCTTGCTAAAATTCAAACATAGCGAATCGAGAAGCTTTTACACTTCGTCACGATTAGCTAATTCGAATCAAACCATGCAAACAAACTCGCCATTAGAACTACCCAACCAATCCAACACATTCTCATGCAATCACAACATCACCATAATCATATTGTTGAAGGGTAATTCGTGTTTCTTTCTAA
>CM051457.1:44625205-44752830 GCA_028274465.1 Plantago ovata | reverse complement strand
CAATTCCCAAAGGGTGGGAACTTCAACTTGTGTGGACCGTGGACACTACGGCTCGGAATTGGGAGAGACCGGGTCGGCCTAGGACTGCAAAATAGGCCAATGGCAAGATCGAGCACGCACGAAAGGAACCTGTTGCGTCACTCGTCTAGGAGCGCTACCCATTGAACCGTGGTTGATCATTCCAAGGGCATGATAGGTTGTCTCCAAATCCTACCAATGCGCTCCTCACTTCTCTAAGCCCTTCCCTTGGGTTTCATTTGCATCCTTTTCAAGGTTCCTGTGAAAATCAAGTTCCCGAGCACCCGGTGTCGACGAGGATCCCTCCTAGCTTGTAAGGATTGGACATCCAAGGAACGACGAGGGGACGCAAGGATCATAGATGTTCCCTCTCCGGCATGCTTCAGAGGTATTTCGCTATCAGAAAGAGATAACATTGGTTCCTGGTCGTGCGGCTTGAGCATACTTCACATCTCGGACCCTAAGGTTGTCCGCCGTAATCTCCCTTTGATTACGAGTGTCGCCGCCGGCGGGTCCTCCCCAATTGTGAGAGTGTGGATGCTTCCATTCACAGGGCGGTTCTCATAATTGTTGTATTATGAATCATCGTCATGAGGGTTTCCTTGTAAGGTGGCTCGTCCCACTTCGAGGTGGTGGGGGCAGGAGTGCCAGGGGTTCCTCCTTCCGGATGTAGTTAACCAATTGACCTTTTACGTATCATCCTCTCATTTCGTTCTTGAGCTCGACCACTCATCTGAGGTGTGCCCTTTCCCCTTGTGAAACTTGCAAAATTTTTCCGAGCTCTTGTTCCTTTGATTTTCCTTAATCGGGGGTGGCCACGAGACGTCTAGCTTCCTCGAGACTATATAGTTCAAGATGTCGGATCTTGTCCTATTTAAGTCTGTGTAGTTGCTATATCGTCTTGGAGGTGACCTTCGAGGAGGAGACCTCTTGTCTCTGAAATCATTTCTGGAGTTGCCCTCCTTGATCAGCCAAATTTTTGCTCTTCCTTGCTTCCCGGGATTTTGGGGACAAGGAGTATACTCCTTCTCTTTTTCTTTTCTTTCCCTTTTTCCTTGGGAAGATTGGTTCTCACGGTGACCGTTTTTCGGAATTCCTCAGCCTCGAGGAACTCCTTGCAAACTTTGGCAAGTTGTGCTTCATTCTCCACACACGATGCTGAGAGTACATCTTGGAATTTGATGTTGGTAGTGTTACCATACAAATATTCTTTCCTCTCATTGATCGAGTGATCTTCGACTTGTAGGGCTGCTTCATGAAAGCGATTATGAAGTCCCTCAAGTCTTCATGTTTCTCTGAACGATTTCAGCCAAGTACCTCACCCGTCTCTTGGCGTTCATTACCTTCTCGAAACGCTTAGAGAACTCCTTACAGAGATCTCTATATGACTTGATGGATCGGTGAGGGAGGCGCGACCACCACTTCATGGCTTCTCCGGAGAGGTTAGCCGGAAAGAGGAGTGCTTTGGTCCTTGAATCATGACCGTAAGCGTCCATTTTAGTGCCAAATCTTACCAAGTAGTCTTTTGGACAACTTGTTCCATCATAGCTTTCGAAGGTGGGGAACCCTCTTTCGATTTTGGCTTGGTGGCTTCTGATCTCATCACACAAAGGGCTCGGATCTTGGTCTTGCTCTTTCTAATGGACAGTTCCTCGTAGAGTCTCTATCTGAGCATCAAGTGCTGATTTCCTCGCGTTGAGTTCCTCCAGAGTGAGCCTCCTCCCCGTGATCGGGTCGATCAGGGGGGTTACCTCAACTACTGTTCTCAATGCTTGATTCTCCTCCACTGCCTCTTGTTGGTTCTGAGGTGTTACCTGGTTGGGGGTAACTTGATTGGGAGAACGGGTGGTGTAGCGACCACCTGAACTCTATTTTCTTGTTGCGCTACATTTTGTAGCGATGCCCGTATCCTTCTATCAATCAAGTCTCTCAAGTCATCCGGGGAACCTTGGGGTCCTAACCTCGATTGAATTCTTGATGGTCCAAGTCCAGATTGGATCGGCCTTGTGTTGGCTCTCGAATGTGCTTTATCTTGTGCAACTGGTGCTCTTCCTTGGGATTGACGTGGAGCGACCACGGTGTCACGAGGTTGCTCTTGCACCGGCGCTGGTTGTGCTCCCTGAGCGTGTATCTCAGTGTTAACCCTAACAGCCTCATTACCCCCGACGTATCCTTGTAGAGTAAGAAGGAAGAGACCGTATTGAGCTTCGCCCATCCCGAAGTCTGATGGTCGGACTACACGTCCATCAGGAAGGGTGAAGGTCAATGCGGCCGGTTGAGGAGGGTTCACTGCTACGGGAGGTTGGTTGATTGCTACTGGAGGAGGCTGCCCCCTAGGCTCGGCGTTGTTCGGGACTCTCAACGCTCCATAGGCATTTCCTACCGGGATTCCTTGCGGGTTGTTTTCGCCGATCTTTCATTTCGGGAGTGGGTGACATTAGTAAATGCCCCCTCCGTGTAATCCCGATTCCTTGCAACATTGTTGTTTCTTGGTTCCCTTGGAGCATCCTCCGTTCCTCCTCCGCGACCGTTACTAGAGGGACGGCCTCTAGGTCGTGGAGGATTCCTGGGTGGTGCATTAGCAAGACGGTTGCTTCTTCTGGGAGGCATATTCGTGAAGGGTCACGAGGAGGGTTGTGGCTCGACTAGTAGGGCGAGGAATGACCTTTCGTGTCGATTCCCACAGACGGCGCCAAATGTTGAAGGGTAAGTCGTGTTTCTTTCTAAGTTCGCAGTAAATCACTAATCTAAGTCTTTTTAGTTCTTCTTCATGTAGTGTTCTTCTAAGATAGGAAGTGAGCCTTCTTGTAGCTTCCTCGTACCTGAAATAGATTAGAGGGGGGGGGGGTTAGTGTCTCTTGCCCGGTCTGTAAGATATCAGACCGAAGAGGCGACTTTACGAGTAGGGAGTTGTGAGGCTTCCCTAGTACGAGTAGTAAATGTGGTGGTTGAGAGGAGTTAATATTGCTTACTGTTGAGGAGTAAATGAGGCCTTTATATACTTGTGACCTTTCAACTTCCAGTAGTGTAGGATCGCGACACGTGTACGGATAGGATTGAGGCCTTCCTCGGCCCAGGCCCATTAAGGAGGTCCATGGGCCTTGGCCCAAGAGAGCAACCATGGCTGGTCGCTCAGGGTCCTCGTGCCTTCCTTGTACGTGGAAGATGCGAGTATTTTCCTGCTCAGTTTCTGTCAAGGAGCGTTACCTTGACGTGAGGTCTCCTCGAGCCCGAGAGGTGCTCCTCGAGCTCACTGGCAGCTTTGTCCTTGTGAGGAGCTTATTTTGAGGGTTGTCCTCCCAGTGATGGTCGGACCCTATGTTTGGTCGGTCCACACCTTAGTGACATACTTGGGTGTGGTCGTGCCCCTTGAGGGACGGCCTATGATGCCTTGTCGCGCTCTTATACCGCTCCAGTTCGTACATGCGGACTGGACATAATTCAACACTAACACATATCATAACTCAATCTCAAGGCTAACAATCATCAAACAATTACATAGCAAAAATTCGAGCACTAGAGTTCATCATAAATCAAGAGGAGCAAAATTCGAATTTAGACATCACATCTAGTAAGAAACATGCTCAACAATCATCATCAAAATCTAATTCACCAATGCATAACACAATTGAAGCTAATTAAGATAAAATCCCAAATTCAAGAAAGTAAGGGTTCATGAGAGGTACCTTTGATTCCTTGTTATGGATGCTTCAAACGTGAAATTTGATCGGTTTAGATGATAGAGGGGGTGATGCGCTTTGTAAAATGCACAAGATTGCAAGAATTGGTGGAGAAATGAGGGAGATTGAGATTTTTGGGGTGCTAAATCGGCAATGGAGGAAGAAAAACGAAGTGGGGGGCTTTGAAACACAAGTGCCCCGCTTAGCTTTCTTAAGGAAAGCCAAGCGAAGCGCTTGGGCGTCCCAAGCGAAGCGCTTGGCAAGCGGTCCGCTTGGGAACTTCCAAGCGCTCCACTTGGATTTCCAGTAAGAATTTTCATTCTTACTGGAAATTCAAGCGGATCGCTTGGGCGTGCCAAGCGGTTCGCTTGGATTTCCTGTAAGAATGGAATTCTTACTGGAAATCCAAGCGGACCGCTTGGGCTTTCCAAGCGGTTCGCTTGGGACCTGAAGCTCCCAAATCCATTTTTTTTCAACTTTTGCTAAATTTTCACCCTAAAAACCTTGTCTAAACAACGAAACAAAATTTAAACGTGCTTCTAATCTATATGCAAGTACCTACAACCTCGGGTTGCCTCCCGAGAAGCGCCTTCGTTTAAAAGTCGTTGGCTCAACTCTTCACAACTCATGCGGGATTGATTTCGCCTCGGGTACTAGACTTCCCCGTCCAAGTGCTCTTCAAAGCACCGAGTCCCTGCACATCTTGACGAACATAAAGAGGACCAAAGAATCCTACAAGTTCGTTAGTATCAACATAAGCACATGAATTAATTATGGCTCGCAACGTATATTGCTTGCCATTTACCTCGAAGCTACATGTACGACGGTACATGTCTATCACCATATGTACTTTGTTGATGGAGGCTCTACCCAAAAGAACCACATCCTTGAGCTTTGCGGAGGATGTAGGCATGACGATGAAGTTCGTCTTGACCTCTACACCGACGACTCTTACCACTAGATTCTCGATCACACCCAATGGCTTCTTCATAGATCCGTCCGCCAATTGCACCATGCACTTCATTGGTCTTAAGCCAGACAAACCCGACTCTTCGTACACGTTCAAAGGTATGACATTCACACCCGCTCCCGTGTCTAGAGTCGCCACTATTCCATCCTTCTTACCCAAGCCGATTTCCACATCAAAGCTCTCTTGGATAGGCACTTCCACCATATCCACCAACTCATCCTCAGATGATGAGTTTTCATTCACTTCTTCCACTATCGCATCAGATTGTGCGACCACTTTCTCTTCCACAATCACCTTAGGAGTCTCAAGCTCCTCACTCACCTTGCAAGTTTCAGTTATCTTGCAACTTGGCACCTCAACTAGTGCATTGTCTCTCACAACCGTGATCTCCACGGGCAAATCAGTCACCACGGTTATAGCCATGGCTTTCTCCGTGTTTCCGGGAAACTTCCCTTGCTCTCTACTCGCCCCTCGATCTATAAGGTCTTGTAGCTTCTTATGGAGGCTGCTACTACTAGCCTCAAGCTTCTCAAAGCGTTGATTGTTAGTAGCCTCATTACGATAGTAATGCTCCATGAATTTGTTCGTCTTCATAACCAGATCATTGAGTGAAGTAACAAGAGGAGAAGGGAGCACCCCTCCACCTTGCGGTCCTGAACTAGCAACCGGAGGTGGGGGTGTGGGATTAGAAGGCGGTGCTCCTTCATACCAATTGTTCCCATAGCTGAGACGACTTCTATCTTGATTAGGCCCATAGGCATTTTGATCCGGGTTATGAAGATAACCACGGTTGCCTTGATTCTGGTACCCACCTTGGGGTCCACGGTTTTGTGGCCTCACATTGCCATAACCTTGCCCGTAGTTCACATCTTCAACTACTTGCTCTCCCGCAGCAGCATATACTTCTTGACGGACATCGTTCGTGATATATTGCTCTCTAGCAAATTCAGAACGGCATAAATAAGTCGGGTGCCTCAAAGCTTGCTTCACTTCATGGGCGAACCCATCGAAGGCATTTTGTTCCACTACTACCTTGGCCTCACCTCTTTGCTCCTTTTGGAGCACACGAGCCCTCACATTCCGGTTTTGGGAATTCCGGTACATCATGTCCAGCTTCACTTGGGCTTGAGAAGGAAGCAACTCCCCCATACTACCTCCACAAATACTATCCACTTGAGATTGAATCTCAGGATGTAAACCATTGTAAAAGAATTGGAGAAGCTGACCTTTATCATACCCGTTGTGTGGGCATCGATGATGCAACCCCATGAAACGATCATAGGCCTCGTTGAATGGCTCATCGTACCTCTGCTCGAAGGAGCTAATTTGGCTCTTCATAGCCATTGTCTTGGAAGCGGGGTAGTAACGCTCCACGAACTTATCAAAACATAGATCCCATGTTGTCAAAGACCCGGCCTCCAAAGTATTGAGCCAAGCCTTTGCACGATCGCCTAGCCCCATAGAAAAGACCTTCATGCGGAGATCATCATCCGTAACACCAGCTCCTGGTCGCCCAAGATGGAGTACAAAGTTCTCGAGCTCATTCAAGTACCCAATCACGTCCTCATTAGCCATCCCATAGAATTTGGGTAGTTGTTGGAACATGTGATTCTTGATCTCCAAGTTCCTTGTGGCATCATTGAGGACAATTGCTGGTCCTCTAGCCCCAACCGTAGGCTTAGTAAGTGTACGTATAGGTCTCTCCGCCATTTCACCTTCCAAGTAAACAGATTCAAGTATTGGCTCCAAAAGATAAGAAGAAGACTCTTCTCGAATATCAGAAGTGGAAGCTCTAGATACTACTCCTTCAAATTCGAGATTCAAATTCCTCCTTCTCCTTTGAAACAAACGATCGATCTCGTCTACAAAAGGTTCAATAATAGGTCCACCCGTTCGGGTTCTAGGCATGCACTCACCTGAAATACAAGATAGTGAGTATCTCAAGCAAAAAGAAACAAAAACAGAAATAAGACAAAGAAGAGATGTTGGCTGAAAAAACCAAAACAAAAACACCAACCAAAGGAGTTAAGTCCCCGGCAACGGCGCCAAATTGATGATGTCGTTTTTCACCAATTAAATTTGTTTAAAAGCCTAAGAACACTTATCACTACACAAACTAGAGTGCAATGGCAAGTTGTCCCCGAGTGTCATTCTCTCGGGACCTAACGTGGCTTTGCTTGAGGTTTTTGCTAGCAATTTCAGTCAACGAGTTCAAATGTTTATAGAATGATTTTCTTTGAACAAAGCAATGAGAAATCAGATTGTTGTAAATCAAGTTTGGAAGACGGTTGGTGGTAGAAATCAAATACACATGCATGGGTTACGATTATGCTCACAAGTTCAGTGCGTAAAACCTTCGATCGAGTCTGCTAAGCAACTCGTCTAGGTAACTTTAAGACACACATCATAAAAGACCACTATCAATACTTTAGAGGTGCTTGTCACTAACACCATTTATCTAGCATGCTGCAAATCCCTAACATACAATCCTATAGTTTCATTGACCAAGAGTTTGTCACTATACTCCATTCGAATATATTTTATAGGCAACTAAGAATCATATGAAGGAATTTGCAGCAAGATTGAATCACAATCTCATGTAAGCATAAGCATAACCCATAGCATGCATATTTTACATTCTACCACCAACACAAAAGATTTAGCTACTCATATTCATCAACATAGACATCAATTCATATGAATAATAATCAGAATACATCATAGCAATCTACAAGACAAGAGAGTGATACAAGTTACCACCAAAGCTGTCACTAATCGGTGGAAATCAAAGAAAACCTCTCCGTAGATGATTACAAAGGATGAATTGTTAGTAAAAGTGAGAAAATTTGCCTCTAAGGCTAAGCAGCGGAAGTTTAAAATTTTTAATCTCACTAAAACTGATATGACTATACTGTTTATTGAACTGGAAGAAATCACTTACGTGTCCTCCAGTAGATAAGCAAATTGACCGGGTAGCTGTTCCTCAATCTCCAAACAGAGCCTTGCAATCTCCTCGTCCGGTTGGTTGATTTCTTCTTCGTCAGAGATGAAATCTTCTTCAATGGAATCTCCAAGATTGTTCATCAACAGGTTCCTTGTATCCTTAGACCTCGGTATCCACGGGCAGTGTATCCACCAAGAACGCTAGGATGTTCTTCTGTGTTTTGAGCTTCTAAGAGAAAATTATTTCTTTCTGACTGTCAGAGAGAATTTTCTACGTTGGAATAGAATAGAAGACTTCTTTCTTTCTTTCTGATTTAGTCAGTAAGTTGGTTCAGAAAATCACGTAAGATTTTATCCAAGTAAATCTTACTGATTAGAAGACTCCAAAAGTCATCAACTAACCAACTAAGAGATAATAATTAATTATCTCAGTCAAAGATAAAAGAAAAAACAAAAGAAGAAAATAAGGAGAGAGAGAGAAGCACGTGGGGCAGCTTCCAGCTGCCCCAATTCGTTTCACCTGGCGCGTGCAGTGCACGCGCCAGGGCTCACTCGCCTGGCGCGTGCACTGCACGCGCCAGGCTTGGTGATCAGCTGGACCGGCCCAGCTGATTGCTATGCTCTCTTCTCCTTATTGGGCTTTGCTCAAATCCCGCCCAAGTGCACAGTCTTCAATTAATTAATTAAATCCAATTCAATTCAATTAATTATATATTCTAAAATATATTCCACACATAATAAATTAATAGTAATCCAATTAATAATAACTCTATTATATTTATGTATAATAATTTAATATTAATCTAATTAATATTTAATCCAATATACATAGCTCATTTGTAGAAACACCACCTTGAAGTGTGACCCATAGGGCCTTGCATATTAAGCAATGATCTAATTAAGGTCATAATAAATTCCTAGACAATTTATCAGACAATATTAATATGCAAGGAACGTTTGTGAGGAAAACAAACCACCTGTAGTGTAGGGTACTTTGATGATACGGTCCCTTCATTCACGAATACTCGAACGAGTCTAGAATATGGTTATGTGTCTATTCTAATAACTTCATTCATGGTCTCTCAATCTCATTAGTCGATCTATGAACTATGTCCAAACACCATTTTGACATACTCACTTACGGTGGCCACCGGTTTTATGATCGCACTAAATATGAGAAGTGAGTATTCTCTCCTTGTATCTATTACGGAGGAATGAATCCTTTCTTGGCCCAATCACTCACACCATATGCTTCCTAATGTACCCAACACATGCCGTATCTACCCTACTTTAAGAGTGCAAGCGTTGCGCATGGTCAAAGTACATTATTTCACATATGATGTAGTATTGGCCTCAAGTCTAAGGACTACTAACATCACCCTACACACCGGTACTACCATAGACACTCAAATAGCTTTACCAAATGGTTTCTCGGTTGGGTATGCCAACACTCTCCAAAGTGTTCATATGTTCATTATGAATAACCAAGTTCATTCGTAGCAGTGAGACCTACTACATCCTCGAAGGATCTAATGCAACATATGCTAGCTTCAATCGCATCATTGATATCCCGTATTTCAATGACCTTCAGCTAGTGGCTTATTTTAGGACTTAATTATTGACACACAAGCTCCCACTAACTTGGTGATTACCTTAAGTCCTTGGGAACATTTTATCGAATAATTCAAACAACCAAATAATGTATCCATAAAATGTAATGCCAATTGTATTTAATAATGTATAGATAAATGAACATAAATAAATAACAATAACTGAATGTAATCAAGTACATATCGTCCCTATCGTAGGTTGTCTCTAGGACATATATACTTTCAATCTCCCACTTGGCCTAGAGCCAATCACCTACGTGTCTAACACCTATGTTGTTGAAATGTCTAACATGTTTGTCAATGTTCAACACCTTGGTGAAAGGATCTGCCACATTTTCCTCAGTGGAAACTCGTTCTATAGATACTTCCCCTCTAGCTATCATCTCTCTAATTAGATGATACTTCCTAGGTACATGCTTATTCTTGTTAGTGGATCTTGGTTCCTTTGCTTGTGCAACAGCGCCTTCGTTGTCGCAGTAGACCGTTATAGGACTACTATTAGGAACTACCCCTAGTTCCTTTAGGAATTCTGAAATCCAGACAGCCTCCTTTGAGGCTTCTGCAGCAGCAATGTACTCGGATTCGGTCGTAGAATCAGCCAAGGTGGATTGCTTTGAACTCTTCCAAGTGACGGCTCCACCATTGAGTGTAAACACATACCCAGTTTGTGATTTGTAGTCGTCTGGGTCCGATTGAAAACCGGCATCGACATAACCACTCATTCGCAACTCTTGTTGTCCACCATATACCAGAAAGGAATCTTTAGTTCTTCTAAGATACTTAAGAATTGCTTTCACAGCTGTCCAGTGTTTCATACCTGGATTCTGTTGGTGTCGACAAGTACAGCTAAGCGCATATGCCACATCTGGCCTTGTACAATTCATGGCATACATGATAGATCCAATAGCTGACGCATATGGGATTCTTTTCATGTGTTCGATTTCCTCATCTGTAGAAGGACTATCCTTCGAAGTGAGAGCAACGCCATGTCTAGCTGGTAAGAAACCTTTATTGGATCCATCCATATTAAAGCGTTTCACTATTTTGTCGACATATGTGGACTGTGACAACCCTAACAATCTTCGGGATCTATCCCTATGGATTTTGATTCCAAGAATGTAACAGGCTTCACCTAAGTCTTTCATCGAGAAAGTCTTAGATAACCACTCCTTTGTGGATCGTAACATTTGGACATTGTTTCCCATAATTAATATGTCATCAACATATATAACCATGAAAACAATTCCAGCATCGCTGCGTGTAACATAAACGCATGGATCCTCCGCACATCTGATGTAGTCAAACGATTTGACTGCCTCATCAAAGCGAATATTCCAACTCCTTGAGGCTTGCTTTAGTCCATAAATGGATCTCTTTAGCTTGCAAACTAATTTGGGATTTGACTTAGATGTAAAGCCTTCAGGTTGTATCATATACACCTCTTCCTCGAGATTTCCGTTAAGGAAAGCAGTTTTCACATCCATCTGCCAAATCTCATAATCATAGTATGCTGCTATAGCAAGTAAAATTCGAATAGACTTAAGCTTGACTACTGGTGAAAAGGTTTCGTCATAATCGATACCATATCGTTGACTATAACCTTTCGCCACCAGCCTAGCCTTGTATGTCTGTATGTTGCCATCAGCATCTGTTTTCCTCTTGAAAACCCATTTGCAACCGATAGGTCTAACCCCTTCTGGTGCATCAACCAAGTCCCATACTTGATTCTCATACATTGAGTCTATTTCGGATTTCATGGCTTCTTGCCACCTTCTTGAATCAATGTCCAACATTGCTTCTTTGTAAGTCTTAGGGTCATCTTTGTGAGATAAATCAAGTTCAAACTTGTCATCCTCCAAGAGTAAACTTATCTTCTTGGAAGCTCTCACTTCTAACCTTTTAGACCGACGGAGTGCGGGTTTGTTTGGTTGTGCTGGCTGTATATTCTGATTGTGAGATGGTTCAACTTGTTCAATTTGTTGAACAGTTGAAGGCGGGTCAGATGCAACAGTTGCACGTGGTTCAGGTGCAACGGTTGCAACTGTATCCTGGGGAGTTAATTCTGACATGACCTGTTGAACCGTTCCAGTCGGTTCAGTCAATGTCGGCTCGGTAGGGGCATTTTGGAAATTAGTCAAATTTCCTAATATGCTCCCACTGGCTGGCAGATATCTTCCCAGAGATGTGCTCGAGCCATAAGATCCTCCTTGAGCTCCCACTGAATCATTGTCATAACTATTTGACAATTCATTAACCTCAATGTTATTTTCTTGTTCTTGGATTTCCTCGAGTTCTATCTCATTTCTACTATGTTGCTTGAAGACATAGTCATCTTCCAGAAAGGCAGCCTGTCTGGAAACAATGATGTTATGTTCCTCAGGCAGATAGAAGTAGTAACCCTTGGTTTCCTTAGGATATCCAATAAAATAACATTTCTCACTTCTGGGTTCCAGTTTCCCTGCGAGCATTATTTTCACATATGCTGGACAACCCCAGGCATGCATATGTGAAAGACTTGGCTTCTTGCCATACCATAACTCATATGGTGTTTTCTCGACTGATTTGGATGGAACCCTATTCAGAATATATATTGAGTCTAGTAACGCGTATCCCCATAAGAAGATTGGAAGAGTTGTGAAATTCATCATGGATCTTACCATGTCTAACAAAGTTCGATTTCTCCTCTCAGAAACACCATTCATTTGTGGTGTACCTGGTGGAGTCCATTGTGATTGAATTCCATTAAGCTTTAAGTAATCCAAGAATTCCTTACTTAAGTATTCTCCTCCTCGATCTGATCGAAGAGTCTTAATACTTCTTTCAAGTTGTTTCTCTACTTCAACCTTATATTCTTTGAATTTCTCAAAAGCTTCAGATTTGTGTTTCATAAGATACACATAGCCAAATCTAGAGAAATCATCGGTAAAGGTTATGAAGTAAGAATACCCACCCCTAGATTGAGTTTTAAAAGGTCCACACACATCAGAGTGAACTAACTCAAGTACTTGTTTAGCACGAGTACCCTTTCCGGAAAAAGGTTTCTTGATCATTTTTCCTTTAAGACATGATTCACAATTCCCATATGATTCAAAATCAAATGGTGCTAAATAGTCTAACTTTCTTAACCTTGCAATTCTTGTCTCATTAATGTGACCAAGTCTACAATGCCACAAGTAAGTGATATTTCTTGAATTATCAAGCTTTGGTCGTTTGTTTTGTATATGAAATAAATTATGTCTACATTCAAGTAAGTACAAACCATTCATAAGAGGAGCATTTCCAACATCAATACCATTATGCGAAAAATAACAATTATTATTGGCAAAACGGAAGGAAAACCCTTCATTGTCTAACATAGGAATGGAAATAATGTTTCTTACAATAGAAGGAACGAAATAACAATTATTCAGTTCTAAAACAAAACCCGAGGGTAAATTTAATCTATAAGTTCCAACACGTAGGGCAGCAACGGACGATCCATTTCCTACGCGTAGATCAATTTCCCTTGGTCTAACCTGTCGGCTATCAATGAGCCCCTGCAAATTGTTACAAATGTGTGAGCCACAAGCAGTATCTAATACCCAACAATTCGAGTTTTGTGTAGACATATTTATCTCAATGACAAACATACCTTGATGGGAGCCAGATGCACCATGCGTGGTCACAACTCCATCAGCAATTGCCTTTGGGCAATCTCTCTTCCAGTGTCCTTTCTGCTTGCAGTAAAGACACGTATCCTTCTCCATGTTCACCACCTTCTTCTGATTTCCAGCCTTACGCTTAAAAACCTTAGCCTTAGGTCCAATCTTTGGCTTCTTGGTTTGCTTAGTCTTACCCTTTGAGCCATAGCCCTTAGGGTGAGCCTTCGCAGATGATCCAACCAACATAACAGACTTCTTCTTAGGTTGAGCCTGTTCATAGGTCTTAAGCATATTGTGGATTTCAGGAAGTGTAGCATCCTTGGCATTCATATTGTAATTCATGATGAATGTGGAATATGAATCCGGCAATGATTGAAGGATGATAATGACTGAAACACGGTTCTCAAATTTGATTCCAGCAGTTGCCAGTTTCTCAATGAGTCCAATCATCTTGAGCACGTGTTCAGATACATTTCCTCCTTCAGACATCCTCATTTTGAAGATTTCTCTAAGAAGATCAAATTCAACACTCTTAGAAACAGTTCCAAAGAGGCTTTTGAGGTGCACGAGCATCTCATATGGCATCATGTTTTCATGTTGCCTTTGCAGCTCCATAGTCATTGCAGCTAGCATAACACACTGTGCATTAGCAGCATCATCTTTGTGCTTCTGGTGAGCAACTTTGTCAAACTTAGCAAGCTCAGCAGCAGCAGTAGGAGGAGTGGGGATTGGTTCGTCCAAGACGTACTCAATTTTCTCTTGCCTAAGCACCAAACGAATGTTACGGATCCAATCCATAAAGTTTGGACCAGTAAGAGTGCATTTCTCCAAGATCATTCTTATGGATAAATTGGCCATCTTTTCAGACCTAGAGAAGTAAATAAATAAAACTGTAATTAAAACTCTAAAATTAATTTCTATGATTACAATCAGCGACTAAATAAACTAGGACTTTAGCTTTATTTAGTTCTCACTATTTTCACATACTCTTGACCCCTATAGAGAGTACGAACGATTATCTTATAATTGTTGTAGTGAGCCAAGATCCATGCTTGCACTATTATAGCCCCAGCTATGGCTGATCACTATAATAGTCAAACAGGTAGGTCTCCAAACCAATTGTACAATACAACTCTTGGTTGATCAAAACTATTTTGATCGATGTCCCTAAATTATGCCTGACGCTATGGCGACTCGACATAATTCAAGTAAGTCATAACCATCACACGGCACCAACAATGGTCCTATGAAAGCAACTTTCTTACGGCAAACAGAGTAAGCACTATGGTGCATATTACTCATGAGATTAGTAAGTCCATTTAACCTTCAATTATGATGGGTGACATCATGCGATTTACTCAAGACTTAAATTGGTTGGGGAACCTTTAAACGGCTTGACCAAGATCCCTAACATGCATCACATAATGGGTGCCGCCTACCCAAGGCTCATGCAATGCGGTCCAACAAGTAACGAGTGCCGCCTACTCGTACATATCAATCGCGGACTAGCAAGTAATGGGCGCCGCCTACCCATGCATATGACAGATGCGGTCCGGAAACTAATGGGTGCCGCCTACCCATACAATAATAGCGGACTAACAATATTTAAATACAATATTTAAATAATTAAATTGCTCATGTAGACATTCAACACATGTGATACAACCAAGTTGGAGCAAATAAGTAGTTGTTGTGGATTATTATCATTATATGTAAGTCAAATATAATTTATAAATTCTCCAAGAATTTCGAAAATATTTTAAAACAAGTTTTAATAATAATATAATCTTCCAAAGCAATATATTATTATTGAAATGTAGTTTATAAACGATTTATAACTAACAAACATGTTACTAAATATTATAAACTTATATTTATGTCTCTAAACATTTTAATCACTTTCTAAAAGTATTAATAGGGTTTTAAAATAATTTATAAACCATTTATAAATTAAATAATCAGTTTCTAAAACTCCAAGGACCTCTTTATAATTCTCAGAAAGTTGAAATTAAGTTTCTGGGTCAATTTGAAAACATTTAGCAAAGTCTGGGGTCAATTCAAAATAATCTGAAGTTCAAGGGCTTGAGCCCCAATAAGACAGAATTGTCAAATTGGGACACAAGTCCCTGAATTCTTCTTTCTTGACTATTAGTGACCACCAATGTTTCTGCAAAAGTTCAATTGAGTCCCTGTAACAATGAAATATTTCCAAAACCTTCAATCTTCATCTCAACTCGAATCTAAGGTCCACAAACATGTTCTAAACATCATACACCATTGAAGAACAAATCGCAAGGTCATAAAAACGTTCATAACAGAGAACGAAATTTTTTATTTTTTTTTATAAACTTCCGATCGGGTTGAACGGAATCAACCCAATCGATTCCGTTCGACCCGGTTCTTGCTTGCTTCATCCTTCCCATGTTCCAATGACTCTTCTTCATATAGTTTTGGTTTGATTCAAGGTTTATGTTTACAAAGCTTGAAATCACCATTAATGGAGTTTCAAAGCTCCATAACCCATAAACCAAATCAACCTTGTTACTTGAGGGACAGAGAAGAAGAGATTGAAACGAGGAAGATGAAAAACGATGATAAGGAGCCAAGCTCCGGTGGAGTACCATCTCCACCTTGCCGGTTACTGTTCCGGCGTGTGAGGATGGAGTCGACTGACTCCATTCTTCCTTTTTTTTTTTTTTTTTGATTTTCTCTTTTCTATTTATCTAATAAATGAATCTGAAAAATAAAATATGAATGTAATTTATTTCCTTTCTTTAAATCTAATATGAAGAATCTGGAAATAAAATACATGCAATAATAAAATCCAATTTTATTTTCTTTAAATCCAATTAAAGAATCTGGAAATTTTATATTTTTACATATATATAATAATCCACAACAACATTAAACATAAATCATAAACGAATATAGTCATGAATCAGCCTAGCTCTGATACCACTGTTAGTAAAAGTGAGAAAATTTGCCTCTAAGGCTAAGCAGCGGAAGTTTAAAATTTTTAATCTCACTAAAACTGATATGACTATACTGTTTATTGAACTGGAAGAAATCACTTACGTGTCCTCCAGTAGATAAGCAAATTGACCGGGTAGCTGTTCCTCAATCTCCAAACAGAGCCTTGCAATCTCCTCGTCCGGTTGGTTGATTTCTTCTTCGTCAGAGATGAAATCTTCTTCAATGGAATCTCCAAGATTGTTCATCAACAGGTTCCTTGTATCCTTAGACCTCGGTATCCACGGGCAGTGTATCCACCAAGAACGCTAGGATGTTCTTCTGTGTTTTGAGCTTCTAAGAGAAAATTATTTCTTTCTGACTGTCAGAGAGAATTTTCTACGTTGGAATAGAATAGAAGACTTCTTTCTTTCTTTCTGATTTAGTCAGTAAGTTGGTTCAGAAAATCACGTAAGATTTTATCCAAGTAAATCTTACTGATTAGAAGACTCCAAAAGTCATCAACTAACCAACTAAGAGATAATAATTAATTATCTCAGTCAAAGATAAAAGAAAAAACAAAAGAAGAAAATAAGGAGAGAGAGAGAAGCACGTGGGGCAGCTTCCAGCTGCCCCAATTCGTTTCACCTGGCGCGTGCAGTGCACGCGCCAGGGCTCACTCGCCTGGCGCGTGCACTGCACGGGCCAGGCTTGGTGATCAGCTGGGCCGGTTGGCCCAGCTGATTGCTATGCTCTCTTCTCCTTATTGGGCTTTGCTCAAATCCCGCCCAAGTGCACAGTCTTCAATTAATTAATTAAATCCAATTCAATTCAATTAATTATATATTCTAAAATATATTCCACACATAATAAATTAATATTAATCCAATTAATAATAACTCTATTATATTTATGTATAATAATTTAATATTAATCTAATTAATATTTAATCCAATATACATAGCTCATTTGTAGAAACACCACCTTGAAGTGTGACCCATAGGGCCTTGCATATTAAGCAATGATCTAATTAAGGTCATAATAAATTCCTAGACAATTTATCAGACAATATTAATATGCAAGGAACGTTTGTGAGGAAAACAAACCACTTGTAGTGTAGGGTACTTTGATGATACGGTCCCTTCATTCACGAATACTCGAACGAGTCTAGAATATGGTTATGTGTCTATTCTAATAACTTCATTCATGGTCTCTCAATCTCATTAGTCGATCTATGAGCTATGTCCAAACACCATTTTGACATATTCACTTACGGTGGCCACCGGTTTTATGATCGCACTAAATATGAGAAGTGAGTATTCTCTCCTTGTATCTATTACGGAGGAATGAATCCTTTCTTGGCCCAATCACTCACACCATATGCTTCCTAATGTACCCAACACATGCCGTATCTACCCTACTTTAAGAGTGCAAGCGTTGCGCATGGTCAAAGTACATTATTTCACATATGATGTAGTATTGGCCTCAAGTCTAAGGACTACTAACATCACCCTACACACCGGTACTACCATAGACACTCAAATAGCTTTACCAAATGGTTTCTCGGTTGGGTATGCCAACACTCTCCAAAGTGTTCATATGTTCATTATGAATAACCAAGTTCATTCGTAGCAGTGAGACCTACTACATCCTCGAAGGATCTAATGCAACATATGCTAGCTTCAATCGCATCATTGATATCCCGTATTTCAATGACCTTCAGCTAGTGGCTTATTTTAGGACTTAATTATTGACACACAAGCTCCCACTAACTTGGTGATTACCTTAAGTCCTTGGGAACATTTTATCGAATAATTCAAACAACCAAATAATGTATCCATAAAATGTAATGCCAATTGTATTTAATAATGTATAGATAAATGAACATAAATAAATAACAATAACTGAATGTAATCAAGTACATATCGTCCCTATCGTAGGTTGTCTCTAGGACATATATACTTTCATGAATTCCAATCAAAACCTTGAATCCCAAGCTAAAATACAATGTAATCTGAGTTTTCTCTGAGTTTTGGGGCTTAGGAGCTCTCCAAAACGAAGTTACAGTTCACAAGATATTCAAAAAATGACCAAAGATCAGATCTAAGAAGGAAAATCCGAAAACGTAACCGCTGCCAAGCGGACCGCTTGGAGAAGCCAAGCGGAGCTCTTGGCAAGCGAAGCGCTTTGGCACTCCAAGCGCTTCGCTTGGCTTCTGTGCCAAAGCTCCTGGAAATTGAAGCGGAGCGCTTCACTATTCTAGGCGCTTAGCTTGGCTCCTGGGCAGATTTTTGTCTTCAAACTCAGTCTTTTTGCCCTCGCACGGCCCTCGGGTCCCTTGGACTCATCCTTCTCGATGCTTATTGAAACTCAAACACTTACGAACAAGCCACGGAGATTGGGGAACTTCAACGGGGCCATCTTTTCCATCAAAAAGGCTCGTTTTTAGCTCCAAAAACGTTGTTTCGTACCTAAGTGCCTGAAAATGCAGAAAACACAAAACGTGACACTATTCTACAAAACTAACCAAAAAACAAGGCTAGAAGATAGCAAAAGAAGGTAAAAAAGACAAGATGAACGCGTAAAAAATACGTTCATCATCTAGTACCCTCAAGAAGAAGATCTAGGCGCAACCAGGAGTCGAGTCAACGACTATAAACAATGGCGCTATCCGGGAGGCAACCCGGAGTTTTTATCGCTTTTTTACTGCTTTTTTGCATGCATTCATACTTGAACAATTTGCTTTTCATATGTGAATTTGTTCGTCTCTGTGTCGTATGTGCTTATGTTTGTGTTTGAGTGAGCTTTTTCGAGTGGTTTTATGAGAAAAATGGTTTTCGGGGACTTAAAAACCATGATTTTTCGAAAGTTTCGTCTCCCCGCCTCCGGAGGTGGGGGGCGAATCGCCCCACGAGTCCAGAGAGCTCCGCGCTCTCTGGACGCGCGGTGCGATTCGCCCCGCATGGGGCGACTCACCCCATGCCTGGGGCGACTCGCCCCGCGTTGCTGCAGAATTAGAAACGGTGCTTGCCCCCATTTTCTCTATTTTTCTCATCTCTTTCACCTTCTAACCCCAATTTTCAAAATATCTTCAATCCTTCATAAAGTCTTCATTACTCCATCAAATTGTGTGTTCTTTAGCTTCAATCGAAGCCCGTTACGTGCTCTTTCTTTTCATCCGAATAAATTTCTTCCTAGTTCATTCAATCTTCGGATTTGAGGTAATCTCACATGAACCCTAATTTTTCAAATTTGGGGGTTTTTTGATTTATGCTTCAATTAAGCTTTTATGATGTATGGGTTGATGTTTTGTGTGATTAGAAACGTTATTCACTATCAATTGCATGTTCAATTAGGCTTGGTTTGATGGTTCGAGAATTTTGCTATTAGATATATATATCTTGTTTTGCAATGTATCTTTCACTTTCATTCCATGCTTAAACTTGTGTTTGTTGATATGATAATGATGGGTGTAATGGTAGAATGCGTGATTGATGAAGTTAAGGATTTATGATGTTAGATTTTTTGTTACTATGGTATGAATTCAGCCTTATGATTCAAGGCATTTGTTGTCTAGCAAGAGCATAATGTGATATGTGCATGTAGTAGTTACATTGATATGTTGCATGATTAAGTAGCTAGACTAGACATTGGGTTTTTGAGGAGTTCGATTGTTGTAGATATCGCTCGTTTGTTCGCTCGTACATTTGCATATGCATAAGTCTGTTTTGTGTCATACAAGATACTAATTGTTGTTTGTAGGAATCATGGCTTCACGAGGATCGAAGAAAGCTGGCTCGAGCAAGAAGGGAAAGGGGGTAGCATCAAGCTCCCAACCTTCTCACGACATGTACGAGTTGTCTCTAACTGCAATAGATGTCCGACAAAGGCTCGAAGCGGAGCTAGCCCAAGGTGGGAGATCGATCATACCAGACAGGTGGATAGATATTCCGGATGAAGTAGCTCAAATGGCAGGGTACAGGACGCTCTCCCGATTGGCGACGAAAAGGAATTGGGGTTGGTATACTTCAAACAGATTCAAGGGGTACGACATGAGCCTCCTCCAAGAGTTCTACGCTTGATTCACTGATCTTGAGGAGAAGGAGGGGGTACTAGTTCGAGGCCTAATTGTACCATGGACACCAGACTCAATTTCTTCATTCATCCATTTTGGGCAACGGGAGTTCACAGGAAGCAACCATGCCTACGAGTATTCAAGGGCCTCTAGGGGGATAGGAAGTAACATTACGGATGTGATCTGCAACAGGGAGTACAGGTATCCAGAAACCGGAGCACAACCTGCACGGATCCGTCAGAGTGACCTTAGCATCGAGGCTAAGGTGATGATGAAATTCTGCATCTTCAACTTGATCCCTAAAAAGAATGACACTTGGATACAGCCAAATTACGCCGAGCTCCTCTACTGCTTGATAGGCAAGCATCGAATCGACATCGGTCACATCATGTATGAGGAGTATGAGCGCCACTGGGAAAAGAAGAAGAAGCCCTTCATCTTTCCGAGCTTCATCACTGCCTACTGCAAATATTACGGGGTTGAGGACATTGATGAGGGGGATTGCGAGGTCGCTGCCCTTTCACCTTCGACTATTGATGTGCATCTTGCTAGGAATCAAATGAAGAACCCCACGGCTGCCGCTGCTGATGTGGAAGCACCCTTCCAACCGACCGATTCAGATAATGAAAATGATTATGAGGATGCTATGGAAGCTGATGATGGCCGAGCCCCTATCCCGGATATTCCTTTTGTCCATAGAGCACCACATGCACCGCCTTGAGCACCATATGGGTCTAGAGGTGTTGACTTCTCTGATTTCCGGGCCTACCTCGATGACCGTTTCGGTAGAGTTGATGCTAGTGTTGCAGTCTTGACCACTTCTGTCCAAGGGTTGCAACATAATCTTGATGGACACATTGACCAACGCAACAGCGACTGGGAAATAGCTGAGAAGCATCGCCGGAATGAGAGAGAGATAATGTGGGAGCAGCAACAGCTCATCCGTCAGCAACAGGAGGCTCTACAGTAGTCCAATGATCTCCTGTCTGACATGTGGAGGGACTATTATGGGTATTACAATCCCGATAACTAGTCTTTTCACATGTCCACTCTCAGCCAACCGAGGCCAAACCATTCGGTAACATCTAGTATCACTTCTTATTACTCATTCTCTTTTGCTAGGGACTAGCTTAAGTTTCATAAGGGGGATGGGATGTGAACCGTGATGTTAAGTATTGTTTGGCTTTGTGTTGATTGGTATCTTGTTTTTTCGTTTGCATTTGTATTTGCACGTTTACTGCTTTCTTAGTTTTTAGGTTGCATTCACTACATTCATCCTAGGATAGTCTTGCATATTTTATGTGGAGTTTATTGCCAAATTTTTTGAACTTTTATATTGGGTAGATCAACTAATTATGCAATTAATCATATGCTTCATCTCTATGAATTTGTTTGAGGTTTTTCTCGCTTGGCTTGTCACATTTATGTATTGCACTTAGTTAAGCTTGGTAGTCTCGACATCACTTAGTGGTGTTTCCTCTCCTGCGGTTCACGAAGGCCTTTATAATAGGATGATGCATGTTAGGGTCTTATGGTTGTTTTCCCGAGTAATTATGTACCTAAGAGGCAACAAGTCTTCACCTTGCTTTGAGATTGTTAAATGCCTAGGAAGGAGGTAGTGTGAGATTGTGTGATCCTTTGTTTGCAACCTATTCTTCCGAATAGGTTTGGGGAGGGGGTTACACTATCATTAGACTTGTTTTCCGTTTTTCAATTTTGTGTTGTGAGTTTATTTTTCCTTTTTCGTAAGTTTTGTACTCCAACCTATTCTTTCGAATAGGTTTGGGGAAGTCATTCGTGAGTCATTTTTGTTTCTTTTTCGTTGTGCTACTGCTGGCTAAAAAAATCGAAAAAAAAGAAAAAAGAAAAAAATTCCAGAAAAAAGAAAAAAACTGGAAAAAAAAAAGAAAAGAAAAGACCCCAAAAAGGCAAAGAAGGGTCCAAAAAAAAGAGCCAAAAAGCAGTTTAGCAAAGTGTTGTGTCTCATTTTCCAATTCTTGTAATGTTCGTAATCGTGTTGTAATTTTCTATCTTTTATTTTTGTTTGAGTGTCATCTGTTCTAGACCACCCTCGTCCTGCCATTCAGGAAGTGGTGAATAACTTAAGGCTTTGCTTGAGAGATGGGTAGAATAGGGGAGTGTTATCTTTTATAAGAAACCCTCCTTCGTTTGATGAGAGCCAGTATTGGTTCGACCTCTTTGAGGAAAAGTCTTAACTTGGTGAACAGCAGTAAGTCCTCAGTTTCATAGGCACGGGACAGCCATTCGTATTCTAACATGTTTCATTACGTCGTCACTGACTAGGTCCAGGTAGAGAATGTTACAAGAGGCTATCTTGTCTTGACATAAGTGCTTATGTGAATGTGTATGAGTCAATCGAGGCATTCTTCAACCTATATTCATGTTATGATTTGTATGGTTTTTGTTCATATGTTTTTTGATAGATTCAATAGATTAGTTCATTTCATTTGGCATGGGACTCCATTTTTTGTGTTGCATTGTTTTTTGCATTAGAGTCTAGCTTAGTTGCTTGAGGACAAGCAAAGGTTCGGTTTGGGGAGTTTGATGAATGTGTATTTTACACTTTCATTTGAGTCTTTTTCACCTATTTTAGCTATCCTCTATGTTAATTTAGCGATATTTTAGTGCATTTTATTAGAATAGTGACACGTTTCCCTTTAGTTTGTATTTTACAGGTTTTGGGTGAAAAACGAGGTTTTCCAGGCAATTATATTGAAGTAGACAAGGAATTGGTGTTCCGAAGGCCTATTTGGAGTATTTAAAAGATTCCGGATAGGATTTGAAGTCTAGGGGTCGAGTTTGAAGGCCAAAAGGTCACTAGAAGGTAAAAACCGAGTGCGAAAAGGAGAAGAAATCCAAAAACGCGTTTCTGGCTGAAAAAACCTCCCGGGCGAGTCGCCCGGGACGTGGTGCGAATCGCCCGGTGTGTGGGGCCCTTTGCCCCACACCTGCCGAAACACTATATATAATTGCTCCGTTTTTCATACTTTTCCAGACCTTTTCTCTCACCTTTCTCATTAGTTTTAGGTAGGAATTCTCCAGAGCCTGTTCTGGGGGTTCTTAGCTTAGGAGATACTTTTTCTTAGCATTTTGGAGCTTGTAAGATCGCGATTCTTCGGAGATTGACAACCTTCGGTAACATTGTATCTTACAGTTTTTGTATTTATATTTATATATCTTTCATCATGTTTTCATTCATTCTTGCTATGATTTCTGTTGATTGCATGACATCTATGAGTAGCTAAACTTCTAGTTGGTGATAGTATGTGATTTCTTAGCGAAGGGTTAATAATAATGCTAATGGCTATATCGCGCATTATACCTAGAGTTATTGCTTTATTTCTTTGATCTATCTAAATCTCTATCTTCGTAGTGTTGAATAATTACGGAACACAACTGAACAATTCATTGATCAAAGATCTCCATGCAAAACCGGGGAATTTATGCATGATTATTAACCTGCTATGCTTTGAATGACCATACTATCACCAATCTCCATTATCTGTTAAGAAAAACCTTTGCTAAGTCGTATGTTGATTTATATTCTTAAGTTAGATTAGATAAAGCTAGTTATAGTCCTTAGAGATTGACACTCGAGGTTATTCTACTGCTACACTACGGTTTTCGTTGTAGTTGTGAATTGCCTTTGGCTAAATACAAATTTATTTGATTAGTTGGAATCCGACAAATTCCCGCTCATCATGTAGCCATAATCCTGGATCGTGTCTTGGGTCAACTGCTTATTCAGAGCTGACATAGACGGGTCCACCAAGGATATGGGGCAACAAATGTGATGATAAAGTTCTGTAAGTCCAAAGGACGACTGGCATCACTTCGACAACTTTCCGGTTCCCATAGACACTTCGGTGTAGAGTATACATCGATGGGAGTTTCCGGTGGGTACTTCCATTGTTTGGTAATCAGCCTTCGAACAACTATGCGGAGTTATGGGAACGTTTCTTGATTGTCCAACAATCCGTTCCGTGGTCGTGGGATCGGCTCACACTTGCTCTAACAAGTATAACCTCCACGCATACTAGTCTCAATTGGTTCATTCAGACCCCTACATCCGAGATGAACCTCGACTAGGGAGAGTTTGGGATAGATGATAACTCACATAGCTCCCACTATCTGTGTGATCGGTCATTTATCCGAGGGGACATGTTTAATATCAATACAGACAGGAATAGAGATATGACATGTTGTATGCCTGGTGTAATATAAATATGAAAGCGATACTCAATAGTCAAACAACAAACATATATTATATTACGTTGACCTGTGTAATAGTACATATATGCCCTTAATAAGGGCTGCATGCCCTTAAGAAAGACTGTCTCTAGGACATATATACTATCATGGGAGCGGTCTAAGAGCGCGAGAAAGCATCAAGGGTCGTCCCTCAAGGTGCGCGACCACACCCAAGTATGTCACTAAGGTGTGGCTCGACCAACATACGGTCCGACCATCACTAAGAGGCCAACCTTCAAGATAAGCTCACCGCAAGGACAAGGTAGTTGTTGGCCTCGAGGAGCATCTACAGGGCTTGAGGAGGACCTTACATCAAGGTGAAACCCTTCAAAAGAGACTAGGGAGAGCACTACTCGGACCACGGACGTAAGAGGAAGGCACGAGGACCAAGGGAGACCACCCATGGTCGCTCCCTGTGGGACCCGTCTTCCAGATTACTCAATGGGACCCAAAAAGTCAATATTGCCCTCACAACCCTAGTAAGATGTTTGGGCCAAAGCCCATGGACCTCCTTAATGGGCTTGGTCTAAAGGAGGCTTCAATCTCGGCCGGACACTTGTCACGATCCTACATGGAGTGACATTAAAATACTACGAGTATATAAATGACTCATTCATTATCCGCTGGGTAAGCACTCATAGCTCTCACCCACCACTCACCTACCACATTTACTACTCTTACTAGGGAAGCCCTACAACTCCCTACACGTAAAGTCATCCCTTCGGTTTGATCCTCGACAGACCGGGCACGAGGTACTAACCCCCCCCCTCTAGTCTCTTTCAGGTACGAGAAAGCTACATGAAGGATTCATATGATCTTAAGAGGAAGACTATATGAAGAAGACCTAAATAGTGTATTGTGACGATCCACTGCGAACTTAAGAAAAAGTACGAATTACCCTTCAACAGTACCCGTGGTGGCTGATCCCCACAAAATCAATGAAGAAGAGGAAGTCAAGTGCTGCTATGTACAAACATCTCGAGTTAGTCATACTAACGGACGATGATGAAGAAGAAGAGGATGAAAATATCCCAAAGGATACCAGTGATGATGATGAAGGAAAAAGTTCCAAGGACAACAAGGACGATGATGATGATAATCAAGGTCCTAATCCTGATGCTGGTGGAGTTAAACTAACAGTTGCTGAGATTGAAAATCAATTTACTGAAAATCAGCAAGCTGACCAAACTCATAGTCAGCATCAAGAATCCACTCCTGCTCCTACTGAGACAAGTAACCAAGCAACTGAACAAGTTGCTGAAACTGAAGAAGAGTACGCCAGAAAGCGTGTTGAAATGCACTTAGGCAAAGCTAAGCTTTCTGATGCCGAGTTAGCTTTACTCGAAGCCAAGGTCACTGATCCAAACCTTCAAGATGAAGAAATGGATGAAGATTATCAAAGAGCACTTCAAAATAGTCTACATATTCATGCTAGACATAGGCAGAATCTAGACATTGCTCAATCTTCAGGAGTGAACAACATGGAAGTCTCCTACCTTCCACTTACTACAGGTGAAACTCCAGTTGTTGAGTTAAAAGAGTTTCCCTCAGCAACCACTCAACCACAAGTGTCTGAAGCTAAAGATTTGGGAACCAAGGTTGCTGGCCTTGACGAATCTGATGACGAAGAAGATCTATCTAACTTCTCAGCAAATGAAGAATAAAGAACAAAGAAAATTGAACCCACAGAGGTTGCAATTTGATAGGAAACTTGTAAATTTTGATGAGCAATTAACCATGCTAAATTAAGGAAAGTCCAGTAACTAGTACTCTTAAGATCCATAGGAATTTAGAATTTTAAGGACATTGTAAAAGAGGAACGTTTGCTGAAGACTTATTGTAGGTACTAGTTAGGTGCTTTAGTTTTGCTGATGATGTACTTTGTTTTTACAAATGAACTATTGAAGCACTAGAACCGTTCAGAAACTTGAAAATTCGAAGATTGAAGACTTAAGAAGATTTCTGAAGATGGTATCTACAAAGGCACATGTTGCTCAGAAAGCGGAAATTTCAGCAACAACTCGCATAAGTGAAAATCTATATGACAGAGTAGGTTGTGCTTGCTGAAACTGAGACTGACTGCTTGCTGAAATACATATGTGACCTCCTTGCTGAAAGTACTTGCATTTTAGCTCCAACGTTCACATTTGAATTCCATTCGAATGAACATTAAATGCAAAGTAAGCACGCGAAGAACATGAAGACTAGAAGACAAATGAAGGACGCTGTTGAACGTACAAAAGCAAGATAGTGACATCTTAAGGAACAAAGCATTAGAATTTAAAATTCAAACGGCTCCCTTGATTCACTATAGATAGAGGTCATCCGGCAAAGAGTTGAAGTGTGTCAACAACGTGATCAACTCTCACTTGTGCTTAAACACTCAATCTTCCATACTCTTTACTGCCTATTGATTCGTTCCAAGACTTAAGCTTGAAACAGAAGCTACTTGTGAAGAAGTAGAACATTCACGGCTAAAAAGTTAGTTAAGTGTTCTTTCTTTCGAACAAGAACAAGTCTTTACACCAGAAACAACTTAACTTGGTTACTGAAAAGTATTTCAAGTTGTGTTTCTTTAGATAACTTGTTATAGCTGAATAAGTTATACTCAAGTCATCTCATCCCAAACCTCTCTAACTGATAAACACCCTCTTTCAGGCGTGAAATTCAGGGGGAATTAATCAAGCATAGTTTTGCTGATTAAGTGTCCCAAGTTTGGTGGAGAACAAGGTTTCGTTCTCTAGTTAGGTTGGAAACGAAGCAAGTGTGATTTGGTTTCTGAAGAATCATTATAGATAGGTGTTGTAAGGAACCTCAAGCTTATCTTAGTGGATTCAGTCCTAAAAAGGACAAAGTGGATTAGTTGAGAGATTATGCCACTCTCAGATACCACTATAAAAGTGTTTGTGTGATTTACTTTACCGCATTTAGTTTTCACCAAGCTTAATTATTTGTACACTGTCACTCTGCTCACTTGCTGAAACTAGCACTCTTTGAAAAGCACTTATCGTATAAAGACTTCGGCACTCTGTTTTTAAAGTACCAGTAAAACTCGTTACTGAAAAATAACTAGTACTTGCTGAGAAAGTTAAGTATCAGCAAACTCATTACTGAAAAGTAATAAGCACTTGCTGAGAAAGTTTTTAAACGACGAAAGTTTGAAAAGACTATTCACCCCCCGCCCCCTAGTCTTTTTTGTTGTTTAAAGGGACGAACAAGTGGTATCAGAGCTGGAGGTTCTTTAACCTTTAGCACTGAACCTAGATCCCCTTAGGTGCTTTCCGTAAATCACTCTCACTTGATCAGTTTGGTAGTCTTTTGCTGACAGGATGTCTTTAGGAGACGCTCCCTTGCTGAAGCTGGAAACTATGAAAAATGGCGAAACAACATGATGCTACATCTTCAGGCCATTAGTGATGAAATGGTCACTGTCATAAATGATGGACCTATCAAGATCACTAAACTTGAGAGAAGTTCTCCTCACAAAACCACAGAAGCTGGTAAGGAAACTATCTTAGGTGAACCAGTCGATACTGTCGTTCCAAAACCAAGTGAGGAATGGACTTCCGATGAAGCCAAAAGATTCCGTCTTGATGGCCAAGCAAGAAACATCATCATTCGATCAACTCCGGATACTATACAGTGCAAACTGTGGGGTGCCAAAACTGCTAAGGAAGCTTGGAAAATGGTTCAAGATATTTGCGCTGGATCTGATAAAACCAAGGAAAACAAACTCGAAGTGCTTAAGTTAAAGTTCCAGAACTTTAAACAAGGTACAAATGAGTCACTGGAAGACTTGGATTTCAGATTCACAACTCTAGTTAGTGAGATGGCTGCCTTAGGAGTTGGAAATCTCTATTCAAATTCTGAGAAGGTGAAAACCATTATTAGAAGTCTGAACCAAGAGTGGATCCATACGCAGAATTTCTATTATAATCAAGGAATGCCAAATATCACACCTACAGAGTTGTTCTCTCATCTTGCTACTGTCAACTACGAGACAAAGCAAACAGAAAATGTGTTTGCTGAAAAATCGCAAAACATTGCTCTTGCTGCAAAGCCGTCATCTTCTGAAAGAAAGAATGATAAAGAGCCTGATGATGAAAATGCTTTAGTTGTTAAAAAAATGAAGAAATTCATCAGTAAGGAACTTGAAAGGCGAAAAGCAAAAGAGAAGCTGAAAAAACATCTTGGTAACAACTACCATAAATACAAGAATGAGACTAGCTCGCTGAACAAGCAAGCTCATCAAACAAATTCTTCTGAAGAACCAGCAGTTGGGAACGATCTCTGTTTTTATTGCAAAAAGCCTGGACACTTCAAAGCAAATTGTCCTTTGCTGAAAGGTAAATCTGCTGAAAAGAAAAAGAAGTTCAAAAGGGCTTTGATTGCTGAAGAAAAGAAAAAGCTTCAAACAAAAATCGATGCGCTGTGCATTGATACTAGCTCTGAAGACAGTGAGGTAGAGAGCTCAGACACTGAAGCAGAAGAAGCCACTTTTGATGTAGAGATTGGCAAGGAAGTATGTGGAATAGCTATGGAAGCATATCCAGATGTGTCAAACTACGAATTCTGCCTCATGGCCGGTCAGGTAAACAGTCCTACCTCTGACTCTAACTCAGAAAGTGAAGATGATATTGACCTAGATAGAATTCAAGGAGAAATCGAAAGATTTGAGAAAACTCTGAGCAAACAGCAAGAGAAACTAAAGAATGCTGCAACTCTGACCAAACAAACTACTGAAAAGTATGTGTTGGTCCCTTTAAACAACAAGAAAAGACTAGGGGGGGGGGTGAATAGTCCTTTCAAACTTTTGTCGTTTAAAACTTTCTCAGCAAGTACTTATTACTTTTCAGTAATGAGTTTGCTGATACTTAACTTTCTCGGCAAGCGTAAGTTACTTTACAGTAGCTTGGTTTGCTGATACTTAAAATCAGAGAGCGGAAGTCTTTGAAACAATAAGTACTTTTTCAGCAAGTAAAGGTTTCAGCAAGTGAGGTGAGTGACTGTGTACAGACAGATATAATTTGTTGAAAGCTAAATACAGTAAGTAAATCACACAAACACTTTTATAGTGGTATCTGAGAGTGGCGTAATCTCTCAACTAATCCACTTTGTCATTTCTAGGACTGAATCCACTAAGATATGATTGAGGTTCCTTACAATCTCCTATCTAAAGCGATTCAACAGACACCAAAGCACACTTGCTTCGTATCCAACCTAAATTAGAGAACTCAACCTTGTTCTCCACCAAACTTGGTACTTTTAATCAGCAAAACTATGCTCGATTAAGTTCCCCCTGAATATCACGCCTGAAAGGGTGTATTTTCAGTTAGAGAGTTTTGGGGTGAGATGACTGAATTATAACTTATTCAGTTACAACAAGTAATCTAAGAAACACAACTTGGAATACTTTGCAATAAACAAGTTTGATTGTTTCTGGTGTCAAGACTCGTTCTTGTTCGAAAGAAAGAACACTTAACTAATTTCTTAGCCGAGTTTGTTCTACTTCTTCACAAGTAGCTTTTTCAAGCTTTAAGTCTTGGAACGGATCAATGGCAGTAAGAGTGTTTGAAGGTTTTTGAGTTTTTAAGCACAAGTGAGAGTTTGATCACGTTGTTGACACACTTCAACTCTTTGCCGGATGACCTCTATTTATAGTGCAAGTAAGGAGCCGTTTGAATTTCAAATCCTAAGGCTTGTGTTCCTTAACATGTCACTATCTTGCTTTTTGTACTTTCAGCAGCGACTCTGTTTGTCTTCTAGTCTTCATGTCCTTCGTGTGTAAGCTTTCCATTAAATGCACATTTGAATAGAATTCAAACAGTAACATTGGAGCGCAAATTCACGTACATTCAGCAAGAGGTCACATATGTTTATCAGCAAGTGGTCAGTCTCAGTTTCAGCAAGCACAACCTACTCTGTCTTTCAGATTTTCACTTATGCAATGCTGTTTCTGAATATTCCACTTTCTGAGCAACACGTGCCTTACCAGCCTTCAGCAATCTTCAAGTCTTCAAGTCTTCGATTTCTTCAAGTCTTCAGATTCTTCAAAAGTCTTCAAGATTCTGACCGGTTTCTTATTTGCTTCAATAATTTGTTTGTAATAAACAAAATATATCTTCAGCAAATGCTTCAATAGGTTATTTTCTTTTCAGAAAATAAGATACATTAAAGCTAAGCATCAATAAGATATTTTCTTTTCAGAAAATAAAATACATCATACGCAAAAGAAATAACTTATCTAACACCTAACTAAGTCATCAACAAACGTTCCTCTTTTATAATGTCCTTAAAAATTCTAAATTCCTATGGACCTTAAGAGTACTAGTTACTGGACTTTCCTTAATTTAGCATGATAAATTGCTCATCAAAATTACAAGTTTCCTAACAGTATGTTTTGCTAAAAGAAGAGTCAGAAAAGAAGGATGCTGAAATATTGCATCTCAAGAACTTGATTGTTGAAGCTACAGAGAAGAATTCTCAAATGGCAATAGAATTGGAAGAGTATCAGTCCTTGATGACAGTGTTTTTTACACTATCATTCGGGTCTTTTTCACCAATTTAGCTATCCTCTTGCATGCATTTTAGTGCATTTTGTTAGAATAGTGTCACGTTTCCATTTCTTTTGTTATTTTCAGGTTTTAGGTGAAAATCGCGCTTTTGGATATAAATCATGGTGAAACAATGATGTTTTGGTGCAACGAGATCACCCGTGGTGTGTCAAGGAGTACCGTGACGAGTTTCCAGACCAAAAGACTAAGTTTCGGGGCTCAAAACCGTGCCAAGGGCCGAAATCGAAGATCCGGAGGAACAAAATGGCACGGGCAACTCTCTGCCTGTGCCAGGCGCACCGCCGCGTATCGGGCGATCCGCCGCGTATCGGGCGATCCGCCGCATGCCTGCCGACAGCAACTATATATATTTTCAAAAGCTGCGAATTTTCATATCTTTCATCATAATTTTGCAGATATAAACCCTAGAGATTGTTCTGGGTATATTTTCTCTTAGAACTATTGTTTCTTAGCGATTTTGGAGCTAGAGTAGAGATTTGGACATCAATTGATCTCACCTTGCTAGATCTTTGTGAGTTTAGCAATTCACCGGAGATTGACAACCTTTGGTGGTAACTTTGTATCTCACAATTTCTGTTATTTTATCTTTCATTCAACATGTTTTCATTCATTATTGCTTTGATTATGATTGTTGATTGCGTTATTGATATGAGTAGCTAAGCATCTAGTTGGTGATAGTATGTAAATTCGTAGCTAGGGTTCATATTATGCATGATTGAGTTTCTGAGTCTTTTACTTGTTTAATTATCTTAATTCGATTCTTTGATCCGACTAAGCCAATATCTTCGTATGAAAGTCCAATTCTAAAGTTGCTTGCTGAAATACAAGAAATAAAAAAGATGAAAATCAATTTCAAATCTTATGCTGATGCAAGTAATACGTTGATTGAACTAAACTCTTATCTGAGAGATCCATCTCAGAAAGAAGGTTTAGGTGCAACGTATGAAGGTGATGATGTAATAATCTTGAGTAAAGACAAATCACCAATTACCTTTGTATGTGCAACTGATAGTGGTCAACCAGAACTCTATCAGATTGGTCAATCTAAGGTTGCTAAAATATGCAATCAAGTACCTACGACCATAAAGCCCGCTGTTGCTACTCAAAGTAACAAGACTTTAAAAGGAAAACAGGTTGCTGAAAAGCAAACTGTTAAGAAAAAGGATGTTGTAAAGCATTCCGCCAAACAAGTTGCTGAAAAGCAATTTGTTAAGTCAAAAGGAAAGATTACTAAAAGTAACCAGAAGACCTTTGCTGACAAACCTGAATCAAGTAAGGTTGCTGAGACAAAAGCTCAGCATTCTCCAAAAAGTGGACTTGGTTTCAAAACCAAGCAAAGTCAACTTTTTCAAAACCAAGCAAGGATACTTCAAAGAGATGAATAAAACCAAGCCTAAGAGTTCTGACAAAACTCAAAACGCTAGGACTAGAAGGAACCTTGCCAGAAAAGAACTTACTGAAAAGTATATTCAGCAAAAAGGTCAACCGAGCAAGACACCACATCAGAAAGTGGATTTGATTACCAATAATCAAAAGTCTTTCGGCTCAAAACCTTCTAGTTCCTCAGCAAGTAGAAAACAAGTCAAAGTTGAAAAACTCAAGACTTGGGTTTCCACTGGACACTTTCTTGAACATGTTAATGGACATCCAATATTGGATAATTAACTTGTTTGCTCTTGATTGTGCAGACTTCAGCCACGGAGACAAACAATGCAATTTGGCACTTTGACAGTGGTTGTGGAAAGCACATGACGGGCAACAAGAAAAACCTTATAAACTATAGACGGTGGTCTAAAGGTCCAACAATAAGTTTTGCTGGTGGAGGCTTTGGTTCTACTAAAGGTTATGGTAACGTGAAGTTAGGATGCATTACCATTTCGAGAGTTCTTTATGTCAAAAATCTTAAGTTTAACCTTTTCAGCATGAGTCAATTCGCTGATAAAGGATACTTCATCAAAATCAAAAGTGATGAATTTAAACTTATAGACTTTGAGACAAAGAAGGTTATTATGGTTGCTAGAAGATCAGGAGGTTTGTATACTGTAGATTGGTCTTCAGCAATCGTTGAGAAATGCCTTGTCTCAGATCATGATTGCCTTGCTGAAAAAGCATGGTTATGGCATAAACGAACAAGTCACCTAAACTTCAAGACGCTGAATAAGCTGTCTAAAAAGGCACTTGTAGTTGGATTACCTAAGGTTACTTTCAAGAAGGATGGTGTTTGCAATGCATGTCAGCAAGGAAATCAAACCAAATCTTCTTTTAAGAACAAGGCAGTATCGTCAACTACAAAACCTTTACAACTCTTGCACATGGACTTGTTAGAATCTTCTTCAACAAGCTATGCTGGTAAGAAGTATGGTCTGGTGGTGGTAGATGACTATTCAAGATTCACTTGGGTAGTATTTATCAAAGACAAGTCTGAAACAAGGATTGAAATACCTAACTTGTTGAACAAGCTTGAAGTCATGAAAAATGACAAGGTAAAAGTCATTAGAACAGACCATGGTACTGAGTTTGTAAACCAGTACATAACTGAGTATTGCACTTCCAAAGGCATACAACATCAGTTATCCTCAGTAAGGACACCACAACAAAATGGTGTTGCTGAAAGGAAGAATCGTACCCTTAAGGAAGTAGCCAGAACAATGCTTGCTGACACTGAAATAAGTGAAGCTTATTGGGTTGAAGTGATTAATACTGCCTGTTATACTCATAATTGATGTTTGATAACTAAGGATTACAACAAAACTCCCTATGATTTATATGTTGGAAGACCTCCTAACATCACCCATCTAAGAGTATTTGGTTGCAAATGCTTTGTTCTTAACAATGGTAGAGAATACTTAAGAACATTCCAACCAAAGGCAGATGAAGCGATATTTCTTGGTTACTCCTTGCGTAGTAAAGCTTATAGAGTTTACAACAAAAAGGCACAAAAGATCGAAGAATCTGTGCATGTTGTATTCTATGAAAAGTCACAAGGAGTTCTTGCTGAAGAAGAAATATCAGATTGTATGAAGAAGTTACTAATACACGAGCAAAGAACTGAATCTGATGTTAGGAAAGTCAAATCAATTGAACTAAATGATGATTCTGACAATGGCTCTCCTCCCCCGAGTCATGACAAGATAAAAATAGTTCATGATAAAGAATTTCCAGCAAAAGACGCGGTTGCTCCAGATGTTGCTGAAACTATGCAACTTCCTGTGCCTGCTGACGAGTTACCTCAAACCAGCAATGCTGAACAAGCAGTTGCTGATGAACCAATCTCAGCAGAGAGTCACATATTGAAGAGTCACATGCTGAAGAGCAAACTTATCCAGATCCAAAGAGCAGAAAACCTGTTAATAAATGGATTAGAGATCATCCCTCTACGGATATGATTGGTGATATTGACAAACGCCAAGTGACTAGATCCAGAGTATCTACTAATCAAGAACTTGCTGAAGAAGCAAATGTCATAGAAGTAGAAGCTTTGTTCTCTTGCTTTGTTTCAGAAATTGAACCCAAGACCATAGAAGAAGCTTGAAAGCATTCTGAATGGATCAAGGCAATGCAAGAAGAACTGGGTCAATTTGAAAGGAACAAAGTCTGGAAACTTGTACCCCTTGCTGAAGGAAAGAAAGCAATTGGTACAAAGTGGGTGTTCAGAAACAAGCTGAGTGAGTCTGGAGAAGTAACAAGGAACAAAGCACGTTTAGTTGCTCAAGGTTACTGTCAGACTGAAGGCTTGGACTATGATGAGTCTTATGCTCCAGTTGCAAGATTGAATGCAATTAGGCTTTTCTTAGCCTTTGCTGCTCACAATGACTTCATTGTTTATCAAATGGATGTTAAAAGTGCATTCCTAAATGGTGAACTTGCTGAAGAAGTCTACTTGGAACAACCCCCTGGCTTTGAACTTCCCTCAGAAACCAAGATGGTATACAAGCTTCAGAAAGCTGTATATGGTCTAAAGCAAGCACCAAGAGCTTGGTATGATACCTTAGCTAAGTTCTTGCTGGACAATGGTTTCAAGAAAGGTGAAGTTGACAAAACCATATTTACCATGAACCATGATGGTAAAATACTCTTAGTCCAGATTTATGTGGATGACATAATATTTGGATCTAAGGACAAGCAACTTTGTGATGATTTTGCCAAACTCATGACAAACATGTTTGAAATGAGTATGATGGGTAAATTGAATTATTTCCTAGGATTGTGATGAACGTGTATTTTACACTTTCATTCGAGTCTTTTTTCACCAATTTAGCTATCCTCTATGTTAATTTAGCTATATTTTAGTGCATTTTATTAGAATAGTGTCACGTTTCCCTTTAGTTTTTATTTTACAGGTTTTGGGTGAAAAACGAGGTTTTCCGGACAATTATATTGAAGTGGATGAGGAATTGTTGTTCCGAATGCATTTTTGGAGTATCTAGAAGATTCCAGATAGGATTTGAAATCTAGGGGTCGATTCTGAAGGATAAAAGGTCACTAGAAGGCAAAAACCGAGTCCGAAAAGGAAAAGAAATCCAAAAATGCGTCGAAAACGCGTCACCTGCCGACTGGAGGTCCCGGGCGATTCGCCCGGGACGTGGGGCGGTTCGCCCCACACCAGGTGATTCGCCCGGTGTGTGGGGCGACTCGCTCCACACGTGCCGAACCTCTATATATAGTTGCTAAGTTTCTCCGTTTTTTCATACTTTATCAGACTTTTTTCATATCTTTCTTATTAGTTTTAGGGGAGAATTCTCCAGAGCCTGTTCTGGGAATTCTTAGCATAGGAGACACTTTTTCTTATCGTTTGGAGCTTGTGAGATAGCGGTTCTTCGGAGATTGACAACCTTCGGTAACATTGTATCTTACAGTTTTTCTATTCATATTTATTTATCTTTCAACATGTTTTCATTCAATCTTGCTATTATTTCTGTTGATTGCATGCCATCTATGAGTAGCTAAATTGATCGTTGGTGATAGTATGTGATTTCTTAGCGAAGGGTTAATAATTATGCTGATGGCGGTAAAGCGAATCAGACTTTGAGTTATTGCTTTATTTCTTTGATCTATCTAGCCCTCTATCTTCGTAGTGTTGAATAATAACGGAACACATTGGACAATTCATTGATCAAAGATCTCTATGCAAAACGATCGGGTACTTCATGCATGATTATTAACCTGCTATGCTTTGAATGATCATACTATCACTAACTTCCATTATCTTGATAAGAAAACCTGTGCTAAGTCGTCTCTTGATTTTATAGTTTAAGTTAAATTAGATAAAGCTAGTTATAGTCCTTAGAGATCGACACTCGATGTTATTTTACTGCTACACTACGGTTTTCGTTGTAGTTGTGAATTGCCTTTGGCTAAATACAAATTTATTTGATTAATTAGAATCTGACAAATTCTGGTTCATCAAATTGGCGCCGTTGCCGTGGACTATACTCCTTTTTTTTCTGTTTAGCTTATTTATATTTTCAGCATTCAATTCCTAGTTTTAGTTTTTTTTTAGTTTTTTTCTATTTAATCTCTCTGATACTCTCTTTCTAGCTTGTTACAGATAGTGTATGCGACATACACGATCTAGGGGAACACCGCTTGCTGATTCAATTGCTGAAATCGACAGAGTCTACCACCAAAGAAGGCGACTACTTCAAAGACGTGAACTAGAGGAAATAGAGGATACCGATTTCTCTGAATCTCTGCACAGTCTTTTCAAGGAAATCGACGGAATGGCAGAAGCTAGACCACTGAAAGCATGGGTTCAACCATCCAAGGACCGTATGAGGGGACCGGCGATTGTTCTTTCGTCTGCAACTCGTGATCTAGAAATCAAGAACCACGCGTTCCAACAACTTCCGAGGTTCTAAATGGCTTAGCAAGGGAAGATGTGATGGGGTACTTGCACGATATCGATGATTTCGTCAACCAACTCCCACGACCCGGAGCTGAAATAACAACGGATGAGTTGAGGATGAAGGTTTTTGCTATGGGGCTTGGTGACAGAGCCAAGTCATGGTTGAATTCTCTACCGGCGGGCTCGCTGGACACTTGGGAGAAGGTTTTTTCAGCTTTCATGGAAAAATACTTCCCTCACACCTTGACTACCGCGCTTAAGGCGCAAATCACTCGGTTCAAAAAAGACTATGATGAGACCATCTACACCGCGTTTGAGAGGTTCCAAGACCTCATGAACAAGTGCCCTCACCATGCTTTTGAACTTTCGGATCTCGTCCAACACTTCTACAATGGACTAACCTTTGAGAACCAACAAGTGGTGGATTTCCAATGCCGTGGCAATATTTGGAAGGAAACCGCGGAAGCCGTCTGGGCGGTTTTCGAAAGGCTTGCTAAGGGTTCGCAATTCAAGGATCCAAGAGCAATGGTTAGGAGACGTGGACCTGAAGCTCCACCTACTCAAGAGGCCCCTATGTATGGGGGGAATGGAGATCGATTCGAGTGCTTTATCAACGAGTTGAAACAAGTCCTCAAGAACTCCGCAGGAACAGCTATGTCAAACGAAGTTTGCCGAATATACAAGAACTATGGGCATGGAGCTCATATGTGTAGATCGGAGCTTGCATATGATGATGGCAATTGGGTTCAAGGAGGCGAAGAGGAAGCCTTTGCTACGGAATTTGGTACTCAAGAAGTTAGCTACGGACAAGATGGTAGGAATCGTCGAGGTGGATTTTGGAGAAGAGGATTCCGAAACAATCAAGGATATGCACCGGCTAGCCAAACTTATGGCCCTAACCAAGACCGTAGTAGGCTTAACTATGGTAATGATCACTGCGAAAATCCCGCTCCGAAAGAGCAACCGAAGTCGAAGATAGCTCTACTGATGGAGAACTTACAAAAGATGGTTGATCACACCCAAAGTTTTCTCAAACGTTATGAAGAAGATTCTGAGAAGACTAGGGCAAGGCTTGATCGATTGGAAGAAAGCACTAGGCTTGCCCATCAAAAGATGCAAGAGTTGATTGACCGAGGAGCAAGTAGGGAGCAAGGGAAGCTGCCTAGCAACACTGAGAAGTCGATGTCCATTACCTTAGTGGGTGATCTTCCGGTTGAAATCACCATCAAGAAGGTTGCTAAGTGCGAGTGTTGCAAGGATAAAGAACCCCCACTAGCCAAGGAAGAAGAGAAGGACCTTGGTTCTGATGAGAGTGAGAAGGAGCAAGAGGATCCCGAGCCAGTCCCTCAAAGTTTCGATGTTAAGGTCGGGATTGGCGAACTTGAAGATGTCCGTGCTACACTAGATACGGGATCCTTTTCTAATGTGCTCCCAATGAATGTGTTTGAGAAGAGTAGTCTTGGGAAACTATCTGAGCATAAGGCTATTGTGCAATTGGCAAATGGATCCTTTGTGAGATCCGAAGGCGTTGTGAAGAACGTATTGGTTAAGATTGGTGAAGCATCTGTGTACACCAATTTTGTAGTTATGTCGGCGTCTACACCTGGGATGGGGGATGTTGTTCTCTTGGGGTGAACGTTCTTGACTAAACTACGCTCCGTGATAGACATCTACCGAAGGACTTGCACCATTGAGGTGGATGGCAAGCGACATGTGTTGCGAGCCATATCTGATCCACCTGATCACTTCAATGCTTCTCACACGATTAACTATTGTGGTCTTGCTGTCTATATGTTCATTCTTATTCACAGGTTCGTGGCATGAGGAGAAGATCCATGAAGGGGAAGTCTAGTACCCTCAAGAAGAAGAGCTAGGCGCAATAAGGAGTCGAGTCAAAGACTATAAACAATGGCGCTATCCGGGAGACAACCCGGAGTTTTCATCGCTTTTTTACCGCTTTATTGCATGCATTCATACATTGAACAATTTGCTTTTCTTATGTGAATTTGTTCGTCTTTGTGTCGTTTGTGCTTATGTTTATGTTTGAGTGTTCTTTTTCGAGTGTTCTTAGTAAGGAGATTGGTTTTCGGGGTTTAAAAATCAAGTTTTTCGGAAATTTTCGTCTCCCCACCTCAGGAGGTGGGGGGCGATTCGCCCCGCACGGGGCGAATCGCCCCACACATGGGGCGAATCGCCCCGTGGTTCCAGCAAGAAGAAAAACAGGGGTCACCCCCCATTTTCCTCCATTCTCCATCTCTTTCACCTTCTTACTCCTAAACATCCCAAAAATTCAAAATTTCTTAAATCCTTCATAAAATCTTCAATTTTCCACCAAATTGTGTGTTCTTTAGTTTCAATCGAAGCCCATTACGTGCTCTTTCTTTTCATTCGAACAAATTTCTTCCTAGTTCATTCATTCTTCGGATTTGAGGTAATCTCATATGAACCCTAATTTTTCAAATTTGGGGTTTTTTTCATTTATGCTTCAATTAAGCTTATATGATGTATGGGTTGATGATTTGTGTGATTAGAAACGTTATTCACTATCAATTGCATATTCAATTATGCTTGGTTTGTTGGATTGAGAATTTTGCCTACTAGATATCTCTGTCTTAAGGTGCAATGTTTATTTTCCTTTCATTCCATGTTTAAACTTGTGTTTGTTGATGTGATAATGATGGGCATGATGGTAGAATGCATGATTGGTGAAGTTGAGGATTTGTGATGCTAGATTTTTTGCTACTATGGTATGAATTGAGCCTTATGATTTAAGGCTATTTGTTGTCTAGCAAGAGCATAATGTGATATGTGCATGTAGAAGTTACAATGATATGTTGCATGTTGAAATAGCTAGACTAGACATGGAGGTTTTTAGGAGTTCGATTGTTGTAGATATCACTCGTATGTTCACTCTTGCATTTGCATATGCATAAATCTGTTTTGTGTCATACAAGATACTAATTGCTGTTTGTAGGAATCATGGCTCCACGAGACAAGAAGAAAGCTGGCTCAAGCAAGAAGGGTAAGGGGGCAGCATCAAGCTCCCAACCTTCCCACGAGCTGTTCGAGTTGTCTCTAGCCGCAATCGATGTCCGGCAGAGGCTCGAAGCGGAGCTAGCTCAAGGTGGGCGATCAATTATACCGGACAGAAGGATAGACATTCCAGATGAATTAGCTCACAAGGCGGGGTACAGGACGCTCTCCCGTCTGGCGAGGAAAAGGAATTGGGGTTGGTATACTTCCAACCGATTCAAGGGGTACGATACGAGCCTCCTCCATGAGTTCTATGCTGGATACACTGATCTTGAGGAGAAGGAGGGGGTACTCGTTCGAGGCGTAATTGTGCCATGGACACCCGCCTCAATTTCTGCATTCATCCATTTAGGGGAACGGGAGTTCACCGGAAGCAACCACTCCTACGTGTATTCGAGGGCCACTAGGGGGATCGGAAGTGCCATCACAGGTGTGATCTGCAACAGGGAATATAGGTATCTAGATACCGGAGCACAACCTGGACGGATCCATCAGAGTGACCTTAGCATCGAGGCTAAGGAGGTTATGACATTCTGCATTTTCAACTTGATCCCTAGAATGAATGACACGTGGATACATCCGAATTATGCCGAGCTCCTCTACTGCTTGAGAAGAAGAAGAAGCCCTTCATTTTTCCGAGCTTCATCACAGCATATTGCAAATATCACGGGGTCGAGGACATTGATGAGGGGGATTGCGAGGTCGCTGCCCTTTCCCCTTCGACTATTGATGTGCAGGTGACTAGGTATCAAATGAAGAACCCCACAGTTGTTGTTGCTGATGTTGAAGCTTCCCCCCAATGGACTGATTCTGACAATGATAATGATTATGAGGATGAGGATGCTATGGATGACCGAGTTCCTATCCCGGATATTCCCTTTGTCCGTAGAGCACCACATGCACCGCCTCGAGTACCACAGGGGTCTCAAGGTTTTGACTTCTTTGATTTTCGGGCCCACTTCGATGCTAGTGTTGCAACCTTGACCACTACTGTCCACGGAATGCGACATGACCTTGATGGACACATTGCCCAGCGCAACCGCGATTGGGAGATGATTGAGGAGCATCGCCGGAATGAGAGGCAGATAATGTGGGAGCAGCAACAACTCATCCAGCAGCAACAGGATCTCCTTTCTGACATGTGGAGAGACTATTATGGGGATCACAATCCCGATAACTAGTTTTTTCACATGTCCGCTCTCAGCCGACCGAGGACAAACCGTTCGGTAACATCTAGTATCACTTTTTATTTACTCATTCTCTTTTGCTAGGGACTAGCTTAAGTTTCATGAGGGGGATGGGATGTGAACCATGATGTTAAGTATTGTTTGACTTTGTGTTAGTATCTTGTTTTTTGTTTGCATTTGCACGTTTACCGATTTCCTAGTATTTAGTTGCATACACTACATTCATCCTAGGATAGTCTTGCATGTTTTATGTGGAGTTTATTGCCAATTTTTTTGAACTTTTTTATTGGGTAGATTAACTAATTATGACATTAATCATATGCTTCATCTCTATGAATTTGTTTGAGGTTTTTCTCGCTTGGCTTGTCACATTTTTATATTGCACTTAGTTAAGCTTGGTAGTCTCGACATCACTTAGTGGTGTTTTCTCTACTGCGGTTCACGAAGGCCTTTATAATAGGATGATGCATGCTAGGGTCTTATGGGTGTTTTCCCGAGTAATTATGTACCTAAGAGGCAACAAGTCTTCACCTTGCTTTGAGATTGCTAAATGCCTAGGAAGGAGGTAGTGTGAGATTGTGTGATCCTTTGTCTGCAACCTATTCTTTCAAATAGGTTTGGGGAGGGGGTTACGCTGTCATTAGACTTGTTTTTCGATTTTTGAGTGTGTGTTGTGAGTTTATTTTCCTTTTTTCGTAAATTTTGTACTCCAACCTATTCTATCGAATAGGTTTGGGGAGGTTGTTTGTATGTCTTTTTAATTTCTTTTTCGTTATGCTACTGCTGGCTAAAAAAAAAAGAGAGAAAAAAAAGAGAAAAAGAAAAAATTCCAGAAAAAAAAGAAGGAAAAAATCTGGAAAAGAAAAAAAAAGAGAAAAAAGAAAAGACCCCAAAAAAGCAAAGAAGGGTCCAATAAAAAGAGAGCCAAAAAGCAGTTTAGCAAAGTGTTTGTCTCATTTTTCAATTCTTGTAATGTTCGTAATCGAGTTGTATTTTTTGTCTTTTGTTTGTTTGAGTGTCGTCTGTTCTAGACCACCCTCGTCCTGCCATTCAGGAAGTGGTGAATAGCGTAAGGCTTTGCTTGAGAGATGGGTAGAATAGGGTAGTGTTATCTTTTTTTAGGGAACCCTCCTTCGTTTGATGAGAGCCAGTATTGGTTCGACCTCTTTGAGGAAAAGTCTTAACTTGGTGAACAGTAGTAAGTCCTCAGTTTCATAGGCACGGGACAACCGTTCGTGTTTTAGCATGCTTCATTACGTCGTCACTGACTAGGTCCAGGTAGAGAATGTTACGAGAGACTATCTTGCTTGACATAAGTGCTTATGTGAATGTGTATGAGTCAATCGAGGCATTCTTCAACCTATATTCTTGTTATGATTTGTATGGTTTTTATTCATATGTTTTTTGATAGATTCAATAGATTAGTTCATTTCATTTGGCATGAGACTCCATTTTTTGTGTTGCATTGTTTTTTTTTTTTTTGCATTAGAGTCTAGCTTAGTTGCTTGAGGAGAAGCAAAGGTTCGGTTTGGGAGTTTGATGAACGTATATTTTACACTTTCATTCGAGTCTTTTTTTCCACCAATTTAGCTATCCTATATGTTAATTTAGCTATATTTTAGTGCATTTTATTAGAATAGTGTCACGTTTCCCTTTAGTTTGTATTTTACAGGTTTTGGGTAAAAAAACGAGGTTTTCCGGGCAATTATATTGAAGTGGACGAGGAATTGGTGTCCCGAAGGCATTTTTGGAGTATCTAGAAGATTCCGGATAGGATTTGAAGTCTAGGGGTCGAGTCTGAAGGCTAAAAGGTCACTAGAAGGCAAAAACCGAGTCCAAAAAGGAAAAGAAATCCAAAAACGCGTCGAAAACGCGTCACCTGCCGACTGGAGGTCCCGGGCGATTCGCCCGGGACGTGGGGCGGTTCGCCCCACACCAGGCGATTCGCCCGGTGTGTTGGGCGACTCGCCTCACACGTGCCGAACCTCTATATATAGTTGCTCAGTTTCTCCGTTTTTTATACTTTCTCAGACCTTTTTTCATACCTTTCTCATTAATTTTAGGGGAGAATTCTCCAGAGCCTCTTCTGGGAATTCTTAGCATAGGAGACACTTTTTCTTATCGTTTTGGAGCTTGTGAGATCGCGGTTCTTCGGAGATTGACAACCTTCGGTAACATTGTATCTTACAGTTTTTCTATTCATATTTATTTATCTTTCAACATGTTTTCATTCAATCTTGCTATGATTTCTGTTGATTGCATGCCATCTATGAGTAGCTAAATTTATCGTTGGTGATAGTATGTGATTTCTTAGCGAAGGGTTAATAATTATGCTGATGGCGGTAAAGCGAATCAGACTTTGAGTTATTGCCTTATTTCTTTGATCTATCTAAGCCCTCTATCTTCGTAGTGTTGAATAATAACGGAACACATTGGACAATTCATTGATCAAAGATCTCTATGCAAAATGATCGGGTACTTCATGCATGATTATTAACCTGATATGCTTTGAATGATCATACTATCACTAACTTCCATTATCTTGATAAGAAAACCTGTGCTAAGTCGTCTGTTGATTTTATAGTTTAAGTTAAATTAGATAAAGCTAGTTATAGTCCTTAGAGATCGACACTCAAGGTTATTTTACTGCTACACTACGGATTTCGTTGTATTTGTGAATTGCTTTTGGCTAAATACAAATTTATTTGATTAATTAGAATGTGACAAATTCCGGTTCATCAGATTGCAAGTCAAGCAACTAAAAGATGGAATATTCATAAATCCAGCAAAGTATGCAAAGGAAATGCTCATAAAGTTCAGGATCAGAGAGGAAGAAAAACCTGAAAAGATCCCTATGAGTGTTGGTACCAAATTGGGCTATAGAAAACAAGATAAGAGTGTTGATGAACACAAGTATAGGAAGCTCATTGGTTCTTTGATGTATTTAACAGCAAGTAGACCTGACATTCAGTATGTTGTTTGTGTTTGTGCAACATTCAAATCTGATACAAGAGAATCACACTACAAAAAGGCACTTAAGATACTGAAATATGTCAAAGGTACAGTCAATGTTGGATTATGGTATCCTAAAGATTCTGGATTGGAATTGGTTGGTTATTCTGATGCTGATCATGGAGGATCAACTCTTGATAGAAAAAGTACTTCTGGAACTTGTCAGTTTCTAGGTACTAGATTAATATCATGGTTCAGCAAGACGCAAACCTGTGTTGCCAATTCATCTACTGAATCTGAGTACATTGCGGCTGGTTGTTGCACAGCTCAAATCCTATGAATTCAGCAACAATTAAGAGATTATGGTATTTCTGCAAAGAAAACACCAATCTTTTGTGATAATACAAGTGCTATTGCTATCACGCAAAATCCTAAGTTCCACTCAAGGACAAAGCACATTGATAGACATCACTTCATTATAGATCATGTGGAAAAAGGAGACATTGAGGTTGTGAAAGTAGGTACTGATGATCAACTGGCTGACATCTTTACCAAGCCCCTACAAGATAATAGGTTCGCAATGCTTAGGTATAACCTTGGATTGATTGAACTACCTCAATAGTAAGGGATACATTTGGTAGATTGCTGAAACAGGCATTCAACAAGCCAAAGTATGCTTACATGTATAATGTCCCTCCACTGATTTCTTCTAAAAATAAATGATAGTTCACTAATCATTGCTGAAACAGGCATTCAACAAGTAATTCCTTCAAACCGGGTATTTGTTAGGAAACTTGATCACTTGTTGAGACGGGTACTCAGCAAAAGAAAAAACTTTAAAGATTGTTGAAACTGGCATTCAGACAATAAAAGATACTGAAACAAGTATTCAAGTATCTAAAGAAAAATCTGAGACGGGAACTCAGCAAAGAGCAAGAATACTTCTCGGATTTTACCTAAGGATATCTCAATATAAAAAGAATTTGCTGAGACGGGAACTCAGAAATGTCTTTTAAACTCAAAGAAAAATGAGATATTTTGATTAAGGGGGAATTTTCAGCAAATACAAGGCTTGTTACCTAAAAAGGTAAGTGCCAATGTCAATTTGTCCAAAATCGCTGAAAAGATTCTCATTTACTTCAGCAAGAAATTAGTGTTAGAGTAAAAAGGATCAAATCCCGTGAATCAAGGTAAAATCAATTTGTGACGTTAATCGTGGCACAGATAAACTCGCTGTTAATCATGACATGAAATACAATCGTGACCATTGATTTTAAAGCAGTTTTTGATCCAACGGTTGAGATTACAAAGAGAAAGTATGCTCTGACGGTTTTTGTTAGTGGACCACTATGCATTTAATGCAAAGGCTCCACTAACACAGATGAATCTCTGTTTTACCCTTGCTGAGAACTCAAAACCATTGAGCTTCTCACACAACAGAGATACTATATAAATGAAGAGTTAGAGAAAGACAAAATTCTTTAACTCACATTTCTTTTCTCTGCAATTTCTCTAGCCTGTGCTCTGAATTCACTGTACCTCCGGTCAAAAAGAAAAACTCTCTTTTTCGTACAACCCCCTTACTATATAAGAGATGGCTCCTAAGAGACAATCATCTAAGACCTCAAAGTCATCTAAAGCAGACAGTGCTGGAAAAAGCACTACTCCGGTTGAAATTCCGGCAACCAACACAGTGAAAATTGTGTTGAAAAACGAACGAGTAACCGAAAGACCCATGCCGCCTGCATATCTCGACACTGCAAAGCGTGAGCAGATGATGCAGTGGGGCGGATTTTCCAAGGAGAAGTACATTAGATACTTCTATGAACAAGAACTGGACGAAGAAAATGAAGAGGCGTTGAACCTTATTAATCAACAAGGCCTTCTTTTCTTCATTACTGCTCGCACTAAGAAAGTGAGCATGTTGAATACAATGGAGTTCTACAATAATGCAGAAATCCAAACCCTTACTGACAGATAAGGAGTCACTGAAAAAGTGATTTCTACCTCAGTTCAAGGTGTGCAAATCATCCTGAAATGGATTGATTTAGCAAACATCTTTCAGATTCCAACTACTGGAACTGAAGATGACATCACTGCCACTGATGAAGAAATTGAAGCCTTCTACAGTGATGTCAGAAACGAAAAGATGAAGAAAGGAGAGATTGCTCCCGTGACTTGGACATCAAAGCACGTAAAGAGGAAGCATCTTTGCCATTCGCTTGGTCTGGTAGCTCTGCTACTAATCAAAGTCTAAGACTCCCAAGTTGGAGGAATTGACCAAGTTGGCTTGAGAAGATGGTCATTTCTGATGCATATCCATGAGAATAAAACTGAGCTCAACTGGGCTAAGTACATTTTCAACAAACTTGTTGATTGTGTTACTAAGTTCAAGGTAAAGGCTGAAGACAATACAGTCTCACCTACGTTTCTAGTGATGTATGGATTGAAAATATGCTACATCCTTGAACACTTCAGGATTCAGCTAAGAAACTCATTGCCAATTAAGAAATCAGTATGCAATGTGGGAAGAGCCTTCTACAAGCAGAATGGACCTAAGCTTGCTGACAAGAAGTCAAAGAAAACAACAACTGCAAATGTTGTAAATGTTGGTCAGCAAGATAGGTATCCAACAGGTGCAAATGTTGCTGAGACTAATAATCAGTCCATGAATGCAACAGCTGCAGATGTTGATCAACAAGGTAAGTGTACAACAGCTGCAAATGTTGCTGAAAATGCAATAGCTGCAAATGTTGCTACTGAAGCCACTGCGGTTGCTGAAACTAATGCACCCAGTGAGAAATCTATGAAGAAAAAGTGGAAAGCTGATGATGACACTCAAACTGCAGCGTCATCAGCTGACCCTATTCCCAAGAAGAAACGGACAAAGATTTACCCAAGAAAGAAAACAACGACACGTAAGTCCAATCCAATTGTCCATGATCTATCACATGATGCTCCAGTGGTTGCTGAAACGCAAGCCACTGTAGTAGATGTTGTTGAAGTGTTTGCAGAAGCCTTCAACAATGTTGAAGTGTTTGTAGAAGCCTTCAACAATCAACCTAACGTTGATACATCTGCTGATACAAGACCACATTGCAGTGGAAATGAAATTCCTGCCCAAGTCCTCGATATCTACATTGTTGATAATCCTGATGACAGCACTCTGGAACCAGAAAGTGATATTGCTGCAGACTTGAGAAGAGTGGCACTTGCCGACAATGTTGCTGAAGAGATATATGTTGAACAAGCAACTAATCCGGTCCCAGAAATTGTTGAAGCTGCAATTGCTAAAGAACCACTTGCTGAGACTGCAATGATTCAAGTCCCAGACGTTGCTGAAACACAACAAGAGACAGTATTTGACGACGCATCTCAAGATGCCGAGAATATTAGACCTAGTTCACCTTTGACCTCTATTGACAAAGTTCAACTGGTGATGACTGACCTAAGCCAGCAAATGGACTTGGAGATTGAAGACAACTCCAACAAGTCAGTAGACATTTTTATGACAAGCAGTGAACTAAAAGGTCAAGATGTCTCTGCTCAACTTGTCATTTCAGAGACAAGGGAGATTGCTGAATTTGCACAGCCTTCTCAAATAGAGCACGAAAAGAAGTCTGCTGAAGAACAAGTCCCAGATAATGAAGCTGCTATCATTAGGAGTGAGTCACCACCTGCCCTTCTTCAGCAGGTAGTTAACTCAGATATAAGCAAAACTTCACTATCTGAAACTCTATCTTTTGCTGATATAATTGTATCCTTACAGACTTCTCAAGATACAAGTCAGAAGATTGCTGAAACTTCTACACCAGAATCCACAACTCCTGTTCAGCAGGTAGATGAACATTTTGGTAAATCTACTAAGTTTGAAAACTTAGTACTTGTATCTAATATAAATTTTTTTCAGGATGAACAATTCAAGGATGTTGCCCAAGCTCCTGAAGCAATGGAAATAGTACCAGCACAACTTAGTGTGCAATATGAGCATGCTGAACATCAGCAGGTAAATCATGTTACAGTTTTAGACTCTAAAACTATTTTCCAAAACCTTCCTGAACTTAATTTTATTTTCTTTCAGGCTCAAAAGGAGACCACTGAAGTGGTTCACATCACTGAAGATCTTGAAGTTAGTTCAAAAGAACTCTACTCAAACTTCAAAATGAATACCTTGACCAGAGTTGCTAAGTCTGTCAGCAACTGGTAACGGTACATAAGGATGGATTTCTCTGATCTTCACCTTCATCTGTCCAATGAGAAAAAGAGAATCTCTTTATTGAGACTCGAGACATTTGTACACTCAATACTTCCAGAAGAGCTTACATATTCTCAGCTAATGAGCTCAAGTCTGATTGCTCTAATCAGAGAAAATATGAAAGAAAAATTTAAGAGTGCCTCTCCAGCTGAACAAGCTGTGATGCTCAAGGGTTCCTTTGTACCCGTGGTGGCTGATCCCCACAAAATCAATGAAGAAGAGGAAGTTACAAGTGCTTCTATGTACAAACATCTCGAGTTAGTCATACTAACGGACGATGATGAAGAAGAAGAGGATGAAAATATCCCAAAGGATACCAGTGATGATGATGAAGGAAAAAGTTCCAAGGACAACAAGGACGATGATGATGATAATCAAGGTCCTAGTCCTGATGCTGGTGGAGTTAAACTCACAGTTGCTGAGACTGAAAATCAAAATACTGAGAATCAGCAAGCTGACCAAACTCACAGTCAACATCAAGAATCCACTCCTGCTCCTGTTGAGACAAGTACTCAAGCAACTGAACAAGTTGCTGAAACTGAAGAAGAGTACGCCAGAAAGCGTGTTGAAATGCACTTAGGCAAAACTAAGCTTCTGATGCCGAGTTAGCTTTACTCGAAGCCAAGGTCACTGATCCAAACCTTGAAGATGAAGAAATGGATGAAGATTATCAAAGAGCACTTCAAAATATTCTACAGATTCATGCTAGACATACGCAAAATCTAGACATTGCTCAATCTTCAGGAGTGAACAACACGGAAGTCTCCTCCCTTCCACTTACTATTGGTGAAACTCCAGTTGTTGAGTTAAAAGAGTTGCCCTCAACAACCACTCAACCACAAGTGCCTGAAGCTAAAGATTTGGGAACCAAGGTTGCTGGCCTTGACGAATCTGATGACGAAGAAGATCTCTCTAATTCCTCAGCAAATGAAGAAGAAAGAACAAAGAAAATTGAACCCAAAGAGGTTGCCATTCCTCCTCCATCTCTCCAAACTGATGAAGGAGATGCTGAGAGAAGTCGCTTGCTGAGAAATGACGATCAATTCGCTATTGAGATCAAAGCTAATTCACTTACTCCCTCTCTAGTTCCGTTTCCTAAAGTTGAGGATTTTACTCCTAGAATAAAGGCACTAATGGCTATTCACAGATCATGCGAAGAAGAGGATGATGCATTGCTTGCTGAGAGTCCGCTTGACATTGGCAAAATACTGACTACAGTGCTGAAACGCACTACTTCTCTTATCATAGCTCATAAAGACATCAGTCTACATCACAAAAGCTATGAAGAAGATGTCAGTCAAGCACTCAAACAGGATAAAAGTGCAATGAAAAAGGCTCAGGCTTTCATTGAAGAAAAAGTCGACAATGAGCGCAGACATGAGGAGAACTTGACTTGTATTAAAGAAGAACTGTCCAAGCTAACTACTGATCAGCAAAGCATAATTCTCAAATACAACAGCCTAAGTACTCTTGCTGAAAATTGCAATGAGTTTTTCACTGTGCACCTCCAACCGATGATGCAATCCATGTCTAAGGGGGAAGATAAACAAAGAAAATCTTCAAGATCAAAGAAACACTCTGCTGAAGCGCCCTTAATACTTCCTGGTCCACCTCCCAGAGAACCTCTTGCTGAAAAAGAGCAAAGTTCTAAGAAACGAGCTGAAATAGATTCTGTGAGAAGTTCAGCAAATCCAAAAAGGAGAAGAACTTCTGCTGAAACTCAATAATACTGTCACACTGAGAGTCATCAAAATCTGAATGAAGATGATGACCAAACAAGATCTCAAGCAATAAGAGCTAGGCCTATTACAGCCTTAACTCCTTCTGGCCTATCCAAACACTTCTCTTCTAACTCAAGATCTTCAGCAAGAGATCAAGAAAATGCTAAGTCAAGAAGAAGAAGGCAAAGACAGGAATAAAAGAGGCTATCCAGCATTGCAATTGGCACTGGCATTGAATATACAAAGACTAGCAATGAGGAAACAACTCAGAATGTGATCAGAAACCTACATGGTTGTTGGATCATAAAGCTGGAAGATCTTTTGGCCAATAATTTCTTTCCAACTGATGTACTTAATCAAATGTACACTTGGATTGAATTGAAAGTGAAAAGAAAAGAAAGGGATCCTCCTCCCTACCCAAGAAACATTGCTGCAAAATGGCTGAACTTGGAAATCTTAGTAAGAAGAACTTCAATCGGCAAGAATATAAAACAAGAGCTCGATTTAATTAAACTGATAGATGTTGCTTACTACAGTGATCCTTTAACCAAGAATTCCAAGAAGAAATATGGCTTTATTCCTTATGAGTATTTTTATCTCACTGCCAAGGATCAAGAAGAATATCTTCTCTGGTTAAGAAAGATTCATGCCAACAAGGAAATTTCAGATACTCAACTTCTCTATGCTAGCAATTGGGGCATGCACTTGTGGGTACTTCACTACAAAGAAATGAATGGTGAAAACCATCATTATACTGCCTGCAAGAATGCAAGGATTATTCAACTTGAAGTCCGTAAGCTACTTGAAGATTACGAGAAGGACTGTGTTGAATTCTCTGCCCTTGCTTAGAAGAGTGTAAGGGAGATTCTGAGGAAATCTTCTGCTGGAATAGCTTAAGTCCCTTGTAACAAGCTTTGTTTGTTTTGTTTGCTGATTTTTGTAGTTATCTCTGAACTTTCTTGTAAACTTACTGAAAGATAACTATCAGCAATAAGCTTTTGACTCTTATTGGTTTTTGATTATGCAAACTACGCTTGCTTACTGTTTTATTATTCAAGTATGCTTGCATTATTCAACTGATTTATTCAACATCAGAAACCTCTAAAAGGGTAACAATTAATTTAACCATGGATTGCTAACATCAAAAAGGGGGAAATTTGTTAGGTAAGTTGTAAATTTTGATGAGCAATTAACCATGCTAAATTAAGGAAAGTCCAGTAATTAGTACTCTTAAGGTCCATAGGAATTTAGAATTTTAAGGACCTTGTAAAAGAGGAACGTTCGCTGAAGACTTAGTGTAGGTACCAATTAGGTGCTTTAGTTTTGCTGACGATGTACTTTGTTTTTACAAATGAACTATTGAAGCACTAGAACCATTAAGAAACTTGAAAATTCGAAGACTGAAGACTTAAGAAGATTTATGAAGATGGTATCTACAAAGGCACATGTTGCTCAGAAAGTGGAAATTTCAGCAAACAGCTCGCATAAGTGAAAATCTATATGACAGAGTAGGTTGTACTTGTTGAAACTGAGACTGACTGCTTGCTGAAATACATATGTGACCTCCTTGCTGAAAGTACTTGCATTTTGGCTCCAACGTTCACATTTGAAATCCATTCAAATGAACATTAAATACAAAGTAAACACGCGAAGAACATGAAGACTAGAAGACAAATGAAGGACGCTGCTGAAAGTACAAAAGCAAGATAGTGACATCTTAAGGAACAAAGCCTTAGAATTTAGAATTCAAACGGCTCCCTTGATTCACTATAAATAGAGGTCATCCAGAAAAGAGTTGAAGTATGTCAACAACGTGATCAAACTCTCACTTGTGCTTAAACACTCAATCTTCCATACTCTTTACTGCCTATTGATCCGTTCCAATACTTAAGCTTGAAACAAAAGCTACTTGTGAAGTAGAACATTCACGGCTAAGAAATTAGTTAAGTGTTCTTTCTTTCGAACAAAAACAAGTCTTGACCCCAGAAACAACTTAACTTGTTTACTGAAAAGTATTTCAAGTTGTTTCTTTAGATAACTTGTTATAGTTGAATAAGTTATACTCAAGTCATCTCATCCCAAACCTCTGTAACTGATAAACACCCTCTTTGACGCGTGAAATTCAGGGGGAATTAATCAAGCATAGTTTTGCTGATTAAGTGTCCCAAGTTTGGTGGAGAACAAGGTTTCGTTCTCTCGTTAGGTTGGAAACGAAGCAATTGTGCTTTGGTTTCTGAAAAATCATTATAGATAGGTGTTGTAAGGAACCTCAAACTTATCTTAGTGGATTCAGTCCTAGAAAGGACAAAGTGGATTAGTTGAGAGATTACGCCACTCTCAGATACCACTATAAAAGTGTTTGTGTGATTTACTTTACCGCATTTAGTTTTCAGCAAGCTTAACTATTTGTACACTGTCACTCTGCTCACTTGCTGAAACTAGCACTCTCTGAAAAGCACTTATTGTATAAAGACTTCCGCACTCTATTTTTAAAGTACCAGTAAAACTCATTACTGAAAAGTAACTAGTACTTGCTGAGAAAGTTAAGTATCAGCAAACGCATTACTGAAAAGTAATAAGCACTTGCTGAGAAAGTTTTTAAACGACGAAACTTTGAAAACACTATTCACCCCTCCCCCCTCTAGTCTTTTCTTGTTGTTTAAAGGGACCAACACAATTCCTCCTCCATCTCTCCAAACTGATGAAGGAGATGGTGAGAGAAGTCGCTTGCTGAGAAATGATGATCAATTCGCTACTGAGATCAAAGCTCATTCACTTACTCCCTCTCTAGTGCCATTTCCTAACGTTGCGGATTTTAATCCTAGAATAAAGGCACTAATGGCTGTTCACAAAGCATGCCAAGAAGAGGATGATGCATTGCTTGCTGAGAGTCCGCTTGACATTGGCAAAATACTGGCTACAGTGCTGAAACGCACTACTTCTCTTACCATAGCTCAGAAAGACATCAGTATACATCACAAAAGCTATGAAGAAGATGTCAGTCAAGCACTCAAACTGGCTAAAAGTGCATTGAAAAAGGCTCAGGCTTTCATTGAAGAAAAAGTCGACAATGAGCGCAGACATGAGGAGAACTTGGCTTGTATTAAAGAAGAAATGTCCAACCTAACTCCTGATCAGCAAGGCATAATTCTCAAATACAACAGCCTAAGTACTCTTGCTGAAAATTGCAATGAGTTTTTTTCTCTACACATCCAACCGATGATGCAATCCATGTCTAAGGGGGAAGATACACAAATAATATCTTCAAGACCAAAGAAACCCTCTGCTGAAGCGCCATTGATACTGCTTGGTCCACCTCCTAGAGAACCTCTTGCTGAAAAAGAGCAAAGTTCTAAGAAACGAGCTGAAACAGATTCTGAGAGAAGTTCAGCAAATCCAAAAAGGAGAAGAAATTCTGTTGAAACTCAAGAATACTGTCACACTGAGAGTCATCAAAATCTGAATGAAGATGATGATAATGATGATGACCAAACAATAGCTCAAGCAATAAGAGCTAGGCATATTTCATCCCTAACTCCTTCTGGCCATTCCAAACACTTCTCTTCTAACTCAAGATCTTCAGCAAGAGATCAAGAAATTTCTAAGTCAAGAAGAAGAAGGCATATACAGGAAGAAAAGAGACTATCCAGCATTGCAATTGGCACTGGCATTGAATATACAAAGACCAGCAATGAGGAAATAACTCAGAATGTGATCAGAAACCTACATGGTTGCTGGATCATAAAGCTGGAAGATCTTTTGGCCAATGATTTCTTTCCAACTGATGTACTTAATCAAATGTACACTTGGATTGAATTGAAAGTGAAAAGAAAAGAAAGGGATCCTCCTCCCTACCCAAGAAACATTGCTGTAAAATGGCTGAACTTGGAAATCTTAGTAAGAAGAACTTCTATCGGCAAGAATGTAAAACAAGAGCCCGATTTAAGTAAACCGATAGATGTTGCTTACTAGTGACCCTTTAACCAAGAAGTCCAAGAACAAATATGGCTTGACTCCTTTTGAGTATTTTTATCTCACTGCCAAGGATCAAGAAGAAGATCTTCTCTGGTTAAGAAAGATTCATGCCAACAAGGGAATTTCAGATACTCAACTTCTCCATGCTAGCAATTGGGCATGCACTTGTGGGTACTTCACTACAAAGAAATGAATGGTGAAAACCATCATTATACTGCCTGCAAGAATTCGAGGATTATTCAACTTGAAGTCCGTAAGCTACTTGAAGATTACGAGAAGGACAGTGTTGAATTCTCTGCTCTTGCTGAGAAGAGTGTAAGGGAGATTCTGAGGAAATCTTCTGCTGGAATAGTTTAAGTCCCTTGTAACAAGCTTTGTTTGTTTTGTTTGCTGATAGTTGTAGTTATCTCTGAACTTACTGAAAGATAACTATCAGCAATAAGCTTTTGACTCTTATTGGTTTTTGATTATGCAAACTACTCTTGCTTATTGTTTTATTATTCAAGTATGCTTGCATTATTCAACTGATTTATTCAACATTAGAACCCTCTAAAAGGGTAACAATTAATTTAGCCATGGATTGCTAACATCAAAAAGGGGGAAATTTATTAGGTAACTTGTAAATTTTGAGGAGCAATTAAACATGCTAAATTAAGGAAAGTCCAGTAACTAGTACTCTTAAGGTCCACAGGAATTTAGAACTTTAAGGACATTGTAAAAGAGGAACGTTTGCTGAAGACTTAGTGTAGGTACTAGTTAGGTGCTTTAGTTTTGCTGATGATGTACTTTGTTTTTACAAATGAACTATTGAAGCACTAGAACCATTCAGAAACTTGAAAATTCGAAGACTGAAGACTTAAGAAGATTTCTGAAGATGGTATCTACAAAGGCACATGTTGCTCAGAAAGTGAAAATTTCAGCAAACAGCTCGCATAAGTGAAAATCTATATGACAGAGAAGGTTGTGCTTGTTGAAACTGAGACTGACTGCTTGCTGAAATATATATGTGACCTCCTTGCTGAAAGTACTTGCATTTTGGCTCCAACGTTCACATTTGAATTCCATTCAAATGAACATTAAATGCAAAGTAAGCACGCGAGGAACATGAAGACTAGAAGACAAATGAAGGACGCTGCTGAAAGTACAAAATCAAGATAGTGACATCTTAAGGAACAAAGCCTTAGAATTTAAAATTCAAACGGCTCCCTTGATTCACTATAAATAGAGGTCATCCGGCAAAGAGTTGAAGTGTGTCAACAACGTGATCAAACTCTCACTTGTGCTTAAACACTCAATCTTCCATACTCTTACTGCCTATTGATCCGTTCCAAGACTTAAGCTTGAAACAAAAGCTACTTGTGAAGAAGTAGAACATTCACGGCTAAGAAATTAGTTAAGTGTTCTTTCTTTCGAACAAGAACAAGTCTTGACACTAGAATCAACTTAACTTGTTTACTGAAAAGTATTTCAAGTTGTGTTTCTTTAGATAACTTGTTATAGCTGAATAAGTTATACTCAAGTCATCTCATCCCAAACCTCTCTAACTGATAAACACCCTCTTTCAGGGGGGGAATTAATCAAGCATAGTTTTGCTGATTAAGTGTCACAAGTTTGGTGGAGAACAAGGTTTCGTTCTCTAGTTAGGTTGGGAACGAAGCAATTGTGCTTTGGTTTCTAAAGAATCATTATAGATAGGTGTTGTAAGGAACCTCAAGCTTATCTTAGTGGATTCAGTCCTAGAAAGGACAAAGTGGATTAGTTGAGAGCTTACGACACTCTTAGATACCACTATAAAAGTGTTTGCGTGATTTACTTTACCGCATTTAGTTTTCAGCAAGCTTTACTTATTGTACACTGCCACTCTGCTTACTTGCTGAAACTAGCACTCTCTGAAAAGCACTTATTGTATAAAGACTTCCGCACTCTGTTTTTAAAGTATCAGTAAAACTAGTTACTGAAAAGTAACTAGTACTTGCTGAGAAAGTTAAGTATCAGCAAACTCATTACTGAAAACTAATAAGCACTTGTTGAGAAAGTTTTTAAACGACGAAAGTTTAAAAAGACTATTCACCCCCCCCCCCTCTAGTATTTTCTTGTTGTTTAAAGGGACCAACAATTACATAGTGGAACTAATCATGTCTACTAAGAGAATCACAGTGTTCTAGGTCCTGAACGTCTTGTGGTGGACTTAGTGGGTAGCCTTTTGAGAGTAGGTCCATCGTCCTGCTCTTGCGGCTCTACAGACCGATACGAATAGCATAAGACGACAACGACATATATGTGTTTACTTTTATATGTGCGTACAAAGATGAACTTGACATGTGTTATGTGCGAATGAACAAATAGTAGTTTGAGTTACACTTGGGTAGCTCACATAATAACTTCTAGTTATGTATGCAATTGCTTGAGGCATTGAATATGTTTCTATAAGTCAATTGAAGTACAAGGGAAAAATTATAATTTATCATAATTACATTTTGGTACTTTGAACTATGTTCGATTAGTTCACATAATGACAATTGGGTTATGTATGCAATTGCTTGATACATTAGATATGTTTCTATTAGCCGATTGAAGTATAGGGTAAAAGTGTAATTTATCAAATTACACTTCTGACACTTTGAACTATGTTTGATTAGTTCACATACTCATTAGGATATGTGTATGTAATTGTGGGAAGCTGTTTGGAAACGTTTCGCAGAACAATTAATGTGCAGGGACCAAATTGCAGTTTTCAGTTAATTGCAATTTCGGTGACTTAGGTAATTGTTATTCACTAGGGAATAATATTATGAACTTATATATGTTTCATATGTTTTATGAAGTTGTTTGGTTCACTTCGTGAATCAAAAGGGCTGCGTTGAAACATATCAGGATAGTTCAGGGACCTGTTTACAAATATGAAAAGTTTTCCATTACGATTTATTTTCCTTGATAATTTTGTTTGATATATTATTTGTAACAATTTTTGTGAAGTTAACTTGGTAAAATACTGAATGGTTTATTTTATAAATCACTGTAGCTGTTTTACGCAGCTTCACATAATTTTCGTTGTTGGTTTGCAATTTTCAATTTTAGGTGAATAGTGTTGCACGAAAAATAATAATTTTCAGATTTTTTGAAATTGTAATTAATTATAAACAAACTATTAGTAGGTTTCTAGTTGAGATAACAATTTCCTGACTGGATCCAAAAAGCATATTCTTTCAGATGTCCTTTTCCTGATAGAGTCAAATAAAATAAATCATTTTTCCCAAGGAAAAGTGCTAAACGAAATTCAGCATTATGTGGCCCCCTAGTCGATTCCTAAAGTGTATAAAGAGAAGAGAGGCTTGACATTATTCAGTTGCTGATTTTAGTTGCAAGCTACTCTTGATTTTCTGAAGTTTTTTCTCTCTACATAACACTTGGAAAATAAAACCCTACCTCCTCCAACAGCCATTGTCGATTTCTTAAGCTCCTCCATAGCTTTGAGATTTGTTTTTCGTTGTTCAATCTTTAGTTGTCTTGAGTTCTCTCTCATTATTCCTTGTCTGGAGCATGTAAGAACAAGATCGTGGTATCGATTCAACAAAAAAAAAATATATACTTCCTCCTTGCGTCGGCCGATCACCATCACCAACTCGGAGATTTTGTTCTTTGTTTGTGAGCTTGTAGAAGAATTCAAGAAGTGATTTCCTGAGTTCTTGTGTTGCTGATTTGCTGTTTGGAAGCTTGTAGTACACAAACGAAACAACTAGCAATCTGCACATCTTCGATTGGTATAAATATTGATCTTAGAATTGCATGAACTAGGATATTAATGTTTTTGCATATATTGTATGATATATATGTGATTGTTATTCCGCTGCATGATTTATGAATTCACATTATATGAATTTATGGTGATTCATAAGTATATGAAGATGGAGATTTGCTATTCTAGTTGAATTGAAAACTTGATTGTTAGTAATTATGTTATCATGGAATAGAGGGTTGTAATTTATTTTATATTATAATCCCTATTTATATATGTTATAGATAGTTAATGGTTAATAATCATGACGCCTTTTCTTTTTTTTAATAAAACAAATTTTGGCCGTTTCGAAAAAATAAAAACACGAAACTTATCATTTTTGTCCTAAAAAATAATAAAATAATATCAAATAGTAATACAGGGCATCTAAACCGCACACAATGATTCACATGTTGCATATACGGATCGGTGCGGGGTAACATTTTAAATTTTCGCACAAGATCATCGATCTAAGAATATCATAAACATCAAATATCGCCATAATGAGTTACAGAACTTAGGATTATTTACTATTAACTTTCCAAAACATATATAAATGAATTATAAACATAAATACAACCCTTTGTTTCTATGATAACGTAGTTATCAACAAGCAAATTTGCAATTCATACAGAATAGCAAAACTTCATGTTCATATAATCATTAAAACCTTGTATGTGATAACTGGTATGAGATTCACCCTCAACAGTCAACAACACATGCAAAAACAAATAGTAACAGTTGCCGAGAGGTTCCGAGTAAAAGCGCAAGAATGTTCTTACTATGCATTATATATGCAGGAGGCTTGTGACTACGGACAAATTAATGAAGATGGGTGCACATGTTCCCCTGTCGTGTGTGTTTTCTTTTAATGATTTTTTAGTTTATTTTGAACTGTTACAAAATAATTATTAATCAATGACATGAATGCGCTATTTAGTATTATGATATGTTGACCATGTAGTTACTCACAATGTTTATTGCACATTCATTGTATAATGTAAGAGTTACATTTTGTGGGAGCCTATATAAGACCCATTCTTGTACATTGTAATATACACCACGAAATGCATATACTATTCTCCTCACTTTCTCTTTTCTCTTCATTCTCTTTTTCGTTTTATTTCAACACGTTATCAGCACGACTCTACCACCGAGCTTTCTATTTCTTCAAATGATAAACTTTACTAATTCTTGTTTTGAAAATAATTCTCTTGTTCATCTATCTTTCACTCTCATTCATTATAATCTTACACTTATCTATAGGTATCCAAGAATTGAAAAAGAATGGTGAATATCGCTCACAAATAAGAACCATGGTGGTTATGAATCTTATGGTCATCTTCACTCAAGTCCATCAAAGCACATCTATTATATTCCAAGAAACTTAAGTTCTTATTACAATGTTTGTACCTAATTTCTTGTTTTTATGAAATAGAAATTCTTCCAAAAATTTTCATTATTGATTCACTCATATTTATACATTCACGTTAATTTGGCCATGTCAATGTTTTAACTATGATTTTGTTTGTAATTGATGTACGGCCAGTATTGATCAACCACGAGTACTATCAATTGAGCTACATATCCTTGGAGCTATATAAGAGATCATTGCTCATTGTTGGTCAAGATAAGTTTTAATTATTACATTGTTAGTCATCTTGAATCTTCTTTTCAATAGAGAATTAAATTTAAATTTAATGCCCAAGACTAGAATTGTTGACTAATGTTTCGAAATAATAATGAAAATAATTTAGCCTATTCCCCGAAGTGAATATGGGATAGAAACATTATGCATTTTGCCTCAATCATATATCAACTTTGATTATTCTCTTATGAAAGTGTCCATTTCGTGAAGTAAATGAGACATCAAAGAAAGTATAGCACTTGGAAGTTGCTATATATTTGAAATAAGACGTGAATGACAAATTATCAAACACATGGATATTTTGACCCACAAAACCACCGAAAGTGGTTTAGAAATGATTGCGTATTTTTTCATAAAGACGTTTCATTCATACAAAAGTTCTCGTCCAATATATAAATTCATTTATGTTTATTAGAGAAGAATTGAACGTCAAATTATTATACACATGGATATCTTTTATCCAAATATTAAACATACATGAAATATGAAACCACCAGAAGTGGTCAAGGCATGATTAAGTCATTTTGAATAAGTATGTCAATATGGTTAATATTTGTTAATTTTTGTAGTAAGTATTCATAAAGAGCTTTATTTTTTATTTTAAATTTTGAAAGATTAGTATACGATTTTACTTTGTTACATTTTTTTTTTTTTTTGTTCATGAATATTATTGGAATATTAGTATACAATTTACTTTGTTACATTTTTTTGTTGATAACTAATATATGGTGATTAGTTTGTTAATCTCTTAGAATTCATGATTCTCATTCCTTGAAGTGAATGTGAATATTTTGATAGCTATGTGTACCGAAACCATATATGTATCTCATTCCCTGAAGTGAATGTTGATGTTTCGAATACTAAACATATTGTAACAAAATCATGATTATAAAATGTACATGATTTGATATGTTTTGTAAGAGTTATTGTAACTATCCATACACAACATCATTGTTAGGAAACTTGTAATTTTGATGAGCAATTAACCATGCTAAATTAAGAACAGTCCAGTAACTAGTACTCTTAAGGTCCATAGGAATTTAGAATTTTAAGGACATTGTAAAAGAGGAACGTTTGCTGATGACTTAGTTAGGAGCTAGATAAGTTATTTCTTTTGCGTATGATGTATTTTATTTTCTGAAAAGAAAATATCTTATTGATGCTTAGCTTTAATGAATCTTATTTTCTGAAAAGAAAAAATGACCTATTGAAGCATTTGCTGAAGATATATTTTGTTTATTACAAACAAATTATTGAAGCAAATAAGAAACCGGTCAGAATCTTGAAGACTTTTGAAGATCTGAAGATTTGAAGACTTGAAGACTTGAAGCCTTGAAGATTGCTGAAGACTGGTAAGGCACGTGTTTACTCAGAAAGTGGAATGTTCAGCAACAACATTGCATAAGTGAAAATCTGAAAGACAGAGTAGGTTGTGCTTGTTGAAACTGAGACTGAACACTTGCTGATAAACATATGTGACCTCTTGCTGAATGCACGAGAATTTGCGCTCCAATGTTACTGTTTGAATTCTATTCAAATGTGCATTTAATGCAAAGCTTACACGCGAAGGACATGAAGACAAGAAGACAAACAAAGTCGCTGCTGAAAGTACAAAAGCAAGATAGTGATATGTTAAGGAACAAAAGCCTTAGGATTTGAAATTCAAACGGCTCCTTACTTGCACTATAAATAGAGGTCATCCGGCAAAGAGTTGAAGTGTGTCAACAACGTGATCAAACTCTCACTTGTGCTTAAAAACTCACAAACCTTCAATCACTCTTACTGCCATTGATCCGTTCCAAGACTTAAAGCTTGAAAAAGCTACTTGTGAAGAAGTAGAACAAATTCGGCTAAGAAATTAGTTTAGTGTTCTTTCTTTCGAACAAAAACAAGTCTTGACACCAGAAACAATCAAACTTGTTTACTGCAAAGTATTCCAAGTTGTGTTTCTTAGATTACTTGTTGTAACTGAATAAGTTATAATTAAGTCATCTCACCCCAAAACTCTCTAACTGAAAATACGCCCTTTCAGGCGTGATATTCAGGGGGAACTTAATCGAGCATAGTTTTGCTGATTAAAAGTACCAAGTTTGGTGGAGAACAAGGTTGAGTTCTCTAGTTTAGGTTGGAGACAAAGCAAGTGTGCTTTGGTTTCTGTTGAATCGCTTTAGATAGGAGATTGTAAGGAACCTCAATCATATCTTAGTGGATTCAGTCCTAGAAAGGACAAAGTGGTTTAGTTGAGAGATTACGCCACTCTCAGATACCACTATAAAAGCGTTTGTGTGATTTACTTACGCATTTAGCTTTCAGCAAATTATATATGTTTGTACACAGTCACTCACTTCACTTGCTGAAAACTCTTTACTTGCTGAAAGAGCACTTATTGTTTCAAAGACTTCCACTCTCTGATTTCAAGTATCAGCAAACCAAGCTACTGTAAAATAACTTACGCTTGCTGAGAAAGTTAAGTATCAGCAACCTCATTACTAAAAAGTAATAAGTACTTGCTGAGAAAGTTTTTAAACGACGAAAGTTTGAAAAGACTATTCACCCCCCCCCCCTCTAGTCTTTTCTTGTTGTTTAAAGGGACCAACAAGTGGTATCAGAGCAGGAGGTTCTTTAGCCTTCTGCACCGAACCTAGATCCCCTTAAGTGCTTTCCGTAAATCACTCTCACTTGATCAGTTTGGTAGTGCTTTGCTGACAGGATGTCTTTAGGAGATGCTCCCTTGCTGAAGCTGGAAAATTACGAGAAATGGCGAAACAACATGATGCTACATCTTGAGGCCATTAGTGATGAGATGGTAACCGTCATTAATGATGGACCTATCAAGATCACTATGATTGAAAGGAGTTTCCCTCGCAAAACCACTGAAGCTGGGATGGAAACCATCCTTGGCGAACCATCAGATACTGTTGTGCCAAAACCAAGAGAGGAATGGACTTCTGACGAAGCTAAGAGATTCCGTCTTGATGGCCAAGCAAGAAATATCATCATCAGATTAACTCCGGATACCATACAGTGCAAACTGTGGGGTGCTAAGACTGCAAAGGAAGCTTGGAAAATCGTTCAAGATCTTTGTGCTGGATCTGACAAAACCAAGGAAAACAAACTTGAAGTACTTAAGTTAAAGTTTCAAAACTTTAAGCAAGGTGCTAACGAGTCACTAGAAGACTTGGACTTCAGATTCACAACTCTTGTTAGTAAAATGGCAGTGCTGGGTGTTGGAAATCTTTACTCAGATTCTGAGAAAGTGAAAACTATCATCAGAAGTTTGAATCAAGAATGGATCCATACTCAGAATTTCTATTATAATCAAGGAATGCCTGACATTACACCAACAGAGTTGTTCTCTCATCTTGCTACTGTCAATTATGAGACAAAGCAAAGAGAAAATGTGTTTGCTGAAAAATCGCAAAACATTGCTCTTGCTGCAAAGCCGTCATCTTCTGAAAAGAAGAATGATAAAGAGTCTGCTGATGAAAATGCTTTAGTTGTTAAAAACATGAAGAAGTTCATCAGTAAGGAACTTGAAAGGCGAAAAGCAAAAGAGAAACTGAAAAAGCATCTTGGTAACAACTACCATAAGTACAAGAATGATACTAGCTCGCTGAACAAGCAAGCTCAGCAAGCTACATCATCAGAAGAACCAGCAGTTGGAAATGATCTATGTTTTTACTGCAAAAAGCCTGGACACTTCAAAGCTAATTGCCCTTTGCTGAAAGGCAAATCTGCTGAAAAGAAGAAGAAGTTCAAAAGAGATTTCATTGCTGAAGAAAAGAAGAAGCTTCAAGCAAAAATCGATGCATTGTGTATTGATACAAGCTCCGAAGACAGTGAGGATTAAAGTTCAGACACCGACGATGAAGAAGCCACTCTAGACGTGGAGATTGGCAAAGAAGTGTGTGGAATAGCTATGGAAGCTTATCCAGATGTGTCGAACTACGAATTCTGCATCATGGCCTGTCAGGTAAATAACTCTACCTCTGACTCAGATTCAGAAAGTGAAGACGAGATTGACCTTGACAAGATTCAAGGAGAAATCGAAAGATTTGAGAAAACTCTCAGCAAACAGCAAGAGAAACTTCAACTTGCTGAAACTCTGACCAAGCAAACTACTGAAAAGTACGTTTTGCTGAAGGAAGAGAAAGAAGAAAAGGATGCTGAAATAAGGCGTCTGAAGAAGTTGATTGCTGAGGCTGCAGAGAAAAATTCTCAAATGGCATTAGAATTGGAAGAGTATCAGTCCTCAATTCTAAAGTTACTTGCTGAAATCCAAGAAATGAAAAAGATGAAAATCAATTTCAAATCCTATGTGGAAGCAAGTAATACGCTGACTGAACTAAACTCTTAATTGAGAGATCCATCTCAGAAAGAAGGTTTAGGAGCAACGTGTGAAGGTGATAACGTAGAAATCTTGAGAAAAGATAAATCACCTATCTCCTTTGTACGTGCTACTGATAGTAGTCCACAAGTGATCTATCAGTTTGGTCAAACTAAGGTTGCTGAAACATGCAATCAAGTACCTATGACCATAAAGCCCGATGTTGCTACTCAAAGTAACAAGACTTTAAAAGGAAAACAGGTTGCTGAGAAGCAAACTGGAAAGAAAAAGAATGTCGTGAAGCATTCCGCCAAACAAGTTGTTGAAAAGCAAGTTGTTAAGACTAAAGGCAAGATTACTAAAAGTAATCAGAAGTCCTTTGCTGACAAACCTGAATCAAGTAAGGTTGCTGAAGCTAAAGCTCAGCATTCTCCGAAAAGTGGACTAGGTTTCAAAACCAAGCAAAGTCAACTCTTTCATGAATATAAGCAAAGTCAGCAAAGATACTTCAAAGAGATGAAGAAAACCAAGCCTAAAAGTTCTGAAAAGACTCCCAATGCTAGGACTAGAAGGAACCTTGCTAGAAAAGAACTTACTGAAAAGTATGTTCAGTAAAAAGGTCAACAGAGCAAGACACCACATCAGAAATTGGATTTGACCAGCACGAGTCAAAAGTCTTTCCGCTCAAATCCTCCTAGTTCCTCAGCAAGTAGAAAACAAGTCAAAGTTGAAAAACTTCAGACTTGGGTTTCCACTGGACGCATTCTTGAACATGTTAATGGACATCCATCATCGGATAATTAACTTGTTTGCTCTTGATTGTGCAGACTGCAGCCACGGAGACAAACGATGCAATCTGGCACTTTGATAGTGGTTGTGGAAAGCACATGACGGGCAACAAGAATAACCTTATAAACTATAGACGGTGGTCTAAAGGTCCAACAATAAGGTTTGCTGGTGGAGGCTCCGGATCTACAAAAGGCTATGGTGATGTGAAGTTGGGATGCATAACCATTTCCGGAGTTCTTTATGTCAAAAATCTTAAGTTTAACCTTTTCAGCATGAGTCAATTTGCTGACAAAGGATACTTCATCGAAATTAAAAGTGATGAATGTAAACTTGTAGATTTTGAGACTAAAAAGGTTATAATGATTGCAAGAAGATCGGAGGCTTGTACACCGTTGATTGGTCTTCAGCAAACGTTAAAAATGCCTTGTCTCATATCATGATTGCCTTGCTGAAAAAGCATGGTTATGGCATAAACGAACAAGTCATCTAAACTTCAAGACGCTGAATAAGCTGTCTAAAAAGGCACTTGTAGTTGGATTACCTAGGGTTACTTTTAAGAAGGATGGTGTTTGCAATGCATGTCAGCAAGGAAAGCAAACCAAATCTTCTTTCAAGAACAAGGCAGTACCGTCAACTACAAAACCTTTACAACTCTTACACGTGGACTTGTTTGAATCTTCTTCAACAAACTATGCTGGTAAGAAGTATGGTCTAGTCGTGGTAGATGACTATTCAAGATTCACTTGGGTAGTATTCATCAAGCACAAATCTGAAACCAAGACTGAAATACCTAACTAGCTGAATAAGCTTGAAGTCATGAAAAATGACAAGGTAAAAGTCATAAGGACAGACCATGGTACTGAGTTTGTAAACCAGTACATAACTGAATATTGTACCTCCAAAGGTATTCAACATCAGTTATCCTCAGTAAGGACACCACAGCAAAACGGTGTTGCTGAACGGAAGAATCGTACCCTGAAAGAAGCCGCAAGAACAATGCTTGCTGACACTGAAATAAGTGAGGCTTACTGGGTTGAAGCAATTAATACCGCCTGCTATACTCAGAATAGATGTTTGATTACTAAGGAATACAGCAAAACTCCTTATGAATTGTTTGTTGGTAGACCTCCTAACATCACTCATCTAAGAGTATTTGGTTGCAAGTGTTTCGTTCTTAACAATGGTAGAGAATACCTAAGAACATTTCAACCAATGGCAGACGAAGCGATATTTCTTGGCTACTCCTTGCATAGTAAAGCTTATAGAGTTTACAACAAAAAGGCACAAAAGATTGAAGAATATGTGCATGTTGTATTCTACGAAAAGTCACAAGGTGTGCCTGCTGAAGAAGAAATATCAGAATGTATGAAAAAGCTAATCATACATGAGCAAAGAACTGAATCTGATGCTAGGAAAATTAAGTCAATTGAACTAAATGATGATTCTGACAATGACTCTCCTCCCCCGGAAGTTGCTGAAATTACGCAATCTCCAGTGCCTGCTGATGAAATACCTCAATCCAGCAATGCTGAACAAGCAGTTGCTGACGAACAAATCTCAGCAGAGACACAAATTCCCAGTAGTACTGAACAAGTACATACTGAAGAGTCACATGCTGATGAGCAAACATATCCTGATCCACCAAACAGGAAACCTGTTAATAAATGGATTAGAGATCATCCCTCTACGGATATGATTGGCGATATTAATAAACGCCAAGTGACTAGATCCAAAGCTACTCAAGGACTTGCTGAAGAAGCAACTGTCGTAGAAGTAGAATCTTTATTCTCTTGCTTTGTTTCAGAAATTGAACCTAAAACCATAGAAGAAGCTTTAAAGAGGTTCTAATGGAAGTGGCGCATTAGCAGCAGGAGTAGGAGGGGTTTGATTGCTTTTTCTAGTGTTCTTCTTTCCCCCCTTAGACATGGATTGCAACATCGGAGTGATGTGCAGAGAATAAAACTCATTGCAATTTTCAGCAAGAGTGTTGAGACTGTTATACTGCATGATGATTGCTTGTTGGTCAGAGTTCATTGTTGCCAACTCTTTTTGAATATTCATCATGTTCTCTTCATGTCTTTTCTCTGTTGCGGCCTTCTCATCCATAATATTCTGAGCCTTGACAAGAGCAGTCTTTGCAAGCTTGAGCGCCTGACTTACATCTTCTTCATAGCTCTTATGATAAAGACTGATGTCTCTTTGAGCTATTGTCAAAGTTGTAGTGCGTCTCAGCACTGTAGCCAGTATCTTTCCAATGTCAAGTGGGCTCTCAGCAAGCAATGCTTCATCTTCAGCTTTGCAGGCATCATGGACTTGCTTTAGTGCTAGAATTCTAGGAGTAAACTCCTCAACTCTTGGGAACGACACTAAATGAGGTGTTAAGGAATGAACCTTAATTTCAGAAGCAAACTGATCATCACGCGTCAGCAATTCGGCTCTTAGACCATCGTCTAAATCATTGATGTAATCAGGAGGAGGAATCTGAACGACTTTTGGGTCTCGTTTGGATTGTTCATCATCATTTTCTGACAAGTCGTCATCATCCTCAGATTCATCAAGTTGAGCGACTTTTGAGCCTTTGTCAGTAGCTTCACTTCCTTTTTGTTGAGTGGTTGCTGATGGCAACACTTCAGACTCAACGACTGGAGTTTCACCAGTAGATAGTTGTTTCAATTGAGTTTGGGGCTCAATTACTGGAGTTTCGCCAGTAGTTAGTTTTAATTGAGTAGTTGCTGAAGGAAACGTTTGAGACTCAATAACTGGAGTTACGCCAGTAGTAAGTGGAAGGGATGGAACTTCCTTTGATTTTTGTCTTGAAGATTCACCAATTTCCAGATCATGCGTATGCCTTGCATGGATCACGAGACTGTTTTGTAGAGCTCGTTGGTAATCTTCATCTTCTTCATCCTCATCTTCAAGGTTTTCTTCAGTAACCTTGGCATCAGAAACTGGACTCTTGCCATTTTTCAAGGCAGCCCTTTTTCTTGGCGTATTCTTCTTCAGTATCAGCACCTTGTACAGGTGCTTGATTTTCAGCATCAGCAGGAGGAGGTTGAGATTCTTGCTGAGATTGTTGTTGTTCAGCTTGCTGATTGTCAGATTGAGTACTCTCAGCAACTGTTAACTTCAATCCACCAGCACCAGGACTTGGACCTTGATTGTCATCATCGTCATCTTTCTTGTCCTTAGAATCTTTCCCTTCATCATCACTGGGATCAGTGGGAATGTTCTCATCTTCTTCTTCTTCTTCATCATCTGTCAGAATGACTAGCTCAACATGCTTGTACAAAGCAACACTTGTCACTTCCTCTTCCTCAGTTAATTTGTGGGGATCAGCCACCACAGGAACAAAAAGACCTTTGAGCATCACAGCTTGTTCAGCTGGATAGGCACTCTTAAATTTGGCCTTCATATTCTCTCTGATTTGAGCAATCAGATTTGAGCTCATTTGCTGAGAATATGTCATTTCTTCAGGAAGGATGGAGTGGACAAATGTTTCGAGCTTTAACAGTGAAGTTCTCTTTTTCTCATTTGAGAGATGAAGGTGAAGATCTGAGAAGTCCATTCTTCTGTATCTTTGCCAGTTGCTGACAGACTTAGCAACTCTTGACAAAGTTGTCCTCTTGAAGTTCAAGTAAAGTTCTTCAGAACTTACTTGCTGATCTTTAGTGATGAGTACCACTTCAGTGGTCTCCTTTTGAGCCTGAAAAAGAATTTTATTTAGATCAGGATTGGTTTGGAGAATTGTTTTAGAGTTTAAATCCGAAACATGATTTACCTGCTGAGAGTCAGCAAGCTCATGTAGTACAATTTCCATTCCATGAGGAGCTTGAGTAGCATCCTCCATTTGTTCATCCTGAAATAAATTAAAATTAGACACAAGTACTAAGCTGTCAAACTTAGTTTTTATACCAAAATTATTAACTACCTGCTGAGCAGGGAGTGTTGGTTCTGGTGCAGAGGCTTCAGCAACCATCTGACTTGCATCTTGAGAAGTCTGTAGAGAAAGAATAATTTTAGCAAAAGAACAATTTTCAGAATTTGAAGTTTTACTGATTGTTGAATTAACTACCTGCTGAGGAAGGACATGTTGTGGCTCAGTCCTTTCAGCATTAACAGTTTCTTCTGCTTCTGGGACTGTTTCTTCAGCAGACTTCTGATTTTGCTCTAACTGAGAAAGCTGTGCGGTTTCAGCAATCTCCCTTGTCTCTGAATTGACAAGTTGAGCAGAAGCATCTTGACCTTTAAGCTCACTGCTTGTCATGAAGAGATCAATTGACTTGTTGGATGATTCTTCAATCTCCAACTCCATTTGTTTGCTTAAATCTTCCAGTACAAGCTGGACTTTGTCAATTGAAGTCTTGGGTGAACTTGGGCCAGTATTCTCAGCATCAAGAGATGCGTCTTTGAATAGTGCTTCTTGAGTTTCAGCAACTTCAGGAACTGGAACCATTGCTATTTCAGCAACTGGTCCATCAGCAAGTTGGGTTTCAGCAACTTGATAAGTTGCTTGTTCAGCAACCATCTTTTCAGCAGCATCAGCTAGTGCCGCTCTTTGCAGATCATCAGCAATGTCGCTTGCTGGTTCCATAGTTGGATCATTTGGAATATCTACAATGTAGATATCTGGGACTTGGGCAGGAATTTCATTTCCACTGCCTTGTGGTCTATTCTCAGTAGAGTTATCAACGTTAAGTTGATTTTTGAAGGCTTCCGCAAACACTTCAACATTGTTGATATATGTTTCAGTAATTACTTCAGCAACATCTACTGGTAAATGCGTTTCAGCATTTGTCTGGGAATTGACTGAGGAGTCTTGGACATTAGGGACTGACTGAGAAGCCAATGTCTTCTTTCTTTTGTTACTTGTCTGTTTCCTCTTAGGTACGGGATTTGCTGATGACGCTGCAGTCTGAGTGTCATCATCAGCTTTCCTCTTTTTCTTTTTAGATTTCTCCAGTTTCCCAGAGTCATCTATTGTTGCCTTTTCAGCAACAGGTGTTGTACACGTACCTTGTTGATTTTCTACAGCAGTTTCATTTGTGTTACCACCACCAACAGCAGTTTCATCTCTAAGTTGCTGAGTGGTAACATCTGCAGCTGTTGTATACCTTTCTTACTGGCTTGTGCTGACAACATTTGCAGTTGTTGTCTTCTTGGTTTTCTTTCCAGCAATCTTGGGTACATTCTGCTTGTAGAAAGATCTTCCCACATTGCACACAGATTTCTTGATTGGCAATGGGTTTCTTAGCTGAATCCTGAAATGTTCAAGGATATAGCATATCTTGATTCCATACATAACTGGAAAGGAAGGTGAGACCTTGTTGTCTTCTACCTTTACCTTAAACTTAGTAACACAATCAACAAGCCTGTTGAAAATGTACTTAGCCCAGTTAAGTTCCGATTTATTTTCATAGATATGCATCAGCAATGGCCATCTTCTCAGGCCTACTTGGTCAATTCCTCCAACTTGGGAGTCAAGAACTTTTATTAGTAGCATAGCTACTAGACCAAGTGAATGGCAGAGATGCTTTCTCTTAACGTGCTTTGTCCAAGTCACGGGAGCTATCTCGCCTTTCTTCATCTTTGCATTTTTGACGTCACTAAAGCAATCAAACCCCTCCTACTCCTGCTGCTAATGCGCCACTTCCATTAGAACCTCTTGCTGAAAGAGAGCAAAGTTCTAAAAGACAAGCAGAATCTGAGTTAAATTCAGCAAGTACCAAAAAGAGAAAAACCGCTGCTGTAACTCAAGATTTCTGTCACACTGAAACTCATCACAATCTGAATAAAGATGATGACAATCAAACAATAGCTCAAGCCATAAGAGCTAGACCCTTAACAGCCATAACTCCGTCTGGCCACTCAAGGCATTTTTCGTGTGACTCTTCAGCAAGAGATCAAGACAATGCTAAATCAAGAAGAAGAAGGCAAAGACAGGAAGAGAAAAGGTTGGCCAGCATTGCTACTGGCTCCGGCATTGAATATACTAAGACCAACAATGAGGAAACCACTCAGAATGTAATCAGAAACATTCATGGTTGCTGGATGTTAAAGCTGGAAGACTTGTTGGTAAATGAGTTCTTTCCTACAGCCATTTTGAATCAAATGTTCAAATGGATTGAACTCAAGGTCAAAAGAAATCAAAGGGAAGAATCCCTCCCAAGAAATGTTGCTGGGAGATGGTTGAATCTAGAGGTCCATGTAAGAAGAGTTGCCATTGGTAAGACATACAAGCAAGAACCAAATCTGATCAAACCACCTGGCATTGCTTACTACGCTGACCCGGTAACAAAGAAACCTAAGAAGAAACTTGGATTGATTCCTTATGAGTACTTCTATCTCACTGCTAAGGATCAAGAAGAAGATCTTCTCTGGCTAAGAAAGATTCATCCGAGAAGAATTTCAGATACACAACTTCTCCATGCCAGCAATTGGGGCATGCATTTGTGGGTAATTAATTACATGGAAATGAATGATGAAAAGCATCATCATACTGCCTGCAAAAATGCAAGAATTCTTCAACTACAAGTCCGTAGGCTTCTGGAAAACTACGAGAAGGATTGTGTTGAATTCACTGCACTTGCTGAGAAGAGTGTAAGAGAGATTTTGAGAAAATCCTCTGAAAGAGCTTAAGTCCCTGCAATAGTTTTTGTTAAAGATTTTGTTTGCTGATTCCTTGTTATCTATGCTTTCTTGTAAGCTTCTGATTGATAACTTTCAGCAATGAATTCTTTTTGACTCTTATTGGTTTTTGATTATGCAACTTACTTATGCTTACTGTTTATTTATTCAAGTATGCTTGCATTAATCATCTGATTTATTCAACATCAGAAATCTCTAAAAGTGTAACAATTAATTTAGCCATGGATTGCTAACATCAAAAAGGGGGAAATTTGTTAGGAAACTTGTAATTTTGATGAGCAATTAACCATGCTAAATTAAGAACAGTCCAGTAACTAGTACTCTTAAGGTCCATAGGAATTTAGAATTTTAAGGACATTGTAAAAGAGGAACGTTTGCTGATGACTTAGTTAGGAGCTAGATAAGTTATTTCTTTTGCGTATGATGTATTTTATTTTCTGAAAAGAAAATATCTTATTGATGCTTAGCTTTAATGAATCTTATTTTCTGAAAAGAAAATGACCTATTGAAGCATTTGCTGAAGATATATTTTGTTTATTACAAACAAATTATTGAAGCAAATAAGAAACCGGTCAGAATCTTGAAGACTTTTGAAGATCTGAAGATTTGAAGACTTGAAGCCTTGAAGATTGCTGAAGACTGGTAAGGCACGTGTTTACTCACAAAGTGGAATGTTCAGCAACAACATTGCATAAGTGAAAATCTGAAAGACAGAGTAGGTTGTGCTTGCTGAAACTGAGACTGAACACTTGCTGATAAACATATGTGACCTCTTGCTGAATGTACGAGAATTTGCGCTCCAATGTTACTGTTTGAATTCTATTCAAATGTGCATTTAATGCAAAGCTTACACGCGAAGGACATGAAGACTAGAAGACTAGAAGACAAACAAAGTCGCTGCTGAAAGTACAAAAGCAAGATAGTGACATGTTAAGGAACAAAAGCCTTAGGATTTGAAATTCAAACGGCTCCTTACTTGCACTATAAATAGAGGTCATCCGGCAAAGAGTTGAAGTGTGTCAACGACGTGATCAAACTCTCACTTTTGCTTAAAAACTCACAAACCTTCAATCACTCTTACTGCCATTGATCCGTTCCAAGACTTAAAGCTTGAAAAAGCTACTTGTGAAGAAGTAGAACAAACTCGGCTAAGAAATTAGTTTAGTGTTCTTTCTTTCGAACAAAAACAAGTCTTGACACCAGAAACAATCAAACTTGTTTACTGCAAAGTATTCCAAGTTGTGTTTCTTATATTACTTGTTGTAACTGAATAAGTTATAATTAAGTCATCTCACCCCAAAACGCTCTAACTGAAAATACACCCTTTCAGGCGTGATATTCAGGGGGAACTTAATCGAGCATAGTTTTGCTGATTAAAAGTACCAAGTTTGGTGGAGAACAAGGTTGAGTTCTCTAGTTTAGGTTGGAGACAAAGCAAGTGTGCTTTGGTTTCTGTTGAATCGCTTTAGATAGGAGATTGTAAGGAACCTCAATCATATCTTAGTGGATTCAGTCCTAGAAAGGACAAAGTGGATTAGTTGAGAGATTACGCCACTCTCAGATACCACTATAAAAGCGTTTGTGTGATTTACTTACTGCATTTAGCTTTCAGCAAATTATGTATGTTTGTACACAGTCACTCACTTCACTTGCTGAAAACTCTTTACTTGCTGAAAGAGCACTTATTGTTTCAAAGACTTCCGCTATCTGATTTCAAGTATCAGCAAACCAAGCTACTGTAAAGTAACTTACGCTTGCTGAGAAAGTTAAGTATCAGCAACCTCATTACTGAAAAGTAATAAGTACTTGCTGAGAAAGTTTTTAAACGACGAAAGTTTGAAAAGACTATTAACCCCCCCCCCCTCTAGTCTTTTCTTGTTGTTTAAAGGGACCAACAATCATGGACCGTCAACATGAAATAATGATGTTCTCCAGTTTGATTGTTATTTCGTTAAAGTTTTCACCAGGAGTGAAAGTGACATGATAGGTGAAATATTGCAACTTTTATTAGAAGTGCAAGAAAAGGGTGTAATTGGATATTAATTGGATATTTATATCATGCACACCATGACATGAATTTTGGAGAATATCAACCAACGGTTCTTAAACTCCGCCAAAAGAAAATGGTTGAGCATATTGTTACAATGAAATTATTACAATGTGGTTGGTAAAGTGTATGTCCAGCAGACATATCATATGATTGTTCTAATGAGAAAAACAATTATTCCAACCTGAAGTTGGTATAAGTAATGCATAAAATCCTGGTGATCATGCAACTACATTTCAAATATTAAGTTCCAAATTATATAGTATAATCACAAAGTTGATTATTCAACTTGTATATATTTGAGATATGATTATGTTTATACTATCTATGATGATGCTATGAGAATTCAAGGGGAGCATTACACGAATTTGTTTAATTGAATGTTCATTAGCATCTTCCTTAATTTCATTCGATCATGTTTCTTTGTGATTGTGACATTGATATATTGTACACACATGCAAGCACTAGACATGTGTTTTCAAGTCATTTCGCTCACATATTACTTGCCCAACATGAAGTTGGAAATAATAATGAATAAATATTCAATACAAGTTAATAACACAAAGCTCCATAAGAGCTTGCCACTACTACTAAAGTAATTTCATAACTTAAGTTACAACTTGTGTTGTAAAGAGGTGCCTAGAGAATGTAATATTTTTATTTTAAGCTATAAGTTGAAAGTTTTGATATATGTAGTACTAGTTTCGAACATGATCGGAGCATCTAAATAATAGATCTAAAAGAGCATAGATTTTGTAGAAAATTATGCCAACAAGAGCGCACATGAGACTTACTCCCTGAAGGAGTATTATTATTGGCCTTGTCAAAAATAAATAAGATAATACTTTGTTTTTCAGTCACATCATTTTGGATAAATTAAAATATGTTCCAAGTACAAGTATTACTGTAAATTCCATCATAAAAGAACTTGGTGCATCTTTAAAAATTAGTCATTATTACCAACCAGAAGTTTGGTATGTGAAAAATGATCATAATGACATGTCAGAAAATAGTATTGATGTGACAAATGAGGCCATTCGGGTATGAGTTACTCGCTTTGAGAAACCTGGAGTTTTCCGATACAAAATATGATTATGTGTTGAACATTTTCTCATGTTGTAATTAGTTATGCTAATGGCAAGACAAAACATTGAGACCAAACATGTTTATGGAGATCCAGCGAAAGAACATATTATACTCATAAAAGTATTGTATGTGTTTTATGCACCCTATTAGTGGCTAGAAGTTCACTAAACTAACTGCTAGAGATAATACTCTTATAGATTTTTTTTCTCCAGATGAGAACTCATACGTGAAGTCAACTAAACGAGAGTATGAGTGTATAATTATCTAAGCTGGACATGTATGCCCCAATAATACAAATTCTTTGAGTTAGTTTTTCCCAGCTTAGGGGAGCGAGAACATGGATAAGCTGATAAAAACAAATTCATAGAGTGTTTTGATCCCAAAAAATTTGAAGTTCAAATTTGAATCAATTTAAGAGATATATTTTCCAGCTTTCATGTTAATATTTCAATTTTAAACATGAAATTCTATGATTTGACTATGGATTGCTATAACCCACTTTTGAGGCATACCGAGTTATAGATCTGTTATAGACAAGACATGTGTTGATAATCGACGTATCTTGCACATTATATTTTGATATGTGCACCTGAAGTGCACTACATAAATCATCCAAGGTTCCAATATTCAAATAATATAATGTGAATTGCAAGATGATGCGGTTGGTACTCCTGAAGAGTAAAAGTGGAATGAAAGTCATATATATTATATATGTGTGATGCCCATATAAAGGGTATAGATATATGATTTAATTTGATAATAGATGGCTTATATGAAATGGAAACATACCTCTACATATAATATATTCAGATATCCATGATCAGTAGTGAATCAAATAAATTACGAAATACATATCATCATTGATTTACCGGTATAAGTGGAACCGACAATGGACAAGCGTATGTGAAATTCAATGGATCCAAACTATTGTACATGTAAAGGGGATCTTACATGTGAGTCTGTTTAAATGTCGACACAATGATTACATAAAAATGAGCTCGCGGACATGATGTCCACACAATTGATGAATTTGAACCTCATACGGTACCGTTGCATTATCGAGTCAAATTTCATGTGCATCTAGATATTAAGCAATGCATCACATACACCATATTTATTTACATATCATTTGCATCTTTCATTTCATTGTTGTATTTTTAGGTCTCATACTTTATACATGCATATATTAAGTGTATGATCTAACTCAATAGTTACCACTTGGGTATAACTATGAAGGTTATACTTGGTACATATGAATTGTCATTAAATTGGCAGTGAAATTCTATAACTTTGGGAAATTTTATGAGATGAGATGATTATTCTCTATTGGATGAAGTCCCAGAAGGACTAGAGATATCATGTTGACAAACATGAATTAGTGAATGCGAAAGTTCCTCAAGAACTAATTTTTTATATAATTGAACCTCTATGCTTACTTATTCACACACAACTTCGCACATTGTTTTATTGAAATGTGTATGCACTGTAAGTGAAATGAATGAAGCATGAGATAAGATTTCGAGGCTCCTTGAAGATACCATTAAATAAAGAAATGTTACCTCAACCTGAAGTTGAGAATGCCAATTATGAATAATGTTGAGTTTTAAAGAATTGTCATGATAGGCAAAAGTTTGGTTACTTTGGTGGAAAATCAAATGTATTACTAGACCTCCCGAAGAAGGTAAATGAATTTCTCTTGTCAAGTAATAGTTGAACAAAAGCAAGAACTTTTGTGTATCATATGAGTAGTTGCTACACTCTTTTAATCTTTGATTAGGTTTTTATCCTCTTGGATTTTTCCTAACAAGGTTTTGGACGAAGTAGCATTATATAAGCACATAAACTATCTCTATATCCTGATGATAAAGATACATCTGGTAAAGATAAGGTCATATGCCCTATTGGTTATCTTTACAAATATGATTGAAAGTTAGAAAAGTATCGAACTCATTCCCGTATGATTTTTGAGTTCTTAACAAGGTTTTATTTCAAGTACACTTGGAATAAGTATGTCGAGAAATATGTTGCTTCAAGTGTTTGAGAAGTTTCTGCTAGTGAAAACGTATGATGACAAATCATACATTGCCCAAGTTATTCTTCGCCCATCGTCTACAAGAAGAAGATTTCATTGAAGTACCACAATTCATGTAGTTTCCAACAAGTCATCTCCAATATGATCTTTTGTGGAGCTGGTTCAGAAGATTGGAAGAAGGAATCTCATGACAGCAAATGATGTTTCAATCAGGGGAGTTTGATACGAACTACACTCTTTTTCCCTTCGCTAAGTTTTTATCCCACTGGATTTTTCTTAGCAAGGTTTTTAACGAGGCAGTATTTCTTATGTGTATCAACAAATGTACATTCATGTCATTCAAGGGGAGTGTTACAAAACAATTATTAATGAATGACATGAATGCCCCTATTTAGTATTATGATATGTTGACCATGTAGTTACTCACAATGTTTATTGCACATTCATTGTATAATGTAAGAGTTACATTTTGTAGGAGCCTATATAAGACCCATTCTTGTACATTGTAATATACACCATGAAATGCATATACTATTCTCCTCACTTTCTCTTTTCCCCTCATTCTCTTTTCCATTTTATTTCAGCATGAACATTTTTATTATTATTATTTTTTCAAAGATAAGGTTGTTTGGTTTGAGAAATAAAATTTTTAAAAAAATGGATTTGGTCAACTCAAAATGTCCTAATATATAATTGAAATGTTATAAGAAGTCCTTTTTCGATATTGTTGATCTATAGAGGATTAATCCGTGATAAGAAGTGCTAAAAGGGTACTAAAATGTTATGGACCCAATTAGAGTTTAAATTATCTAGTTACCCATATAAAAAATTTGGACAACATTAAATGAAAATTTTCCAAAAACTGTATTTTTCAAAACGTTTGTATAATAATTTTGTAATATATGAAATATATGAATACCTTTTACATGACAATAAGCTCACCTTTCATAATCTAAGAGCACTCTTTATGGGGGTTTTTTTGGGTTTAATTGGGGCTTCAAAAAGTCAAAATTGCCTCAATGGGGGCTTTATTGGGGCTATTAAATAGTAGTTCATGGGAAAGAGTTACTAAATAGTAGCCTCCATTTAAGCCGTCAAGTCATATAAAACATTAATTATTCAATTAAGTAGTCGAATAATGAAATAATATGTGTCTCATGACCCCACATAAAAGGCTCAAACCATTGGATATTTCAATTTGGAAGAGACTTTTTTTGGGACTTATATGTTTAAATCCCCAGTTAACCATAAGAAGTGCGCTCTAAGATGTGTCCAACCTTATAAATTGAAAGATTTTCACATAAATCTTTTCATCGCCATATTTAACTGTCTTATTAATTAATCTCTTGTCAATTAAAAATGCAGAAGTCTTTGATTAAGGTGGCACGGTGCTCATGCTCTATGTATTTAGAGTACATTTGTGATACCTTGTGGAATTATCAAATGAGAATTTTACATTCCAAAACAAAGACTATCAGAACTCAGAAGTTTATTTCATTCCCCTAGTAATTTTATTGCGAAATTTTAAATGATACGTCATATCATATATATTGAAATATATGAAATTTTTGTAGAGCCACAATCGATCGCTCAAACTCCGCAATAACAAATCCCATCTACACATGCCAGAACATCAGACCCTATGATTTTACAGAACTTTGCACAATCCAAATCGATTCTGCACCGTTTACGCAAACTTGTTTCATGAACCAATCTTGCATTTGAGCCCAAAATACCTACAATGTTTGTAAAATCATAAAAAAAAATCAAATGATTATCATACTCAATGGCTACAATTATCAAATTTAACGAGCAAACTAAAATGTTTTTCTTCCTTTCAATATATATTGACTATTAAAATAATTAACTATAGACAAGACGTATGTATGAGAGAGACGGTGCGCTAACACATCGACCACTAACCCCGATAGACGTTCCAATTCACCTCTCTTGCATTTTAAGGACACTTTGTTTATAATAGTAATAATAATAATAATAATAGATAGATAGATAGATTGATAGATAGATAGATAGATAGATATATAAAATACAACGTCAAATAAATTTGCTCATTACCAAATTCATTGAGCATGAGCGCTACTAAGACCATGATAATAGCCACCTTAATCAAAGACTTCTACATTTTTCAACTTACATACAAAAGAAAGACAAATGGAAGATGTAACATCCCAAACCTTTTTAACCCCTTACGAAGATTGACTATTGAAAATGAAAATTCAGTTTAATTATAATATTTATGTTTGAGAAAAGTATGATGATTGAGTCATAGAGTAAATTGAGATCAGTTCAATTTATTTGGGTCCAAATTGGAGTAAATGTACATCCCGGCCTATAGGTTTGACCGGACCGTTTAATATCGAAACGAGAAGCTACAAAAGTACGGATACAGTAATATGAACCGCATGATTTTATAGTTTTCAAATATATGTTCATTTTTATATTTAGATTGTAAATGTAAAAGTCGAAATAAAGATCCGACCCAAGTAATTGAATTGGTTAAAATATAATATATGTACACTTTACTCCTTAGCTGACTCAACTTACCGCCCAAATGAAATTACTTCATGTTGAAGTAGCCGCCTCTTATTACTCCCTCCTTAAATACTCTTTAAGAGATCATCATCATCATGTATGAGAGAGTGAGATGAAAAATAGAGGAGAGAAAGGAGAGTGTGTGTGTGTGTGTGTGTGTGTGTGTGTGTGTGTGTGTGTGTGTGTGTGTATGCGAGAAGCACTTGACGAAAACAAATATATGTATAGGGAGTATACGACGATGATTGTCGGGAACCGTACAAGGTTAGTTAGTAAATAAAGATAGTACGAGCATTGTTGAAAGCTTTGATCAGTGAATTGGTAAGTATAATTTTGTAACATGTTATTTGATATGTTTGTAAGTGATATATGATAATTTGTTATTGACTTATATGTGTTATTGATGTCTATGGATGTGATGTGAGTTTCTTGTCCTATATTTGTGAGTTTGACAATTGAGATTGTTGATTAGTCGTTGGTATAAATGTGAAGATTGTACCCTAATGGGTTGTATGTGTGAATAAGTTTATTTATAAGTTATAGTGCTGATGGAATATATATGGTGATTGTGAAATGCATTCATAAGAGATAAATGGGACTCTGTTATGGTTGTTTATGACCTAGAGTAAATCTTCAAAATAAATACGATACTCGGGGGCACCCATATGCTACAGACACCTGGGGATGTACAGATTTCCATCGGTGTAGCCAAAGATAATAAGTCGGGGATGTACGGATCTCCGCATGTGTTTTTGAAAAATAAAAAGGCACAAGGTGCCACGTGATCATGAGCTAATCCTGGTTATAGCAGGCCCATAACAGATAAAGAATATGACTAAGCACGTGTATTTGATGTGTTATATCAATGTATTGATGTGTGTATGATGAAATGTATGTGATGAAGAGTATATGGATGATGTACGTACAAGGTAAGTAACTTGTATACGCACAAAGAAAAAATGAAAGATGAATGCAAATTGAATGTATTAAAAGAGAAGAAATGCATGTGATGGGTATGGTTGTTATGTTGTTCTGTGACTGATCTCACAAGTTTTAAAGTAACTTGTTATCAAGTACCTTACAGGTCGTTAAATGGCTAGTTACTTGATTATACGTATTGAGCCCGCAACTCATCAAATTGCGATGTTGTATTTTTATAGTTGATCAAGAAGAAGACAAAGAAAAGAGCTTAACTGATAGAAGTTGAGTCTTCGATCAAAGGTTGGCCGGCTGGTTTCACTCCTTGGTACTGGCTCATCATTTGCATCTCATATATGTCATGTTGGTATGTAAGAGAGGATCGACTCCTCCAAGCACATGAAGTATGTGTTTTAGTATAATTGTTAACACTTCCGCATATGTTTCTAAATAAGAATCGTTTCTGCTCATGTACAGAAAGTACGAAAATGTCTTTTGATTTTAAAAGAGTCTTATGTCAAAACGCTTCCGCATATGATCCTAAAAAGAGTCTTGTTTGAAATGCTTCTGCACGCCCTACCACCTAAGTGCGTTTAATTGCGTACGATGGTGTTAGGGTGTTACAAGAGGGTGAAAAACATTTTGTGGAAACATTCAATTTACAATGCAGGGACACATCTTTAATTATGAAAGTTGAGATTATTAGCATGTAAAGTTATTCATATATTGCAAAAATATTATACAAACTTTTGTAAAAGACAATCTTTGGTAAATTTTCATATAATGTAATGACCAATTTTTTTATATTGGTAAATATACTTTTTAAATTGGATGACCATGAGTTGGGCCTAATTTATTCTCACAAATTATTTAAATTAGTCGAAGAGAAAGCATTTAATAATATTTGTATTATATATTATGACTTTATTATGCTGTTAGTATTAATAATTTAATTGGCCAGGTATTTTGGTGTTAATACGTGTGGACTCCATATAATTTTATATAACTTTTAGGTTTGAGTAAGAGAATGATGAAAGATGAATACTCCCTCCATTCTGAAATATAAGACATTCTAGGTTTTTGACTTATTTTAAATATAAGTCATTCTAGACTTTAATCAATATAAAATTATATTTTCAAGAATAAACAATTAAATTTTTAGCTATTTTAGCCATGTTATTCCGTGTTTTTCCATATTTGTCTCCTTTTATTACATATTATTTAAACGATTTTAGTTTCTTTCAAGGATTTAGTCATATTTTTCCTTTACCGTGTTTATCCATATTTATTCCCTTGCCTTATATGTGTGTAAACACCTAAAATGCTTTATATTTCAGAATGGAGGGAGTAATTGTTTTCCTTTCGAGACAGGTCATCTTTTGTTAATTAGTTATTCCCTTTGTATTAATAAATTCTTTACATTTATTTTGTTAAATTTTTTATAATTCCGTTTCCTCCATGATAAATCATATATCTTACTGAAAAGATAACTCATGAAATAATATAATAAAAGTAGAGATGTTATATATTCATAATATACGTTCATAAATTAATATTTCATTATAATATAAGAGTAAACGGAGGTCAATCATAGCAAAAAAAAAAAAAATCAATAAAAGCAAATGTAAAGAAATGACCGAGACTTATGATTAGATATGTAAGGAGAAAATGAAATTATTAACATATTATAGATTATGTTTCAAGTTTTTCTTTTTTTTTTTTTTTTTTTTTGAAATTACCTTATAATTAGTTGGCAAGAGTAGATTAGAAATGTGAGTAATTTCATGGAAATAAGTTGGTGTGAATGTAAGGTTTTGATTAGCTCTAGAAACCTTGAAAGTTAATGTAACATTTCATCACTCGTCATCATATACTCATCTGTCCCAATCAATTCTTTATGTATTCTTTTTGGACGTCCCAATCAATTTTTTACGTTTTCATTTTTGGAAAGTACCCCACATCCCATCTATATTATTTTAAATATGGACCCCACATTTACACTTCTTTATCTCCACTCATATCTCACACTTTTTAATCAATTACCCCACATTTACATACAATATTAATATAACACTACCAAACAAAATTATTCATTAAAAACCGTGCAAAAAACAAACGTAGATTTATCATCGGGACGAAGGGAGTATATCACTTGTATTATGATTGTAATTCGTAACTTTTCAAACAAAAAAAAATTAATATAAATATACCTAACGTGTTTTTATAATATAATTAAAAATGTGAAACACAAATTAATCAAGAGGTAACAAGTTCCGAAGTAATTGAACTGAATTTTAACATTAGTTTCTCTATAATTTCTTGTGGAATCGTTCTTACATGGGAGATCCACCTTTTGACTTCTCTGGTGATGAGTCTTATATCAGAATCTTATACATAACCTATCCAAGGTTCAATAACTCTGGACAACTCAACAATGAACTTTGAATTATAATTTGTACAAGAATGCCCTATCAAGGCTCAAATGAGACAAACGACTTTGGAACGTGCGAACTCGATATCCTCCGATGAAAATTTGCTCAGGTTGGGGAGATGGGTCACGTTCTTAGATGAACGGAACAACGACATAAGAAATCAGAGCGTCAAAAAAAGGCAAACCCGGCACCATCATAAAGAAGATAGAGAGAGAATTGAGGTTTTCATGAAAAAACCTTATAATTCATCAGACAAACATAAAGAAAATATATCTCTTGCTCAGCTTATATACTGTTGAACCAAACAGGGTACTGGATCTTTAGAGTTTGGAAAGGAAATCTTAAATCTACTCACATTTATCTCCATGGACAAGATTCATTTGTCCAAAGAGCACTAACAATGGTTGGCTTCAAACTTGGGGCTTAATTCATTATAAGCCCCGAATAAGCCTATTTCATTTTGATTTTACAATGATTTGAGCTTATTCGGGACTTTTCGTGGGCTCCACATGACACATAAACACTAACCATCTAAATCTTCTTTATTTATAAAATTTCAAGTTCTACATTGTTTATTAATATTGGGGCTTATTTAGGGGCTACATATATGGGCTAAAAATCCCCCATTGGGTGACTTTTCAGGCTTATTTGGAGCTTAAGCCCCAAATAAGCCACCAATTTCTAGTGCTCTAACCTATCTCTTACACCTTAGGATGAAGAGTCAGACTTACCCAAAAATATTGACAAACGATAATAAAAATTAGAGCGGGAAGAAATCCCAAATAAACCCCCTATTTATACGAACCTTGTCCCCAAGGTTCGCGGGCTTATGCGCATATCCATGCCTCTTCTTGTTCTGACCAAGCACGTCCATTCCATTAGCAAGTCCTGATGAGTCCAATCCTCCTACTCGCCGTGCTTGCTTTCCAGCTCCTTCTATGCCAAACCCTGGGCTATATGGCCTATGGGTCTTCATTGAGGCACACCTCTCAACTTGATCTATCTTGAACTAAATGTAGTGTATTGTGCTTTCCGCTGGATCTTCAATGTTTTCCCATAGCTCTTTACTTCGTGCATCAGCTCGACCGGTAATGATTTCTTCAGCTCCAGATAAACCCTCCATGTCAAGACTATGGTGATCTATAGTTAAGAATCCAACCAACAATGTCTTGTTCAATAACGATTCCTCTTGCATCAACTCATGTCGTGTATCAACGTAAGCTAAACCTGCACATGCAACACAATGTTTCTTTCTTCCAGTAGACGCCCATGCACCACTTTCGTATCCTGGACTATATCAACCTTACTCTTAACAGATTTGGGTTCACCCAATCTAGTCTCCTTCACCAAACTCAGGGTTCTCACAAGTTATTCACGATCAACTTGTTTCGTTAACAACTTGAGTTCCAACCAGTCCATTAACCATATGGGTAACTAGTGCAATTGATAACGTATCAAAAGTTTTATAGACGATAATCATTATCAGTGATACTATAGATACTAATAAGTGGAGTTATAAGTTGACCGAGTGGTAGGGGTTCTGTAGTAGCACATGAGTGGTCGGGGGTTCGACACTGAGGCATAAGGTGGTATGGATGTTTTAAAGTTATAAGGTGGTTTGTGATTAGTGTAGAATAGTGTAGGCTAGATTTTTCAATTTAAAAAAATAAATAAAATTAGATACTACTAATAATTGAGCGGTATACAAATTAATTATTAACAAGGGTATTTGGGCACTAATCATTCGGTGTGAAAATTTCATACTCTCCGGTCCCAATCTGCTCCAAATTAATCAAGTTTATTGAATTAATGTGAAATATTGCTATGATCATTGATCAGAGAATTCCAAATCAAATAGTACTAGTAATTTCTTTTTCATTATATTTTTGAAATAAATATCTTTTTATAGTACCTTGAGGACAACTGTATGACTGTAATCAGAGAGCCCATATGGTTCCAATCTAAAGATAAGCAAAATTGGATTCTTCATCTAGTCTAGAACTAGAAGCACAATCAAACAACTGATTGATTCTTTTTCCAACTGAAACCACTTGTTTCTTTATTTTCCTTATCTTCTTACTAAATTACAACCACCACTAGTAAATCAAACACGCCAACTCATAGGATTGTAATCTTCTTGAAAATTGCTGGGAAGATTTGGTGAATATCAGAGTGCTTTTACTCATATATTCATGCTAGGATTATTCACAACAAGAAATCGTATAAACTCGAGGCGATGCATGTGGATATATAAGTTGGTCAAGAACTTTCAAGATATGGTAGATTTACTAACACTACTACCGAAGAGGGTAGTTCATGTGATTTCACAAAGCCCTTTTTTTTTAAAACAAACGAGTTCAAATATAACTATACTACTCCTATGCTACACCTATACCAATTTTTTAACTTCAAATATGCCTAAACTATCCTTATGCCTCCGTTGGGGTTCGAACCCCTGACCTCTCCTATACTACTCCAGCACCATTACCACTCAGTCAACCTCATAATCTACTCTTTCAAATAAATATATATACATAATAAACTTATTTTTAATCAAATAACCAAGTAAGTTCATGTAACTTATCAACGCGAAAGTCGTAAGTTGGGATTCGACCCAACACAGTTTGTGGGTTAGGATTTGCCTGTTGGTTTATTTTATTTCTAAAATGGATAAAAGTTTTTATAATATTAAAAAAGTATAACAATGGTTCAAAAAATTACAAGGGAATAACTTTTTTTTTAACGGAATTTTTTTATGAATTAATTTTTTTTGAGAAGAAACATACTTGTATTACTGATTCAAAGATCAAATACATTTGGGTTCGCAAATGGCAACCCATTCACATCATCACTGTTTGCAGTAGCATTATATGCTAGTATGTGCGCTACATTATTACAATTCCTAGGAATAAAAGAAAAGGTAACGAAGGAAAAGTTCGACGCCAAAGCTAAAATATCATCAACTAATAAACCCACACATGACAGAGGAGTTCTACTCTTTAACTTTTGCACAAGACCAAGACAGTCTGACTCAACTTGCAGCTGTAAAAATCCATTCTCTAACGCAAATCTCAGCCCAACCCGCAACGCCAATGCCTCCCCGACCTCTGGATTAACAATGTGGGGAACAATTTGACGACTCCAAACCTTGACATGACCCTGATGATCACGAACCACCACGCCCAGTTTAGCTCCCATATCTGCCACAATAGCTGCATCTATATTTAGCTTGAACTTGCCATTCTGCGGCACCTGCCACTGCTGCTGCCTTTCATGTACCTGGCCAGTCTGCATTCTTGTCTGAGCCGCACGAAACTCCTGAAAATATCCCTCTGCATACACAGCCGTACTCTGTGGATCACAATTATTGAAACCAGGCTCATGTACGAATTTATTTCGACAATTCCATTCAGTCCACAAAGAAACAACGACCTGCTCCAAAGCTTTGCTGTCAACAGCCATCCAGACTGTATCAAGCCAGTCACCAACACAAACAACACCTGGAGATAGTGAACAAATATTGATCAATGAGTGACACGCCCAATAACAACGCACAAATGGACAGTCTCTAAAAACATGGAGAAGAGTCTCTGTTCCATTGTGACAAAATCTGCAGTAATTATCCACAGACAAGCCTCTTTGATTTAAACACACAGATACAGGTAACGTGTTATGGAGTAAACGCCAAATGAATATTTTGATCTTATTAGGTACAGAAAGGCGCCACACCCAGTTCCAATCTCCACCCCACGTGTTACTTGTACTCCCCACCCTTGACTGTGCTTCCCGGGGAGACAGCTTTCTAGCCAGATGGTAGGTAGAGTTAACAGAATAAAGGCCATTCTTTGAAAAGTGCCATACTCTAGTGTCATTCCTGTTATGTTCTGAAACTAGAATATGCAGAATAGCAATTGCATCTTTCTCCCAAAATAAAGAAGACATTAAGGGTACATCCCATCCAACCACCCCCCCCCCCCATTATTGAAAAGATTCGCAACACAAGTCTCTCACATATCCAAATAATCTGGTGTTATAGGTTTGAAACTAAAGTCCCTAGGTATCCAATTATCTCTCCAAACATCAATACTCAATCCATTTCCAACCCTCCAACGAACCCCAGCCTTTACTAAATCTAAAGCACCACACAAACTCTTCCAAGTAAATGATGCACAAGGTTTAGCTCGAGCTTCAAGGACATCACAATCCGGAAAGTACTTCGCTTTTAAAACTTTACTTAACAAAGACTCTGGATAATAAATAATCCTCCAAATTTGTTTACCTAACATGGCCAAATTAAAGGACTTTAGATCTCGAAAACCATCCCACCATCTCTCTTGCTATCACACAACTTGTGCCAAGCTACCCAATGGATCTTTTTATTACCTCCATTGCCCCACCAAAATCTCCCTACCATCGACTCTATCTCATGAAGCAAATAATCGGAAAATTTGAAACAACTGATAACATACGTGGGAATAGCTTGGAGAACTGACTTGATAAGAATCTCTTTTCCTGCCTTAGAAAGCAACTTATTATCATACCCCTGCACCTTACTCCACACTCTCTCCCTCAACCACCCAAAAACCTCCCTTTTAGATCTACCCATTTCAGTTAGAAGCCCCAAGTATTTATCATGCTTTTAAACCACCCTAACCGGAATACTTCCCCTTATCTCCTCCACCCTCTCTATCCTCACATTCTTACTAAAGACAACTGTTGACTTTTCCGAGTTTATTTCCTGACCAGAGGCCAAGCTATACCTACGCAACAAAGAGACAATTTCTCTTGCCACCTCAGAAGTAGCTTGACAGAACAACAAAGTGTCATCAGCAAATAAAAGATGAGAGATCCTTGGGGCTGAAGGAGTCACAACAACCCCTTTCAACACCTCCCTCTCCTCATCATCTCGAATCAACGAGCTAAAAGCTTCAGTAACAAAAAGGAACAAATAAGGCGAAAGAGGATCCCCTGGCGAATCCCCCTCTCTGACTGAAGGTTGTTTAACGGTTCTCCATTCATTAAACCGAATAAGAAATTGTTGACACACAAAGCATTATCAACTCTATAAAACTCTCATGAAAACCCAACTTAAACAAAACTCTCTCAAGGAAAGCCCATTCAACTCGGTCATATTCCTTACTCATATCTAACTTTAAAGCCCAATAAGCCTCCTTTCCCTTAGTCTTCCGTTTCAAAAAATGATTAATTTCATATGAAACAAGCACATTATCAGTAATTAGCCGATTGGGAACAAAAGCAGATTGAGTTTCAGCTATAATATTATTCATGTGGGGTTTTAATCTATTGGTAATAGCTTTAGACACCACCTTAAACATGACATTACTCAAGCTTATAGGACGAACTGGGCAACGTATTCAGGATTTTTGCATTTAGGAATAAGCACAATATGGGAGTGATTCAAGGTAGCATTCAAATTTTGATTATTCAACACATTTAAAGCACAATCAACCACATTTCTACCAACTAAAGGCCAAAATTTTTGGAAGAAAAAAGCAGGCATACCATCAGGACCAGGAGCTTTAGAAGGAAACATATAAAAAGAGCAACTTTTACCTCTTCTGCCGAAAACTCAGAACACAACTCCTGGTTCATTTGCTGAGTCACCTTTGCCTCCATTGTCTCAATCACATCTTCTATTTCTTCATTTGATGGCCTTCGAGACTGAAAAATTTCCCCAAAATAGTTACTGACCAATTCTGCCATGCCTTCCCTGTCTGTGCGTACCACGTCGTCAGCCCCTTTCAAACCATGGATTTCATTAATTTGAGCCCTCCTCGAGAGTGAAAAAACCTTTTGTTTCTATCCCCTTCTTGTAACCACTGATTACACGATCTTTGCTTCCACATGATTTCTTCGCTATCTAATTCCTCCTCCAAAGCTAGCTTAACTATGCGTATTTGCTCTCGACGTTGACTGTTAGGATGCTGCTTTTCCAACCTACTAACCTCCTACTTATACTCCCGAACCTTACACTTTACCGACGCAAAACTACATCGCTCCCAATTACTCAGACCCACCCTGCAGCTCTCCAAATTCTGGAATATATCCCACGTTCCAGACCATAGCTGCTCCACGGTCTCCACACAATCAGTTGCTCTAAGCCACATATGCTCTAATATGAACTGTTTCTTGCGAATTCTGGCTGCTGCATGCCGTGTACTGCATAACTGTAGCAAAATTGGGCAATGATCTGAGTGCATGGTTTCGAGATGCCGGACTGCTGCTTCCGGAAACAAATCGACCCACCTAGGGCTCGCCACTGCCCTGTCTAAACGCTCCCGTATGACTGTCTCATCCTCGTGCTGATTCCACCAGGTAAATTTTTCCCCTTCTTCTCCAGTGCTGAGCGAAAGTCACGAAGTCTCCACTCAGGCACACGTGAACCACCGATTTTGTTAGTATGGGATAAGATCGCATTAAAGTCACCCATCATGACCCAATTTCTAACGGACTGTCCAGCCAACCTTGTCAACAAGGCCCATGAAATCTTTCTATTAGCCACTTCGAACTCCCCTTCTTTGAATTAATCGAGAACATAAGAAATGCTCCAAGAACATTTACAACTTAAATACAATAACCTTCTCGGTCAAAGTTCTGAGATACAAAAGATCAACAAACACAACTAAGGCTAAAACACTGATTCTCAACAAGAGTAAAGGCTAACAAGTTAGAGTCCAACGCTAGCAAGCCAACAGAGCCTTCGTAGAGATCACTCTAAGAATAACCACCAATTTGAAGTTGGGGAGACTTTCAGAATCAAAATCGCCAAGTCCTACACCCTATGCTAATGGGAAAGCAATTGATAAATGTTAGGTAACAAAGCGCACAAATCAATCAACACTATACACAATCAACAATAAATCCACCTGCAATCAGAAAACCAACACTCACAACTCACAATCGCACAAACCAAATCAACACACCTCTAGCACCAACTGTCAATCGAAGAACAACAAACAAGGAACGCGCAATTTAACGTGGTTCAGCTCAAGGTCAGCCTATGTCCATGGAAACCAAATGATGATCGATAATATTGTGCTCCTTGAGCTGTGTTTACAAGAGTCCTAACAACTATGAACAATCAGCAACAGAAACTAGCTCACAGTCGACTCTCACAAACTCTCAACTACTCCCTAAATCTTCTTCTGCAGAGATAAATACAAAGAGAAAAATAGGTGATAATGTGTGCTCCTGTGTGAATGAATCTTAGCCTCCAAGTAAATGAATAACTGCCTCTTAAATATCATCTTCTCACAAGCCAATCAGAAGCAAAGAAATGATCTAGCAGCTGGCTTGATATTTTGTTAGTCAGTTGCAGTAACAACTTCTCCTCTTGCTAGAAACTTACTCCACTTGCTTGCTTTTAATCCTGGCCCTTGAAGATGATTTAATCACAGCCATCGAAAAAACAAGTTGCATAAGTTGATCTACACTTCACAATTCTCCACCTTAGATCAATCTTGCTTTAGTTGGTTTCAAAAACATGTCTCTGAAGTTAAGACACTTCCGTATAGTTCTTCTGTCTCTTAATGGTTAAGACAGATCCCCATAATCCTGCTTCTCAGGTTGAAGCGGCTCCCCTTTCACTTACTATCATAAGCTTGGCACACAACTGATACTTACTCACTGGTAGTGGCTTAGTAAGTGTATCAGAAGTGTTCTCAGAAGTGTGTATCTTCTTGATCTTCACTGTCATAAGTGTTCTTAGTAAGTGTATCAGAAGTCTTTTACAATTAGTGCTTTTGTCAGAAAGCTAGTTTCAACAAGTAAGCAGACAAACAGTGTAAAACAAAGTAACTTGCTGAAAGGTACCTACAGAAATGTAAATCACACAAACACTTTTATAGTGGTATCTGAGGGTGGCGTAATCCCTCAACTAATCCACTTTGTCCTTTCTAGGACTGAATCCACTAAGATAAGATATGAGGTTCCTTACAAATCCTATCACTAATGATTCTCAGAAACCAAAGCACACCTGCCTTGTTTCCAACCTAAACTAGAGAACTATAACCTTGTTCTCCACCAAACTTGGGATACTTAATCAGCAAAACTATGCTTGATTAATTCCCCCTGAATTCCACTCCTGAATAAGGGTGTTTATCAGTTAGAGAGGTTTGGGATGAGATGGCTTGAATATAACTTTGCAGCTATAACAAGTAATCTAAAGAAACTCAACTTGTAATACTTTGCAGTAAGCAAGTTTGTTGTTTCTAGTGTCAATACTCGTTCTTGTTTAGAAGAAAGAACACTTAACTAATTTCTTAGCTTTTTAATGTTCTACTTCTTCACAAGTAGCTTTTGTTTCAAGCTTAAGTCTTGGAACGGATCAATAGGCAGTAAAGAGTAGAGAAGGATTTGAGTGTTTAAAGCACAAGTGAGAGTTTGATCACATTGTTGACACACCCTTCTACTCAGCCTGATGTCCTCTATTTATAGTGTCTCAAGGGAGCCGTTTGAATTTCAAATTCTAAGGCTTGTACCTTAAGATGTCACTATCTTGCTTTTGTACTATCAGCAGCGCTCTTCATTTGTCTTCTTGTATTCATGTTCTTCGCGTGCTAACTTTGCATTTAATGCTCTTTGAAACAAATTCAAATATGAACGTTGGATCCAATACGCAAGTACCCTTCAGCAAGGAGGTCACAATTGTTATCAGCAAGTGGTCAGTCTCAGTTTCAGCAAACACAATCTACTCTGTCATATAGATTTTCACTTATGCAAGCTGTTGTTGAGAATCTCACTTTGTGAGACAACATGTGCCTTTGTAGATACCTTTCTCAGAATTCTTCTAAGTCTTCAGTCTTCGAATCTTCAACTTTCTGAGCGGTTCTAGGTCTTCAATAGTTTGTTCATAAAAACAAAGTACATCATCAGCAAGCTTAAGAACCTAACTAATACCTACACTAAGTCTTCAGCAAACGTTCCTCTTTTACAATGTCCTTAAAATTCTAAAATCCTATGGACCTTAAGAGTACTAGTTACTGGACCTTACTTAATTTAGCATGGTTAATTGCTCATCAAAATTACAAGTTTCCTAACATATCAAATCTTTTGTACCATTGTCTTGGACTCTGCTTTAGTCCATATAAAGATTTCTTGAGTAGACATGTCTTGAATTCACTTTTCTCAACATAAACTCCCTCAGGGACTTTCATGTAAATCTGCTCTTCCAACTCTCCATGTAGAAATGTTGTTTCACATCCATCTGCTGTAAATGCAGATTCCATTGAGTTACTAGAGCCAGTAAGATCCTTATGGGGGTGTGTTTTACTACTGGAGAGAAGATTTCAGTATAATCAATCCCTTCCTTCTGAGTAAAACCTCTAGCAACCAGTCTCGCCTTAAATCTTACACTTTCAGTCCCTTTCACTTTTGTTTCTTCTTAAAAATCCATTTGCAGCTTACCAACCTTTGATTCTTGGGAACTGTAACTATCTCCCATGTCCTGTTCTTTCCAAGTGACAGTAGCTCCTCTTGAATCGCTACTAGCCACTTCTCCTTCTCAGAACAAGTTACAACTTCCTTGTAATCACTTGGTTCTCGTAGGATCATTTCCTCTGCAACATTCAGAGCATAGGAGATATTATATGACTTGGCAATTCTTCCAAACCCAAGCATGTCAGGTGATTGCTTGTTTCCTCTCTTAACTCTGTCCTTAACAAGTTGATAAGAAGACAAATTCCTTTGTTGATCAAGACTTGAACCAGAGCTGCCACTACTATCTTGATCATCAGTGGCTAGTGTATTTATCACTTGCTCCTCATCATCGGACATGTGCTCCACCTCAGACTGAAGTTCATCTGAGGCATGGTTATCACCATTTCCAGCTCTTACTTCCAATTCAGTGATCTCAGTTTGCACTTTAAGTGGCATGATCTCTTCATTGAAAATAACATCTCTGCTTATCAGACATTTCCGTTGTTCCATACACCATAACTTGTATCGTTTAACACCTTTTGGATAGCCTAGAAATACGCATCTCAAAGCTCTTGCCTCCAACTTGTCTTGTTTTATGTGAGCTAAAGCAAGACACCCAAACACCCTTATTCTAGAGTAGTCAGCAGTTGAACCACTCCATATCTCTTCGGGTGTTTTAAAGTTAAGTGGAACAGATGGACTCCTGTTGTGCAGATAATGAGCTGTAGCAGTTGCCTCTCCCCAGAAACTCTTAGAGAGACCTGAGCTGAGTAACATGCACCTTATCTTCTCCAATAAAGTTCTATTAAATCTCTCAGGTACACCATTTTGCTGAGGAGTTCTGTAATGCCCAGCATCCCACATCGCTTAAGAGTGAGTGGAATAAAGGGTATATATATGTTAGACCACCACTCTCACATGGTATGAGGCCTTTTGGGTGATTCCAAAAGCAAATTTGTGCAGGCTCAAGCCCAAAGCGGACAATATCATAATGTGGAGACGTGTGTGGGTCCGTCCAGGAGTAACCACGCCGGTCGGATTGGTCGGGTCGTTACAAATGGTATCAGAGCCTTGATCAACCCAAAGCCCGCACCGAGTGGACGGTTGGTAAAGTTTATTGTCAGTTTGTCACCCCCACCACTTAAGGCGCTCGGCGAGGACGTCGAGGCTTTAAGGGGGGTAGTTTGTAATGCCCAGCATCCCTCATCGCTTAAGAGTGAGTGGAATACAGGGTATATATGTTAGACCACCACTCTCACATGGTATGAGGCCTTTTGGGTGATTCCAAAAGCAAATCCGTGCGGGCTCAAGCCCAAAGCGGACAATATCATACTGTGGAGATGTGTGTGGGTCCGTCCAAGAGTAACCACGCCGGCCGGATTGGTCGGGTCGTTACAAGTTCCAGCTACAGTTTTGTGTCTAATGATCCCCTAGTGCAGAATTGGTTGAACTCATTTGATAGGTACTCTAATCCATTGTCAGTCCTAAAGTATTTGACCTTCTTGCTTGTCTGATTTTCAATCTCTGTAATCCAAGACATGAAGGTGTCAAATGCTTCATTCTTATTTTTCAAGATGAATATCCATACCTTCCTAGAGTAATCATCAATGACTGACATGTAGTACCTCCCCCCACCTCTGGTAGGTGTTCTAGAGGGACCCCAAAGATCTGAATGTATATAATCTAGAGGAGCTTTGGTGGTATGCTTAGATGTATCAAAGCTTGTCTTATGAGCTTTTCCCATGACACAGTTTTCACAGAATTGCAGCCTAGAAATATTCACTTCTCCAAGTAAATTTTGTCTAGCTAACTCCTTTAGTCCTTTTTCACCTAAATGACCCATCCTTCTATGCCATAGAAGTGTTTTATCCTTGTAGTTAGCAACTACTGCTTCACCAGTTACAGTTTCCCCACTAGATAATACAATCCATTGTTCTTTCCTCCTTTTAAGATTGACTTGTCTCCTTTGTATATCTGCAAGACACCTAACTTGCTAGTCATGATGTATCCCATGCTGTCAAGTACCCCTAGTGAAATCAAATTCCTCTTGAGCTCAGGAATGTATCTCACATTGCCGAGAATCCTTGTCACTCCATCATGTGCCTTCACCTTAATACTTCCACATCCTTTGATAGAACGTGACTGTTCATTTCCAAGTAGTACAGTGCCTAGATTCTCATACTTCATGTATGTGAACCATGACTTGATGTGACACATATGAAATGTGCATCTTGAGTCAAGTATCCAGTCCTCCTGACTTTGTGTATTTGATATAGCTAATGCTTCTGCATTCTCACAGTGGTTTGATGACTCTGGTGCATGCTTATCCATGTCTTGCACATTATTGGTTATTGGAGCCTTTTTTGCTCCCTTAGACCTCTTGTAAGCAAAGCAATGTTTCTTTAGATGCCCGACTTGATGAAAGAAATAACACTTCCTCCGTTCAACTCCATCATTCCTATTTCCAGAATCCTTGGTGTTCTTATTGAACTCAACTTTGCCTTTTCCTTTATACCCTGGCTTCTTGCTTCAGTGTTGCTTCACATTAAGACTCTCAGCTGTAGATACTTGCACACCACCTTCACCATTAGTAACATTGATATGCTTCTCCTTGGTCTGTAGTGCAGATACTATAGAGTCATATACCAATTATCCTGTAACATTTCCATACAGTAAGGCATCTGTGATACTTTCATATTGTTTAGGCAAGCAGTTCAACAACATGAGTGCCTTATCAGCATTTGCCATCTTGGCATCAGCGTTCTCAAGATCCTTTACCATCTTATTTAACTCCTTAATCTGTTCACCAATACTCATGTCCATAGTGATCTTAAACGCAAACAATCTCTGTTTCAACATCAACTTGTTCGCCTTCGTCTTAGAATTGAACGTTGAGTCTAGTTTTTCCCAAATCGCCTTGGCAGTTTTCTCCTCGCTTACTTCTAGCAAAACTTCATCACTTAAAGACAAAATTAGACTAGTACGAGCCTTCTCCATTGCCGCATCCTTGTCCTTGGTATCGACGCCTTCCTTTCTCAAAACCGGCATCTCCTTTCAACGCCTCTGCACAACCATGTTGAGATAGCAGTGCTTGCATCTTAATCTTCCACAGACAGAAATTAACCTTCGACGTTAACTTCTCAACATCGAATCGAGCGGACGCCATTGTTGACTGTATTAGACCTTGATTCTCACCGCACCTTTACCGTTCTCATAGACGGCGCCACTTGTTAGGTAACAAAGCGCACGAATCAACCAACAAAATACACAAACAACAATCAATCCACCTGCAATCAGAAAACCAACACTCACAGCTCACAATCGCACAAACCAAATCAACACACCTTCATCACCAATTGTCAATCGAAGAACAACAAACAAGGAACGTGCAATTTAACGTGGTTCAGCTCAAGGTGAGCCTACGTCCACAGAAACCAAATGACGATCGATAGTATTGTGCTCCTTGAGCTGTGTTTACAAGAGTCCTAACAACTATGAACAATCAGCAACATAAACAAGCTCACAGTCGACTCTCACAAGCTCTCAACTACTCCCTAACTCTTCTTCTACAGAGAGAAATACAGAGAAAAATAGGTGATAATGTGTGCTCCTGTGTGAATGAATCTTGGACTCCAAGTAAATGAATAACTGCCTCTTAAATATCATCTTCTCACAAGCCAATCAGAAGCAAAGAAATGAGCTAGCAGCTGGCTTGAAAAGTTGTTAGTCAGTTGCAGTAACAACTTCTCTTGCTAGCAACTTACTCCACTTGCTTGCTTTTAATCCTGGCCCTTGAAGATGATTTAATCATAGCCATCCAAAAAACAAGTTGTATAAGTTGATCTACACTTCACAATAAACAATTTAACTTAAGGTCATTTATATCTCCATCAAACGCTAAATTCACTTCAAGACACTTGTATGCTTCTACATGGTAACACGAAGACATGTTGCTTGTGTTTTAGAAGATTTATATCTAAGTTTTGTACATATATTCAATATATTCTTTTCGAAGACTGGGAATTTATGATTAAAATTTGTTTCTATCATATGATGTCAAAAATTCTAACCAAACAATGATTGTGATAAAATATGTCTAATCTGTAAAGAATGTTTGAAGAAGGTGAACTAAGTTTAATAATAATAATAATATATGTGTGTGTGTGAGAAAGACATAAATCTTCATGTTCATGACAAGTCATTACCAAGCAATTATACACATGCTCATACGAGGGTGGTCTACAACTCCCTATAAGCAAAGTGTAAAGTGCCCACTCCGATTCTCAGATATGCATGCGTTTAAAGTATTAACCTCTCTTAATCAATATATGTATCCTAGCAATGCATAGAAGGAACTTAGTTACTTTTTTTTTTTTAAATCAAACTTGTTTACTTTTATTCCGAAAACAATCCAATACAAATACGTCGATCCTTAGATCCAGACGGGCTATGATCCAAGCCTATACAAATCCAAACATGACAACATAACAACATAAAGCTTCTCTAGAAATTATAAACTATAACAATAATTCAGATGCTTTTCGTCTCCAATGCAACGAACTTTAACAATCTGTTTTATCTCATCTACCACTTGCAAGTTGAAAGGCACTTGGTTGTAAAGTTTCATGTTCCTTGCCCTCCATATTGCGTAAATCGATTTTGTGAAGGTTATCTTTTATATTTGAGCTTTCAAAGATTTTCCTTCTGTTTCACCTTTTATCCATTCCAATTCAGTATCAAAGCTGCCAGGTATGTGCGCATACTTCATCCAATGCAACAATTTCTCCCATACAATTTTTGTGTTGCAGCAGCTAAAGAACATATGACTTATGGACTCATGTTCGCCGCAAGTAGGCATGAATCCTCCGCTGCAATCCCCATTCTAACCAATCTGTCTCTAGTATAGAGTCTCCCCAATCATGTCATCCAAGTATAAAATGTTTACATGGGCGAGCTTTAATTTTGTACATTAATCGACGCCAAGGAACAACATGTTTACGGCCTCCCAGTTCCACATATATGTTGCTGGTAACAAAGTGTTCATCCTACTATACCTTATCCCATGCTGAAAGTTGCAGAATACGTTCCTTTAATGCGACGCAATGATGGGATGTGATTTTCCCTTGGGAGATAAAACAGATAATGGCCTATAACTCGCCCTCCGCGACCTTAGTGGTTGGAGCTGATGGAGGAAGGATCTTTCCGTCGGGCCGTCTCGTCTATGCTTCAGAACGTGAGCTTCTTTGCTACTGTCGGACCACCAAATCTTCTTGTCTGACTCCATGCTCTCCTTGTGCCAAGGCTGACCTCCAATCGTCCTTCTTCAAGGGATATCTACCTGTCTGGGGGGGGGGGGGGGTGTGCATGTGTTGCCCGATCTACCGTATGGTCAAACCGGTTGAGAATACTTTACTTGAAGGTGGTTGAAGGCCAACCTTGTGAATATGATGGAGTGTGTGTACATGAAGTGTGGTTGTGTGTTTAGTGAGTATAACAGTGATGAAAGATATTTTTCCAATATGAACTCTTGTTGTTGCCTTGAGCTTCCCACCAAGAAGACTCAAGACTGTACATGTGAAGTGAAGTTCTTGAGAGTGTTGCCCTAATGTGTTTTCCACCTTAGCTTTCTCTATGGGAACCACTGCTTTTATAGACCTTAGAGGAGCGCATGTCGTTGCCATCACAACAATTCACCAAGTGTCCACACACATAGGTGGTTGGTAGGCTATACCTTGACAGTCATGGACGTGGCCTAATGATCGTGTAAGGATAAATATCTGTCTTGATCTTATTGACTTGTGTTATGTAGTTAGTTGTGAATGACACATCCAGATGCTTTATCATGGTCCACCGTATACATAAGTATTACACCTCGGATATAGCAAGCCGGAAGCATGCGACTCTGCGGTCTCCGGCATGCGCCGTTATGGCCCTGAGCACAACAGCCAAGAGCATGTTGTAGGCGGTACAAACTGCTCAATTGCAACTCCCTTGAGATAGTAACTATGGATCCAACGGACCCACAATTTATCTGTTTTCATGCTCAAGTGCCACAACAGTTTTGCTAAGGTAGAAATATTCCATTTCTCAAGTGAGATAAGATTTTTCCCACCTTGTTTCTTCGGGTCACAAACATTATCCCAAGCAATGTGAGATTTCTTATTCACAATTTCTGAACCACTCCAAAGGAATGTATGACAATGTGATTCAATCATTCTTATCACTTGCTTTGGCAAAGGAAATAATAGCATCCGGTAGTTTGTTGTAGAGAAGATGACACTTTTATAAGTTCAATCTGTCCAGCATAACTCAACATTTGAGTAGCCTAATGTTTTATGCGACCAGTAATTTTGTCAATCAAGCCTTGGTATTGATTAGCAGTAAGTTTTTTACTTGCTAATGGAAACCCCCGATACTTGAAAGGTAAAGTACCTTTCACAAAACCAGTAGATTGTAGAATGATAATCTTGTTGTGGTAATGGTACGCCCCCAAAATAGACCTTACTCTTGTTTGCATTTGCTATCAAACCTGTGGAGTTTGAGAATATATTGAACTTCTCCATGAGTAGTTGTATGGAAGTATTGTCTCCTCTTGCAAACAACAGGAGATCATAAACAAAGAAAATTAATATTAGTGATTTCTTCCCTTTCACATTTTGGATGCCATTTATAATCTGGAACACCTTTTAGAGTTACTCTATGCAGATATTCCATAACAATAACAAAAAGGAGAGGTGAGATTGTATCACCTTGTCTCAACCCCCGCTTAGCAACCAAAACCTTCGAATAGGCTTGTAAACGGTGCCACCCGACCCGCACCCGACCCGGTCGGGCACCCAACGGGTGGCAACCCGTTCATAATAAACGGGTGCGGGTGTAGAATCCGACCCGCACCCGATATTTTCTTAGCGGGTTGGGCACCCGCAGTGGCGGATCCACCTTAAGCCAAGGGGAGGCAATTGGCTCCCCTTGATTTTGGATGTGAAATACCTAGAATACCCTTTAACAAATAATAATGTAATAAAATATTAATAGTTGTTACGGATAATTATGAATATAACAAGAGTTTATCTATTTAGTAGTATCATATGTTAGATACAATTCTAGTTAGACTCATTCTAGATAAGTTCTAAAGATACTCTCCAACATGTATATATACTCCCCATGTATTACAGTTGAATACACAGAAGAATACATTTTCTCCACAATTATTTTTTAACACGTTATCAGCACCGACTCTACGATTGAGTTAATTAATTCTTCCGCTCATCACTTAATCCCGCCGGTCCTTTCCATCACCAAATATTCCGATCCCATGCGTATTAAAACTTTGGACTCAAATTCAAGGAAACGAAGCCAACCAAGAGAAAGGTGCAGGTGTTCATGCATTGCACCAACCAAAAAGGACGGACGCAAATAAGATGCAAATTCTTGACGATACCGATCAACCAGACTCTCCAAACTAATTAGAATACTCTTACCTTTCTTTTACTTAAATTGATCCATAGATACTATATTATCTCCAATTGATTTAGTGTTAGTGTTATTATCGTTACATACGTTATTGTTATATTAGTAATGTTAATCTTTTCCTCTTTTTCCCTTTGTCTTTAGTTGAACGCAAGCGTGCATATGGAAGTGCCGCAAAAATTGTCGATGGAGCCCTAAAGGCTACAATACCACCATACGAGTCTCTGGCCTGCCGACCAAGCCACATACATAAAAACTAGAGTTTTAAGATTACTCATTACGATCAAGATAAGTGTTATTTTCTTTAGCAATGATTCTTAATTCTTAATTCTTGTTTGATGACATTATATTTAACCGTTTTGGTTTCGTTTGAATGTTAATTGATCGTTGGTTGATCATTGCCTCGTGTCGTATAGATATGCTTATGAATAAGTTAATTGTTTGGTGTGAACCAATTAACAAACTTGTTGCTACATTTTGAGTTGGATGGCTAGTGTAAATCGTATCAGAAGGTTATTGAATTAATTAATTAACTGGTCATCTCATTTGAGTTGGTTTTGAGTTTGTCTTTTGTTTATGTATTAGTGACACTAAGACCAAATTAATACAACAATCAACAAAGAGTATTTCATTCTGTTTAGCTGCTCATTTATGTAGATTATACCTTAATTTGATTCAATTGCCCTCGTGTGTGAAACCTGTCAATGTGTGTGGCTAGTAGTACAATATTAATTGCTCAACACATAGCTAACTAATTTTTTATTATGTATCCTTGCAAGTAAATTAACTAGTTTTCTTTGGGGAGTATTGATTCATTAGACGCCTGTGGTTCAAGTGATATTACTTCTGGCTGATTTTATACAAACACACTAGTCTCACTGTGTGACTAACTTGTGTAAAACTGATGTTGGCTTTGAGTTTTTTTGATGTTGAATAGGAACCAAATTTCGAAATTCATTGCTCCTGGTGGATCAAGATTCAAAGGATCCGGAGTGATTGGTTTGAATATTGAACTATACACAAACAATGATGACTCAAGGATAGACCATCCAGAGAAGTCACCACAAATTTTAGATATAGATCAGCTCTTAACAAGATGTTAAGGATCAGTTTCCACTTTCTGTTGCCCCTGCACCAGCCTAAATGAATCATGTTTTCATGTTTGAGGTTATATCTTTCCGACATCGCTAATTTTTTTTTTGTCTTAGTTGCGCAAGTTCAAAATGTGGTGTTGCTTATGCAATTCTTAACTTCTATGATTGATGGCAGGCATGTTTTATGATTGTTTGTATAATTCTTGAGATCAAAGAGTATATGAACTGTGAAGTGTGTAATTGAATTATGTGTATATGCATGTACATTTACAGAACAACTCATTAAGTGTAAAAGGGCTAGAGAAAATTATGTCGAGGTTTAATGATAATTGACTTGGGTGCATTTTCGTGATCTTAGTTCCTCAAATTTGATATTTGCCTTGGAGTAATAAGATATATGGTTTTGCTTGATGTATAGCATGACACTTTGTATATATATGATACAATGTTATAAGTTGACAATGTAAGTTGCACCATGCAGGAAAACATTTGCTAGATAATATTAAATATATGATTTCATTTACTAACACATGTTTTTGATTTGGTGTTGATGGAATTATGTACGAGTTTCTCGAGTATGCGAGGTGCTTGATGAATTCCTAATCAGGATATGAAGGATTAGAGGTCCAATTATTACGGATGAGCAAGATCATCCAGATAAGTTATATCAGAGATAAGTTACATTTCTTTTCTATCTGTTTGATTTATTTTTATCTGAATTCCTTGATATCTAAATGTTTGCAAGATACAGAGGTACACTATTGGCATTTTATAAATTTAATCCATATCTTGGAATGAGACATCAAATACATATAGCACCTGAAGTTGCTAGACATATATATGTCACAAAGATGTGTATCTCTGGAGCTAATAGCCCAGCTTATGTCATGTTGATTTGACAAATTATATCCCCGAATTCATTGGATATATCTGAACCATCAATTAGGTTTGTAAGATACACTTTGTCCATTTCTTAAAATGAGACATCAAATAAATCTAGCACCTGAAGTTGCTACGCATGTGTATATATCACAAAAGATGTGTATCTCTGGAGCTTTAGACCAGCTTATGTCAAGTTGATTTGACAAATCAGACTCCTGAAATGATTGGACATACATTATGAATGGTTGTGACTTGTGATCATCGAAAAGATTTAACACCAACCATCATTGATCATTTGGCAAATATGTACTTTATGTACAACGATGATTTTAAATGTACCTCATGTACATCAATGATTTTTTCAAATTGAGGCATCTGAATTGCTATTAGAGTTTATGCCAAAAGCCATGATCACTATATTATATCTCGAAAGAAAATGGTTGCTACATACTATGGACATTCCATGTACCATAAGTGATTTGAAAATATCATAGTGTTAATATGCACTTCATGTGATGAAGAAAATATTTGTGATTAGCCCCTGGATTGCATCACTGTGCGTAAACAATATTGTGAAGGCATGAAATGTGATGCCATGATGTGTGCACATCATAAACAATCTCGCCAACTTGAAGTTGGGAGAAAGTATTATTTTGGTGATACAAGAAATCAATTGATATGAGGCTACTTGAATATTGAGCATCTCTTATGAATGAAAATCCTTGAGTATCATATTCTCAAAATGAAAGAAAGATGACACACATATACTCTCGATACTGAGAAAGAAATTCACATAGTTATCATATTGGTTGATATCAAATTTATCCAATCTCCATTCCCTGAAGTGAATGTGAGTTTTTAGATTTTATACATGGTGCAACAAGTAATTCACCAGTGTGATTGATGCTATTTTCACCTCAAGTGAAAGAGAAATCAATGAGTATACTGATTTCAATATTCCTAAAGTTTGAAAGTATCCACTCATTCCAATATTCTTGTGAGAATAATTAAAGGTTCCAGGGGAGTAATCGTTGTGAAGAGCACAATAAATTACTTGGAAAAATTGTGCCAAGAAGATCACAAATTAGACCCACTTCCTGAAGAAGTTGGATATTGTCTTGCCAATATGTCATAGACAATGACTCGTATAATGTCACATCATTATGGTCAAATTCAAACAAACATATAATGTGTACGAGGAATGTATTGAAATTAACCGTTTGCAAATTGGAGCAAACTATAAGTTGGGCATGCATGCACAAGCGACTATATCGCATATAAAGACATGAAAAATGACATAGATGTGACAAATATGGCCATCCGGGTACAAAATTACCCGTTTATGAGAAACTTGAAGTTTTCCTTGTGTGAAATGTGCTGAAAGCTTTCTCGTATTGTAATAATATTATCTGAATGGCAAGACACAATATCGAGATTAAGCATGCTAATGGAGATCAAAATGAGCAATGTTGCACTCATGCATTTATGAGAATGAATATATATGGCTAGACGTCCACTAAATAATTTGAGAATTGAGTATATTACTCAAATAATTTGATCTCTTATTTGGGGTAAATTTATGTTTCAGCACATCGAAAACCCAACTGCTAGAGTTATACACTCCATATGCATCTCCTGAAGAGAACTCATACATGAAGCCTATTAGATACGAGTATGAGTATATTATTATCTAAGCTGGCATGATCAATATCCTTATGAGCCCCAATAATACTAATCCTTGAATTAGTTTTTCCCAGCTTAGGGGAGGGAGAACATGACAAGCTGATCAAAACAAATTCATCGTATGCATTGATCCCCACATATTTGAAAGTTCATACTTGAACTAAATTATAAAATGCATTCTTCAGCTTCATGTATCATTTCAAGATTTCAATCATGAAATTCTATGATTTGACTGTGGATTTCGGGCTACAGATTGATTATAGATATAACATGAGTTGAGAATCGATATCTTGCCTATTGTAATTAATGCACCTGAAGTGCAATATGTATGTTGTGAATGGTTCCAGTATTACAAATAGAATGGCAAGAAAATGCAGTTGGTACTCTAGAAGAGTAAAGAAGGCACATCTTAATGATGCCACAATAGAATTGATATTTTATTTATAAATAGATGGCTTATATGAATGGAAAAGGTACCTCCATATAATATATTCAGATATCTATGATCAGTACTGAATCAAACAAGAATGATTTGATTATTATTGAAAAGCTATACCGGTATACATGGAACCGAGATAAGCATATGCAGATTTTCAATGGATGTATACTATTGTACATGTAAAGGGGATCTTACATGTAAATCCATTTATGTCGACACAATGATGATAGAAAATGAGCTCATGGACTTGATGTCCATTTTATTGATGAATTCGAAATTCCCTACGGTACCGTTGCATTATTGAGTCAAATTTCATGTGCATCTAGATACTAAGTCATGCATCATTCATATTATTGTTACATCATCTATGCTAGTTTTTAAGTTTCGTAATGCATGCATACATATTATTTATCATATGATCTTACTCTAAAGTGACCACCTTTGATTATTTGTGGTGCACATGAATTGTCATTTAATTGACACATTGAAATTTCTATATATATGATCTATGATGATCATTATCAATTGAGAACTCGTCCTAGAAGAGACTAGAGTTATCATGTTATAAAACATGAATATATGATGATCAATATCAATTGAGAACTCGTCCTGGAAGAGACTAGAGTTATCATGTTATAAAACATGAATATTCATTGAATTGACAATGAGATTTATATGTTCCAAGAACAATTATGAGAGATAATGATTTTACTCTCTACTGGAAATTAGTCCCGGAAGGACAAGTGGATAGAGATATCATGTTGACAAACATGAATCAATCGATGAGAAAAGTTCTTGAAGAACTCAATTTTGGTACTATTGAGTCTCTATACTTATCTATCCATACATGGCATCACAAAATTGATAAGTATATCGAGTGTATTCACTATCAAGTGAAACAAGAGAATTATGAATAATATTCTCGAGATTCCTACAAATATTATTGCCTAAGGAAATGTAAACTCAACCTAATGTTTGAGTATGGCAAAGTATGAATAACCATACATGAAGTTTGGTTATGTTATGAAAGAGATAAATGTTTTTGACCTCCTGAAGAAGGTATATGAATGGAGATGATGATCAAGCAACAGTGAGAATATTGCGCACCATACAAGTTGCTACACTCTTTTTCCCTTCGACTAGGTTTTTATCCCAATGGGTTTTTCCTAGCAAGGTTTTTAACGAGGTAGCATTATTAGCGCATATATGTGTATAACTATCTCCAAATCTCCATGGTGATAATATATTTGCAAAAGGGAAGTATTATATACCCTTGTTTGCTATTTTACAAATATGACGGAGATATATGAATATTGAACTCATTTCAATATTACGAGATTGTTATGTTGAATTGTCCAAGTGACATATTTTGTTGGATCAACATAAAAATACACATTGAAGAAATCAATGCTTCTAGTGTTCAAGAAGTTTTCACATGGAGTCAAAGCACATACCATTGAGGTTTTCAGCTATGGGCTACAAGATGAAGGTTCCATCCAAGTACACCATATTCACTCTATTGAAGATTTTGCATACTTGTTCAACATCACCAGTTCGGCGATTCATCGAGAAGATTGCACTATGAAAATTCAAAGATTTGAAGTGATGTTACAATCAGGGGAGACGGATACGCACTGTACTCTTTTTCCCTTGACTAAGTTTTATCCCACTGGGTTTTTCTTAGCAAGGTTTTTAACGAGGCAGTACTCTCACAAGCATATTCGAGATCTTCAACTCATGTTTCATTCAAGGGGAGTGTTACGGATAATTATGAATGTAACAAGAGTTTATCTCTTTAGTAGTATCATATGTTAGATACAATTCTAGTTAGACTCATTCTAGATAAGTTCTAAAGATACTCTCCAACATGTATATATACTCCCCATGTATTTCAGTTGAATACACAGAAGAATACATTTTCTCCACAATTATTCTTTAACAATAGTAAATATGTTTGTGGCTTGGAAGTATATCCATTTGTTGTGTTGTAGTGGCAGAAACTCAGAAATTGTTGGTTATGTTTTGCAAATAGGTCATGAGTTCGACTCATTCAATAGGATCATTTTAGTTCACTTTTTTTTTTCCTTCTCTCACTTGGTGTAGTACATAGTAATTGTTTCTTTCAATTTCGTTTAAAACATTTTTTCATATTAATTTGCATTTTTTCTCCCTAACTTAACTTTATTCTTTTGGAACAAAATTTGTCTTTAGCGTATTTCAGTTTTCCAAACTATTGTAAACACTTCATTTTAAAGTAAAGTTACACTCATTTTTATTATCAAATATAGTAGTTTTATTAAAAACTTTTATGGTAGTTTATATCAAATTATTATAGAGAAATAGATCATCAGGGTCAATCGCATAACGTTCACGTTCTTACATAGTTTAATTATTTCTTATTGCTTAAATAATTTTTAATTATTTCTTCTGTAAATTTTACGAAAAAAAGTTTAAATTTTTGCCTCCCCTTGTTAAAAATCCTACGTCCGCCACTGGGCACCCGACCCACTAATTTAGTTACTCATTAAAAAACCCGATGCACCCGTGAGTCCGTGACTCTTCCCAGATAAAATAAAACAATACAACTCCTTTGTCTCTGTTTTTAACTTGCCGGCGCCGCCTCCAGCCCAGATCTGCACCCCCGCCTCCAATCTCATGGCCGGTGCACGTCATCGACGCTCGCCGCCTCCATAGATGTACAGATCTGATCGTCCGCCTCCAAAGTCCAATCTCATGGCTCGTGCACCTCGTCCGCTCGCCGCCATAATCATTGATTTTATTTCTTCCTGTTTCTCCATTTGTAGAACTATATATGGGTAAAGGAATTACTTAAAATGTTGATATGCTTTTCAATTGTTTGCAGAGAGAAATGTGAATCTGAGTTGCTCCGTATCTGGAAAATATGATTATTTCTTCTTTCTGGTCTTTATTTGTTTCATAAGATATGTATGAATGTTTGGGAAATCAAAATGGAGTGTTTCAAAAAAAGAAAAAAAGTCAGGTCGTGTCGGGTTATATGCGGGTGGATTCCGGGTTATGAGCGGGTCGGGTGCTGTTCGGGTGAGGGTTCTGCCGGGTGCGGGTGTAACACCCGTACCCGCACCCATACTTGAGTCATGTGAGTGGGTGGACCGGGTGAATAGCGGGTTGTCCCGGGTTCCCACCCGTTTACAAGCCTACCTTCGAAGGAACGCCTTGAATATTATATCTATAGGGGACTGTTGTTACACACACCATAATCAATTAATCAATAAACTGATATGAAAAATTCATCTCCTTCCAAAACACACCATTCAACACTATCATAAGCTTTCTGCAAATCCATTTGAACTACACATCTAGGAGAAATATATCGTCTGCCATAACCTTTTAACAATTATTGGGCTAAAAAGATATTATCATGAATGACTTTACCAAGTAAGATTAGAAAGCAGACCGACTATCTTGAATAATAGAATTAATTACCTTCCCTAGTCGTGTTGTCAAAATTTTGGAGATGATCTTGTATAGTTGTACGGCAAGAGATAGGTCGCATCTCCTTCATAGGTAACGTAATTACCTTTGCTTTGATTGGAAGTGCACTGTGATACCCCACGCGAAACTTAAAAACTTTCTTAGTCAAATTGGTTTCGTTTTTTTTTAAGTCAATTTTTCCTTTCTATCAGCCTAATATTTAGAGATAATTTGAAATCATCAAACATTCAAGTTGTTTTTAATTCTTTGTTTTGTGTTTTGATTCGTGATCAATTTAGGATGCGATATCTACATAGTCACACGTCAGCCCGGCGCCCGCCACCTATTGATAAAGTTGCCACAGTAAGTGAATATTGTTAGATTTATATATTTGTGGAAAATATGTTTGGTAAGAATAACAATTCAGAGCATTATGTTATGCATAAGAAAAAAATAATAATGAAATACCAGTCAGACTTAAATTCAGGTTGGAGGTGATATACTATATATTTAGGTTTGGATGATTTTCCCTGCATAATTAGTTGACTCTTAGAGAACCAATTTGTTTGTTAAAGATAATCACCACCACCGCGTTTCGTTTCTATGTCAACTCATTTTATCGGAGTTTGTTTCAAATTTCAATCTATAAACAATAATAACATTACAAAGTTTTTTGTTTTTTTTGAAAAAGATAACATTACAAAGTTGGGTTTTTCTAAGGTCAGGTAGGCTTTCGCCCTGCCTGACAACAGTCACCCAATTAAAATGTGACACCTCATTCTCCTTCGCCAATAAGAAGAAACAATTTTTTAAATTTATTTTTATACATTAAATATGAACTGACTTAAATAACCTTGAATTAAAATAATAAAAATAAAATAAATTAAAAAATATTTTTATTCTTTTATATTATTTTACAGGCCCGGTTTTTTAACGGGCCGGGTCAGCGGGCCGAACCCGTTGACATATTTTCGAATTTATTAATAAATAATTTAATATAATAAACAAATTCGTAAAAAAAAAAATCAAAATTATAAAAAATATTTATTAATGTTTTTTTCATTTTTTTGGAGGGTAAGAATGTCATTTCATAAAATATTAATATTTTTATTATAATTTATTAATTGAAATATTAATAAGGCGACAAGGCGGAGGACAAGGCGAAAGGCGATCGCCAAAATTATTTTGACGAATCGTTGTGAACCATTAGATCAAAATTTTAATGGCCAAGATCAGTTTGTCTGATGTCAGGCAGGGCGAAGCCTGCCTGACCCTAGAAGAGTCCTACAAAGTTAGAATATAGTATATACTCACATTCGGCGAATATCGAACTATAAACTAGTGATAACTAGCTTATTTCTATATTTATTTAACTTAGTGGAATATGTGGGCATTAAGAATGGGACTAATTAATGCATGTTTGTGCCTTAGACATATCTTATTTATGTGTATCCATATACCATGTGTGCTTTCAGCTTTAGATAGTATGTGTCAGTTTAGTTTAGACGCACCGGACCTAGTTTGGACACACGAAGACGTACCGTAGTATATTTGGACTTCATTTAACAGAAAGACTTTTGGTGTCTAGATAAATCAGCTTGAGAATAGGTGAGATTGTTGTTGTTATTATAACGGTAAAATCTAAAAGCGCGTTTGGTCAGTTTGCTTTGGGCAATCCTGGCATTGAGAGCGACATGCCAAGAACGGCTCGTTTGGTTAGTCACCCTATCATTGTTTCATATTCTTCTGCTGCTGCCGCCCTATTTTTCAACTATTCTTTCATGATCCACTCATACTATTATTACTAGTAATCATCCGTTTTTTTATATTGGTTACGTTTGATTTTGGAACGGTTTTTAAGTAGGTTGATATAATGTGTATGGTGTTTGAGTTAGTGGCAGGACCCACAATAAACTTGTGAGATAAAAGTATGCCAAAAAAATAAACGTAAACAATCTAAAGAAACTGACTAAAATGGAATACGTAAACAATCTAAAAAAACAGATGATTATTATTTTTCAAATACAATTATCAATTATCACTGAATCCGAATTGAATCGATCTGAATTTATCCGATCCAAAATGACAAGAAGTTTTATGATCCAAATAGTAAGTTCCTAACCCGACCAAAATCCGAAATCCGAACATCATCCGATCAGATTAGGCCCGATCCAATCTCATTTGAAAATAATTTTTAGACTTCATCCAATCTAATCCGAATTGACTAATGCGTATTCAATCCGAACGATCGGTTTGCCAGATATCAATCGATCGAATATATTAATTATTTTTTCTAACGACAAGTCTAGCTATAGCAAACGCGAAATCTATAGTATTGGAATTTGGCACCTTTTAATCTGAAGTTTATATCATATCCAAACGTCACTATCAATAATAAGCTGTACTACTACTAGTATGTATTGGTGTGAGTGAATCAATGATTGCACGAAACCAGCGTAGCCATATAATGATGATGTATAGGGTATACTAACGTATAGGTTATAATAAGAAAACTCAATTACAGTATTAATTTAATTATAGAATTTCATTAGTTTATGATGCTCTATATTGGGTTACACCTAGCTCATTGAATAATCAACGTACCCTAAAGTCTAAAGCATCTATTGTGAATCAAGAAGAGTCGCATAGCTTTTATTTTAGTAGCAGTATTATTATTGTTAATTAATTAATTAGGGTCAGTAGATTACAGTTTTACAAAAACATGGATAGCTAGATAGATCGCTCCTCAGTCATCATATTTGGGATCACTATTTCTGGAGCCTTGTTCAAAGATAACGGGGATATATATTCAATCCCATTATCTCCTGATTCTCATCCATTATCTCATGACTCATCATATCGATTCTCAAATAATTTTAAACTCAGACAAAAGTTATAAGGATATAATTATATTATCATATATAATAATACGCGGACTTTTTAAGCACCTATATATGCAACTATGCAAGTGCAAAAGGATGACATTTTGTTTATCCAATAATCAGCTTGTTTGAGCCGATGTATTAAATTAATTTAAATTAATATAATAACCCGATTGATTTACTCAATTGATTTGGAACCCAATCAATTCTAATTCGTTAATCTTACTTATTTAATTTCAATGTGGTGCGTACATGTGTCATTATTTAATTAAAAGGTATAGGGTACGAATCCTGTTGGCGTGAATTTTTCTCCATTATTTTTAGGGCAATTTACATCTACCCCCTGTTATTTTTTTTAATTACAGAATCTTCCCTCTAAGTTAGACAATTACATGTAGCCCGATGTTACATAAAAACAATTACAGATAGGCCCACGAATTTGACTTTTTTCGAATTAAGAGCTGGAAGTTACAATTATGTCCCTGTCGGAATTTCAGAATTTGAATTGAAACAAACAAGTTAAATTTACATTATTTGCACATTTGCCTCTAAATTATTTTATTTTACAAAATTAACTTTAATGTATTGCACATTAAACATAAAAATTATATATATTTCAAAATGAACTAATATTTATTTTATAAGAACCCCAAATTGATAATTTTTTTCAAAAAAGCCCCAAAAAAAATAAAAATAAAAATAAAAAATAAACTCCTGATCGGAGCTCCGATTGGAGCTTATTAACAGCTCCAATCGGAGCTGTCAAACAGCTCCGATTGGATCTTTTAACAACTCCAATCGGAGCTGTCAACAACTCAGATTGGAGCTTAAAACAGCTCCGGTAGGAGCTGGCCGGGGAGCTGTTAAACAGCTCCGGTCTACAGCTCCTGCCGGAGCTGTAATTTTTCCGGTGCCGGAACCGGAATTCTCATCTTGGAGAAGATGAACAATAAAAAGGAAAATAGAAAAGATAATAAAAAGAGAAAAGAGAAAAGATAGAAAAAAGAAAAGATAAAAAAAGAAAAGGAAAAATCTGTATTTTTTGGGCTAAGGGCGTGTTTGGCCGGACAAAAACCAAAAATGAATAACGGGCAAGTCAACTTTTTTCCGGCGACTGGGGCTATCTGTAATTGTTAAACTAGCGAGGGAGAATCCGTAATATGAGTTTCTAGTGGGGTGGTTTAATGTAATTTACCCTTATTTGTATTATTATTTTTATCGAAGGTGTTTGGTTCGAATCTTGTTGGCGTGATTTTTCTCTATTATTTGTATCATTATTTTAGTTGAAAGAGTTGAGTTTGAATCTTATTAATTGACATAATGTTGTGATCTTGATGATAGTTCCCTCAATGGTTTCCTGGCTAAGATTACACTTGTAAAACTCAAATTTAGCCGAAGGTTTGTTCGATGTATTTGTATGGTTACGGAGTACGGAGTATCCCTTATGCTCTTTTATAAATAAAAGTTTTTTCCGTTTGGAATAAAATATTTTTCTTTTTTATTTATTCTCTTCTTAAATCTTTATTTTTAATACAAAGTTGTATGGTTGTACTATACTTAATTTAAAAATAATCATGATATGTTCTTATGAAAAAATACATACTTCCTCCGTCCAATAATAAATGTAACACTTAATTTTAATGACTTTTTTTAATGGTCATTTTGACATTAAATTATTCTTAAATCGTACGATAAAAATAATAAAAAATATCATATTATGAAATTAGAATGTTTATATTTTCATAATATAAATTTTTTAATTATTTTACATGAATGTTTACAAATAATTTGAGGTCGAAATACTTGTCGAAAAAGTCAACAAAACCAAGTGGTAAACTTGCTATTGGACGGAAGAAGTATTTATAATTAAACCAAAACGTCAATTTAGCTTTGATGATAGAGACCTGAGGATACTAGGCCACTTGATATTTGAATACCGTCCATATTGCGCTATCGACATAACAAGAGGCATCGTCGAACTAAAATGGCAAGAGATAATAATGACGTACATGACAATATATTCAACTAATGAAGAACACCAATTAACATGCGAAAGCTGCATTACAGATTTCGAAGTTGAATGTTTCCAAAGCCTATAGATGTATCAGATGGTTCTTAACTCATTGGAAGAATACATTTCGTACATTGACGTAATTGTTTTTCTTTTTTATTTATATCTTCTTGTATCTTTATTTTTTAACACAAAGTTTTATGGTCAACCTATACTTAATTTATAAATAATCATGATATGTTAGTATGAAAAAAAAAAATACTTCCTCCGTCCAATAATAAATGTAAAGCTCTGTTCTTTTCATCTGAAAATTGATTATTTTAAATTCAGTTCAGATGTATTAAGTTCAGTTCAGTCCAGTTCAGATTTGGCTAATAGTATTTTGTACTACAAATAAGTTCAGTTCAGTTCAGTTCAGTTCAGTTCAGATCAGATCAGTTCAGTTCAGACTTTTTCAGACGAAGAGAACAGAGTTTAACATTTAATTTTGTTGACTTCGAGGGTCATTTTGACCTTAAATTATTATTAAATCATACGATAAAAATAATTAAAAACTAGAACTTTTATAGTTTCATAATATAAATTTTTTCATTATTTACTTGAATGATATACAATTAATTTGAGGTCAAACTAAAACCCGAAAAAGTCAACAAAACCAAGTGTTACACGTGTTATTGGACAGAGAAAGTATTTATAAATTAAAAAGTCAATTTAACTCAGATGATGGAGAACCTGGGGATACTAGGCTACTTGAAATTCGAATATCGTCCATATTGCGGCATCGACATAACAAAAATCATCGACGAAACAAAATGGCTAGAGATAATGACGCACATGACAATATATTCAACTGATGAAGAATATCAATTAACATGCGAAAGCTGCATTGCAAATTTTGAAATTGAATGTTTCCAAAGCCTACAGATGTATCAAATGGTTCTTAACTCATCGTAAGAATACATTTCATACGTCTAATATCGTTCAATTCAAAACTATTCATTTCATAACTTCAAAAACTATATACATTTATAGGACACCATTTATGTTAAATTCAAGGGTAAATTACTTTAAACCGCCCCACTAGAACCTCATATTACGGATTCTCCCTCGTTAGTTTAACAATTACACATAGCCCCATTCGTCGGAAAAATTTTGACTTGGCCGTTATTCATTTTTGATTTTACTCCGGCCAAACACGCCCTTAAGGCTAAAAAACAGATTTAATGCCTTTTCATCAATTTTTCATTTATTATGTCCTTTTCCCTATTTTCTATTTCCTTCTTCTTCTCCAGTTCCCTCCAAACCCTCCGAACCCGTCACCTCTGCAACTTCACAAAATTGACCAAATCTGCTATAATATCTTCATATACAGACCATATTATTACGTATTCTTGATTATCGGAAGCTAGCGAACACATTGGGCCGTCGAATTGCGGCTAACGGCGACTGTAACTAGGTTTGTTCGTCCCTTTACAAAATTGTTGCTTTTTCTTGTGATATTGAGTTTTACTCGTTGTTATGATCAGTGTAAAGTATGCGTTGTGTTTTCTTTTTGTAGAATTTCACTGTAAGTTCGAACTAGGGTTTTGGGAATTTTCTTTTGACTGTTTTTTTACTGTCTGTCTGTGTTTTGAAGCTATGGAGCAGCGCTTTAACATACGTATTCATGGAGGGTTTGAACCATTCACGTTGACAAATGTGGATCATCAGAGGTACAATCATAAGAGACTCATAACTGATTTAGATAAGAATTTGTTGGATAAGCTAGAGATGCCTAAAGAACATTCTCTATTTTTTTCTCTATTTGCTGAGGTTGATAATGGTATTATGCTAGAAATTGTCACTGATAATGATGTCACTGAGATGTTTACTAGAAATATGAACACTAGGGAAGTTGAACTTCACTGTGAGGTCCAGTATGCTGAGACTCTAGCTAAAATAGCAAGTCCTAAGGGTAAAGGGAAGGGTAAGCAGGTTGCTAATGATGTTGATGTTCCCTTTGAGGTGCCCTTAAGAGGTGAACCTTTCAGGAGAAGAATGTTTAGGCCTAGGTCATCAAAACCACCACCACCAAAAGCTCCAAAAAGATACCCAAGTGAAAATGATTTTGTTATTGACCTGACTGAAGAAGATGGTGCTCCACCAATGACCCAAGAAACACAGTCCTCACCCACACATAATGTTCCAGAACCTGAGCCTAAAACTCCTCCTCATCCAAATGTTGCAGAACCTGATCCAAAAACACCACCTCCTCATAACAAAGAGCCAGAACATGAAGCACCAAATAGTGCCTACATTCCCAGGTTTGATACACCTGATAAGCAGCCTGCTAGCACTGAATTGAATATGGATGTCAATTGGGAGGATTGCTTGAATGTGATATTGGAGAAGTTGAGTGGTGGTTTTGTACCTAATAGTGAAGCTGATGCTAGTGGAGTGAATAGGACTGATGTTAATGAAACTGTTGTGAATGAGAAGAACTTGAATAATGTTGATGAAACTGTTGTTAATGAGTTTCATGAGAATACTGCTGATGAAACTTGTGTGAATGAGATTCATGAGAATAATGTTGGTGAAACTGGCCCAACTGTTAATGAGATTGAGAAGGATCAGAGTGAGATAGATGATGTGGCAGTTGAGGAATGGGAAAGCTCTACATCTGATGAGAGTTATTATGGAGATATGCTACAGAGTGAAAGTGAAGGTGAAGGTGAAGGTGGAGGTGGGGGTGAAGGTGAAGGTGAGGGAGGAGATAGGATGGTAAATGAGGAGGAGGATGAAAGATTTGTTGATTGGGAGACTGATGCACCACCAACACACAATGTACATGAGGATGAAGACAGAGAGATAGGGTTTCATTATGATGAGGGCTCTGATAGTGATGAGGAACATGTGCCAGAGGAGGGTGAGGAGCAGAATGTAGATGGTCAGGGAGAAGAACAAGCTGAAGGTATGCAATTAACTAATTTTTTTAATTTAATTCTTGTAAACAGTAATTACAACTACTTGACATGTGTCTTATTTTCTGTATGTAATCAAGGTGATGATGATATTCCTGTCACATATCCAATTGAGGTGCCTGAAGAATATGATCCCCAAGGAACATGGCTTGGAGATGAATTTGAAGAGAATTATGATGCTGAGGATAAGGAATTTGAAGAGCGTCAAGTATTTAGCACTATGAAGGAGCTGAGGAGAAGAGTGAAAGATTACCTCTTCAAGGTGGGGTTTACCATGGTTATGGATAAGAATGAGAAGGACAGATACACAGTGCATTGTGCAGGCATTACTCAGGTATTAATTGTGATATATTGTAAGTTAATTTATGTGTACTTCTACTGTGATAATGAGATGTTAATTCTATATATTGTCTTGAATGTAGGGGTGTCCATGGAGACTACATGCAAGTATGATGGAGGATGGTAGTTCAATCATGGTGAAGACATACACTCGTGGCATAGATGTATAAGGAAGGTGGATCCAAAGATGGCAGATGCAAATTGGTTGTCTGATAAGATTGTTTTGGAGCTGAAAGAGCATCCAAATCTATCTGCCAAGAAGCTGGAGGCTTGGGTTACAAAAAAATTGGGAGTGGCAGTTGGATATATGAAGGTTTGGAGAGCTAGGGATAAAGCTATGCTTGTATTGGGTGGCAATCCTGAGTTAGGTTATAAGCTGGCGCCAAAGTACAACGAGATGATCTTGAGAAGCAATCCAGGATCAGTTTCTGAGATTGACACAACTCCTTGTGTAGAAAGGCCACCTCTCTTCAAGAGGTTCTTCTGTGGGTTAGCTGGATTGAAGCAGGGGTTCTTGGCTGGTTACTCACTCTTTTTGTTCTTTGATGGCTGTCACCTAAAAGGGAAGTATGGTGGAGTCCTATTGAGTGCAGTTGGTACTGATGCCAACTGTGGAATTTTCCCTCTTGCTTGGGCTGTGGTTGAATCTAAAACCAAGGAGTCATGGGGCTTCTTCATCCACTGCCTTGAGATGTTTGTTGGTCCATTTGATGCAGATAAACACTGGCATTTCATGGCTGACAGACAGAAGGTATGGCATCTTAATTTAGCTTGTCTTTTTATCTTGTTCTCTTTCCATAAGTCTACTACTTCTCCTCTTGAAACACTGTGTTTGTGATGTAGGGCCTGGTTCCAATTACTGAGGAGAGGTGTCCACACGTAATCAATAGGAAATGCTCCAAGCATATATATGACAATTTCAAGCTTAAGTGGAGTGGTGTGCTACTGAGAAAGTTCTACTGGCAGACTTTATCAGCCTATACAGCCTATGGTTTCAACAAGGCTATGGGAATGATTAGAGAGGTGAGTGAGCCAGCATATGAGTGGCTCATGGCTATACAAGTGGGGCATTGGGCTAGGCACTCATATGATCCAACTCCAAAAATTGATCATATCACAAACAACTTGAGTGAGTGCTTCAACTCATGGGTTGAACCAATCAGAGCATACTCACTCTTGAACTTGATGGAGGTATGGCAGTAATCACATTGGTTTATGAGCTACTTCCTCCATTTCATTAATAACTTCCTAAGGGCACTATTCATTGCGATCTTTGACCATGTATAACTCCTAAATTACATTAGAGAAAAATATAATAAAATTAAATTATGAAATTGAATGGAGTATATTTTCATAATCAACTTTTAATTTATATTGATACAGTTTAATTTAAAAGTTATACATGGTCAAAGGTCGCGATGAATAGTCCCCTTAGGAAGTAACTAATGAAACGGAGGAAGTATTTTATTGTTGCTTTAGATGCTAACTGTTGTATACCATTTTATTGTTGCTTTAGATGCTAAGGGGCCTTGGTGAAGCATCCTTTGATGCCTACTGTTCTCTACAAGTTGAATGAAACTCATGCACAATCTAGGAAGCTCATGGTGAGGACTGAATCAGGTGGAGGAATCTTTGAGATAGAAGATTACAACTTCACCTTCACAGTGAACATGGAGAAGAGGTCCTGCAATTGCAACAGATGGGACCTAAGTGGAATTCCATGCAGACATGCATGGACAGCCATCACTTGGCTCAGAGATGATGCTCAGAAATATGTCTCCTCCAATCATACTACTGTTGCTTATGTGAGGACATATGACATGACTATATGGCCCATTGATGACTACAGATTCTGGCCTAGTAACCTTACACAGGATGAATGCTCACCACCAACTTTAGAGAAGAAAGTTGGCAGGCCACAACTTGTAAGAATTAGGCATCCCTCAGAACAAGGCTACAAATCCAAGGCTCCAATTAAGAGGCAGAGGAAACCTCCAAGGTGCAGTCTATGCAGAACTCAAGGCCACAATAAGAATAAATTCCCAACACTTGTAAGTACTAGCTTAACTTGTACTACTTGACTTAATTTTGAATTTTCATATGCTAACAAGGGATTATTTTGGTTGCAGCAAAGAACAGGGGGGGGGGGGGTGGCACAACAACAAGCTCCACCTGTTCCTCCACAAAATGAAGTTCCAATGACTAACCAAGTCCCAGAGCAAGTTCCCATTGCACCTGAAAATCCTACTCCAACTGTAAGTGCAGCAATACACTTGTGACTCCTTTCTTATTGTGTTTTGAACTTAGTATAATTGCTATGCTTTCAATATGTATGATTGTTGTATGATTGTTTGATCCATCTGTGTATGGAATGGTAGGAGTTTGCTGGCACAAATGGAAGAAATGTCAGGAAGAGGACAGAGTTTGGTAGCAGCAGTAGATCAGGGATGGAAGCTGGCAGTATTAGTGGATCAGGGAGGGGAGTTGGCAGTAGCAGTGGATCAGGGAGGGGAGCTGGAAGAACTGGTGGCACTAGCAGAGGTGGAGGGAGAGGAAGAGGTGGTGGGAGAGCCAGAGGTGGAAGGAATGGTAGAGGTGCAGGAAGACAGACAGGTGGAGGGTGGAATGCATGGTTTGGTTCAGACTGAGTTAGAGTTGTGAAGCTTCTTTTTGCTTGCTATTGAAGACTTATAGTTGTTAATCTTCTTTTTGGGATCAGTTCTTATGATGTTAATTCCATAAGAAAACCTATTATCCTTTTGGTTCATTTCAATGTTATGGATTATGGATTATGGATTATGTAAGTTGAAGATATTATCCTTTTGGTTCATTTCAATGTTATGGATTATGTAAGTTGAAGATATTGCACTTGTTCAAGATATTCTATTACATGAATGATTTCCAAATTTGCAAGAAAAGGTACATAGCAAGTAGTAAAAGGTTTAGGCAAACTAGTTGCCTAATCCTATGGTATTTGTCTTCTCTTGGCCTTTTTTTTACATCTACATTTTCCCTGCAATGCTTCACTTGTTGCTGTCTAGGTAGCTGCACTTGTGCTTCTCTCTGTTATTCAATGATTTCTTCTGTTTGTTGCACGCGTTGTCGATGCGTCGGATGAACATTATACTCCCATATAACTGTGGGATGAATCATTTCTCTCCGCCTTTGTGCATTATTTTCTTCCTCTGCCCATTCCGACCAACCATGTGCCGGACACCTCCAATAAAACCTGTCGTCATTGCCCACATATAAGATAGTACTCTTTCGACATCTTGTACCCCTGCAAACCGGACGAATACCACCCGAATCACTCATTCTCTTAAGATGGAAGAAGATATAGAAGTAAAAGAAGTTGAAAACTACCAAAAATTGAGTTAGAAGGGGTTTAAATAGGCAAAACTGATGTTCCAACGACTATATTTTTTTTTCATTTCACCACCATTTATGAAAATTCAATTACATATAACCCCACATGTGTGGTGCACGTGACCAAATCCTAAGCTGTTTGTCTCAGGCCAAATTCTGAAATTCCGACAGGGGTATAAATGTAACTTCCAGCTCTTAATTCGCAAAAAGTCAAGTTCGTGGGGCTATCTGTAATTGTTTTTTTGTAACATCGGGCTACATGTTATTGTCTAACTAAGAGGGAAGGATCTGTAATAAAAAAAAAATAACAGGGGGGGTAGATGTAAATTTCCCTAAATTCAATTACTCAATTAGTTATCTTTTGGTTACGTTTGAAGTCATTATGTGAAGATTATATATTTACTCCATTCATTTCAATTTATTATTTAATAAAACAACAATTTTTTATAAGATTACACTTCACACGCGTAGCGTGTGATGCAGTTTCTAGTATAATATGATAGTTAAGTGTTATTTGGAGTCCAGTTAGACAAATTGTCCATGTGCAATTTACACATGAGTTAGTGTATTGCAAAACAGGCAGTCAGAAAGAGAGTGGGCAGTGTTGGGGGACTTTAATGAAATAAGTTCACATTCAGATAAGATTGGAGGAAATACGGTAGTAGAATCGAGATTGAGAGCGTTTAGGCAGACACTTTTCGACTGTGACTTACAGGAGCTAGATTTCTATGGAGATCGCTTTACATGGACAAATGGGCATGAGGAGGCAACCCTCATAAAGGAGCAACTGGATCGGGCCGCATCAACCCCTTCTTGGTCGGGTTTATTTCCCGACGCGGTGGTCAACCATCTCACCACGCACCACTCAGACCATGTACCCATCTTGTTGCAACTTCACGGGAGGCCGAGGCGTGTTAATCCAGCAGATAATCGTAGAAAAAGGTTTAGATTTGAGGAGATGTGGGTTCGAGCGGAGAATTTTTCTGATGTGGTAGCAGAACATTAGACAGAGGGCTTCAATCTCTTGCAAAATCTAGAGCAATGTCGTATAGGGTTCTATAATTTGGAAAAATAGAGTTTTGGAAGTGTTAAGAGGAAAGTAAAGGAGCATAAGGAGGAGTTGCTTTTGTTGGGTCGACAACCTAGGACGCAGGCCGTTAAACAGCGGGTGGCTGTGGTCAAGAAGCAGTTGGAGGAGGAGTTAGATAGGGAGGAAATTATGTGGCGACAGCGGTCTCGAAATCAATGGTTGAAGGAGGGCGATCGAAACACCAAGTTCTTCCATTCTCATGCTACTTCGCGTGCAAAGTTTAATGAAATTGAGAGTTCACGCAACAGTGATGGGGTTATGTGTACAAGCAGGGAGGAAATGGAGGTTCTGGTGCGGGATTACTTCTCTGGGATTTTCAGATCGTCACAGCCATCAACTGAAGCAATTGAGGAAGTTGTCGAGCTTATGAATGTAAAGGTGGACCAGAGGATCAATCAAGATTTATGTCGCTTGTTCTCTGCAAATGAGGTAAAAAGATCTCTCTTTGACATGTTTCCTTCTAAAGCTCCTGGTCCTGATGGTATGCCTGCGTTTTTCTTTCAAAAGTTTTGGCATATTGTTGGTAAAAATGTTGTGGATTGTGCCCTTGATGTGTTGAATAATCGCAATCTTAATCCTGCCTTAAACTTTACCCATATAGTGCTTATCCCTAAATGTAAAACTCCCGAAACTGTTTCCCAATTTCGACCTATTAGTCTTAGCAATGTGATGTTTAAGATCGTTACTAAAGCTATTACTAATCGGTTAAAACCTCATATGCATAATATTATAGCTGAAACTCAATCTGCTTTTGTCCCTAATCGTTTGATTACTGATAATGTGCTTGTTTCTTATGAAGTTAATCACTATTTGAAGCAAAAAAACTAAAGGAAAAGATGCTTACATGGCTTTGAAATTAGATATGAGTAAGGCTTATGATAGGGTAGAGTGGGCTTTCCTTGAGAGAGTGTTGAGTAAACTTGGTTTCATGAGTCGTTTTTTCAATTGATTATGTTGTGTGTGCGAACGACCTCTTATTCTGTTTTACTTAATGGTGAGCCACTTAGTCCATTCCAACCAGAGAGAGGGATTAAACAGGGTGATCCCTTGTCGCCTTATCTTTTCTTATTTGTTACCGGAGCATTTAGTGCTTTAATTCAGAATGCGGAGGAGAGGGAGGTGTTACAAGGGGTTGCTATTCCTCCAAGTGCACCAAGGATCTCTCATTTGTGGTTTGCTGATGATACCTTGATTTTTTGTCAAGCCTCTCCTGAGGCAGCCATGGAAATCATTTCTGTGTCGAATCGGTATAGTGCCGCATCAGGTCAGGAAAAAAACTTAGACAAGTCTACAATGGTTTTCAGTAAGAATGTGGGAATGGATCAGGTGGAGGAGATTAGGGACTTGTTGCCAGTTAGGGTTGTAGATAAGCATGAGAAATATTTGGGCTTGCCAACGGAGATGGGGAGGTCGAAGAGGGAAGTGTTTAGTTGGTTGAGGGAGCGGGTTTGGGCTAAGATTCAGGGGTATGAAAATAGGATTCTCTCTAAAGCGGGGAAGGAGGTGTTGATTAAGGCTGGGTTACTGATGAACCGGAATTTGTCAGATTCTAATTAATCAAATAAATTTGTATTTAGCCAAAGGCAATTCACAACTACAACGAAAACCGTAGTGTAGCAGTAGAATAACCTCGAGTGTCGATCTATAAGGACTATAACTAGCTTTATCTAATCTAACTTAAGAATATAAAATCAACAGACGACTTAGCAAAGGTTTTTCTTAGCAGATAAATGGAGATTGGTGATAGTATGGTCATTCAAAGCATAACAGGTTAATAATCATGCATAAATTCCTCGGTCTTGCATGGAGATCTTTGATCAATGAATTGTCCAATTGTGTTTGATGAAACGCGGGATTTGATAGTGTATATGTCCTAGAGACAGTCCTTACTAAGGGCATGGTGCCCTTATAGAGGGCATATATGTACTATTACACAGGTCAACGTAATATAATATATGTTTGTTGCATTTTACTATTGAGTATCGCTTTCATATTTATATTACACCAGGCTGCATCATGTCATATCTTTCTTACTGTCTGTATTGATATTAAACATGTCCCCTCGGATAGATGACCGATCACATAGATAGTGGGAGCTATGTGAGTTATCATCTATCCCAAACTCTCCCTAGTCGAGGTTCATCTCGGATGTGGGGGTCTGAATGAACCAGACAAGACTAGTATGCGTGGAGGTTATACTTGTTGGAGCAAGTGTGAGCCGATCCCACGACCACGGAACGGATTGTTGGACAATCAAGAAACGTTCTCATAACTGCGCATAGTTGTTCGAAGAAGCTTTATCGAACAATGGAAGTACCCACCGGACACTCCCATCGATGTATACTCTACACCGAAGTGTCTATGGGAACCGGTGAGTTGTCGAAGTGATGCCATTCGTCCTCTGTACTTACAGGACTTTATCATCACATTTGTTGCCCCATATCCTTGGTGGACCCGTCGATGTCAGCTCTGAATAAGCAGCTGACCTAAGACACGATCCAGGATTATGGCTACATACAAATGGGGGTGATAAGTGATTCTGTGAAGGATTCATCTCTCAAGTGTAGCACAGGAGAGCACTGCTCATAGTCTGCATAGTTGTGTTGGTAAAGTCACTGGCCAGTGCAAATGATATATTATGATGGTCATAAGTATATCTTAACCAAGCAACTCCCTGAGACGCCCGTGGATGTATTATTGGGATAGACACTTCATCGATCCTAGATACATTCGAGCAAGTCAAATGAAGGGACGTTACCATCGCCGCGTTGAGCGCAACAGGCTTCGCAACGAAAGGGTTAGCTTTGAGAAACCTCTCAAACGTCCTCACGTATTAATATTGCAAATGGAACCATCTAGGAATTCCATGTTGCCTAGTCTAGGACTTGATTAATACGGTGAGGCCCTATGGGTCACACTATGTGGTGATTCAGTCTATCAGAATATCCTTGAAGATGGAATCGCAATTAATTTGGAATTAATTGTGATTGATGGATTATAATTGATTCGGAATTAATTATAATATTTGGTGGCTCAATTAATGATTTGGAATTATTAATTGAATTGGCTAATTAATTGTATTTTATGTAAATACAATTAAAGATTATATTTTGGAAATATAAAGGAGGTTTGATTAGAAAGGATATGTTAATTTAGAATTAACATATGCACTTGGGCAAAATCTACTTGGAGTTTGAATTGCCTTAGAACTATAAGTGGGTCCCAAAATTGGGACCCACCTACTGTCCCTAGGAGGCGCGCGTGCGCGCATGGATGAGTAGGGGAAGGAGTTCGACTCCTTCCTCTATCAGAAGTCCAAGGGATAAGTTAGATTTTCCTGATTGAGTTTTAATTTGATTGGGAATGAATCTAGACTTGATATTGGTTTCCTTGTGCGATAAGAATTAGATTCTTATTCCTTTACGAAGTCTAATTGCTTATGCTTTAGGCTTCTATAGACTACTATATATAGTAGACTATTAGAGAGCTTTTTACACACAGTTTCAGACATAGACTTTCATAGTTATTCTACCCAGTTTTCTTAGAGAAAATAAAAGCTCTCCCCTCCTCCCTTAGCCACCCGCGCGCGCCACCTCTGTCGGAGGAATTGCCGCCCCGTCTTCTTGGTCACACAAAGAATATCCTAGCATTCTTCCGATAGGCTGTTCATCCGTGGATACCAAGGTTGAGGTTCTAGGAGCTGGAAACTAACTCTTATTGTCTTGCAGATATACAGAGTATTGTAGATATCTTCGACTTCGACGAAGGAGAAGATACACCGGAATATTACGAAGACTTGGAAGCTGCTTTGGAAGTAAGGTTAGTCTTCTAATTGACGTGTTTATATATATACGACATATGCATAATCAATTAACCTGTATGTTAAGAAAATTTTTGAAATTCCGTTGCGTACCCTAGGGGTAACTCTGATCATATTTTCTTACAGTGGTATCAGAGCTAGGTTAATTGATTACGTATATACGTATATATATATTGTATAATTTTGTAGATATGTGGATGCAATTGATTCTATGATAAATTCGATTTTCAAAAGTTTTGTTTTTATATAAATTTAGAATTTATATTTTCAAAAAAAAAAAAATTTTAAATATATATTTTTCGGACCGGGCCGCCTACGCGACGCAGGCGGCGGCCGGCGCCTGCGGCAGCAGGCGCCCGAGACGACTGCGGGACGCAGACGCTCGGGCTCTTGCGGCGCCGCAGGCGCCGTACCCGCGGCACGGGCGCTAGGCGCCCGTGTACCGCGGGCACCCGTGTACCCTTTGTCGCCGGTCGCCCGGGACCGCTGCGCCGGTACCCGCGTGCCGCGGGCGCCGGGCTCGCGGGGCCGCGGGCACCGGGGGGGAGTCCCACGGTTTGAAAAAAAATAAATAATAAATATATATATATATATATATATATATATATATATATATATATATATATATATATATATATATATATATATATATATATATATATATATATATATATATATATATATGTATATATTTTCGGGTTGGAGCCAAAATCGAATTTTTGAAAGTTTTGAGGATTGAATTTTATATTTGGAATATAAATATGATTTAATTGTAATTGTTTTAAACTAGAGGGGTTAAATTTAATTAGTATAAAGTTAAAAAGGCTTATTTGTAATTGATCAATTTATTATTTATTGCAAATTAGTCCTTCTACTTTTGAATTGTAGATTTAACACCTCCAAGGTTTTTAAAATTACAATTAAGTCCTTCGGGTTTTCGAAAATTACTACTTGGTCAATAGAATTTTTGATTATTCAATCTAGTCCAAATTTTCAATTATTTCATAGAGATTATAAGTATGTGATTATAATTTTCATAATGAAATTATGAAGTCATTTGTCATCCACATAGGCTACAACTTGTTTCATATGCTCTATATGCTATTGTTTGACAATGCATGTTTAAATACCATGTATTTTACATTCCGTTTGACCGCTATGCATGCGAGGGTAGGCAGTGCCCTCTTATATGTCGGACCGCATATTTATGTATGGGTAGGCGGCACCCATTATGTGCTTGACCGCGTTTAGAACTAGAATGGATAGGCGACATCCATTACGTGTAGACCGTTCATGCATGATGGGTAGGCGGCACCCTTGTTTGTTTGTAGATGACTGATAACAACCCTCAAGCTACAAGCCCCAACCAATATAAGTACAAAAATATATATATATGTATGTATTTCTGAGATGCTTTCCATAGGGTGCTTTAATTCTGAACTTTCATTGCGTTTTCTTGTATTGGCGACCTCGTCTTACAGACTCGCAGTAATCTTCAGATTAGAGTAAGCCTATGGTTATGACTTACTGCATATTGTATCTAGCGACCTTGATAGGTACAATATGTAGGGCATCGGGTTAAATTTGATTAACAACCAAGAGTTGCGTGACGCAATTGGATAGTCTTACTAGTCCTACCGGTCATATTATGCTATGCGACCAGCCTCCGTTGGAGTATGGCATAGTATGGACTTGGATCTTGGCCACTACGGTAACTTGTTGGACATTACCCGTATGTTTGTTGTGGGGGCAAGCATATGTGAAAATAGTGGGAGCTAAACAGCTAAAGGACCTTGTTGTTTAGTTATGTTGACTGTGTATTTAGAAATAATATTTCAATAGTTGATTTATTGTTTTCGTTCTATATTATTTCTCCTTAGGATTTTAGAAATGGCGATACCGTCCTCCGAGCTTGTTGCCAACTTGGAGTTGCAAAAGCTAACAGGACCAAACTACGTGGATTGGATCCATGAGGTACGAAATGTGCTATGGTACAATGAGGTTGAGTACGTCTTGGACGAACCTATCCCTCCACCTCCCACTGAATTCACTACGACAACCTATGATTGCTATTATGAATTGGAAGTGGAAAGGGCCGAGTTTGTAAAGAACTTGTTGTTGAATGCTATGTCTGACAATATGGTTGGACCATGTCGAGACAAGGAACCATATGAGATTGTAAAATATCTCTCCTCATTCTTGGATGCTCCAAGGATGTGTGAAGGGTTCGAAGCTATCAAGATCATGCTTATCAAAGGCTTGGACAGAAGAGCTGTCGCCTGAACAAGTTAAGTCATTGATTGACTTTCTCTTACAATTGTTGGATATGGCTTAAGCTAGAAGCTAAGGCTCCATTATCTTGGCGTGCAAAGATTGTTGCAATCTATTCACAATCCCATGTTGGGGTAGCAACAGAGTTGATTGCTGAGAGACCCATTGCCAACAAATTCCCAAGGTCAATCGTAGACCCAAAAGGAAGAGGGGTGGCAAGAATGGGCGCATCGTAGGATGGCTGAATTTCGACTTAGGATCGAGATTTGTCTCTATTGCAAGCTCAAGGGCCACTGGAAGAAAGATTGCCTAAGCTTAGGGCAGATCAGGCAAGAAGTCATCGGCTTCTGCTCAGGTATGTTTGTATTGAAATGAACACTACTTTTGACTCAATGGTTGGGTATTAGATACAGCTGTGGCTCACACATTTGTAATAATGTGCAGGGGCTAATGATCACAGGCTAGTCAAGCAAGGTGAAATCGACTTGCATGTTGGGAACGGCAATCCAGTTGAAGCCAAACGCGTTGGACGCAGCAAGATAGATTTACCTTCGGGACAATGTTTAGAACTTGATAATGTTATTTTTCCATCCATTGTCAGAAATATTATTTCCATTCCATTGTTAGACAATATGGGTTTTCCTTTCGATTGCGAATAATACTTGTTATTTTTCATTAAATGATCAGTATTATGGAAAAGCTCGCTTGGTGAATGGTTTTATATATTTTGCAAAGTAGTCTACCTTTTTTTCAAATACATAACAAACAACCGTCTTCGTAAGAAGAATAATCCATCTTATCTATGGCATTGTCGGCTAGGCCATATCAATGAAACACGATTCAAAGGACTAAGGAAGTTGGACTACTTAGAACCATTTGATTTTGAATCATATGGTACATGTGAATCTTGTGTTAAGGGTAAGATGACGAACAAACCTTTTGTTGGACAAGGTGTTCGTGCCACTCGCTGCTTAGAGCTCATACATACCGATGTATGTGGACCGTTTAAAGTCCATGCCGTGGGGGTTATCCTTACTTCGTTACCTTTACTGACGATTTCTCAAGGTATGGATATATTTATCTTATGAAGAATAAATCCGAGACCTTGGGAAATTCAAGGAGTTTAGGAATGAGGTCGAGAATGAATTGAACCTAAGGATAGTCACTCTTCGATCAGATCGAGGAGGTGAATACCTTAGTGAAGAATTTATCGACTACTTGAAGGAAAATGGAATTCAATCGCAATGGACTCCTCCTGGACCACACAGTAAATGGTGTGTCTGAGAGGAGGAATCGAACCCTGTTAGACATGGTAAGTCAATGATTGGATTCTCGACTCTTTCCAAAATATCTGTGGGGATATGCACTACAAACTGCAATCTACATTCTGAACCGTGTACCATCTAAATCAGTGGAGAAAACTCCTTATGAGTTATGGAAGGGAAAGAAGCCTTCACTAGGCTATCTTAGACCTTGGGGCTGTCCTGCGATAGTCAAGCTGATGCTCACTGATAAGTTAGATGCCAAGGGTGTCAAAGTATTTTCATAGGCTATCCTCGTCAGACGAGAGGCTATGAATTATCATGCTGAAGATCACAGGTGATCGTGTCTAGAAACGTGAAGTTTTTAGAAGCTGGAATACCTCGAAGAAGAGAGGTTAGATGATATGATAGAACTTGAAGAAATTCAAGACTTTGACACGCGCGAACATGAGGTCTCTAATCTTTGATTTGGACTCAAGTTCAGTGGGAGCTTTCGAAGCAGACAAGGGTGATGATATGACACTTGCTAGGCATGTCATAGTCAGTGGGAGTCCTGTGATTAGATCAACAGTTGAAACCACCCAATAGACACCGTTGTCAACCAACCTGTGCAACAAGTTGCACAAGAGCAGCCTCCCGCAAGGGAACAGGGTCGCGCCCAACGACCAGCTGCATCAGTACCCACTGATAATGTTCGTGTTACACGAAGCCATAAAAGAAAAACCAGAACAAGTCGAGCTCCGTAGGTCGAAGAGGGATCCTAGAGGACCTCAGAAGCAAAGCCTTATGATGAAGACATCATGAACTTGATGTCGGTTATCAGATCGGGAAGATCCCGAGACCTACAAAGAGGCAATAATTGATATTGACTCAGACAAATGACAAGAGGCCTGGAATTAGAAAGATTCAATGTACCAGAACCAAGTTTTGAACTGGTAGACTTGCCCCAAGGGGTTAGACCAATTGGGTGCAAATGGGGTCTTTAACGAAAAGACAGATGCCGATGGCAAGGTACAAACGCACAAAGCTAGGCTTGTGGCGAAAGGCTACACGCAAAGGTATTGGCATCGATTACGATGAAACCTTTTCACCGTAGCAAATTAAGTCCATTCGAATTCTTACTGCGATCCTGCCTACTATGATTATGAATCTGACAGATGATGTAAAGACAGCCTTCCTCGATGGCAACCTTGAGGAAGAGGTCTTATATGT